>OY796658.1:27581796-28781796 GCA_963680705.1 Rhagium mordax | reverse complement strand
GAACTTTTCTATAAACTTTTTCCGAAATTTATGAAAAAATTATCAATATTGAGTCAACGAAGTTAGAACTTTTAGCGTTTAGAAAATGGACTATAAACAAAATTTTCTTTTACACAGACAAGGTAAGTTACAGAAAGCAGTTGCACAAATTCAAAACTATTTAGAACAGTTTCTGTTAAATTTAATGGAGTCAGAAATAACTTAAAACTGTAATAGCCACTAAATATATTGTTTTCAAAATATTTAGTTATGTAGGTACTTCAATTTTCAAGGCTTTTTAAAAAATATTTGAGATTGTTGGTAAAAGGAAAATCAACCTGTAACTTGATACATTATTGCGACTGCTTTTCTTGTAGAAAGGTACTTAGAAATACCCTTTCTCAGAAACAGGCGTTGGTTAAATCAATTATTTATTATTTTAACAATCTATATTCTATGTTTACATAATGTATTTTTTTTAGACATTCTACTCGTAGATACATCATATTTTATCTAGTCATATTTTTTATACAAATTAGTGTTAGTATTAAGGTAATTTGTATTCATATTATCCTTGTTCCGTTTCTGACTTGTGTAAATACTCCGTGTATAATGCACCAATAAATGAATTATTATTATTATTATATTATTAATTAAAGGTATGATTATAATATTTCTTTGCATTTAATTAGTTGGGTATGGCATCTATCTCCTTAATGGTACTATGAGATAGTATTACGGTCCTCACTTAAGTAACTTCTTTCAAAGTAAAGTTTGAACTTGGAAAGGAATTGTGTAGGTTTATTGTAGACCGAGTTGTAGACTATTCAAATTAATTGGTGTGTCTTTACCAGAGTTCTTGGGTTCCATTGGGCGTTATATATTTTGAACTCTTGACTTTTCGACCATCTTCCTGTGGTCTTTTTTTGAAAATTTTGAATTTACACAATCATCTCCCAAGTGTGTTTATCTAAGTTTATATTTTGCTATTTATATACAATCAAGAAAATAAACAGAAAAAGATTTGTCAATTTACACATTTGATTGTAATTATTTGAATTTGCAACGGTAAAAACTTAATTACTATAACAGTCAGAATCTATCATGACCGATAATAAAGGCTGGTTGAAACGACGAAAATGGCTGAAATATATAACAGAAAAGCGGGTGACAGTTTGTGATTAGATTATTAGGGTAATAGTAGCTTTGTTACTCCCAGCGGGACAACGAATGGCCATTGCTATACTATTGTATTATTGTTAATATCAGATTGGTTTTACTACATTGAGCTTATTTCGTTAAAAATCTATTATTTAAATATATAATTAAACCAATATGATCATGATTAATTTGAAGATCATAATAGCTTTTATCTCTGTATAATGGGCATTTTTTCAAATAAAGTGGCATCGTAAACCAGATTAACTGTGTGGTTTATTTCTTTTTTGGTGAGAGTGATTAATTTATTTTTAAACATCGACTGATGTTTTTATAACGAACAGTATTAAATTATAATGAATAGTAAGCCTTAATATGAACATCTTGCAATATTATGAGTTGTCATCTCTTTCTTTCTCAAAAATTTGTAAAATACAAATATTATTTACGGATACTGATCTAATAAATATTTTTATAGGATAATGTACAAGAACTTCCTGGTGTTTAACAAAAATAACGACTGTGTTAGATTTAGCACATCTGGGCAATAGCTTTCTATTTTTATTTTTAAATACGTAGAGAAATAATTTTGATAAGGTAAAATGTAAATGTTGGAAAATTTTGCAATACAGGTTAATGTGATAGAAGCTTTGGGACGTCGTAAAATGTAATTTCGCATTTATGGACATATATCGTGAACATGGAATTGTAAATGAACGACATTTGGGCTCATCGAATAAAACAACTCCGGGGCAGGATAACTTTATGGTTCAAATTGATTGACGCAAGCTGACGGTCACTGTTTAAGTACTTAATTGAATCTAGCAATGCCATGCTATTTTCAATAATATACTGTAAGAAACATATTATACAAAGCTATCACAGATGAACAGTTGTTTGAAGCACACTCTGCTTCAATACCTACACTAGAAAGAATCTTCAAGAACGTATAGGGGTGGATAATTACAGAAGCGGAACTATAATGGTATGGGTTAAAATTTGAATTTTCGGAAGAACGATCTTATTTTCTGGAGGGTATCTAAACGCCAGAGAAGGTCGCTTCCGCTAAATAAAAGCATTCACTTAATAAGCTACCTTTGAATATTTAAAAAAAATCCTATTACCAATTAAAATCTTTTAAATAGTTATACAAATCAAAAATAATCTTGGCATTCAAAATGGAAACAGATTCAGTTTCCGAAATATCTCCAAAATATCATTATATTTATTTTATCTAACCCCGCTATGAAAATTCGAATTTTAAATGCATTTTTGACGTTACGTAACGTCACATTTTTCATAACTGTCAGTCATTACATAACTGCTTGATGTAATGAATTTCATTACATAACTCATTTATACAGGTTCAGAATTTACCGATTTAGGCCAGTCAATATCGACACAAGAAAAGACAAACATCGCAAAAGCGCATGTATCCACGATTATTTTATATGTTATTAGGATCCCTGAGAGTAGTTTATATCCAAGTTTGCAACCCTGAAAACCCTGTGCTACTCCCGTGGTGCTCGAAAAACAGCGAAATTCTGACACTTGTTGCATTTTTTTTTGAAAATAATAACTTAAGGAAGCGTTTTTCGGGTATCTTCATTATACTTTTGTAAAGCAAACTAAATTTTCTACAATTTAAGCCCAACCAGAGCTCTCTAGGTCCATTGGTTGTGGAGATACAGCCAGTGAAAGATGGACAATTTTTTCTAAAATGTGAAAATTTATCGGTAGGGTCATTTTCTATGACACGTACCGGCTAAACTAATACTCATAGAGAAAATGAATGAATTTGTAGAGAATTGAATTAGCCTCAATTTGATCCCAAAATGGTGCCTCTAGGCCTCATAGTTTCCTCAATAACGAAACAATAATATAATATCGGATTTTGGGAAAACATTGTACTGAATAATGTTGCTATATACACTTCGCACATAAATTATGGAATACGTAAAAAAATGAGTCAAGTTTATACATTCATATTTTTGTTAATATTAAAGCAATTTCAATAATTTTTTTACTGCGGATAGGTCATTTCTTCTGCAGTTTAATACCGTATGTTCGATTTAACTACGAGTTTTGTTATACAGGGAAACGCGAAAAGTACGAGGGCATGTAAATTCCCTAAAATTTCAAAATGATCTGTGGCAATTAGGAGCCTATGAAAATTTATTTTTATAAGTGTTTCGGTTACGGCCTCTCCTATTGTACTCACTGCGCCAAGCAAATTGCCATACGGTTCTTGGTAAATAAAAAATTGGTAATTCTTTGAAAATTTTTTTGTTGCGTGTTAAGACTAATTGTGTTAGAAGCCTTCAAAAATGTCGATCAAATGTTCATTCCAATCGATGCCAAACTGTAGTGAATGCCAGGGGAGGTAATAACCGTTATTAGTTTGCATTATTGCTTAGATTTTTGTTATTGCTATCGTTCTTTTTCCTGTTAAATAAATTTATTAAGTTATTTTTATTCCAACTCGTATTATTAACCTCGATATTGGTTTCATTACTCTTTAATGAGAGGATAATGAAACAAAATTCACTAAAATCATTGTTTTTTAACAGTTATTGGCAACAGAACAATTTTCAAAGAATTGCCAATTTTTTATTTACCAAGAACCGTATGGCAAATTGCTTGGCGCAGTGAGTACAATAGAATAGGCCATAACTGAAACACTTATAAAAATAAATTTTCATAGGCTCCTAATTGCCACAGATCAAATTGATATTTTAGGGAATTTACATGCCCTCATACTTTTCGCGTTTCCCTGTATAACAAAACTCGTAGTTAAGTCGAACATACGGTATTAAACTGCAGAAGAAATGACCTATCCGCAGTAAAAAAATTATTGAAATTGCTTCAATATTAACAAAAATATGAATGTATAAACTTAACTAATTTTTTTACCTATTCCATAATTTATGTGTGAAGTGTATTTCTTTAAAAAAACGTGCAATAATTTGAATTTAACATTTTAGATGTAACATATGGCTTCAATAAACATACACTAAACAAGTACCAAAAATTAATTAAACAAGCAAAATTACATTCCGTTTTTCTTGTTTTATTTAAAATGAAATATGTTGAATATATATACATATATGATTCGGTCAGAGCCATTGTGGCTGGATACGTCAGCTACGTTGTCAACCGCTTTGGCAAAAACGTGTCTGTGGTTTTTGATGGATACCCACAAGCCACAAGATGCAGCTATGAGGAGCACTAAATCAGCTGAACGCCTGCGACGATCTGCTTCTCTCTCCTGCAGTGACATTTTTTTTTATGAATCAACACCCATCAAATTGTCCCAAGCAAAACTGCTCTCAAATGAATCTAACAGACGCCGACTGATCACCAAGAATTTGAGAGGCAGGGTATCGAGGTACATCAATCTCAAGAAGACGCCGATGCTGATATAGTGAGGACTGCCCTCTCCAAGAGCTCATCGTTCGACCAAGTTTTCATCATTGGAGAGGACGTCGACCTACTGATCCTTCTCAACGGCTTAAGCTCTCTACATGCGAACGTGTACTTCCAGAAAGGCGGCAGAGATGGGTCAGAGTGCGCCCAATATCCAGCAAATTCCTTCACATGTGGAGAAATGCAGGTACCACAGACGGTTTTGTTCCTGCATGCCATCAGTGGGTGTGACACCACCTCTGCCCTTTTCTGGCAAGGCAAGATGAAGTGGTGCAACGTCTTCAGAAGAAAACCCACTGGATATACCTCGCCAGCATTTTCCTTGATCCAAACTCCAACCAGGAAGAAATGCTGGCGAGAAAATCTTGATGAACCTCTACGGAGAAGATGAGGGAACGCTGAACACCCTGAGATACTCAGCATTTGTAAAATTGGCCGCCTCCCCGCCACCACAAAAGCTGCAAGGAGGACCTATCACCAGGTGCAAAAGCGGTTGAGGGTCGATAAAAACCCGTGTGACTGGGGATGGGCTACCAGCGAACAAGGTCTCATGCCAGTCACAATGTGCGCAGAGCCCGCTCCTCAAACCCTGCTTAAAATGATGGCTTGCAAATGCAAGAAAGGGTGCTTAGGGCCGTGCACTTGCAAAAAGGCAGGGCTTAAGTGCTCTATCCTATGTTCCTTTTGCCAAGGTCGAAGTTGCAGCAACGCCACCCCTATTGTCCTGGACGGGGAGGACGAGGATGTGGATGACCCAACAACATATGACGACTCGCCTCCACCTCCGGAAACCCTCATCTCTCCTCCCCCTTCCACTTCCACTAATCCAGACTGGATGAGACCCCGACCTTCCAAAAGGGCGAAGTTTTAAACTACTGAGGTGTTTGTGCTTGACTGTGTAAATAGTATTTTATAGTTTACGTTTATGTTTACATTGTTTATTTTATGTTTACGTTATGTTAAATTCAAGTTCTTGCAAGTTTTTTTAAAGAAATACATTAATCAGTACAATGTTTTCATCATTTTCCCAAAATCCGATGTTTTACTATTTTTTAGTTTCTGAGGAAACTATGAGGCCTAGAGGCACCATTTTGGGATTAAATTGAAGCTAGTTCAATTTTCTACAAATTCCTTTGTCATGACTTTTCTCTAGGAGCATTAGTTTAGCCGGCACGTGTCTTAGAAAATGACCCTACCGATAAATTTTCACTTTTTAGAAAAAATTGCCCATCTTTCACTGGCTGTATCTCCGCAACCAATGGACCTAGAGAGCTCTGGTTGGGCTTAAATTGTAGCAAATTTGCTGCTTTACAAAAGTCTAGTATGAAGATACCCGAGAAACGCTTCCTTAAGTTATTATTTTCAAAACAAATGCAACAAGTGCCAGAATTTCGCAGTTTTTCGAGCACCACGGGAGTAGCACAGGGTTTTCAGGGTTGCAAACTTGGGTATAAACTACTCTCAGGGTTCCTAATAACATATAAAACAATCGTAGATACATGCGCGTTTGCGATGTATAATGTTTTTATTGACTGGCCTAATTAAACTTCGGGAACTAATAAAGTTTAATTTAAAAAAAACATTTTTTTAAATATGTTCTTAATTAGTTGAGGTATTTTAACGAAACTTGCATGACAAATTACCAGTAACAAGTAACGTTTTCTGACAAAAATTCGACTCGCTAATTTATACAGTGGCGAAGTATTCAATTTTTAAATTTTTACTTGTGTGAAAAACTCTGACAATTCATAATTTAAAGTCAAAACTCAAAAAAAGTTGCGATAATTTTTACCCCCCACCCCTACCGCTTGACCCACCCTTGGTAAAAATTTTGAAATGATATTTACCTCATTTTGTTAGGCTTAGAAAGTTTAGTGGATGTGCAAAATTTCATTACTTTATCTTGAACAGTTTCGGAGATAATAAATAAAAACCTTCTTCAGGGGCCCACATTTAGGGGCCTGTAGCTCCCTTAGGAAGCATTATAGAGGTAAGTTTGGTCCAATCGATTTATTTTGACCTCGGGAATATGTGGTTTCTTTTTTTGCACTTTATTACGGAACACCCTGTATATTAATAACAAAATCGTTACAAACAGAATAGATCCTTTTCAAAAATGCTGTTAATGTGGTATATTTTTGGATGTTAATATTTCTTTTGACATTTAATTCTGCCTTTAACATTGAGTAGGTGTAAGTATGCTTTTAATGTACATAAACTACCGTCTCTCTTAACCTGAACATATCCAACAGCTGAGTCTCCGTAATTTTGTTGCCCTGCTCTAGAAATGTATTTTAAAATAAATTTATATATATTTTTAAACAAATCACGTTTTAATACCTGTTTGCTTTTATTTCCCTTATTTCCGCTGAAGAAAACAAAACGCTTTTCGAAAAAAACTCTGCAATCATCATGGAATCCACTCTCGGTAAATTGTCAGATTAAGGGCTTTATAATAACCTTGTTCGGTCATGTTAAAAATGTTCTAAAGAATTTAAATAAATTATGGTTAAAATTATTTAAAACAACAATTTTAAATTCGTATTATATTATTTAGGCAGTGAATATTATTATTTTACACGTAGAAGGCTCACATTTAAACAAAACTTCGTAAATTTTAATCTTATACATTAATTCCCACACAGACAATTATTTTGCTGCACACGTGCACATTATTTATAAGAAAGTACATTATTTATAAGTAAGTACAACACCACAGTATCGTAAGTAAACTAAAAACAATAAAAGGATTGAACTTTAAATAATAGGATCACCGGCACCGTAACTTTATAGCTTACTTTAACTATACCGAGAACGCGGAGAGTTTACTAGCCAATAACGTGACGTCAATAGCAACTCGTTCTCCTAGCGCCTGATCATCTCCGCATTGCTATGCAGGATTTAACCACTTTTCGACTAGAATTTTTCACAATAAATTTCATAATTAATAATGTTAAATAAGGCCATAATTAAATATGTGAAAGAATATAAAAAATTATCTCGGAGAATAGTAGATGTAAGGGTACATTATGGTATAGAAACCTGAGTAAAATTTTATGAGGAATCTAAATATGCAATAATATACAAGGTATTCAATTTAAGATCTATACTTACAAAAACAAAACCGGTTAATAGTGATCAAAATTCAAAAAACTGTATTTACAGTATTCCGTGTTGTGAATGTGACAAATATTATGTTGGTGAGTCATCCAGACCCTTCAATGTAAGATTGGGCGAACACAAAAGTTATATTAGAAAAAATGAAATTGAAAAATCAAAAATTTGTGAACACGCTTTCGAAAACGGACATCCAACAAATTGGAATGGAGCAAAAATTTTAACAAAAGAACCGGACAGTAAAAAGAGAAAAATTAAAGAATCTGCAATAATTTTACTAAATGAAGACAAATGCGTATCAAATTATTCTGTAGATTGTTGTACAATATGGTTACCGATGCTAAAAAAAGAACTTAGCAACTTGAATTAATCTAATCAACTTTTCTGTGAGCGTAGTAAGTATCAATGGTTATGATATAAACATTAAAATTGTGTAATTTCACGAATTACACAAGAGAAAGACTATTTAGCATTGAGAAAGGAAACAGATTAAGTTTCCGAAACGTCTGCAAAACATCATTGTTTTTATTTTATTTTAATTATATTTTATGTAAAAAAAAAACAACCTTTAACTGTTCCTTTGACGTAAACTCACAGGCGTAAAGGTTATTTTTTAAATAATCCAGATATTTTTCAGATTATCTGGGTAATGTTCAGAAGTGTGGCCGCAAATCCCAAATAAGAACAGAAAGAAAATACAGAAAGATGCCACAAATAACTTTTAGACAATATTTCACTTAAAATAACATAATATGTATGTTTGATGATACTTCCTGTATAAGCGGAAGTTATACAAAGTTAAAAATATAATCGTTAGATCCGCCATAACCAAATTCCTCTATTATGAATTTTCAAATTTCTAAACTCGACAGATCCCAAGAAACGTCTAATACCCGCTTTCCGTGAATAACCTTGTATTTTGCTTGCTTTCTGTAATTCAGTAACCAATCAATTAACAGAAAAAATGGTGGAATCTTTTTTGTAGATTCGATAACTTGATATTTTGCTATAAAGTTGATCCAAACCAAGATATTCACAGAAATCAATAAAAATGTCTTTTTTGACGTGGTTTTTTCAATATAGTGGCAAAATCCGGAGTCGCTAGATCGTGCAAAATTAGTATGTCTTTTTGGAGGCCCCAATAAAGAGAATAAAATTTACTCCAGCCTGCTACCATTTATTTTCACAATAAATCCCTTGCCGACTGGCCTGTAGGAGATATACTCAATTCAGAAATACCCGGTGTAATGTAATGAACTGTTCTATATTCAACTAAAATATTGGTTAAATAGTTTATTAGTTCGCATGTCAGTTAATCTGTATTAAATAGAATAAGGGAAGAAAAGTCCTATATATTAATTAAGTTGCTAATATATTTAGTTACATAAATGTATAAAATCCAGAACTGAAATCCGGTGTTGCATTTATGTACATTTCATGAATTATAAAAAACAGTTCAATAAAGTCAAAACAATTAAAGTAGAGATGAACAAACGGTTATAATTATCTTAGGTAAAGGATAGCGTAAAATAAAAGTATGTAATAAGCAAAACTTTATTTTATGCAGATAATGGCATACTTAATGCTTTATAAACTGCAGGTATGTATCAAAACATATAGGACTCCCCTTTAATTTTTTATATCCAGTTTCAATAGTTTTCCTGAATGCAAGGTGAACCGCTTTATTTCGGAATTACAACTGATTTATTTTTATCTAGCAATTAATTGTATTTACCATTGTTTTTAATTTTTAAATAATTAATATTTATACGTGTGTAGCACCGACGTAGTTTCCACTAACGCCAAGATACTAACACTGCACTCGGCAGTTTTAATCGTCTCCGGGTGATGCTAAGAATTATGCTTACTTCAGAGTTTCGCAATAAAATATTTTAATATAATTTAATTATTTAAAACCTAAGAGGATCGTCGACGTCATTTGAGAATGAAGCCAGTAAAAAACTGATTAACCAAAATTAATTTAGAAATGTGTGTTACACCGCAGAATGTCACCGTTTCTATTTATCTATTTTTTTATTTATCCTCTTATTATCGTGATTTGTTATATGTATTGTGGCAGCAGGCACCTTCAGTGTCTACCGTAAATACCTTAATCACTGAGGATTACATAACTAAGATCTAGGAGTGTGTTAAATTTACCTAGCATTGCATCAATCAAAAACTGACCAATGTGATACTCTTTCTGATACTCTTCCTTCAGTCAGGCTTTTACCATCGAACGTGTCATTGTGTTGAACATTAAATTTCGACGTTTGGATTGCTTACTTAATGAGACCCAAGCAACCTGAGTTAGTATTCCATATGAGGAGAGACAACCGAGAGTTGAAGAAGACAACTGAATTTTGTCTTTTATAGAACCAAGTGTATATTTCCAGCAGGAAAATGGAAAGGAAAATGTGTTCTTATAAAATTTTGATAGAACAAGCCGTTTCCGGTTTATTCGTCAAACTTGCCATCAATTACGCGAAAATCGACATCAAATATTGGCGGCAATCAACTCCATTTCCAGAAAATGTCAAAAGTGTATTGAAGCGGAAAGATGGCACTTTGAAAATTGATTGTAAATACATATGTGAATTTCTTTCGTTCTGTTTTTTGTTAATTTTTTATTAAATATCAATAAAACATATTTTGAATCATATTTGGAGGGCTATTATCTCCTTTATTATGCCTGCACAAAAGTGTTTAACTGTAAATAAATCGGAAACGGCTTGTTCTATCAAAATTTTACAAGAACACGTTTTTCTTCAGAATGCCATAGGCAATTTAGCAATTTAATAATTTTTTCAAAAATATCCAGTGGCGCACTACATATTTCTAGAAAGGGGATATGTAACCCCCATATCTGCGCCAATGACTTTCTGTTACTATTTTTGACTTGAGTGGTAGATGCAGATTTACATAGAAAGGCGGTGTGCCAAATTTGAAAAAGATGGCTTTTGTCTTTCCTTAGATATTAAATTATAAAGTTTTTTTTAATGAAACTTCAACCCTGTATCTAAGTTATGGTGCATTTTTCGAGGTATGTTTATTAAGAAAAGTCCCCTTATTTTGCGATTCTCTATCGCCTCTCAAAATTAATATATTAAAATCTGGACCACCCTGTATACTATTTCTTCTAGTGATTTCCGTTATTGCCCGTTCCATTCGTTAGTTTATTCATTTGTTGAAGCTTTAGTCAATGCGAATCTTACTTAAAGAAATTAGTGATTTTCAAAAAACAGTTAATGTATGTCAATATTTTAATATTTGGTCATTGGTTATTTTGCATATTCCAATAAAACTAAGTAGATGCCATAGATCTGTCACGGAAGTTTAAAATAATATATATTTTTTTTATATAGTTTTTTTTTAATAAAATAGGAGAGTTTTTGAGTATTTTCGTGCCAATTTTTTTAATTCATGTTAGGAAGTACATACAATGTAGTGTTACATAAATGTTTTGTCATGAAACCCTTTATCTAAATAAGTAGATAAAACACTTGTTGACACATTCCCTGACAAGAGAATAGCTAAGTACAATTAATAATAATAATAATAATAATAGGTCTTTATTTTCGATAATTTACATATACATTTGTAATTTGAAACAAAAAAAAAATCGGAAAAAAGCCGAGGATCAGGTGGTTATACATATGAAATGCACAACCTCTGTTGTTAACCCTAAATTTATAAAATTAATTCGTCTTATAAATACATCCGTGATTGTTTAGTTCATTTGTTCTATTTAAAAAAAAAACATATTGTAATTTGAAAACAATCTGCAAAAAATGCACAATTTTATATTTCATACATTATAATAATTAACAATTAGTCGAACATAATCTATGAAATTCATTTATATCGAAAATGCTAGCTAAGTATTTATTAACAAGATAAATAAACCACAAATCGATGGAACAAGGAAGTTCTGTTGAATAAAATATGAACAAGACTCACTCCTGCTATGTTGTTTTATGTTGGGTGAAATCTTTTTTTGCATTTGTTTATGATGGATTTCTTGACAGTGATTTTGATTTAATAAATTACGTTTTTCTTTAAGTTCTAAATATTATTTATGGACATCAGTTCATAACCTCTCTAGTCAAGTACCCTCATGTCCACAATATATTAAAAACAATCAAACGCAATCGGCGAAATGTAACACAATATTTAACACTTTTAGTATCTAATACTTTCCCATATAAGTAATATGCGTACCTAAATAATTTCATCTTCTACAGCGACAATTTTATGTGATTATAACAATCTTTATCTGTGTCAACTTTAAATAAGCGAATTTGCATGTTTTAAGAATAAATTTGATATTTTTCCACGCCGAGCACTAATATTGGCTCGTCTCCCAAAGATGTTTCTTTGATGTTTTGATGATAATATTATCTTGGAAGATATAAATATCACGTTGAAAATATTATTAATTTGAATAACCCATGTCGATTGGACTGCTTGATTCTATTTAATTTGGTAATTAGTTGTCATTCATGTTTATTCTATTCAGCCTATGTAAATAACCAAAATTACAGCTTACATTATAGCAGTTAAAGAAAATTTATGTCTGCACCCTATAATCAAGCAGTCTGTTTTTTATATCTTAAAATCATTTATTATTGCTTGCATCTCCAAAGATGTTGCGTGAAATTCAAATATTAACTAATTATTATTGTTTACAACTTTATTTAGGCTATTTACACGCAAAAAAGTAAAATTATTTGTATTATAGATAATTATGAGTGTATTACAAAATTTTTTTCATATTTATGTACCTATATTTAGATGTAATAACCCAGCAAAACGAGATGGAAAGACCCATCTAAATGTATAAAAACAACATACTTTGTGATGTTAAATTATAAAAGCAAGACCTTCCTAGCACTTAGCATATAAAATCTTTGCAAAAAACAGTGTTTGTTGTACACAGTGATTGAAGAAGGTTTAAAAAATTGTATCTGTAAACCGTTGCTAAATTGCGCCCTAGACTGTTGCGAAAGTGTAAATTATATATCTTCGTTTATTACCTTTGTTTGGTAGTAAACCTTCAAGAACACCGGTCGTTTATCAATACCAGAGGATAAGTTACCAAGGATTCAGTCTTGATTTATACTAAAATAAATTATATCAAAAAAGAGTAAGCTTCTACGTACCTACATGGTGTGGAGCGATTCCGTCAGTCATTTTCGATCAAGGCGCAGAGAATCGATGCAATTATATTTTCGAAGGTTGGAGAGTTTCTGGAATAAATAAATATATTATACAACTTTGTAAAAAATGGAGGTGAACAATTAAGGTTGCTTTACATACTGTGGATATTCACCTAATCTTAATTTTGTGTTTGTTTATTTCGCTTTGTTTATGAACTTTCGTTTTAAATACATATTATTTCAATAATTTTTCAATTTGTAAAGATCATCTGATTTTATTATGTTCACAAATTTCAAAGAGAACAAAGAAACAATTTATGTGTTATGAAGGGAAAGAAACGGCATTTCTCATTGACATTTAAAAGGACAAAAATCATCACAACAACAGCAAAATAAACGTAAAATTTAATAATTTTATGTTACACAATAATTTGCTTGTGACAGTTTCTGATAGGAGAAATGTTATGGATTAAAGGAATGGACTGTTTTTATATATTATTTGCCCCTATTTTACTTTTTGGATTGTTCCAATTGGATAATTACCAACTTCAGGCTTCCATCCAATTTAATTATTGTAATAAGTTGCGCTTAACATGTCATCAACTTATATTTATTTTTATGTGACTTAGGGCACTTAAAGTGTGAATTAGCTTTTCTTTAATTGATGGAACTTGTTAAAAATCTTTGCTATTTTAAATAATCCCAAAATTATAGATAACATAGAGAAGGTTTTTGCCATTTACCCCAAGGTAGAAACATGATGCAGCTACGGACACGTGTTTCGGAGTTATTGCTCCTCATCAAAACTTTCTCTATTTCATTTAACTTCTCCAAAAACTTCTTTCTTTTGTTTGATTATAGATAACGTTAATTAATTTGATGTTTTCGAATTTGGAATTAGGACTTCGTGATACGGTGAAAGCTTATATGCAAAATCCCAACAAACTGAATTTTAGTATGAAATTGGAAGATCCCAATGGTCAAAACTGTATTGTTTCAAATATGTTTAATGCTAGCGAAATTTTAAAACGTTTTCGTACTACAAAATATCATTTACGACTAGAGCACTGCTGCTTTAACTAACGCCATTTTAATTTAAAAACGATACCATGCTATATAAAGCGGAGAGCACGATAAAGCTTTAATATTTCGAGAGTGTCATATATGAAGGCACAAATAGACAAAGAAATTACGCTAGTGTTGCTATCCATAACAATTTGAGAGCCGTCGTAGTAATACAGGAAGCGACACGGTATTTGTGGCACAGGGATATAATATGTCAGAAGTTTCTTAAATGCCACGAGGGCGATAAGACATAGAATACTTCTTTGTTCTAGAAATCGATTGTCCCATTTCGCTTTACTAAAAATGTAATAAAAAGCGAATTATATGGTGTGTACCAAAATGGTGATTCAAATTCGCATCTCGTCATTGCACTAGTTAGTGACATGAGCACTGAGCAGTCGAATTTAATTTGTTTTTAGTTTAATCGTTCGTGGTAAATATCTACAGCGAGGATAAAGATTATCTTAGCCAACCTTTACTAATTTGGACGAGGGTATTAAAGTGATATGTCTTTTTCGTTTTTATAACCCTTCAAATTTGACGAATGAAAGTGTAATGAAAATAAAAATGACAGAATCCTACATAATATATTGTATATTGCCTTAGTTGTTCTGACATCTAAGATCATATCTGCTTTTACAAAAGTCTTTTCATTCATGGCAGTAAAGTAGTTGCGAGTGCCCATTGCGAAACTTAATGTCTCTAAGCTACACCGACACTTAATAATTACTGGTACCTAACAGCTTAGAATTTCTATCATGGCATCCGGTCGAATTTAGTTGAGTCTAAATTTGATGGATCACTTGCTAATTCAGCTTTTTATAAGTTTGCCTGAAAGTTTGTTCTCATCGAAGTAATTACTTTAAAAGTGACTTTCCGACCTACAGCTTTCTAAATCCAAATAGCGCATCGAACGTCAGACATTATTGTTAGTGACTTTAACATTATAACAAGATGTAATAAATCGAGTTGGTATCAATATAAGTCTTTCTTATTTTACTTAAAATTTCCAAGTTTTGTCAGTGATGTACCTACAGGGTTAGTTTTATTAATGTAAACCCCCATTTTTATTTTTATCTTTGACCGATTCCAAAAATTAAAAACCGGCCTTACACGGTTTTTTATGTAGATTCCACTCCTGCTGACAAAGTGGCGTAGCCATTGAGTAAACAAATAATATAAAGAGGCGCAACTGTCAATGGGCCGAGATTTTAGTGTTATATTTTTTTGCCAATAACTACAGAATTATCTACAATATTTAGGGATAAGCAACCGAATTACAAATACCCTCCCGTAGCACTAAAATTTGATAACAATCCTGAAGCTGTTGGCAATCTCGGCCCCTTGACGTTGCGCCTCTTCATATTATTTATTTACTCAATGGCGTAGCGTGGCGTTTTAAAGATACAGGGTACGCAAAAAAGATAGGTTGTTCTTAATGGAACACCCTGTATATTTTGACAAATTTGAAGCTGTTTCTGATAAACTTTAATGCGCTGATTGCGAATATGGTTCGAAAATGTCATATAACTTTTAAGATGTTCTAACCTAAATATACAGAGAGTACAGAGTTACATAGCTCTGTAATGACTACTTTTAAAAACATCTTAGTTAAATATTTTAACAAAATCAATCATGGTTAAAAATAAAATTAGGACAAAGGTTGAAATGTGATTCTTTTTCCATAATTTCACCATTGTTACTATTGTGTTAATATTTTATTATATTAGTCATTAGCAATACGAAAAATATTTAATTGCAGTTTCTTCTTATTCCCATCGTATAATTTTCAGGATTTACAAGATAAATCAAAACATAAATGTTGAAATGCGTTCGTGTCGTGTATATATAGGGTACGTCTATCCGTAGACCCATGAACAAGTCTGTAGTAGATATCTGCAGCCTGTATCGATCCCACAACGCTAACTCTATTCCTTCCCTAATTAAAATAGAGTGCCGCAACAAAACCAAAAATTCCATCCGTCTTAATACTTTTACATTAGTACAAAAAATAATTATCTCAATAAAATGAAATCAATACAATTTAAAAACAATGATTTATTTGTTGCCTATTTTTAAAAGCTCACTTCCTGATATAATATACTTACCTAATTAGAAGTTTTGTCCACTAATCTCAATACGTAAATTCGAGAAATGACATGAAAAAATAAACTTTCATACAGTAGTGTTTTTTAATATGCGAGAAGTTTCGTATTAGGCAAGAAAAATAAGCCTAAAAGTACACGAATCCTGAAAAAATTAGCACAAGCAAGAAATTTGGTGGAGATGTTCCACTTACCATCTTATTGAATATACTAAAAGTCCCCTAAAATCGACGCTGTGCTACGCCCGCCATATTGAAAAATGTGGTAATTTTTTCGAGGTCAAAATTAATTTTTCCTGCACTATACATATATAATAAGAAATTGTTATTAAAATTTTGTAATTGTAACTATTCTTTTTCTTATTTTTCATTTATTATTATGTTTAGTGAAATTCATATTTTTACAGTTTTCTTATTGTTTATCATTTAGTTGCTCATTATGTGATGAGAATTTTTATCAGGAAACCGGTAACGTATTAAGAATAATTATTGTGAGGAGATAGTATTTTTTATTTACAAATTTATAATTTCTAGTACCTATTCCAAATAGTTATTTTTGCAACAAGTGCGCAAGGTGAGATTTTTTCACGAATGGGAATGTTGACAATCCCATGAGTGAAAAAAGCTCACTTTTCGCACGAATTGCACACAATATTTTTTCTACTACCGAAATGGACCTAAATTCTCTAATAATAATGTGAAACGTCAAAATTTACCTATTACGTCAAAACTTCATGTCATTTAAAAATCACAATACTGTTATAGGCAACGTAATTTTAAATCAGTCAATGTCTATTACTTCTTTGGCTAATGTCAATGTCAAGAATATAAATGAAACTTCAGAATTGTAAAAAATTCAATCAATATTGTTAAAGAATATTGAAAATTAGGTGGTATGTTTTATAATAATACCGTGATATTAAATAAATGAACTACATAAGATTAAATAACCATATTTAACGTTTCTATAATAAGATATGTTTATTATAGATGCTCTAATAGGTATGCAATTGTTTAATATGTTACGTTACTCACTAGTGCGTAAAGTTTAACTTTACACTCTACAGCGTGCGGAAAGTTAGTACTTTACGATCGGTAGTAGAAACGTTTTATAGTACGTAAAGTGTTTTTTCGTTACGCACTAGTGCGTAAAGTAAAATAGTAAAAAATTGCATATTAGAGCACCTACAAGCTCCTGTTATAATCATATCTTATTTTAAAAACTCTGAATGTGGTTATTTAATTTTATGTAGTCGATTTATTTAAAATCACGGTGTATTATTAATTATTATAAAACATACCTAATTCTCAGTATTCTTTAACAATAATCTGTGAATTTTTAGTCGGGAATCAGGAGTCGCAAATTCGTTCATAGGGGGTGAACTCAAAGATATAGTTTTGAAAAAAATGGTACCTTATCTAGAATAATCTTGCGGATCTAAATGTGAAGGGCGCCATTCTGTCCGCGATTGCAAAAAAGCGTAAAAAAATAAATTTCGAAATTTTTTGTATTACTGAAAATTGATTAATTTTATGTTTACACCTCGTTTCTGGGCTTATTTTTTAATATTTCTTAATGGTTTTCAAACCAATCAAAAGCTTGTTATTTCTAGATTCATATGCTACCAAACTATACTCGAAAATGTTGTTAACAAATGCTGCAGAATTTGTTTAAACAAAGCGTCCCCGAAAAGTGTAGTGCAAATTTCAGTATCGGGACATTTTTAAAACTATTACAGATAGATGCATACATCTATGATATGAAATATGCAAAAAAGCATGGAGCAATTTTTAGTAAAAGAATTATCTACATTGCTTTAATGTTATAAAAGATACGATTTTTTTTGCACGGCGACATTGCGTTGTTGCGCTGAATAATTGTAACATACCTATCTCGCGCGCTCTAACCGAATGAGTACCGCACTAAGGCGCTGATATATGAATTTTACCACCAACCGAGGATTCTTTTTATCAACATATTTTAAGAGCCGCGTATCAAATAATTGTTTGGAAAAATGCGACTGAGGTAAATCCAGAAATTCTCAATCCAAATGATTTTGGTTGGGAGTTGAAGAATAATGTATACCGGGTGACACAAGAAGTAGTTACCCCCCATTTTGGTTCGCATTTTCATAGATGAAAATTTCAAAATTTTATGGTGAAATAAATACACAGATTCTCATATTTTGACATAAATCATGTGTTAAAACCACTTCCGGTTTAACCGGAAGTGGTACCAACTTTCTTATTTTAAATGAGAACACCCAATTTTTTTTCAACATTTGAAATCTACATAAAATTCCCTTTCTAATGATGTATAACACATTGACATTTGCTTTCAAGATGGCGGCGACACATTACTTTTATCCTAAATTTAAGTTGGCCATTGATTCGCCGCCAGAAAACAAAACGTGGTTGGGAGGCTGTGGAAACAAAAAAATGATTTATTGTTGCTTTGCTGATAGCATTATTTGCAAACATTTGCCATGCATAATGTCTACTAGGATCATTTTCTTTTTTTCGTGCGTTTGAAAACGAAAGCTGAATGTTTCACATTTTTTTTTTAATAGGAACCTATGTTTTTTATGTGATGTGTGAATTCTACATCAAATTATCTTCATGATGATATACGACACGTTCCCATTTATTTATTCATTAGCTGCCAAATTCATCTTTGTCTTATTAGAATTGAAACTAAAATTCACAATTCTAATAAGTCAAATAATGCTAATGCTAATGAATAAATAAAAGGGAACATGTCGTATATCATCATGAAGATAATTTGATGTAGAATTCACACATCACATAAAAAACATAGGTTCCTATTTAAAAAAAATGTGAAACATTCAGCTTTTGTTTTCAAATGCATGAAAAAAAGAAAATGATCCTAGTAAACATTATGCATGTCAAATGTTTGCAAAAAATGCTATCAGCAAAGCAACAATAAATCATTTTTTTGTTTCCACAGCCTCCCAACCACGTTTTGTTTTCTGGCGGCGAATCAATGGCCAACTTAAATTTAGGATAAAAGTAATGTTTCGCCGCCATCTTGAAAGCAAATGTCAATGTGTTATACATCATTTGAAAGGGAATTTTATGTAGATTTCAAATGTTGAAAAAAAATTGGGTGTTCTCATTTAAAATAAGAAAGTTGATAACACTTCCGGTTAAACCGGAAGTGGTTTTAACACATGATTTATGTCAAAATATGAGAATCTGTGTATTTATTTCACCATAAAGTTTTGAAATTTTCATCTATGAAAATGCCAACAAAATGGGGGGTAACTACTTCTTGTGACATCCGGTATATCCCTGAATTAATAACTATAAATGTTCGTCCATAATAGGTTGCTATTGTGAGGGTAAATGTGTTTTTCGTATTTTGACCCATAATATGGTATTCTACTAAATTCAAAATCGTTTAATAAAGTGACACTTAACCACATGAAAATGTCACTTTACTGATATAGTAATGTCAGTGTTAATAAAAAACAGTTTGACAGAAAATATTTCATATACCTTCTCGTATTTTTCCTTGGATTTTAAAGGAAGTATGCTCGAAGTTGCTTCTCGAACGGCATTTAAAATGTCTTCAGAATAATTTTCTAAATTGTGTTTCAGTAGCCAGATTCATTTTTATAATTAATATACATATAACTTAAAATCAATTCGATTCACAAAAATTATACTTAACTGTTATTATACAGGGTGATTCATAAGTAATGGTACACAGACCAACAGCAGATTTCGAACGTAAAAATATTGCGATTTAGCCAAACTTACCTTAGTCCAAAAGGTAATGGTAACCAAGATACAGGGTGTCAATAAAACTAATTTTTTAATTTTCTCTTGCACTTTAATGAATTATTGTATTTTTCTTGTGAAAATCTATAAGTGGGGGTTATTTGGGGTGAGGAATCATAATACACCTTCAATTTTGGTATAACTCCTAGAGGGCGCTATGTACGCTGCGTTTAATGTGTAAAAAAGGTCGTAACTTTTTACCCGCACCCATACGGCAGATTTCGCTTAAAAATTATTCTCTTCTATCATTTCCTAATAAAAAATGTATACTTGTTTCAAGTCTCTAAATACAACAGTTTTTGAGAAAACTGCAAATCAAAAATTCTGTGCGTATTCATTATGCACTGTAAAAAATTATTTTTAAAAGTAGGCGTTGAGATACAGCATTATCAGAGTAAATAAAGATAAATATTTATCAAGCATGCATAAAAACAAAAAGTGCCTGTCAAACAACCAATCTTTTAAACATTAATTAATTGTTGTAGAAGTGTTGTGTGAAGAATGAAATTGTGAAAAGTGAATGAAAGTGAAAAAAGTTACGGTCATCTTTACACATTAAACGCAGCGTACATAGCGCCCTCTAGGAGTTATACCAAAATTGAAGGTGTATTATGATTTCACACACCAAATAATCCCCACCCATAAATTTTCACAAGAAAAATATGAAAATTCATTAATTTACAAAAGAAAATTAAAAAATAAATTTTAACTTTGACACCCTGTATCTTGGTTATTATTAACTTTTGGACTAAGGCAAGTTTGGTCAAATCGCAATATTTTTACGTTCGAAATCTGCTGCTGGTCTGTGTACCATTACTTATGTATCACCCTGTATAAATAAACAAAGCCGTGTCAGTTACTATGGTTACGGAAACAAGTACCTACTATGACTTTTTTAAATTTAAAACTTTGTAATGCTTTTATATCGATCACTATTTGCTTATAATTAATTAACTAACACAAAATGTGAAAAAATAGTATAAACAAATCTCGTCAGAAAAGCAGTTTTACTAAACTCATATACCTCATATACTCGCTCGCTGCGCTCGCTCGTACTCAAACACTATATTTGTTTAGTAAAACTTTGCTCTTCTAAACTTGTTTAATGTACTAATATTAGAAGTGTTAATTCAGATTATTAGGCACGCATAATGTATTGTATATATTACTTCTATATTGTCATTTTTCTAAGCCCACCCAAGTAGTACATTTAAGTTCATTTAGTTGTTTTCTTACATACCTCTTACCTACCTAAATATTTTAATTTATAATAATTTTTGTTCCCAAGTAAATTAATCTTTAAATGTCTCTGTTTTATTGTCCATGTTAAAATGATAATATTTACGAAAAAGTAATAGGTACAAGAAAGCATTGTAAAGGTTTTGTAAACACAGTGTATATCGTCAATAGTCACTGATCCAGAGCGCGCGCGATGCTCTGACGTGAGTGACTGGATATTGCACACACTTAAAACGGTAGCGAAAACAACGGAGCGCTGACAAAAATAATCATATTTCTTATGAGGATAAAGCAAGGCAGAAATTTCTTTCACTAAAAATTGCTCCATTCTTTTCTGCATATTTCGTATCATAGAAGTATGCATCTATCTGTAATAGTTTTCAAAATCACTCAATGCTGAAATTTACATTGCACTTTTCTGACACGCATTGTTTAAACAATTTATGTAGCATTTGTTAATGAAAATTTCGAGAATCTTATCAACACCTCAATCTAGAAAGAACAAGCTTTCAATTGCTTTGAAAATCATTAAGAAATATTAAAAAATAAGCCTGGGAATGCTGTATAAAGACAAAATTAATAAATTTTCAGTAATCTAAAAAATTTCGGAAATTTTTTTTTTACGCCCTTTTGCAATTGCGAACAAAATGGCGCCTTCTATATTTAGATGCGACTTATATTTTCGTAAACACAAAACGCGTTTTTAAAAATATGTCTTTATTTAAGCTAAGTACAAAGAGAACTGAGGAAAAAAAATAGTTTAACATATATTTATAACATTCGTAATACGATAACTGCTGATGCATATTTCTTGTAGAATATGGGTTGTTGAACATCATAATTCCTCCCTTCGTAGATGAAAATTTACCCTTGGTGAATTTTTAAACGATGATGTCCTGGGGGTTTTCGTCCTTTTTCTTGATGCCACATCGGGGTTTTATAAGTCTTACATATAAAAGATACAAAATTAGTATTGCTAATATAATGTAAAGTAAAATTGTCCATATACTGGTTTTGTGTGCATATATAACGTTAGTATTGATTTGCTTTAATTTTTCTGATTGTAAGCTAAGAGCTTTTTGGTTTCTAATAAACTGTGAGTGTTTATTGAATTCAAATCCATATTTATGAAATTAAATGAGTTTGTTACGTTTTCTATATTTGTGTTTATTTCAGGTAAATCTATATGTTTAAAAGATAATTTTGACGTTTTGTATGTTTTCAAAATACGATTATTGATATTGATCATACAATTTTTATCTAGTTCTACAACATATGTGCCTAGCAGTGGAATATTTTCCTTTAGTTTGTCACAAGTTTGAATTGCTACTGATTGTTTGGGTATTACTAAAGTGTATTTTCCATTGTCGATTTTTTGAATTTGAGTTGTAGTTATTTGCATGGGTATTTGAATGCAGTTGTTTATATTTTGTGAGAATCGAATAAGATTTACTTCACAGGGGGCATCCTCTTGTATTTCCATGAGGTTGGCGTGATCACATAAGAATTCATTTTGGCTGACTTCTTTGCATTTATCTTCTGATGGGTACATGTAATTATGCTCGCTTAGGATCAGGGATTTAGTTTTAGGGACAATAACAGAGTATGTGTTATTTTGGAATATTGGTAGTGGATGGATTTGATAATATTGAAACATTTCGTTTTCTACTAACGGTATTTCTAGGATAAAGTATACCTCTAAATTTTTTGAACAGCTTTTTATGTTTATTACGTTTTCGAGTTTCAAAATGTTTTCTAAAGTTGGCTCGAATGGTAGTCGGACATCAGTTAGTAATTTTTTTATTTGTTCAATTTCTTTTAACAATTCAATTGGTTTAACTATTGAATTATGTAAAGTATTAAGCTTTGCAAATGATATTGCTACTTCGATTTTATCTAGCACATCATATATAGTTTGGAAAATTAAGTTAATTTGTGTCAGTACAGTGTGAGTTAAAAAATAAGAATATAAGTTAATTTCTTTTTCAAAAATTGTTTGAATATTAGATTTAATTTGAAGAATGCGAGAGTCGAGTATAAACTGGTTATGTGTTAAGTTTCGTGTTGTCTCCTTGAAATTGTTAATAGAATTATTAAGCAATGTAATTTGGTCTTTTAAAATGAACTTAAATTTGTTTTGATTATTGGTTAACATATTGATTTGACTATCATATTTCTCAGCATCTGATTGATCCAGATTACCTGTTAAACATTTAATAATAGATCCTAAACCATTGAAGAAAGCTCTTTTAGGTCTTTTTGTGAATTCAGGATTAATTTGATTAATCTGATTGTCGATTTTACTTTCTAAATTACTTATTATATTGTAGCTACTAGAGTATTCAAATTTTGTTACTTTGTTCGTTTTAAGGTCGTCTCTAAGTTTTAAGTATTTATTTTGTAGAAGTCTAAATTCTTGGATTATAGGTTGTAAGTCGAAAACTTGTATGAAAGTCCAGTGAGTGTTCGTCACTTCGGCGGTTCCTAACCGATATGGTAATAGTCCTGGATTGTTTGTCATTCTATGAAATGTTGACTGACTGTCGGTCGGTCTATAGATGGCGAACCAGAGTCTGTAATAACAGAGACAGGTTTTAGTTCTTTAGTATGCACTATTTCGAATTTCTGTTTCTTAGGATTTTTTATTTTTGCTTTGTTATTTGGCAAAAGTTCAATAATTTTATAGGGACCTACGAATTTGTTAGACTTTTTATTTCGGGCCTCGACTTTTTTGAATACTTTTTGATTTATTTCGAATTTAGGTTGAGTCTTAATGTTTTCGTTTCGTTTTTCAATTATATTTTGTTTTTCCCGAGATGTTCTGTCGTGAATCGTTTTATATAAAGAGTCTAATTTATCTTTATGTGCACTCGCGTATTCCGTGTAGAATGTAGTTGGAATTAAGTCGAATGGATCTCTTGAATTTGTGTGATCAAAAGTAAGTTCAAATGGGGTCATTTTTGTTGCACTATGAATTGAGCTATTATAGGCTATTATGGCATAAGGAATTATTTCGGTAATTGGTTTGACTTTGTCTTTTTCTCTTAGAATTCTTAAATGTTCTATAAGAGTTGAATGAAATCGTTCGACAGGGGAATTTGATTCATGGTGTCCGGGTGTAGTAAAATGAATTTTGATTTTTTGTAAACTTAAAAATTCTTTAACTACTTCGTTATTGAATTCGGTGCCTCAGTCTGATGTGATAGTTTCTGGAGTTCCATAACACGAGAAATATTGTAATAATTTATCGGTAATTGATTTTGCCGTTTTTACACATGGATATGCTTGGCCTAATTTGGAAAATTTGTCTATAATTGTTAAGAACAGTTGATTTTCGAAATGAAATATATCCATATGAAGAGTTTGAAATGGCTTTGAAGGTGTATTCGTCATAACTAAGGGAATTTCGGGGGGATGTCTGTTGTATTTTGTTCGTTGACAAATGTCACAGTTGTTAAGGTATTGTGTTACGTCATTTCTCATATTTTTCCAGTAATAGTTTAACTTTAATTTTTGGAGGGTTTCTAAAATGCCTCGATGGTTTGTTTTACCTTCGTGTTGGTTTCTAATAAGTAGAATTTTTTCGTCTTCATCGATAATATGATTGACCATTTGGGTACATTGAAATAATTTTATAGGTTTAAAGTTTTCAATATAAGTTTTTGTGAATAAAGGTATTAAATCTTTGTTTGCAAAGTATATGTGTGTGTGCCCGTTTGGGTTTACATATTCTTTTAATATACGTATAATGTGAGTCTTATTTAAAGGTGTTTTGATATGATTAACTGTATAACCATCTAATTTTTGTTGGTTTGTTACAATGTTTTCGTGAGGAGTTCTGTCTAATATTAACTGAAAATTTTTGTTGTTAATAATTTCTTCTAAAATTGGTATTCCTTCATTTTGGGTTTCAGCACTAGTATGTACGGTATTATTGGAGGATTCGGGGGGTGTGTTTGTAATGTCATTAGTCAAAGGAACGTCTACATTTGAAGAGTTTGTGGGATCGTTTAAATTTGGGTTATTTATGGGATCTTCGGCTAATTCTCGTAAGTAATTTACAATGTCAGTATTTGCTTCTCCCGGATTATTAACTAGAGATTCTGTTTCATTGGCGTTTAGTTGAATGCGTGACAGCGCGTCCGCGTTTGTATTTTGTTTGCCTTTTTTATATATGATTTCGTAATTAAATTCTTCTAATTTAAGGCGCCAACGTACAAGTTTACTATTAGGCTCTTTTAGATTAAATAGCCAAACAAGTGGTCTATGATCTGTATAGATGAGAAACTTTCTGCCAAAGAGATATGGCCTAAAATATTTACAAGACCATACGATTCCTAAAAGTTCTTTTTCTATGGTACTATAACGACATTCTGTAGCATTTAAGGTTCTGGAGGCGTAAGCAATGGGTTTGTCATTGGGTGGTATTCCTTGGGATAAAACAGATCCAAGTGCTATATTTGAAGCGTCGGTGGTTAAAACAAAGGGTTTAGTGAAATCCGGATATTGTAGTATAGGGGCGTTAATCAATAAAGTTTTAAGATGTTCAAATGCTTCTATAAATTGTGGAGTATGAATTACTTTTTCATCTTTCTTAAGGCAAACTGTGAGGGGTTTAGTAATTTTTGCAAAGTTTTTTATAAATCGCCGGTAATATCCAGCCAAACCGAGAAAGGATTTTATTTCTTTCGGAGTTTTGGGTATTGGAAAGTTTTTGACCGCTATAATTTTTTCTGGATTAGGTTTACATCCTTGTGGGGTGATAACATGACCTAAGTACGCGACTTCTTGTCTCAAAAATTCGGATTTATCCATTTGGATTTTAAAATTGGAGTCCCTAAGTCTCTGAAAAACTTGTCTTAGTCTTTGTATATGTTCTTGAAGTGAAGTTGAGAATATTATTATGTCGTCTAAGTATACAGCGCAAATTTCGTTTTGTAACCCGCGTAGAATATTGTTCATTACTCGTTGGAATGTTGATGGTGCGTTCTTTAGTCCAAAAGGCATTCTTTTAAATTCAAAATGGCCTATGTCTGTTGAGAAAGCGGTTTTTTGTACGTCTTCAGGATGCATTTCAATTTGATGGAAGCTAAATCGAGGGTAGTAAAATATTGGCTTTTTCCGAGTTTGTCAAGTATGTCATGAATATTAGGAAGAGGAAATTTGTCGTCTACCGTTTTGTCGTTTAATTTTCGATAGTCTATTACCACACGCCATTTACGTTTGTTAGAAGCGTCAAGCTTTTTCGGTACAATCCAAATTGGGGATGACCAAGGTGAATTAGAATTTTGAATAATATTTGAGTCTAACATTTTTTTAATTTGAGATTGAACTTCTTGTCTATGTATTTCGGGATATCTATACGATTTGGTAAAAGCAGGTGATTCATTAGTTAGGTTAATCCGATGTTTAATTTGATTTGAAAAGGTTAATGGAATTTCGTCACAATGAAAAATGTCTCTAAACTCATAACAAAGTTTACGTATTGAGTCATATTCTTCCTGGTTACAATGTTCCAGTCTAAGATTTTTTAAGTTGGATTTCAACAAGTCGTCACAATGTTCGTCAAGTTCAGTGTCAGTTTCCATTTTTTCGATAAAATTTATTTCATTAATGTCTACAGTTTCTATAGTTAGGGGTTCATGAAGAGTAATTTGTACAGGGTTTTCATTTGAGTTGGTCAAGGTGGTTATAGCAAAATTGTTATTTATATTAACTAAAGCTTCTGGCATTTCTACTTTATTAAAGTCGATATAATTTAAGATGGCTGTGCCTTGATTTATGTTTACTGGAATTTTACTTACTATTTGTGTTCTAGGTGGTACTAAAATTTGATAAGGTTCGTCTAAGGTATTTTTTATAATTTGAGGCGAAATTTTACTCGTATAATAAATTGGAATTATAGTATTTGGTGTGATTAACTGAAAAGAGTTTAAATTTATTGTGGCATTTAATTGTGTTAATAAATCTAATCCAATTAAACCATCAAATTTTTTTGAAAAGTCAAAAAGATAAAATTTGTGAGTTGAATTAGTTTGAAATATTGAAAATAAAGGAATTTCTATTGTTTCATTATGATAGGAAGCTGCGTGGGCTGTGTTTACTTGAAACAGCTCATTTTTTATAAAACTTTTAAATTTTTGATAAGCTAAATTTGGATTTATGAAACTTTTCGTACTACCGGTATCAATTAAGAATTTTGCATTAATTTCGGGGATAATTATATATGGTAAATCGGTTGAATAGTTATTTAAATGTATTATGTCATGTCTTGGTTCGGTGAGATGTTCGGAAAATTTTGAGAATCGTTTGTTATGTCGTTTATAAATGAATCTGATTGATAATTCGAGTCATAGTATTGTTGATCTGTAGAATTGTTACAATAGTCGTTTGGAATATTATAATAATCATTGTTGTAATTAATTGTGTCAGGGTTAAGTCCGTAAGCATTATCAGTTTGTTCGGGTGCGTTAGCATCTGAAATTTCTTGGTTAAATAATTCTTGGGCTGTCCATTTTGTAGAATTATTTTGAGGATGTACATTTTGGGTTCTAGTGTTACTAGATGAAGTGTCCATGGGTACAGGTCTATGAAATTGGGGTTTATTTTGGGGATTGAATACGTTAGATTTAGGTATAGCGCCAGTATGTTGGAAATTTGGTCTTGGCGTCGTGAAGTTTTGAGTATTAAATCCTCGTTGATTTGAAAAATTAGAATTTTGAGGTGATTGATTAAATGTGGGTTTAGAGAATGATGTTTGCTGCTGGTAAAATTGTGGTCTAGGTTGAAATTGATATTGATAAGATTGATTAAATTGTGATAGACCAGGGTGTGAATTGGATTGATAGTTATTAGAGTGATTTTTATGTGGATTAGCTGTAGAAGGTTTATTTGGTTTTTGATAAACGTTTGTGTTAGACAATTGACGAGCTTTGAATTGGTTAAAGTCTAATTCTTCTCGGACGTAGGACATTGCTGTTTCTAAGGAGTTTGGATTTTTTAAACGTATAGCTAACTGAATATAATAGGGTAGTCCGTTTATATATGTTTTTAATGCGAATTGGTCATAGTGATTAATTTTTATTAATTTTGTCTGTCTGTCCTCGTCTGATAAGTTTAATTTTAAAAATAATAAACTACGAGCATCTTGAATCCTTGCTCCAAAATCTAATAAATCTTCGTTCTTAAATGGTTTTATGGATATTAAATCATGAATAAGACAGTCAATACCTCTGTTGTCAGAAAAAGTTGCTAATAAAGTGTTTTTAATTAAAACCCAATTATTTAATTCTGATCTAGAACATATTAGATCAGCGGCTCTACCTGATAGTTTACTAAAAATTGTATCTAAGAGACAAACATTTATTGCAGCATTAGGATCTTGTCTGTCCTGAAAAGCGTGCAATAAATTTTCACATGCATTTATAAAACGGTGAAGGTGTTTAGTATTACCATCGAATAACGGTACATTATCAGCTTGATACCTTAAAAGACTTATATTGATTTCTGTAGGCATTTCTGATTGAGATTGAGTCTGATCTGCTAAATTTAAATTAGAAATTGAATCTATTAATTTTTCCAGGTTAAACCAACACTAATAATTACTATTGACAGAAAATTTAATTAATTGATTTTTTTTATAAAATTTTGAATACTTAATTATTTGAAATAATGTGAGTAACGTACAGTATATACAGAAATTTTTTATGATTCGTCTCTCGTACACTTCTTTTTGTATTTTAAATTCTACGTAAATTATTTAATTACTAAAATGATAAGTTTAATCAAATGTGTTACATAAAATTCGCAACGACTGAAATTTAATATACGTTTCAAGACGAGAAATGTTTCAACATATGTTATAATGATAAAATGATAAAAGAAAGGAATGTAAAGCAAGCACTTACATTAAGATAAGGCAGTTCATTGAAGTTTTCCTAGAATTAGTTGCTAATAGAGCGACGATTTTTGTTCTTCTCCTAGCGGTGTAATAGGGCTCGATGAATTTTTCGGTAACCCCTACGGTTTGTTGAGTTTCTTTGCACTTTCACCAAACTTGTTTTTGTTAGCTACTAAATTCACTAACAGAGTTCATTTAGGCTACTCGATCCACCTAAATTTTGCAGGATTCTTTCACAGCAAAGAATTGAAATTCACGACCTAATCTTCGATAGAAAGGACTCTGTGTTAATCCGACCCGACTGCGCCACTTATATTTTCGTAAACACAAAACGCGTTTTTAAAAATATGTCTTTATTTAAGCTAAGTACAAAGAGAACTGAGGAAAAAAAATAGTTTAACATATATTTATAACATTCGTAATACGATAACTGCTGATGCATTTTTCTTGTAGAATATGGGTTGTTGAACATCATAATTTGCGCAAGGTCATTCCGGACAATGTACATATTTTTTCAAAACTATATCTTCGAGTGGTGGGTGTGACTTTTTAGGAGCGTCTTTCGAGATGCTAGATTTCTGACTATTTATTATAAGTTTGAAGTTTCATTTATTCTTTCAAAACTGTTTAGTGTCACTCATTTAAAATTAAGTAGGCCATAGCAATAATATTGTCATTGTTAAATTTTGACGTTTAAGTAGGTTTGACGTTTTGAAGTTCGTTTCATATTATTATTAGAAAATTTAAGTAAGGAAGCCTTTAAATTTGTTATTAAATATGATTTTTATGTAACTTTCACCTTTTTATTTTATTTTAAATTTCTTAGTTCTCGAAGAGATAAGTACAATATATGGATGTTGATTTATAGATTTATTAGATTTTGAATGCACTGCTCCGTCGAATATAGCCAATTCGGCACAAAAAACCATATTAATGACTACCTTCGGGTTAAGTTTTGCTTAAATTACTATTGTTAGAAACATAATATATCTCATATATTATATAAAATTAATCACGTAATTTTCGTTACTACAATAAATTTTGTTAAGTACAGAAGTGTTAATTTTTTCTCATATAACAAGTATGTTAATGTTTAAGCAGAATGCAGCATTACGCATTAGTGCAAAAAATGAAATATTTTACGCACTAGTGCGTAAAGTAAATTGTACCTTATACATATATTTCTTAGTAACCATTTTGGTAGTAGTAAAAATAGTGTATGCAATTCGTGCGTAGGGTGAGCTTTTTTCACTCATGGGACAAAATTCCCATTCGTGAAAAAATCTCACCTTACGCACTTGTTGCATAAATAACTATTTTGCTTGCCAAACTTTCTTCATGACGAAATTACGTTTTAGTATTTAATAATTATTAATGATATTATGACATTAATATTTATAAATTGTCTATAAACTAAGCAAATATTTCATTTTCAATATTCATTCAAACTTGCTTAAAATAAAGCCGAGTTGCAGTGTTGAATTTGTCCGGACTTTTGTACCTGCTAATGAACTCTATGATAAATGGTCTGACTAATTAGAACTAAATTGATTGCTAACTATAATCGAGTATGAAATAATACTTTTTGAACAAGTTTAATAATACCTAAATATACATACATATACGATATTCTTTTAATTCCGATGGCAAGAAGTGTAATCTTAAATGTCCTATTAATTTTCAGGAAAAGGGAGTGTTGTAAAAGGTGAGTTTCTGTCGAGTTTGTACTTATCATTTATTTCTACTAAATCATTCTTATTTTCTTGTTGCGTTTATTACGGCTATAAAGTATAGTTGATGTACATAAAAATGTCCGACTCTATGTAAAGTTCATTAGAAATACTTAGTTTATCGAATATTATTTTTTGTAAAATTGTCGTTAAAAATTACATTTTTAATTTATTGATAAGAGAAGTAAAAATTGATATTTATAATGTTACAGTTTTAACACTAGTGTTAAAAATATTTTTCATTTTCATTTCCCAAACTTTCGGTATAATTCATTTTTTGGGCACAAAATTTATGATAGCATTGACAGCATCAATGATTGTATATAGTTACTAATAAACACTAAACAATTAAAACTTATTGTTTTACTTAGTTACTCTTTATTCAGTATTTCACTCGATATATGTTATACCGAGTGACCACGAGATGACGCTCGCCCCTACATCTTCTTGTTTTACAAGATATGATTTTCAAATTTGGGCACGGCAAATAACGTTAAATATTCATTAATTAGACCAATTTAACATATTCTGTCGCTTTCGGTTTCACTGGTAATGATGCTAACTTTGAATTTTTAAATGGAACACCCTGTATATTTTTACATTTCTTGATTTAGGAGGTTAAAGGCACCTACTTGATAGAGATGTTAAAAATTATGAGTTTTTTTTCATTTATATCTTGTTGAATGTTACTCTTATGTATTTTTATGAATTATAATAATGTTTGTTACCAAGTTACCGGTACAACAAAATTAGTTATTCTTAACACAAATTTAATGTCATATGATAGAATATCTTAATTGTATTTTTTAATTAGTTAAACAACCCAAAACATTTTTTTGGGGTTACGGCCGCCTAGATGAAAAATTACATTTGCACATCAAAATGTCAATTATTCATATTTTTATTTCAATATGCCATAACTGTATCCAAAATCCAAATCCTGAATCCAAATAGTATGTGAAAATATATAAGATGTTTAATAGGATTTAAAAAACCAAAAAGTGATTTAAAAAACCAAAAACTCAATCGAAATATACCCGAGTCAAGATAGTTCAAATTTTGGGTAAACCCAGACAAAAATAATATAAAGCTAATTTTTGGTACAGATCATAATTGAGGGCTAAATAGTAATATACTAAAAGTCCTGGAGAATCCTCCTTCCGCAACCCCCTTTTTTCGCCCCCCAAACTCCCCCCTTTTAATATTTTGGTGATTTTCTCGAAAACTATCCACTTTCAGGAAAAATGTCAAGTGAGCATTTTTGAAGCTGACAAAATTTCCCTTCCAACGAGGTATTGTGAGCCCATATAGTATCACGTGGTACACACCAGTGGCGTATCAAAAGAAAGTCTGCCCGAGATTAATTGAAATTTCTTGAAGGACACGTCGAATTTACTGATTTTAACCAAAAACTATATGCTTGGCGAAAAATATCGCTACCAATTTTTTTGTAGGTGATAAAATTGCAAATCATTGATGTATAGAACGACCCCCCAGAACCAAAAATATTGAAACTGCTGTTTAATTTATACGTACATAACGTAAACATAAAATAAACAATTGAATTTAACATAACGTAAACATAAAATAAACAACGTAAACATAAATGTAAACTATAAAATACTGTTTGTAGTTTATTTGTGGCGGATAGTTAATATTCATTGAACTTAATTCTGGGAATCACGCCAAATTCTAAAAAATAAATAGAAATAAGAAAATTGCCAAAATATGTCAAGATAAAAGTGTAGTATCAAAGGCAAACCTCAACAGTTTGCCCCAGAAAATTTTAGATAACAATATTGTATTTATATTCATTTAGAACTAAATACAGTGGTTTTCTGGGGCAAACTGTTGAGGTTTGCCTTTGATACTACACTTTTATCTTGACATATTTTGGCAATTTTCTTATTTCTATTTATTTTTTAGAATTTGGCGTGATTCCCAGAATTAAGTTCAATGAATATAAAATACTATTTACACAGTCAAGCACAAACACCTCAGTAGTATAAAACGTCGCCCTTTTGGAAGGTCCGGGTCTCGCATCCAGTCTGGATTAGTGGGAGAGAGAGAGGGAGGAGAGACGAGGGTTTCTGGAGGTGGAGGCGAGTCGTCATATGTTGTTGGGTCATCCACATCCTCGTCCTCCTTGTCCAGGACGATAGGGGTGGCGTTGCTGCAACTTCGCCCTTGGTAAAAGGATAGGATAGAGCACTTGAGCCCTGCCTTTCTGCAAGTGCACGGCCCTAAGCACCCTTTCTTTCATTTGCAAGCCACCATTTTAAACAGGGTTTGAGGAGCGGGCTCTGCGCACATTGTGACTGGCATGAGACCTTGTTTACTGGTAGCCCATCCCCAGTCACACGAGTTTTTGTCGACCCCCAACCATATTTGCACCTGGTGATAGGTCCTCCAAGAATGATATTTTGCAGCCTCTGTGGTGGGAGGGGAGGCGGCCAATTTTACAAATCGCAGGGTGTTCAGCGTTCCCTCGTATTCTCCGTAGAGGTTCATCAAGATTTTCTCGCCAGCATTTCCTATTTCTTCCTGGTTGGAGTTTGGATCAAGGAAAATGCTGGCGAGGTCTATCCAGTGGGTTTTCTTTCGAAGTCGTTGCACCACTTCATCTTGCCTTGCCAGAAAAGGGTAGAGGTGGTGTCACACCCACTGATGGCATGCAGGAACCAAACCGTCTGTGGTACTTGCATTTCTCCACATGTGAAGGAATTTGCTGGATATTGGGCGCACTATGACCCATATCTGCCTCCTTTCTGAAAGTACACGTTCATATGTAGAGAGCTTAAGCCGTTGAGAAGGACCAGTAGGTCGACGTCCTCTCCAATGATGAAAACTTGGTCGAACGATGAGTTCTTGGAGAGGGCAGTCCTCACTATATCAGCATCGCCGTCTTCTTGAGTTTGATGTACCTCGATACCATGCCTCTCAAATTCAGTACGCATCATGGTGATCAGTCGGCGTTTGTTACATTCATTTGAGAGCAGGTTTGCTTGGGACACTTGATGGTTGTTAATTCATCAAACAAAATGTCACTGCAGGAGAGAGAAACAGAGCGTCGCAGGCGTTCAGCTGATTTAGTGCTCCTCATAGCTGCATCTTGTGGGTATCCATCAAAAACCACAGCTACGTTTTTACCAAAGCGGTTGACAACGTAGCTGACGTATCCCGCCACAATGGCTATGACTGAATCATATACATATATGTATATTCAACATATTTCATTGTAAATAAAACAAGAAAAACGGTACCTATGTAATTTTGTTTGTTTAATGAATTTTCGGTATTTGTTTAGTATTTGTTTAGCGTATGTTTATTTGAAGCCATATGTTACATCTAAAATGTTAAATTCAAATTCTTGCACGTTTTTTTAAAGAAATATATACCAACATTATTCAGTAAAATGTTTTCCCAAAATCCGATGTTATACTATTGTTTCGTTATTGAGGAAACTATGAGGCCTAGAGGCACCATTTTGGGATCAAATTGAAGCTAATTCAATTATCTACAAATTAATTTTCATGACATTTCTCTAGGAGCATTAGTTTAGTCGGTACGTGTTTTAGAAAATGATCCTACCGATAAATTTTCACTTTTTAGAAAAAATTGCCCATCTTTCACTGGCTTTATCTCCGCAACCCATGGACCTAGAGAGCTGTGTTTGAGCTAAAATTGTAGCAAATTTAGTTTTCTTTACAAAAGTATAGAATGAAGATACCCGAAAAACGCTTCCTTAAGTTATTATTAAAAAAAAAAAAATTCAACAAGTGTCAGAATTTCTCAGTTTTTCGAGCACCACGGGGATAGCACAGGGATTTCAGGGTTGCAAACTTGGGTATAAACTACTCTCAGGGGTCCTAATAATATATAAAACAATCGTACATACATGCGCGTTTGCGATGTTTGCCTTTTCTTGTGTCGATATTGACTGGCCTAATATTGGTAGGAAAAATTAATTTGCTCCAGATTTACGTAAAGCTGAGAAGTCTCGAATAAACTTTTAATTTTTTTTTGGCTGAAGTAATTGCGATGAACTTCTAAAAGATTCGCAAGTAGACCACCTTTTAATGGTCGTGTTAAAGAAAAATATGTTTCATCTAAAAAAATGATGCTTAGATCAAAAAAACTGAGACTAAATAGCAAAAAGTATATTTTTTAAAAGTAACCCTTCATTTGATACGCCACTGGTGGGTGCCATGTGCTACTGAATATGGATTGCTATACGTCATTGGAAGGGGATTTATTTTTATCAGCTTCAAAAATGCTCACTTGACATTTTTACGTAAAGTTGATAGTTTTCGAGAAAATCACCAAAAATATTAAATGGGGGGGGTTTGGGGGGCGAAAAAAGGAGGTTGCGGAAGGAGGATTCTCCAGGACTTTTAGTATGTTGCAATTTAGCCCTCAGGCATGAGCTTTATATTATTTTTGTCTTGGTCAAATGCTATCTTGACTCGGGTAATAATGCATATTTAGCCATTATTTGAAATTCATATCTTGTAAAATCAAGAATATATAGGGGAGAGCGTCATTTCGCAGTCACTCTGTAGACTTTATTGTCAGATGTAGTTGAAACGATAAAATGGCTCAGTGGCACCGCGTCCAAAGGCGATAGATCGTTTTTTTTTAATAACAGTTTTACAATAGTTATTTGTGTAACTGCAAAAAGTGTATATTTGTTGCATGAAGCATGAAGTTTGCAGCACGAGCGAAGCGAGAGCTGCAATCATGCTGAGTGCAACAAATACACTTTTTGCAAGTGTTACACACAACATTTTTTCTACAGTCGAATTAAATAGATTTAAAAAAAAATTATTGAGAATATTATACGTTAACACAAAATATTCAAATATATCAAACTGACAACTAGAGAAACTGTCACTGTCAAGGGCCATCCATAAATAACTGAGTAAACTTTCGTTACCTAGTAACAAACTTACCGTTTGCACTGTAAATAGTGCAAAAAGTTGGTACTTTTTACACGATCGTAGAAAAAAAATTGCATGATACATTTCTTAAAAGTGATTTTATTTTGCTAATGGGGTTACTCCACTTGCTACACTCGTTGCGCAATATTCTCCACTCACAGAATAAAATATCACTTTTAACACTTGTATCATAGATAACTATTAAATATTTCATTTTGAATTATAACATTTTTTTATATATATTGCCTCATTGAATGTTCTTACAGGAAAATCAATATTCCACTAACGAAGTCTAGATTATGTTTGAGTTGTTCACATTTATATATTTTTGCATTGAAAATTAATGGTTAATAATTTGTCCTGAGACAAGTGGCAAATTTAATCATGTTAAATAAAGAATAAATGGCGACCAGAAAGTGACCTCGTTGATACCTGATAGGTATCTGGAATGTCAGAAAACTTGACTTATCATTAATAAACCAGTATAAAAAATAATTGATACAGTAGCACGCCAATTTTTCAATAATTAGTATTTAATATTTCTTTTCATTATCATTCACACTTTTATTTGATCTACATAAGAAAAGCTACCGTGCAATCCTCAACTTTAAATTATTATCAGAAAATTCTAATGCTAACAAGTTTTACGTATATAATTCATTTATAACGTAAAAAATATAAATTTTTTAATGTAATTATTTTAAAATTAAATGGAGGGCAATTTTTAAAAAAACTTTATTAATTTCTTCACAGTTTATGAATACGTTAGATTTTCCTGGTAAATTTTTTAAATTTTTTGTCGATTTGGTATCGATTAGCATAAAAACGATTCATTTTACACTCTTCGTGTAATAATGAAACGGTAGTTTGTCCTCTTCTTCGTCAAGGAGCATTTACCTCTCCATTAATCTCGTCCTTATCTCTACGATGTGAATCCTTATCCTTGTGGCTTCCCCTATTTTCACAAATGATACTACATATATGTATAAAGAGATTGCTCATTATGTACAGTGATTTTCAGACGGAGTTCTTTCTTTACAGCTATTCAAATACTGTGAGATGCACAAAATTATGGAGTATTCCTCTAGATTTAAAGGTGATCAAAATGAATGAGTTTCCGCCCATTCGGAAAATATTTTGTTTCCATTTATTTCTTAAAACAATATATTTTCAATAATTGCAAGTTTTGAATCGTAAATATTATATGGATAGACTTGGAAATTCTTATATTTTCTAACAGACCCTGACACAATAAAATAATAAATCTTCAACCATTTATTGAATAAGTGTTTTATTTTTATTTTCATAATTATTTTTTTTAGTTGATATTTCTCCTCTCTGAATTTTAAGTAGGTAGATCACAAATGAAGTCTACAAGAGCACAATCAAGCTACAGCAATTTTATTACCTTTTGATATTACATATTATCTGGAAAATTAAATTGGCACAAACTCCGAAATTAATTTCAGTAAAAGCAACATTTAACTTACTACAGTCAACTGAGGCAATCAAATTAGAATATTCCTTTCGAATGGCAACTGAGGAAAATATTTACTAACTTTCAGAGGTAATCTATCAAAAAGTCTGCGATGAAGCATCTATCAAAAACGCGTATGTAAATATACAGATTATTCTTCTAAATTCTCACATTTAACCATTTATTTAATTGCTAATTCCTTTTTGAAAGGCACTCAAATCTACTTTCGAACAATATTAAGTATTGAATAAATGTTGTCTCTTTATGTATGTATGTGAATAATAAATATACTAATTAAAATTCAGAAATAAACATAAGTAATACCACATTATGTTGAAAAAATCTTATGTGAATATGGGAGACGGTGATACATCCAATAAACTTTATATGTATTCTAATACATTTTGCCTGGTAACTGCTTTGCCATTATTTGCTTTTGCTGCAGTGAAATAAACAGAAACGTGTTTTTAATGGGGTCCTACAAATGTTTCTCCTCTGATAAATAGGGGACGGTTGTTATTTACTTAAGACATATGAAATATATGAAGTATTATTATTATTAAGTAAAGGGATGGTGTAAAATAAAAGTCTTGAATCTCACAACTCCTTTTTAACAAGCTACCGGTTTACGTCAGTTTTAAAAATGTAGAAATGAATTCGTTACATTAACTTTCTTTATTCGGCTGTAGTCTGTTAAAAAGCGATTAACCGAATAGTATGTGAAAAATTCTTTCTAAAAGAACTTGTTCTCAATCTCGCAAAGCTAGAGATTTAAAAACTAGACCACCATAATTGTATATTGAACGTACCTATTTTAATGGTAGATTTTTCACTTAAAAATAATTCAATTATCTTAATGAAATTATGGTCGCGAATGCATTTGAATGAGGATAGAGCTGATTATTTTTCTTACAAATCATGAAAACTACTGTATTTGTCGCAGAAGTCTTACATTTCACTACACATATTATTGCTCACAGTATATTATTATCATATTTTTTATTAATTAAATGTATACCTGCTATTGTAATGAGAAAATATATTAGATCTGATATTCATCTTGTATAAATGAAAGCATGGAAGTTCTCGTGTTTTAATTAGTTACGTTCTATCTTCTGCAGCGAACAACTAAACTAATTGCATTTTAATGCTGTCGTGCAGAAACAATCTATTATTCTAGAAATATTGATTTTGGTTACAATTACTTGAAAGCTTGATAACAATCTAATTAAAAAACTGCAACCGGCCGTGGCCAGATGCGAACACTTATTTAAAATATAATATTATTAATCTAATATATCACAAAAATATCCCGCTTTAAAAATTGATATGATTGAGGTTTGATGTAAAAGATATTTCACTGTCTGAGATTTCGTTGACTACCATTCAGTAACTTATTCCCAATTATTGTAATTATTATCCTCTGGTGAATTAAAGTTGGAAAGTCAATCCAAACAATACAGAACTTTAACTCTATTAATCATAATTCCTTATTCCATATATAATTATAACATTAACAGATTACATAGTAGATTACATATGAACTTGATTTTTTTTTAAATTTTTTTAATGGACGTCCTGGCGAAGTTTAGCTTAGAGCTATGCTAACAGTTAGCCAGGACACACCACATTCCCTCCGACATTGCCATCTGCCGGAGCTGGGACTCGAACCCAGGAGAAATAGACAGTAGCTAGTCGCCTTGTCAAGGGCGATCTAGCCCGCTCCACTATCCTCGGTAATGTAATGAGATACGGTCACCCATCCAAATGCCGGCTTCGACAAACGCTGCTTTGCTTCGTTGATCGAAGACCGGCAATTGTACGCATGACCCCATCCCACTACCTTTTGGCTGTAACACTTCCCCTAAATCTCTTGTAATATAATCTTCATCTTTTAACTTGTACATTCCCAGCATAGATCTTAGATAAGCGTAAGTCTCTTCTTTGGAATTGCCCCAGAATTGCCTTTGTCAATAGATCTCACCTGTTGTTCAATGGTATTTACTCTTTTTACATTTAAAACTTGTTCTGCATATTTTTCTCGGACAAACTTGTAACGAACATCAATATGCTTGGAGTACATATTATGAAATTCTGGATTCTTACTAAGTTAAATAGTACTCTCGTTATCAACCTGTAGAATCGGTATTGAATTTAAGTTGCTTAACTTGCTTAACTTAAGCCAGACTGCTTCTTTTGCTGCTTCACTTGTAGCAATCACCTCAGCATCTGTTGTAGACAATGCAACACTTCTTTGCCTCTTGCTGGCCCAGGTGATGGGTGATGGCTCCTTCACTATATTTGAAGACCATGTAGATATAAACTTCTAAAGTGGTTGAAATAACATTTGCTCTATACTATCCCTAAGTTAATAGTATCCCTAAATTAATAGTAATTTTTATATACTTAAAGACTCAAAGACAATATGCTTACTGCAAAAGAAATGTCTGGTCTTGAAACCATAATTAAATATATAGACTTTCAATTGCCTCACGATATGGAACTTTTGAGCCCAGTACCTTGTTGCATTTTTCTTTTACTAGGCTTTTATCCATTGAAATAGATACAGAATTAGAATCACATATATTGAACTGTTCTAGTATTCTTTTTGCATAGGCCTCTTGATTGACAAATATTGAACCATTCTTCAGATAATGAATTTGCATGCCAAGATAACGATTCAATATTGATGCTCAACCTTTTCAGAAAATTTTTTAGATTGGTGTCAACAAGTATTCCATCATCTACATATAATTACATGAGCCTGTATACTTACTCTCCAAAATCCAATGTCTTCCCTATTTTAAAGAACGTCCAAATCCAAATTACTTCATCTTTTACACCTCTTGTGATCTCACGTCAACTGGGCCCACAACCTGTTGTAGTTATTATCCTCTGGTGAATTAGAGTTGTAGTCATGTTGTATTTTACATATTTTAGCAGATGATCTGACAAGTTAAATCTTTTTGTTCCTCTAACCTTGACAATTATTAATAATATCAGTGCAGGTGAAATTAAGAAACATTACAATAGCAATCATGTCTTAATAGATCAATTTACATGAAGATACGTAGATGATCTCTTTGATACTGTTGGATCTGTGGACATCGGAAATCCTTAAACTTGTTCCCATTATTATGGCAATTTTAATTAGGTACTGCTGATTCCATTAGTAGTAAGTACTTAGATTACTTTAAACTCTTCTTTGTCATATGCCGGTAAAGAACTGATGCAGATACATTTTCGTTTGGATTTGAGCGACTGCACTCAACTTGTTTTTTTAATCAGCTCTCAAGTACCTGTAACAAAAATCAATATTTTTTAATATAATAGACTCCTTTTGCACGAAAACACTAAAAGGTAATTAGTTTTCTTGTTCTGTGCACACAATTCGACGTAATTAATTAAGGCACAAGAGCTTTCGTGTTTTGATATATTACGCAAGATGAATGATTAGTAGATAGTAAATGAGTAGATGTAAATATTTCACATAAACAAAGATTTGTAATTTTCCATCAAATTAATAGGCAGCAACACGAAAATTCCCGTACAGACACTATTTAACATTTTTCTGATTTTTACTTGATAATTGTGTCACATCATTATTCAAATATGTACATATTACGTTGAAATTATTCACACTGTTTCTTTATTTTACAATACAATTTACGTTCATAATATAGTCCGTTATCTCCGTTCCCCCTATAACTGATGTATAATTATTGGTGTTTAATATTATGTTTTTATAATCGATTTATCGAAACAGTAACCAAACGAAATTATTTTAAATAATAATAATAATTCAGTTCTTTTCCAACGGCAACTTAAAACTATTCAGCGCTACACTGTCATATGGTTTGAAGAATAAATAAGAAAGTTCTCTTGAAGATATAACATTAAATATTTTATTTATTTTGAGATAGAGAATTCATGTTTACCTACGTTTACTTTTATATTGAGTCCTTTAAAATTTAAATGATGATTGATTTCGGTAGAAGTCTACTTATAGAACAAAATTGTATAAAAATTAGTTTTTAAAAACAATTCTGTGCAGATATTATTTGAAAACACGCAGATATGGACTATACTTTCAGTCATATACAGTCCAGTCCTATATCTTAATCGATTCAAATAATGAAAGTTATTTTATTTAATTGAAATTAAAAGAAAGTTCACATAACAATAAAACTGCTAGTTCAAAGTCGTAAAATAAATTCACGTTAAATGTTTTCAACAATATTTGATGATGTCTCCTTTTCTTTTTTCTATAATTCTCACTTACTTTTAGATATGTTAAATTTATGTAAGCCTTGAAAATAAAAAGGTTAATAAATATCCAGGAGGGAAATAATTCGAAAATCAATTTTAAATTACGTAAAATTTATTTTTGATAAACTATAAATATGTTTTTGCGTCCTCAGAGATCATGATAAATTCGAAATATATTAACGAAATTTAATAGCTCTGGTTAGTTCACAATTGGCAATATGGGACGGTCAATAAATATACGAGCGATGATAAAATATAAATAATTTATAAAAATTCGTGTTTTTATCACTTATTTCGAAAATTTGATTTTGCTCGAAATTTTCCTTACCTACCTACACAATTTCATTTAAATTTTGTGCAGTCGCGCAGAATAATGTGCTGATATAAAAGAAAAAAATAATAAATAAAAAATATCGGATGCCATTTGAGAAAATAAAGTTAACTGCCACACAAACAAAAATATGACGACAGAATAGAAAATCAAAATCACCATAATATAAAGAAATTAAAAAACAAACAACTTCCATGTGAAACATTTTTTTTGTTAAACAAATAATCAAAGTAAAATAAACGATATTTATAAACAATGCTCAACATGCATGTTTACTTATTTACTGCTAACAGGTGCAGCGTATGTCCTCTATATAATATCTAATGGATGCATAACTGATTAGCCATTATGCGAAAACATCTAATAAAACATTAATGAGGTATTAAATTCAACAAACACGATGCCATATATGAATTTCAATAAAATTTTAACATAAACCCCCACTGGCCGCTGACACTCAACCCCTGTTACACACATCAATCAATCTGTACATATGTTGCTGCTGACATCCGAAATACACAGTGGCGGCCGATGAAATTTAGTTAGCCACATTTTGGTTATGAAAGCATGAGATTCGCGTTATACTTGCATGGGCATGAGTAAGAGGACTCGAGGACATTTTGCAGGAAAAAATTATAAAATGTTTGCAAAATATTGTCTTTTCCAAAATTAGAATGAAAACTGATTGACCAATTTCAAAATTCATTCACGAGAGCTGTCGATTTATTGTGTTACACTTTGTTAAATTTTTATGTTAAATTCATTTTTGATTTCTAAAATTTAGAAAAACGTGTAACTTATAAATACATGTGTAAGAATTAAAATATTTAATTGGAATATATCGATGAATTCGATAAAAAAATTATTTGCAAATATTTTATGTCACATTTTTTTTTTCAGAATTCCCTCATTTGGCTTTAGTGTTATGGCATGGGCTCTACACTTAAAAGTAATACCCGTTCAATTACCGCGATCCAATTGTATAAATGATAAGTATAATTTAGTACTGGAAATAATGCGGTTATTCTTATAAGTCTCTTACAGAGTTTGGAGAATCATATAAAGATAACGAACACCGTTATTTACTAACTTAGTATACTCTAAGTGTAAAGAGCAGTTAGTAACTGAAACAAATTAGTTATCATTACTATAGCCATGTTACATAGGGTCTGCTTCAAAATATACGAGTTGGGAATTCTTGGGTGTAAATAATGATGATTGACCAAATATTTTGTTATTCAAAAACGCATGCAAAGATTAGTCGTCAAAGTTGCAAAAGAAAGACTAAGAATGCGGAATTAAATCAAGACGTCTTGCGGTAAGTCAGAGCAACTAAATTTGGTAGGAAGTCTAGATTTAGTCTATTGAAAAATCAGTATATTATGTGCTTTAAAATTGTTTCAGAGTTACTTATCACAGTTAATAAAGTGAAGTACTAGGTGTAATAATTGACGAGAACTTAAATTTAAAAAAAAACATGCAAATTATATTATGGCAAAATGTCAAAAAAGTAACGTTTTAATACAAAATCAGAAATTTACTGTCTATTAATTATTATTATTACCTATACAGGGTGTTTCAGTTTTTTCGTTCATAACTTCTGTAAACGATAGAACATATCAAAATAATAGGAGTCTTTCCTTTAATATTTTTCTCTATAACGTTCCGTTTTCAAGATACAGGGCGTTAACCAGTTAAGCGTCACGAAGTATAGTGCGCGTGCCGCATATACTTTTATTCGTGGGGTGTTGCGACATACATACTGTACCTCACTGCGAACTGTTATATTTTGTGATGTGGCATCGTAGAGATGTCTCGCAGCTGTAGTTTCTATATGGGAATTAAAATAGTGTGGCCCAATGAACATGATCTTGGTCCGGGGAATTTGTGTTTTTTTTTTCAAGGTTTTTTTTATTTTGAATGTATAAGATGATAATAAAATGCTCTATTACAACTAATAGCTGCAAATAATAAAACAATAGATTAGCAACAAAATAAATTTTATTCCAAAACATTTGGTACATTGAAAGTTACAAAAATGAATGATACATCACATTGCATAGGATAAAATGGGATTCAGCAAAAATTTTGACCAAAGAAGCAGACAGCAAAAAAAGAAAAATCAAAGAATCTGCAATAATTTTACTTAATGAAGATAAATGCGTATCAAATTGTTCGGTAGAATTTTGTTCAACTTGGTTACCAATGTTGAGAGAAGAACTCAATAAAATTAATATTATTTAGTATATTTTTCAAGATTTCTATGGTAAGTATCTATGGAAATGATATAAACAATTTTTATTTTATGCCGTGTTATTCTACACGTTACATAAAAATCTAAAGCTTAAACTTTGAAAAAGGAAACGGATATAGTTTCCGAAACGTCAGCGCAGTATTTTTGTATTAATTTAATTCCTATTAGTTGTCAAAAAACACCCTCTAACTGATCCTCTGACATTACGTCAAAGGCGTAGAGGTTATTTCCCAGTTTTAAACTGGTTAATTTGAATATTTTTTAGATAAATCGAATTTTTTGGATAGGAATCTCGAGGAATGTGGTAATAAATCCCAAAAAAGAAAAGGAAAGAAATAATTTATGAAATGCCACAAATAACATTTAAACAATATTGCATAGGTATTACAAGAAGGTAATAAACTACTACAAACGAAAAAAGTTTTGATAAACGAATAAAGTATTTATTATTGCGACACATTGCAATAAAACTGCTACAATTGTAAGATAACGAATGAATTCTCAAAACAAGAAAATAGTCTGAACTTGCAACAAATAATGCGACGCAACAGTTATGTCACATGGCCCTAAAATATACATTTATTCCTATAGGCCACGAGACATATAACGTATGTTTCAGAAAGAAATGCTGTAGAAAAAAAAACAGGAAACAGAAATGCAAACATTTCGTGAACATATCTATAATATAATACTTGCATGTCTTAAAAACGACAAAAAAATATTTGGGCACTTGAGACCAGATTTTCTGATCGTATGGTGGCGCTCAACTGGTTAAACATTTAAAAAATTATTACTATTTATTCATTATCTACTAAACAAATAAAGATTTTTTTTATTCAAACTTTGTACACTTTAGACATTATAAAAGACCAATTTTTTGACTTGCAAAAAGTTTTTCAGAGAAAAGCAGTGGCGCAGTTATGGGGTTCAGTCCGTATTTGAACCCCCTAAACTTCTTTAAATAAATATGTAATTTATTTAAAATGATAAATAATTAATAATCTACAATAAATGCTCAAAATGATTTCCATTTTTTTTATGTTTATGTTGTGAATAACTGTCAATGATTTAACGCCTACTTAATCCTGTCATTTTCAACCAAGATGTAATTCCTTAATATACCCCTGATTAATAATATGGGAAATAATCAAAGTTTTACAATTTGTATAAAAATATAATTCCTGATCATTGGCGTAGAAGTTCAGGGGGTTTAAATACGGACAGAACTCCATAACTACGCCACTGCTTTTGTAAGAAAAACTTTTGGAACGTCAAAAAATTGGTCTTTTATTATGACAAGAGTGTACAGGGTGTCCCAAATTGCTTGATTTTGGCTGGTTTTCCTATTTCCAGACCAGATAGAGAAAAACTGACATATGAGTCTAGAGCTCGATTTTTTTGAAACGCCGATTGGTGAAAACCACATTTCGATATCTCTAACCGTTTCAGAGATATCGGCAAAAATTGACATTTTACAGATTCCGAAAAACTTTTTTTAATGTTAAAAAATGTCATTTTTAAAGAGAAATGTGTTATATTGGCATCAAGGATGACTAGACATATCTTGGCATATTTATTTTTGGAAAGCTCATTTTTTTTCCTATTTTCCTAGGTCGAGGCCAACTATGGTTTCTATTTGAAAAAACAAAGTTTGATTTGATATCAAACAATCGAAAAGATATATATTTTTTTTGACAAATGCATTTTATTCTACGTCAAAAAGTGCCTATAGAAAGTTTTTACCGTTTGAAAAAATATCCACAAATAAAAAAGTTGGCAGTTTTTCGGAATCTATAAAATGTCAATTTTTGCCGATATCTTGGAAACGGTTAGAGATATCGAAATGTAGTTTTCATCAATCGGCGTTTCACAAAAATCGAGCTCTAGACTCATATGTCAGTTTTTCTCTACCTGGTCTAGAAATAGGAAAACCAGCCAAAATCAAGCAATTTGGGACACCCTGTACAAAATTTGAATAAAAAATCTTTATCTGCTTAGGAGATAATGAATAAATGGTAATAATTTTTTTAAAGTTTAACGCCCTGTATCTTGAAAACGAAACGTTTTAGAGAAAAATGTTATAGGCTAGCCTCCCTTTATTTTGATATGTTCTATCGTTTACAGAAGTTATGAACGAAAAAACTGAAACACCCCAATTATCGTACCACATATTGACTTTTGTTCCCCAATTTTGTTCAATTTGAGCTAAAATCAAATTTAACAACAATTACAGTAAATACAAAACAGAGCAACGAGAATTATTCTTAAATGTAATAGAAGTATACATCCATCGGAATGATGTTAGAAGTATTAAATTTGTTGAATTATTTATAGAACGTTAATAATAATATGCAAAATAAAAACGAAATGTTACCATCATATTTATTTAACGAAGTGAAGTATATCAATAATATTTCTACCCACTCGACAAGAAATGCAAGTAATTTCTTTATAGATACTTTTAACAGAACCAGTACAGGGAAGTGTATTGCCAAAAGGATTATTATATAATAACATATCGATTAAAAACTGCCAAAATCAGAAAACTTTGAATAACTATGTTGTAAAAAATTTAAAATTAGGTTTAGATAATACAAGTAATTTAAAAGTTACAATTTGTATTAAATAGCTATGCTATTTGTGGTAGATATATGGTATAGTCTTCATTTTGTTTGTATATAATACTAAATAGAGGTACTTCTTAAGTTATTCCCATTAAAAAGTTGTAAGGGAGATAATGCAGCAGATTAGATCGCGCTTGAGTGACACAAGGCGGTTAACTACTGCCTGTCTCTCCTGGGTTCGAGTCCCAGCTCCGGCAGATGGCAGTTTCGGAGGGAATGGGTGTATGTGAGGTGTCCTGGTTGAGTGGTGGAATAGCTGTAAACTAAACTCCGCCAGGACGTTAATGTAAATAAGACCAAAAAAATTGAAAGAATACACCATTAACACTTTCGCTTTCACCTCTGCTCTTTTTGAAAATCTCAGATTTTGTTTTTATCCTTAAAATTATTTTTTGCAAGAAAACTACCCGTATTATGCAAGAAAGTAACACTCGCGAAATTTTCTTATTCTCTGCGGTACCGTTAAAATTAATAAAGCTATAAATACTTCTTTACAGTGAACTTGTGTAGGTAGACCAACTATAAACCGTATAAGTTTCTTTTGTAGTATAAAACATTTTAGAAATAAACAAAGAGTTTCCCTAAAAAATTAATCCATATCATAAATTAGACCACATCAAAGTAAGCTAATTTTAAAACTTTAAGTGGCACATGATTTTATATATCTAATAATATAGCAGGATTTAACTAAATTTTTAGACACATTCTCAGTGTCTCTCTTTCAATTCATTTTGTGATCTAGAATTACTGTCAAGCATTTTTTATGTATCTATATGTACAATAATTATTGTCTAATGATCAACTTTAATGAATAGACTGCAGTTAAGGGCAGCATTCTTAGGCAAGAATGACACCTTACAGGGAGCATATAACAACCCTATTGATTATCATTTATTGAGTCAAATATTGAGAATCGCGTTTATTATGTAAGTAAAATATTCCTTTATAAAATAAAAATTAAATACCTGATTACTTCTACAATCTTATTATTGATTGTTCTGAAATACATATTCTAAATATAAGAGTGAATACGTTTACGATGTTTAACCGATTAATATGTGGATTTTTTTTCTTATTTGGCACCTTACTTTTAAATAAAGTTATAGATCACCGAGTTTTATCCATTGTTCAATTTATAATAGGTAATGTAAAAAAATTCGTTTGAATAGAATTTTTTTTTCCCTAAAATAACTTAATGCAAACATTTTATTATTCTCTTGTTGCATTGGACTTGGCTTCCATTCTTATTCTTTGTTAGAAATATTAAATGTTAATAATATGTTTATTTATTTATATAATTGAAACACAAATCTTTGGAAAGGAAAGGCAATACAAATCTTTTTTTCATTTTCTTTTTTTTTTTATTGTAACCACTACGAAAATCATTCTAAAAAGATAATTCTGTTATTGATATGATTTTATATGACTCTACCTACGTACAAACATTTGTATTTTTAAACTTCCTGGGGGAGGTTAAAGATAGCTTAGCCTATAACCTCTTTCTTTTGTGTGTAAAATGATTTTTCTTTTTGTACAAAATGAAGATTCATATTATTTTTTTTTTTCCTTTTAGCTTTGGATGACCTGTCAGCCAATTCGTATTATTGTTATTATTATAAAATGGTCAGCACTTAATATATTAAACAGTTGCCTACATAACAATTGGAAAAGTTATTAAGTCTAATAGGTTGCTACGATTTCCAAGAAAATTCTAGGAATTCCTAGGAATTCAAAAAGTTTGTGTCGCCGTATTCGGCGATAGACAAGAATTTAACATGTCATAAATGTTTAAAAATAGCAATGGATCCCCGCCTGGCCCACCAGTTAGTACAATAAATTACAGCCTTTATTCTATTATTTAAATAAGAAATAATCCACTCATAAGCTACTCCGCATATTTCTAACCTAAAAAATCTTGTTAAAAGTAAACCGTTATGAACCATCATGGTGGTTGCTGTTTGTTGTTCAGTATATTCACATAGCCATTTCAATGGCAGTTATTGTTGATTAATTTTTTTTGTGAAACCGTTATAACAAGAAATTAAAACTTTCTGATATTCTAAAAAGATTGTCAATCTATTATTATCTGTTAAAGCAATGATAAAACATGTTTGCAAACTATTCTGGACGCCATTTCTATTATTGTATACCTTGTTTCAGGTTTGTTAATTTAAACAACAATTAACCTAACCTTGTTGTTGGGCTGATGGTAAGTAAACTAAAATTATCCACAGCGTGTCCCACTTTTCATCGCCGCGTTTATTAAGAGAAAAGTGGTCGCTTTTTCGGAATGTCATATTAGGCATTTTTTACAGAATAACTAACGCAATATGCTTAATCGGCATGCTTTGGAACCCGCGTGCCGAACATTTTGATTAAGGATTTCCGAATAACTAAATACATTTTTTTTAGTCGTAAATAATTGATAACTTGAAAACGGTTTGCGTTTCGAAAAAATGTCATTCCTCATTTTCAATTTAAATTGATTGTTGTTAAAGAATAAACATTTTGCTTGATAGTTATTGTATGAAAATTTTATCGCACTTATAGAATCATATTTCTATGTGTTAATTAGGAGCAGTTGTACTTTTTAATTCAAGTACTATCAGAGGGATGAGAAGAATATATTTATATTATAATTCTTACACTCATTGTACTGTCGCACTTGATCGTGTCAGATTTTTTATATTCAGCAATATCTCGGAACATTTTTTCTCATGTTTTATTCAAAGTACCTTTTAAAATGTCAAAGGCAGAGAAGTTTTAGTTTCCGAGTCAAAGATTAATCATTATCGATTTAAGGGTGAAACAAGGGAGTTGACATTCTTAAACACAAAAATTATTCCAGAATAATTTATCTAAGAAGAAGTAGATCAAATGGAAAGTGATTACTTAGAGTAAAATTATTTAGCAAAATAATATATTATCTTATCTTCTATTATAGAATTTGAGAAGAAGTAATGCAAAGTAATTTAATTAAAAGTATTCTTTTATAAACAGGGTGACCCTGAATTCAATATTTTGTCACAAACACGGATGGATCTGTAGTAGCTTTCTATTTTAATTCCAAGGCTTTCGCGGAGCTGATGATTTGGATTCTCTTCCGACCTGAATATAATGAATTCTTGATTGTTCGATTGTGTTGTCTTGGTCTCCTGAATCAACATTGGTCAGAGCTCTGTAGTGGTGAGGGATAAAATTATCCTTCTGGTGGTTAGTTGCAACTGTCAAGACATCGACGATGTCTCTGTAACAGATAGCGACTTGCCAAACAAATACCAAAGAGCAGGCGACCTCTAGCCCTGATGGACTAAACTACATGCTATAATAAATAGAAATGCAAGAAACAACTACTCAACGGGCAAAGGCCCCGACTTGCAGAGCTCCCCTATTTAATCGTTTAGCAGGAGGCGTGGCTTCGTGTTACTGACGTTTCGTAGTGGGTCATGTGTGTTATAAATTTACTACGTCATAGGTAAGCGAGTCTTGATTCCACCAATACCAATAGCGGCTGGCTGGTCTGTTATACGCCATTATATTCTATAAATACACCACATGTAATTACGATCCCCTTTATCCCAGAAGGCTCTAGGAGCCTTGTGCCGGAGGGGGCTACACATTTAAAGACAAGGGACACACATCCAATATCCGTGTATAATGGAAAAATCCCTCTCACAGTATTTTCCATTGCCACGACCGGGATTCGAACCCGGGACTTTTAGGTGAGAGGCAGGTACTCTACCATCTCGACCATCAGTCAGTTCTAAGTGACCATATTATTGACTTCGGTAGGCATGTTTCCATTCCACCAACATCAAGTGGTCAACATGCGCACAATTTTTTTCCTTACAGGTTCCGGTTTTTGACTCGCTGCGATGTACTGAAGCTTATACTTATTGTACCCCCATGTCTCCCTATTCCATGAGACCCGTTCCTCCCACGAAGACAAGTAGTATACGGTTGACGGGAGCTTGGGAGATCTCTTCCGGTGTCAGTTCTTGGTTAGCATATCTACTTTCTCGATACCTAAATTTCCCTGGTGCCGGGAAGTTCACTTCAACTGTACATACATTGTTGTGTTCTGCCAGTTACAAGACATGGTATTGGGAAAATATTTGTTTCTCCTGAATTAAAAACAGCAGAATTCGGTTTTGTTAAAACACCAGGAGTTAAATCTGCTTTAACACCTCCATATGAAGGTCCATTTAAAGTCAATCAAAGAACTGACAAACTTTTCACACTCTTAAGAGATAATAAAGAAGAAATTGTTGATATTGATAGGTTATAACCAGTTTTTTGCGTTTGTGAACCGAACGACATTACTTGTTTTCTTTCGACTTAAATCCTATTATTTATAGTATTTGATGTTTTTTCCTCTCTTACGGGGAAAGGTTTGTAGCGGAACTTGCTATAATATCTTTTACCTACATTTTGAGTAGTTAGTTTCAATATTTAGTTTGTATATTTTTTAACGTTTTGTAATAACTTAAAAGTTGAAACGGTTGACGGAACCATAACCTAAAATTAGACAATTGTTGACAAACAACATAACCTGAGAATCTATTTTCTGATTTAACAAATTCCCTAGCATGATCCATAGGCTCTTGGATCTGAGGGGTTGAACCATTGAGATAGAATATAATAGGGAGACGGCATCACGTGACAAAAGTGGTTTCAGGTCCGCCATATTGCTACGACGTTTTTGTCAAAAATGTCAAACTGTAGTGTCATTTGTTGTCACGTTGTCAGTTTATGTTGAGCAATATTTAGAACTTCATTTGTGTTTTGAGAACTATATAAGTGTTTTTTGTTAGTTTCTTAAAAACAATAATTATGGTGTCTTGTGCTGCGCGTAGATGCTGTAGCAGAGACGGCGTGGATAAAAATATGTCGGGAATAACATTTCATAGGTTAGTATAAACAATAAACAGAACCGTACCTACAAAATTATGGTACATAAATGCTATTATTAATGGTAGTGTACTTTATACATGCTACAGCGTAGGACAAAGGGCGGCGGTAGACAAATACAGGCATCTTAGAGGGGAAGAGAACGCGTATACCTACAAACGAAAGAAACGGGAGAAGGAAAACCAAGTTTTAGATCAGCTTGAAAGTCACCAAAACGAGAATGGCACTAGAAAATTCTATCAGGAATGAAACGCGACAAGAAAGGTTTCAAGAACTAATATCTGTAGAGCCAATGGAGGAAACTTAATAAGCAATAAAAAATATATTCTATCTGGATGGACAGAACTAAATGAAAGACTGAAACCATTCTCTGAAGCCCACCTCGGAGAATATCAGTCAGGATTCAGTCCAGGTCGCTCAACTACCAACCAAATGTTCACTTTGTATCAAATCCTAGAAAAATCCAGAGAATTTGACATTGGTATAACACTGGTATGTACCACTTGTCATCTACTTTAAAACAGCGTATGATAACATTCTTAGGTCGAAGTTGCACGAAGCTATGGATGAACTCGGAGTACCAATGTAGCTAACTTGTCTGATTAAAATGATCATGGTTGACACCACTTCAGCAGTTAAACTTCAGAACGACATAATATAGGAACCGTTCAAAATACACTGCGACACGAAGATGCGCTGGTGTGTCAGTTATTCAATATAGTCCTGATTGGTACGTACCACTTCGAAGGAGTGTGGGCGTTACACATTCACTGATCGTTTTCTCTATTTAATACACGCTTTACGTACGATCATCCCGTCTTTGTTTCCAATTTGGCTATAATTTTTCTTGATGTACTGTATATTTATGTATACTGAAACAATGTATAACATGGGTATGTAAATTAAAGAAAAATTTACTTAATTTGCCTATTGTTTTACTTTTCATATTCACCATCATCCACACACCCAATTAAGAAGCTGTAGGAATTGGTACTATTGAACTAATAGCGCAATTTTCCTTCAAAGGGACCTATAAGCCCCATAAAACTAGTTCCACTATATTAAATATCTTGTCTAAAAAGACGTTTGAACCAAAAACTTCACCGACTTTAGTTGATTACGAAAGTTGAAAGTTGACCAACTAAAATCGAATCGTGAGAACACGCTTAATCCAACTCTGTTAAAGCCGCCATATTGCTACTACATTAAGCTCCGCCCAGTGGTACCGTTATTTCCTTACCTATTTATATCGTATAGCATCTCCTTATATTCTATCTCAATGGGTTGAACGAAGGAAATTAATTATCAAGAAGGCCTGGAGAAGAGATAAAACAGATCTATCAAGGTATCAAGGCAACGAAGTAGAATAATATCAGAATATATATAGATATAAAAATAATAACATCAACGTATACAATATAATATATATTTGTCGACAATTTTAATTACTGTATTATGGATATAAAATAAATTATTGCAAACTTATTTCATTCTAGTTTATGGTACAATAATCTACCATACAAGTTATTATTGGTACCACAACCCTATGGTATAGCCAATATACTGGTTATAGTCCCCAGTTCTTGCCCACCATGCGTCTGCAGGCCTGCGTGGCTTTGTTGCTCACTTTATCTATATGAGTTTTGAAGTTCAGTTTGATGTCTAAGATCAGTCTCAAATACTTGCTTTCACCGCTCATTTGTAATTCTTTTCTCCGAAGAAATAATTTCTTCAGGTTCGAGATTTCCCTTTTCCTTGCACCACAGTAGTCTTTCCTGGATATACGGATAGACCTTCCTGGGTGCACCATGCACCATTTATCTACCGTTTTGAGGCCCCAAATTTTCCTGAGGCATGATGGTGACGCCATCTGCATATTCCTGCAAATATATTCGTTGCTGTTCCCGTGCACTTTGATTTCCATGCCATTGGTAGTTACAATCCGTCATCACGATTGATTTCTGTTATTATAATGGTTTTTCTGTAATATCTAGGCCAGCAATTTGTTGGTTCTTGTTTTGTTGAATTTTATCTATTGTCCAGATTCCTTTGAACTTTGGCAACTGCAGATTTAGTTATGTTTTGATTTTCGTTATTCTTGTCATTGTGTTCATTCTAAAAAAACCTCATTGATTTTATTACTTGTGGTTGGCTGAAATGTTTTGTTTCTGTTCTTTGGACTTTCCAAGTTCTTTGGAATTAAAATACAGAAAAGCATTCTTGGAATCTCATATCTACACTATTAATAAATCAAAAGTGGGAGATTCCTGATAAAACTTTGTTTTTCTCATGCATATCTGAGAACACAGAAACAGTACATGTAATCTCTCTCCTTACAAGAAAGTGATTTCTAATCACTATTAACTTTTTTCTGGGATAAAATTTTAGTGTTGTCTTAATCTAGTATTTCGTAAATCTGTAAAAGTGGCATTTGCGGATAAATGCTATCGAAATCTTCGTATAACGAATTTCATCATCCTTTTCTTTTTTGGGATTTATTACCACATTCCTTGAGATTCCTATCCAAAAAAATTCGATTTATCTAAAAAATATTCAAATTAACCAGTTTAAAACTGGGAAATCACCTCTACGCCTTTGACGTAATGACAGAGGATCAGTTAGAGGGTGTTTTTGACAACTAATAGGAATTAAATTAATACAAAAATACTGCGCTGACGTTTCGGAAACTATATCCGTTTCCTTTTTCAAAGTTTAGGCTTTAGATTTTTATGTAACGTGTAGAATAACACGGCATAAAATAATAGTATATTATGTTACAAGGAGTAGAAGGCGACCATTATTGTTGAGCCCAGAAGTTTGCTCAGCCGAGGCAGCAAACTGGGCGAAACACATAATGAGCCTTCTACTCCGAGTGACATATACTATTTTTTCTTCAAGCGTTAAAATCAAAAATATCAAAACTTTAATTTTGAAAAATGACATCAGATCAAATGAGTTCCAGCTTAGTAAAAAAAATATATGTAATACTAACCATTTTATTTATCAATCAAACATGACATAGGTAAATTAGCAATTTCAAGTATTTCAGATGCAATGCAATGCATTTCTTCAGACTTTTTCGCTTTTAAATTTTAAAAACAGCACGACGCGAGACGTCAATTTTTAAAATGACAGTTTATGACAAATCATAACAGATTTTTAATTCGTTGCCATGGATACATTTATTGATTTTTGTACTAGGAAAAAAATGAGAAATATTTGTACTAATACAATAATAGGCTCTTTCTACAGGACGTGTTGCATTATGTAATGTAAGTATTGTTATACGCTTGAGGAAAAATAGCTATTTATGTAATCAGTTATGAAAAGTATGATTTTATGTAACGAGTGTAAGTTTGCGGGACGAGCGAAGCGAGATCCCGCAATATCGCATGAGTTACATAAAATCATGTTTCATAACGTATTACATACAAGATTTCTTCTAATTTTGACGAAAAATGGGAAATACAAGTTTTTAATTTTGATCACTTACAAGCATAATTTAAATGACAATTATCTAGTAGGTCAGTGTCAGTTTAAATTATCTTGTCATTTGGCTTGACATTTAATAGACGCTGATCTATTTTGTGACGCTGGTCGTTACTATTACTTATTTATTAGGAAAAATGTGTGATTTACATTCCGATTCTGACGATATACCGAGCGATATAGAAGAAGCGGCAAGAAATGTTCACTGATTCCTGAAAAATCCAAAGAGGCATATGACTTGGTTTATGAAAAATTTGAGGAATGGCGTGAAGAGAAGAAAGTAAAACACGTCAACGAGAAAGTACTATTGGCATATTTTGAAGGTAAGAAGAATTTGAAGGCTTCTATGCTGTGGACACATTACTCCATGTTGATATTTTTCTGTTGTATTTTGTTTAATTATTTTTACAGTTAGTGACATAACGAACTTTTCGTAACCAGTTACATAATGGTTTTCATTATGTAACCAGTTACATAAAGTAGAACGTTTTGTCACTTGTTTCAATAACAAAATATGTCACTTTATATGTCAAAATTAAAAAAAATTGTTTATATCATTTCCATAGATACTTACCATAGAAATGTTGAAAAATATACTAAATAATATTAATTTTATTGAGTTCGATCTTCTCTCAACATTGGTAACCAAGTTGAACAAAATTCTACCGAAAAATTATTGCAGATTCTTTGATTTTTCTTTTTTTGTTTTCTGCTTCTTTGGTCAAAATTTTTGCTGAATCCCATTTTATCCTGTGATCGTTTTCCCAAGCATGTTCACAAATTTTAGATTTTTCAATATCACTTTTTCTAATATAACTTTTGTGCTCGCCCAATCGTACATTAAGTGGTCTAGATGATTCACCCACATAATGTTTATTACACTCGCACGGGATACTGTATATACAATTTTTTTAATTTTGTTCAGGATTTAATGGTTTCGTTTTTGTCAATATCGATCATGAAGTATTATTTGTTTGAAAAATTGTCCTAACGCCAAATTTTTTACCGACACGACGTAATTTCTCAGATAAACCTTTTATATATGGAATTAATGTCGAATAGTGATATTCTGGTTTTGGTTGCACCGGATTGTTAACTCTATTTTCAATGTTCATAAAAGTCTTATCAACAAATTCTTTCGGGTATTCATTATTAATTAAAATTTCGCTGACAAATAGCCTTTCATGTTTGAATATTTGATCATTAGAAGAAATTATTTTTGCCCTATCATACAAACATTTTATAACACCTCTTTAAACGTCCAAAGACTGGTTTGAGTTAAAATTTAAATATCTGTTAGTGTGAGTCTTTTTTCGGTAAACGCTAGTTTGAAAATTATTATTATTGACTTTTTTAATTGAAACATCTAAATATGGTAATTCTTTATTATTTTCTATTTCAAGAGTGAATTTGATAGATGGTTCTTTATTATTAATATTTTTCAAAAAACTGTTTAATAAATCTATTCCATTAGGCCAAATTGCAAATATATCGTCAACATATCTCCACCAAGTTACCGGTTTATGAATATTATTTTCAACATATCTGTTTTCGAAATCCTCCATAAATATATTACTTAGTATTGGTGACAAATAATTTTACTTAATGAAGATAAATGCGTATCAAATTGTTCGGTAGAATTTTGTTCAACTTGGTTACCAATGTTGAGAGAAGAACTCAATAAAAATAATATTATTTAGTATATTCTTCAACATTTCTATGGTAAGTATCTATGAAAATGATGTAAACATAAACAATTTTTATTTTATGCCGTGTTATTCTACACGTTACATAAAAATCTAAAGCCTAAACTTTGAAAAAGGAAACGGATATAGTTTCCGAAACGTCAGCGCAGTATTTTTGTATTAATTTAATTCCTATTAGTTGTCAAAAAACACCCTCTAACTGATCCTCTGACATTACGTCAAAGGCGTAGAGGTTATTTCCCAGTTTTAAACTGGTTAATTTGAATATTTTTTAGATAAATCGAATTTTTTGGATAGGAATCTCGAGGAATGTGGTAATAAATCCCAAAAAAGAAAAGGAAGAGAAATAATTTATGAAATGTTACAATTAACATTTAAACAATACGAATTTCATGTTCTTCAGTTATATCAAAACCATGTTTTCATAAAGTCCGATTATTTTTGCCTTTAAGAAAAAAATGGTTTCTTCTTTATTGCATTCAAAATAGTGTAGAATTATTTGTCAGCATTAAACTAAGTAACGTATCTATATTTAGTAGTAATTGTTGAAATGATTTTAAACATTTCTAAAGTTTCAAAAAACTAATAAATGTTAGTTGTTTGGACATATTATTTTAATAATAAAAACGTACAAAAGTATATGTAAACATTTCAACTAGATCCACCAAATAGTTATGTATACGGAATAATTGATTTTAATCTGTTCATGAAATATGGGTTTGTTTGTTTTTCAATGTTATGATAATATTTATTCAGGATTAAATCAGGAATAAATTTATGAATAATTTATTAAGTTGTTTATAAAACGTTTAACACGAGCGAAAATGTCTCTCAACACGACACATGATTGCGATGGCGCTAACGTTAACGTTTATTGATTTAGAAATTATTTCGCTCTGGGTATAAATATTAGATGTAAAAAATGTAAATTTAGTTTAGTTCGAAGATTGGTTGATTTATACATTTGTAGGGGGTTCTTATGCCTCAATAATAATCAATTGTGATTTCACCTATTTATTTTCTACACTACATAAACCAACTATCAACATTAGCACATTAAACACAAGAAAACAGTCTAAAAAAACGTGGGGACGTACACTGTCAGTGGGAAACGTCATTCTCCCCCCCGCGCTGTCATCTCGCGGCCGTCCACGATTTTCCATTAGGCAGGGGCGTACTTACTGTTTATACCTTACACACTCCCCTTTTGGATCTCGCGTACGTCCCGTGCGGGATACAAGACAAGGCGATTTTGGGGTTTTGGATGTGCCCGATTTTGGAGGTCGCCCTCTGCGACGTAGCGGTTGCATGGGTACTTCATCTTTTGAGCCGCGATAGGGTGTTAAAGCAGAAATATGATACTTTCCTATAGGAACTTTCGGATTGACACTATTAGCGACTTCGAAGGTAGTAGGTGTGACTACTCGGCATATAATATGGGGTCCATCCCTCTTTGGAACGAATTTTGACGTAACGGATTGCTTAGCCTTGCTTAGGACATGCGTATCTACCATAACCCGATCTCCTATTTTAAACGGGGAAACACTTCGTCTTCTCGCATCTGCGTATCTCTTTGAATCATCTTGACTCTTTTCATGAGTCTCACGAGCTATTCTAAGCGTTGTACCAAGGCGATCAAGGAATCCAGATATTTGGGGAACAAAATTCTGGTCTTGGACAATAGAACGTAAGTCTCTGTTTACATCATCTGGGTTTCTCAACTCTCTCCCAAAGGTGAGATAAGCAGGAGTGAATCCTGTACTTTTGCATCTAGCAGAGTTTAAGGCGAATCTTATCGCTGGAATCTGTTCAGACCAGAGAGTATGATTGGTACTGGTAAGAATGGCTAATTGAGTTTTGAGGTCTCTATTCTTCCTCTCGACTGGATTACTTGCAGGATGATAAGCTGGTGTTAATGATTGTGTGAAGCCTAAACAAATAGCTACTTTTTGCATAACTTCGCTCACGAATTGTGGTCCATTATCGCTTATAACTTTTCTTGGGACACCATATCTAAGGATTACTTCGTTAACGAGGCATTTTGCACACTCTTCTGCAGTGGCGGTTTTTAATGCAAAAAGTTCGACCCATCGACTTGCAGTATCTTCTACGACAAAAATCCATTTGAATCCTTGTAAGGTCTCAGGTAGAGGACCAAACAAGTCTACAGATAGTACTTCAAAACGTTGTGCCTGTACAGGAGTCTGTAATAATCCAGCTGGTTTAAGATTAGAGATTTTAAATCTCTGACAATCAATGCATTTTGACAGGTATGCTGTAACATCACGTCTCATATGTGGCCAGTAATAACGGCTCGAGATTTTGTGCAGAGTTCGGTCAACACCAAAGTGGCCAGCAGTGGCAGTATCATGGTACCCTGCCAAAATTCTTGGAACAGCTAAGCAAGGTACAACAAACTGAGGTTCATCTTCTTCTACTTCTGGAACATAACGATACAGGATTCCATTTGACATTAGGTAACCTCTTTCAGACCAACACTTAGCATCATTGGTAAATGAAGAGTTTGTTTCTTCTAAAGCATTGACGATTTTCTTAATGTCTCCATCTTTTAGTTGCTCCTCTCTCATTTCTGAAGCAGAGCGAACGGGTAGCTCAACAGCGACGAAGTTTAACTCACTTTCGGGAATTGGCGGTCGTGAAAGGGTGTCAGCGACCACGTTTAGTTTTCCTGGAGTATATTCTATTTTGAGATCTAACTCTTGTAATGACAGTGCCCACCGGGCTAATCTACCATTAGGTGACTTTAATGACAGCAACCACTTCAATGGCTGATGGTCACTTTGTAGGATGATGGTGGCTCCATCCAGGTAACCACGAAACTTCTCTATGGCCCATACTGCGGCAAGAGCCTCACGCTGTGTGGTGCAATAGTTTCTTTCAGTATCAGTCAGCAGACGGCTAGCAAATTCTACGGGCCTTTCATCGGGCCCCTCCCCTTGGAGCAAACATGCTCCCAATGCATACGCGCTTGCATCGGTGCGAAGAATATAAGGGAGTCTGGGATCTGCCTGTCTTAAGATTGGACTAGTCGTGAGACATATTTTCAACTTTTCAAAGGCTTCTTTTTGACTATGGCCCCATTCCCACTTGGCATTCTTTTTCGTGAGAGAGGATAGAGGACGAGATATCTCAGAGAATTTCCCGATGAACCGTCGGAACCAAGAGGCAGTTTGGAGGAAGGTAAGTAATTGCTTGATATTCCTTGGCTCTGGCATGTCCTTAATAGCTTCTATCTTGGATGGATCTGGTTTAAGACCTTCTGGCGTGATCAAATGACCAAGATATTTGACAGAAGAACAGCCAAAAGTACATTTTCCTCGATTTAAGCCCAATTTGAATACTCGTAGTCTATCAAAAACTTTACGAAGGTCATTCATGTGTTCTTCAAAACTAGGAGATAAAATGATTAAGTCATCCAGGTAGACAAGTAAAGTTACATCTTGAAGACCCGCCCTGAAGCGGTCCATAAGTCTCATGAAGGTTGCAGGACTACCTTTCAACCCAAAAGGCATCCGATTGTAACGAAACATTCCAAATGGTGTTACGAACGCTGTCTTGTCTCTATCACATGGTCTAACTGAAATCTGATGGTATCCTGACTTCAAGTCTAGAGTAGATATATATGCAGATCTCTTTGTCATGTGTAGAAGGTCATCAATACGGGGAAGCGGATACTTATCATCTCTTGTCACGGCATTGAGCCGACGCATACTCGCGTGCCTCCATCTTTTTTAGGTACTAAAACAACTGGAGCAGCGTAAGGTGAATCACATTCTTCGACTGTACCGTCATGGAGTAATTGATCTAATTCCTTTCGTAGGATTTCCCTTTTTGGTTCGGACATTCTATAGGGAGGCACGGCTACTGGGACATCGTCAGTTAAAACAATCCAATGTTAGTAGATAAGTAATACCGGACCCGGCCCTCCCTGGGAGGTAATTAGACTGGGGTGGGGGGCAATTAGAGAGGGGAGGAGGTAATTTGTAATTGCGTAATTAGTAATTTGTAATTGTGTAATTATGTAATTGTGTAATTGTGTAATTGTGTAATTAGACTATTTGCGCATTAATTACACTAATGTAATTAGTCTGGAGGGGGGATAATTAAAACCCAATTGTCGCGAGAAATGAAAGTAATCGGATTATTGCGCTGAGAAATGAAAGTAATTGAATTATTGCGCTCTAATGTAATTGCGTAATTAGTAATTTGTAAATGTGTAATTAGACTATTTGCGCGTTAAGTAATCGGATTATTGCGCTGAGAAATGAAAGTAATTGAATTATTGCGCTCTAATGTAATTGCGTAATTAGTAATTAGTAATTTGTAAATGTGTAATTATTGGATTATTGCGCTGAGAATTGAAAGTAATTGAATTATTACGCTCTAATGTAATTGCGTAATTAGTAATTTGTAAATGTGTAATTAGACTATTTGCGCGTTAAGTAATCGGATTATTGCGCTGAGAAATGAAAGTAATTGAATTATTGCGCTCTAATGTAATTGCGTAATTAGTAATTTGTAAATGTGTAATTATTGGATTATTGCGCTGAGAATTGAAAGTAATTGAATTATTACGCTCTAATGTAATTGCGTAATTAGTAATTTGTAAATGTGTAATTAGACTATTTGCGCGTTAAGTAATCGGATTATTGCGCTGAGAAATGAAAGTAATTGAATTATTGCGCTCTAATATAATTGCGTAATTAGTAATTTGTAAATGTGTAATTATTGGATTATTGCGCTGAGAATTGAAAGTAATTGAATTATTACGCTCTAATGTAATTGCGTAATTAGTAATTTGTAAATGTGTAATTAGACTATTTGCGCGTTAAGTAATCGGATTATTGCGCTGAGAAATGAAAGTAATTGAATTATTGCGCTCTAATGTAATTGCGTAATTAGTAATTTGTAAATGTGTAATTAGACTATTTGCGCGCTAAGTAATCGGATTATTGCGCTGAGAAATGAAAGTAATTGAATTATTGCGCTCTAATGTAATTGCGTAATTAGTAATTTGTAAATGTGTAATTAGACTATTTGCGCGTTAAGTAATCGGATTATTGCGCTGAGAAATGAAAGTAATTGAATTATTGCGCTGTAATTGCGTAATTAGTAATTTGTAAATGTGTAATTAGACTATTTGCGCGTTAATTACACTATTTTATATAGTCTGGAGGGGGTTAATTAAAAAGCCCAATTGTTGCGAGAAATGAAAGTAATTGGATTATTGCAATTAAACTAGTATAATTGCAATATATCTAATTGAATTGGTACAATTATATATTAATTAGTACATCAATTGGAGAAATGAAAGTTTATTATGCTGTAATTAGACTAGTATAATTGCAATGTAGGTAATTAGAGGGTTGTACGGTAATTAGATTGATTAGCAAGTAATTGCAGTGGTACACTTGTAATTTTTGTAGTTGCATTATAATTAGTGTACGTATATTCCAAGTAGTGGGGGCGGTCAATCCTGTAGATATTTTTTCTTTTGTAAAAAGGGGCAACATTAAAGAAGACATTATAGCCAGTAAATATTGATCGCTATCAAATGAACAACCCTGCATTTGTTGGTAAATAGTTGATGCGACTTTCCTAGGAGATTAACGAAATAGATAAGAAATAGAAATTTATATCGGTTTGGTTTAACTACCCAGACCATTGCGCAAAACTGTATTTTATTTCCCATACCTGAAACATTAGAAATTTGCTTACACAAAAGCATATTTATTTACTGTCGCATAAATTCTCGAAACAAATAGTTAAAGGTATGTCAGAACATTACAGAACAATATACAATGAAGGTAATTATTGTATCGTAATTAGACTGGATTGCTATTAGGTAATAAACCGTAGGATTTCGAGAAATAATTATGAAACCGATGCAATAAACTCATCCGTCTGCGTACTATTTGTTTTGGTTTGTTTTATACCTATATGGTGAAAGCTCGGCCTCTACGACCTTTAAATAGACAAAAGGCAACCCGCCTTTGTTGCACTGATGAGAAATTTTTCAGTCCTTTTAAAGCAATAATGTCACAGCTTAATGGACCCATTTGAAAGTTAAAATATAGCTATTAGATTCATGCTTTGTTTTGCTGTCAAGGGTCGATAAACATAAATGTTTTAAATAGTAAAACTATTCAAAAGCCATTTAAATACAAATACGCTTGCAAAAATAACAAAAGGACACGGTCAAGATCTTTCAGCTTAAATAAACAATAATAAAATTTTCATTGATTTACAAATTTTAACATACAGGGTGCCCCGAATTGTACAGATCAAACACATGTTCTAAAAAAAATATATATGGGGTGTTCCATTAAAAGACACACTTTCTATACTTTCCAATGTTGCTCTATAAAGAACTACTGATAATAATTGCAGGTAATTGATGTGTAAAAGATGATGGACAATAGGTCGGCAATACACAAAAAAAAAAAACCATTCAACTCAAACATGAAGTCTGATAGAAGACATTAAATCTGCCATTGAAAGATTGTCTTGTAAACTAGATGACATAAGGAGGGATTCAAATAAAATACACATTAAAAGATTACATTCAATTTATTTCCTATTTTTATTACATAGCTAAAAATACCTTATTATAATTAGATTTCTGTTATTGCAATGTATACGCTTGTATACTAAAATATAAGGGCAGGTAGTTACACCATTCAACAAAGCATCAATGTTTGTTAACTGTATAATAAATAGGCGAAATAAATCCACAAAAATCACCTGTTAGTACAAAGCCCATAAAATATTTTTTCTTTTGTAAAAGGGACATTAAGGAAGACATTATAGTCAGTAAATATTGATTGTTATCAAATGGAATCCCTGTCTTTCGATCGACCTTTCCCACGAGATTGATTAGATAAGAAAGATACGTTAAGATACATTTATATCGGTATTTGTTTAACGATCAGATCATTTTTTTTTTGCAAAACTTTATTTTCCCATAGCTTAATTAAAAAAAAAATGCCTCGTCATTATAATAGATCTACAAATCAGACGGTTTATTGGTAATAATTACAGATGAACTAACTAAAGATGATGGACAATAGGTCGGCAATACACAAAAAAAAAAACCATTCAACTCAAACATGAAGTCTGATAGAAGACATTAAATCTGCCATTGAAAGATTGTCTTGTAAACTAGATGACATAAGGAGGGATTCAAATAAAATACACAGTAAAAGATTACATTAATTTTTATTTCCTATTTTTTATTACACAACTAAAAACAGCCATAGTATAATTAAAACAGTTTTATTTTAAATACACAATTACATTTTTGAGAAAATAAACATAGACGCTTAGTAGATCAAACTTTATGGTGTGATAAACTACCAAAATAATATGAAAAAAGTTCATATGTAAATGTGGGCCGGGGACACATAGTTCCGAGATACAGGGTGTTAAAGAAACATGCAAAATTTTTTTGTTGTTTGAAACACTGAAGTGGTGGCACACTATATTGCACTCTAATTAGACTATGTGCAATTTCTCGAAATTCTATGGTTTATTACCTTATAGAAAAGCAGTATATCTTAAGATATATTTACAGATCAGTATACATCCAACTTGACGGCGTTTTAACAAAAGCAAGCGGAAACGATGACTACTTTGATAATGCATTAAAATGCAATATTTTAACGGAAATTACAGCGATGCTTTAATAAAGCTCTGGAAATGTTTAATACAGGAAATTCATATCAACGGAAAAAAATTAAAAGCCTCCTATTATGTTGCAGAAATTATTGATTTAATCATGAATATCGATTCAAATAAAATGCAACTAGTTACCGTATCCAAAGATTAGATATAAATAAAGTTTCTTTTAAAGTTTTTGCATGACGGGTGCATTTACGGTATACATTGTTCATTGATGGTACTAAGTCGAAAACAACATGCAATTCCCACTTTACCGCATGAAGTCTGATAGAAGACATTAAATCTGCCATTGAAAGATTGTCTTGTAAACTAGATGACATAAGGAGGGATTCAAATAAAATACACATTAAAAGATTACAATAATTTTATTTCCTATTTTTATTACACAACTAAAAATACCATAGTATAATTAAAACAGTTTTATTTTAAATACACAATTACATTTTGGGAAAATAAACATTTGCATATACATCGTGGTTATTGTTGATAAAATATTTTTACTAGACATCAAGAAAACCATTCTGAACCGAGCCATCTAATGCATTATAACTTAAATATGTATCATGAAGTATAAGTGCATACACTCGAGTTTGTTCGGGAAATTTCGTTTTTCGTGTTTCAAATTCTATTTTTATGTCGACTGTAGATGATTTCACTGCAACAGGTTGGTGTGAACAATCAATGACAAACAAAGGATTCTTCCTGTATTCCCCAAGATCCATCATGGGTTCGCTCATATCTTTATCATAGTAACTACGTTGGAAGTTCTCATAAGCATAATATGCTGCAGAATCGAGCTTCTTATCGAAATCTAAATTCCAACGTTCGTATGGATAAACTTCAGAGTTTAGAAATAGTCGAATATTATTTATGTCTGCATGTTTGAACTGTGTAACATCCTTTGTTCTATCATTGGCCTGATCAGTGTCTTGAAAACCAAGAAGGATGAAAAGTGGACTTTCAAGACGGGTGGAGAGTTTAAGAGCCCATATATCGTAGGCAGTATCACGTAGACAGGGAAGCTCATAAAAATCCCATGCACGGTAGACCATATTAACCTTGGCATTATTACCACTTTTATTAATTCGATTCAATAATTTTAACTTTTGTCGATCTTCAGGTACAATATGTCTTATTTTCCACTCAATTTTGCTTATTTCCAGCTCCGCATCAACTTCACCGATATAGGAGTCTTTAAATGAGCGTGCAATTATCATAATTAATTCTTGCTTCACATTCAGAATGCCTTTGGTATAATCTTCTGCAAAACCCATAAGGAGCTTAAGGGGTAGTTTGCCACTGAACACGTGACTGGTGGTATCTAAAATATCTTGTCTATTTTGACTGAGACCCCAACCTGTTGTTATTAATGAGCGTGCATGCGTTTGCCCATACGACACCATAGTTTTCATTGTTGTAGTAATACCAGGTCTTCTAACTACTGCTACTTGTTCACCACCCATTTCCAGACGTATCTCTTCAAAGAGAAATGCTAGTGCATTATTGGATAAATAGCAACGCTTTGTGGCATCACTAGGGGTAAATTTTCCTTCTATGTATATATAACTTTCTGAAATGTCGAGTATAACATCTTGAAAATTGATGGGGATACGTATTTCATCAGAGTTTCTGTAATATGGGGAACCATATGGCTTATATGTATGCTCATGTAGGCTAACTAGGGAATGATCCAACACAGGTTCATCAAACACCTCAAGTTTTTCACTAGTTGCAGCCGCCACCATTATTATGGTAAATATTTTCGCAGTTTTAATCCAATATGTTTTAAAAAGGCTTGATCCTCAGCTGACAATCTATGTCCTAACTGTTTAAGGTATAGACTTTGAATGAATTGCTTTCCACATCTCCCTTTCTTTTTATCCACACTATTGTTCGCTACAGTATCATATTGATGGTGATGTACTTGCTGTCGCTGTTTATATCGAAAGCCCATTTGGTTGGTGATATCAAACTTTCTTCAATTCTAGCCTTACAATAATTTTCTCACCTCGAAAATTGATCAAATCACCGTTGTCATCCAGCACACGTAGCGTGATGTTATCTATTAACTGACACCATTTAGGTCTAACAGGTAAATATATGATATTTTTGGGTTCTCTAGTAAGTTTGTAGCCAGGCTCAACATCTATATCAAATTCAAAGAGAGTGTGTGACTCTTCCGCATTCAGATAAGCTCCAGAAATAATATTGCAATCTACACGTATCATCCTTACTTTCATAATATCAACAGGCTGTGTTGATTCATAATTTTTATTTGGTTGTAAATATATTGGTCCAAATCCCAACAGACTTCCTATGGAATTTGGTTGTCTAAAATCTATTTCATACTTTGACAAAATCTCGCACTTTAGGGTGTTGTTGTTTGCTCGTAAAGTGAATATTTGCGTGTAATCCTTTCCATCAATATTCATAGCTTTCAACATTGCTGCATAGATTTCATCAATTTCATAAGCCCCCAGAGGTATGTGAACAGTAGTGAATGTATCTTTAGCACTAACCCTATATTGGAAGATGTTATTTGTTTCATCCACATTGAATATGGAGTTGTAAGAGTAGAATCCAATTAAGCCTAACCCATGACGACTGCTCCTATCCAGTTCAATGGGTGGATTAAAGTTGACACTTAGCACACTTAAGCGGCTCGTTAGTGTGAACGTGTACGACATGACTGATGTAATTAAATTGCGTTACCCAATTTATTGTGGATTACAGCAATAATGGTATAATTTCCTCTTCTTTGAACTTGTTGGTAATATATTTACATTGTTATTGGATGCCACATTTACATCGTTTACCTTACAATAGCAGCAAAACATTTTTCGAGGTATTGGACCGTCATTAGCATCAAAACTGCCTTCATGATCGTTAAGGTAATGTTCTGTACAGTATTGATATTTTATTATATCGACATCGTTCTGAAGATGTGTAGGTAGCTTATCCCATACTAATGCAATTTCATGTGAAGCCAACCCAATCATCACTTCTTTGGGCATATCAGCAAGTTGTTGTTTGCTCATCTTCAATAGACTACGCAAACGGGAGAATGCAATTAGTGAGTGGCCCATTCGCTTGATACCTTCTCGATCCATTGTTGGGGTTATAGTTATCAGCTCCATGGCGTTTTATATCTCTTTCGTAGAGAGAAACTTTAAACACAAATGTCCACACCACACTGTGTTAAAATTCTGTACACGTTTGTAGTTATAGAATATTTGGTTGGCCCTCCTTGAATCGTTATTGAAATATGTAACTAATTCTATAGGTGGGGGTAAATCACCAAAACTATCAAAGTAATTTACTAAACTACCTCGTTTTTTATATGCCACCCAATGTGTCCCAGGACCATATATACCGTCCAAATTGATTATTGCAGATTCATTGTAATGTGGGCCACGTCTTGGTAGTGAGTCGCGCATAAATACACCCCGAAAGTATGCTACCTTCATTTTCTTAGCATAATATTTAAGATCAATGTCGGTAAGAGGTCTCCGAGGTAGGGAGTCTATTAGTTTTTTGAATTCTGTTTTAGATAAAGGCCCACTCCCTTTCGATATGGCTTCATATACATCCCCTTACCACTTTTCATAGCTATTGCTTCCATACTTCTGTTGTGTCGATTTGCTTCAGCTAATTCTTCTCTACCGTTTTTTACGTCATTTACAGCTTTAGCAATACCAGCAGCCGTACCCACCAAACTACCCAATGCAGATAATCCAGCAAAAATGGGTATTAGAGGTAAAATACCGCCAACTTTTGGTATTGGTATAACTCGAGGTGTTCGAATATTGCGTTTCCCACCGGCCTTATATATCGACGTGCAGCTTTTAGAGCAATTTCAGTCGCCTTCGTTTGGTCTTTTACTCTTTTGCCTCCAGCACTTCGCAGTGTGTCACGCACTTTTCGTACTATCCCAGATCCAAATGCTGTCTTTTTAACATTCTTCTTACCCTTCTTTGTTTTCTTGATGATTCGTTTCCTTATTGGATTACGAGATATTGTTGAATTACATCCCATACCAAGACGTTGTTTTCCTTTCATTATAGTTGTAACTAACCAAGCAGCGGCCTTTTCTCCACGTCCTGCGTCTTTGGATTTCACTCGTTTCCACGCAGCCTGTTCAAGCTGATAGTCTGCTTTATGGCGGGCTGCTAGATTACTGCTATTTTTGTCGTATGCAATATCGTGTTCCTTGCACGCTTTATCGAGCTGATTTATGCCAGGATCACCCCGTGTCAGCCGTTTATTTAAATCTGTGCCTGGACCACAAAATTGATAACCTGGCAAATGCAACTCGACGGGAAGCTTATTAATCAGGGAATTAATTAATCCTCTACCGCGCTTCATACGTTTTTCACGTGTGTATCGTATGGTGGAAACCATTTAAATAAGAGTTGCAAGTCACATGTCTATTTATATACCAATTAGCTGCGATACAATGCACATTGTGAAACAGAAACAAACGCTTTCCATAGATAATTTGGATGAAAAAGTTGGGCGTGGGTTAAGCGCTCATAATCGCCATGGACCACTACTACCTTCAACTGTACGTGCCCTCATAATAGGACCCTCGAATTGTGGGAAAACAAATGTCTTAATATCTTTGATCACCCATCGCTTAGGTTTACGCTTTTTAAACATTTACCTATACTCAAAGTCTATAAATCAACCCAAGTATGAGTATCTGCGTAAGGTGCTAGCACCGATTGAGGGGTTAGGATTTTATACATTTAGTAATGGAGCGCAAATAGTGGAACCATCCGAGGCAAAACCGGAGTCTTTATTTATATTTGACGATGTGATATGTGAGAAGCAAGATGTTATAAGAGCATATTTTAGTATGGGCCGCCATAGAAATGTGGATTGTTTTTATCTTGGTCAAACATATTCTCGAATACCGAAGCAGCTAATAAGAGACAATAGTAATTTAATTATTGTCTTTAAACAGGATGACATGAACCTTCACCACATATTTTCCGATCATGTGTCACCTGATGTAACGTTTACAGTATTTCAAAATATGTGTGCAGAGTGCTGGAATGACAAATATGGGTTTCTAGTGATTGATAAGGATAGAGAAGTACAAGGTGGGCGATATAGAAAAGGGTTTGATAGCTTCATATATCCATAATGAATTTTAATAAAAACTTCACTTGAGCCACAGACTTCGTATGGTTACTTCGTTTACGTATGCGCTAAGATGAAGGTTACCAAAGATAATAAAAAATATAACAATCTTGTGCATCCCAATAGTGAAATAGCCCTCAAGCGACAGTTGATTGAGGCGACAGATGCGGTACGTAAGAAGTTTAACTCTATTAAGAACAAAGATATTGAGATGCATGTAACACTTGAAAAAATCTATCAACCAATAACTGAACCTTTAAATGCTATATCTTCAGCAGCGGAGAACAAACCACATGCCCAACAACCATCATCATCATCAAGGGTGTCTACTCAGAGGGCAGTGCCATGGGAGAGTGCTTCTGAAGAAGGATCTGATAAGTATGTAGGCGGTGATGATGTTCCACCTTATATCCCCATTATGGAAACACCACCATCGTCTATAAGAACAACCCCCGTATCTGAAACTTCTCTAGCTAGAAAACTAGAAAAAAGACATGAGGTTGTAAAAAGACATATACAAAATTTAAAATCTGGTGATTCCAAGTATGATAGTTTATATGGAGTGCGTGTAGATCCCAAGACAGGCAAACTGCTGATGGGCAATGCTGAAATACGTTTTTCCCATGGAAATATTACACTGTGGTATGGCAATAAGAAACTTGGCGTGTATCTAGGTAATCCGAAATTGTACGATCTAATATTTCTAAAACGTCCGCCAATTCTAGATGATAATACAGAGAGTGTTATCGATGATGAATGGAGTAAGATATATGGAGAAATACTAAGGAAAACAAAAGCGCCGTATAAAAAATTCAATGTAGCGAGTGGCTATAACACCACTAAACGTGAAAAATTTCACAAAATTATCAAACCATTAACATCTTCTACAATTGCGACACGATCGTCAACAAGTGGTTATGGATTAAAACGTGTACCTACCCACAAATTGTACAGAAATAAAGATAAAGAATATATCTACTGGAATAAACCTAGTGAACTTGTGGCTCGTTTACGCCTCTTATGGGGTTCGAAAATGGCTGGAAATAACAACCTCGACAATGAAATAATAGAAATAATATCAGAACTTAGGGAGGAAAAAATAGTGTATTAAAGATATAATACCTAGTATCATCATACTCAATAAGTATTATATAGCCTGAAATATATAAAATGGATCAGACGCAATCAGAAATGTCTACTGTAAACAACACAATTGACAAATTTGGACGCAGCAAAAGAATTAGTGCAAGTAAGTTAATAGCCCATCGTGGATTACCTGGCGTGGGTTTTAAACTTACCAGAGATAATCACTATGATATTGAAAATAAGCGTTTAAAAAATCTAGGGGAACCTGTCGATGATCAAGATGGTGCAACATGTAATTACGTTAACAAGCGTCTACAAACAAATGATGAAAATGCTGCTAAAGCTATTTTTGATACAACCGATGTAATTATTGAGGAAATGAAAAAATATGTTGATGTGGGACTTTTAAAAAGTGGAGAAGAAAATCGCACTATTTTCAATAAACAAAATAATGATACGATGCAGAAAATGAAAATAGAAATGAGGAAATATGTTGATAAAGCAATTTCTGAAGTTAAACGTTCGGCCATAAACAATCACAATACTTTAATCACTAGAATCTCCAAATTAGAGCATATTGCCACCGAACTCCAACCAAAGAAGGTGCAATCCGGAGGCCTAGCATTTCCACCAGAACTAATGCCTGAAGTTGATATATAGCTGAAGACAATTTTATAATGGAGGTTAGCAGCGAAAAATTACAAGTTGTTAACGAGTTACATAGAAATGCTCGACGAAATTTTCGTAGAAGGCGAACCATAATTAAGGGGTTTGGTGATTTGTGGCAAGCAGACCTAGCCGAAATGCAACCATACGCTGATAAAAATAGAGGGTATCGTTATATTCTTGTAGTGATTGACTGCTATTCCAAGTACGTATGGACCAGATCTGTTAAAAATAAAACAGCTGTAGAAGTTACTAAGACTATGCAGACTATTATTCAAGAAGCAAATTATTCACCAAGAAATTTACAGACTGATAATGGTACAGAATTCTACAACAGAAAGTTTTCCGCACTAATGAAGCAGCATGAAATTAATCATTATTCTACATATAGCACAAAAAAAGCAGCAATTGTTGAACGAGTAATCCGCACATTAAAGAGTTGGTTGTATAAAGAATTCTCAGCTATGGGTAAATATAAATGGCTCGACATCCTACCCAATGTTACAAAAAGTTATAATAACAAAGTCCATCGTACAATTGGTATGAAACCTGTTGATGTCACACCAACTACACATTTAAATGTATATAATAACATAAAAATTGCTCTCAAACCGAAATTCCACCTCGGTGACGTAGTTCGTATTAGCAAGTATAAAGGTGTATTTGATAAAGGGTTTACACCGAATTTCTCAACAGAACTTTTTAAAATTGTCAAGATAAACATAACAAATCCCACAACTTACCTGCTTGCAGACATGCTTGGACATCCAATCAAGGGGTGTTTTTATGAGATGGAGCTACTAAAGGCAAAATACCCCGATGTGTATCTAGTAGAGAATGTTTTAAAAAAGCAAGGAAATAAAGTGTTTGTAAAATGGCTTGGACTCTCTAAAGAACACAACTCGTGGATTGATAGAGCTTCTCTTGTTTAAAATTGTCACTGTCTAGAAAATATATTATTGTATCATTATAAGGTTATGTCAAATGAAATATTTTTATGTATAATAAATAAATAATAAAACGAATGTACTCAATTAATATTTGTTTAATTTATTTCCTTAATGTTGAATTGTAAACAAAATAAAAATATTTTTAAGTTTATTACATATACTACAAATACTTAACTTAAAAAACACAAATTAATTTTTCATAAATATATATTTTATTACACAATAAATCTATTTAAATATAATACAATATACTACTATATCTCACATTTAGTATGAATTTTCCAGCTTCATAACTTTAACCCGATAAATAATGCAAATTTATTTGATATGCTAATGTTATCGTGGCTGGCTTAACTCATCTATTGCTGCAAGTAAAGCATCTAAAGGATCATATTTTTCCTTTTCAACGACATTATTTGTATTAGTTATTACGGCCAACTCATTTTGAAATATCGGTATGTCACAATGCCCCCATGGTAAAGTTTTAAACGTATTAGGAATGACGAATCTTTTGTCATCATAATGAGATAGTGCCACCTTATTTTTCATCTCTGTGTAAATATCATGCGAATAACTTCTAAATGTATTCATTTCTCTTAATATTACCCCACCCTGCTCAACTATTTTCTTATAATCATCTATTGATAAATTTTTATTAATAACTGATTTCTTTACCCCCTTAGCTTTTTTCAATTCACTATTCATAGATTTTATACAGTAAGCTTTAGCCCCCGTCCCATAAAAACTAATAATCGGGTCGGCGGGGAACTCATCTTTAAAATTCCCTAAAACCGACAGACCTTTAGGAACTTCAAATTTATTTCCTTCTTTATAGTTGGATGTATCGAATTTATCGGGGTTCTCTTTTATAAAATCGTAAATGTTATGAGTAAAAACTTTAATAATCAGAGAATCCGTATCGGTGTATAACAGGGAAGCATTTTCGCCAAATTTTCTTTTTATCACGTCATAGAAAAAATTGTATAACACCGTCTTGGATAATTCCAAAACACAAAACCCTACATAAATTGGCTTGTTGTATACTACTTTTAGTTTGTTCATATGAATCGCGACGAAATCTTCTGTAAAGATTGAACAAGTTTTAAAATTCGGTCGGGCTATAAGAGCATTTGCACCAAAGGACCTTCTAATACTTTCCCAATGCGTTACCAACTTTATATCCTTTCTATTATCCACGTTCTCCATAGTTTTACCGAAAACTGCATTATTCATTAATTTAAATTGATCTTTTTCGAATTTACTTGTTGCCGTGTTTCTCATCTCCGTATTTAAATCGATATATTTTCTTAACCAAGGAGATTGATTAAATGCGAGCACTCTATGAGTCTTTAAAACCATCAAACCGTGATCCATGGCCTGCCTCAAATTTTTATAGTGTACAATGTACCTTTTCTTGTCAAACAAATTTGGAATCAACTTTGCCGATTTTGCATTAGGAGGAATCATGTTTTCTACTAGGAAAGGGAGGTCCGAATGTAGATCATGTAATTCATTGGGATAATGAATGTCTACTTCGAAAACGTACCCGCGCGGATTTTCATCTGGAATATTCGTAATGTCTAAGTTTATAATTTCTTGTTGGGACAACCAAGTGAATCCACCTGTCGGCAACGATTGGGACATACTGTGACCGTATAGGTTTGTGGCGTCCAAATAAGTTATAAACGACGAGGGTTCATTGGAATCATAATCGGTAAGAAATTTGTTATTTGCGATATGTTTTCTTTCAGAGCACTGACTTATTCCACCACGAATTCCTTTCTTAAAAAAGTTAATCATATCTACGTCAATTAATAATTCTAACTCTACTCCTGTCAGTTTTAACATAGCGTCCCACGACAATCCGGGGGCTGTAAAATATTGAGCAGGATCCAACTTGTATTTCTCTAAACTGATTTTTCGAAAATTTTCGAATACATCACATAAAAGCAATACGTCTGTTTTCAAATAGAGATCTGAATAATCACCTAAATTCTGACATGCGAACAACTTCCACACATCTTTAGCCCTTTGATAATCATTTTCGGATATATGCTGATCGTTTAGGTTGTCATAAAATTCGACTTTGGATGGTAGATCTGGTTTATTCAACTTATTTAAACTATCCACAAAGCTATATGGAAATACACCCTTTTGTCTCATTAAACGGAATTTTTTGTTATCCGTATAAAAACTTCTGGTTATAGTTAACTGGTCATCATTTAAACTTTCACCCAAATTTTGTAGCGATGTTGACAAGAACTTAAAACTATCAATGAATCGCAGTTGTAAAAATTTTTGTTTCTTCTCCCCATTCTTATTAATGTAATCATGCATATAAAGGTGTTTTGAAAAAGATATGTATTTCTCTTTATTTTGCGCTAGTACCTCCACTCTATCGTTATGTGCACATAGCTCTTTAATGAATAAATGACCGTCGTATGAGCTCATATTATGGAATATAATCGGTATGAAACATGGTAATTTATAATTTAAATTGCAAACAGAGTGTGCAGCGATAAATCTAATTTTTCCGGTTAAGTGGCAGTGATCCTTAACTTTCATGTCACCTTCTTCGAATGCCTTCTCGCATATACCGCATACGGTTGCGTTTTCAAAGTCTTGTCTTTGTTGCGTTGTGAGCTTAGCCATTGGGACTATATCTTTCATATATCTATTATAGATATCTCTCGAGTCAGCCTCGATACGTGATACGAAGACTTTGGCGGCGTCAGACCCCCGGTATAACTCAAACTTGTTTAGGGAATTGTCAAACGAACATTTTATTAAATACGCGAAAGAATGTGGTTGATGTCTAAAAGTTTTATTCCCGAAAGACCGTTCTGGATTGGGTTGGCAGGTATCGATAGGACTTAAAATTGATTCGAAATCGGCATACACTACAAATGGAACTTGCATTTGTCTTTCAAAATGTTCAAATTTTAACATATTCTCGGGTACTTGTTTACCATATTTATCGATTCGAAATTGGGTGGTAGGTATTGTCGTATAAATATGATTGCAATCGTGTGACTGGTGTTGCAATAAGTGACGTTCGGTATTAAAATATAACAAACAACCGTCGCAAAAATATTTTTTATGATCGCTTGCAGAAATTTGTCGCGAAACTAACCTAGACAAATTCTTTATCCAGCAATAGTGAGTTTTAGCACAATCGTTCGTACAATGGTGATTAATATTACACATCTCAGAAATTAGCAATAAATTTAAATGGATACGCAGTTTTTTCCCCGAGTAACGTAAAGGACCTACAACTTCATATTCCATTCTATTATTTTTAAATTTCTCCTCTAACCCATATACGTTTATCGATATATTATTCATTTCCTCAAATTTTGATATACCCCGCAATTTTACTGGAAAATCCATACCTGTTACATTTAACACTTGTGAATAATGTGGATATGATGATAAGTCCGATGTATGACCATTTGCAGGATGCAGTGCTGAAGTCACCGCCCAGGCAAAACAACATTGATCTTGATTGTGCACGTTTACCACTGCATTCTTATTTTCAATGAATTTTGGTAATTTTATATATGATGAACCACGCAGTGGACTATACTTGTTCACATTAATTTCAACAAATTCGATTCGTTCCAGGGCCCATCCTAAAAATATGCAAATGTTAAATGCAATTCTAATACGTTAATAAAAATAATTACACACCTGAATCTCGCTCTTGAAACTCTGTAGTTTGGGTAATCATCTCTTCTACAAAACTATCCAAAACATCACTTAAATTCATAGCTTGATCCAAAATTTTGTTGGTTGTATTAAATGATTTCATATCTGTTAATTCTTTACTTTGTATCATGTATTTGGCGAACACTTCCAGATTTACTTTTATTGCCGTATGTATTTGTAGCGCTTCTTCTAGCAGATTTAAAATTTTATGTTTGATTTCATTAAAGAACATTACGTAGTCCAGATGATTATGTTCACTATGCACTCGATATGAAATAATTCTGTATTTGAAAGCGCTTTGGATAATGCTTACACCATCCATTGAAGGAACACATGCATTTGCCTTATGTTGCAACGACCTCTTATGGGAATGCATCTGAGCTGTCGTCAGCGTCACATTACAACAATCACATGTTTGCATACTTGCGGATGTTGATGGGGTTGAATCAAATTTAAATTGTTTTGCTGGAGGTCCATTATCACGTAAACTCACACACGATTGTTTCTGATGACGACGCATATTATCACATCGCGTAAAACTTTTACTGCAAGACGTACACTTATACATTTTGCGTGTTCACTAGGAGTCTGTTGCTACTAATAGTGGTTGTGACAACTCCTCTCACTCTCTATATATCTACAGAATATGACCCCCACCACCACATTTCAATATTCAAATACCCCCCAGCACTAATTAATATACAATTGTACTAATTCAATTAGATATATTGCAATTATACTAGTCTAATTACAGCGTAATAAACTTTCATTTCTCCAATTGATGTACTAATTAATATATAATTGTACCAATTCAATTAGATATATTGCAATTATACTAGTTTAATTGCAATAATCCAATTACTTTCATTTCTCGCAACAATTGGGCTTTTTAATTAACCCCCTCCAGACTATATAAAATAGTGTAATTAACGCGCAAATAGTCTAATTACACATTTACAAATTACTAATTACGCAATTACAGCGCAATAATTCAATTACTTTCATTTCTCAGCGCAATAATCCGATTACTTAACGCGCAAATAGTCTAATTACACATTTACAAATTACTAATTACGCAATTACATTAGAGCGCAATAATTCAATTACTTTCATTTCTCAGCGCAATAATCCGATTACTTAGCGCGCAAATAGTCTAATTACACATTTACAAATTACTAATTACGCAATTACATTAGAGCGTAATAATTCAATTACTTTCAATTCTCAGCGCAATAATCCAATAATTACACATTTACAAATTACTAATTACGCAATTACATTAGAGCGCAATAATTCAATTACTTTCATTTCTCAGCGCAATAATCCAATAATTACACATTTACAAATTACTAATTACGCAATTACATTAGAGCGCAATAATTCAATTACTTTCATTTCTCAGCGCAATAATCCGATTACTTAACGCGCAAATAGTCTAATTACACATTTACAAATTACTAATTACGCAATTACATTAGAGCGTAATAATTCAATTACTTTCAATTCTCAGCGCAATAATCCAATAATTACACATTTACAAATTACTAATTACGCAATTACATTAGAGCGCAATAATTCAATTACTTTCATTTCTCAGCGCAATAATCCGATTACTTAACGCGCAAATAGTCTAATTACACATTTACAAATTACTAATTACGCAATTACATTAGAGCGCAATAATTCAATTACTTTCATTTCTCAGCGCAATAATCCGATTACTTTCATTTCTCGCGACAATTGGGTTTTAATTATCCCCCCTCCAGACTAATTACATTAGTGTAATTAATGCGCAAATAGTCTAATTACACAATTACACAATTACACAATTACATAATTACACAATTACAAATTACTAATTACGCAATTACAAATTACCTCCTCCCCTCTCTAATTGCCCCCCACCCCAGTCTAATTACCTCCCAGGGAGGGCCGGGTCCGGTATTACTTATCTACTAATGTTCTGCGAATGGGGTAGCTTCAGTACTAAGACTACTAAGTTGAAACACATCTTGATACTTTTGTAACATTGAATTAAGTTCAAGCACATCAGTGCTTGTCAGAGAAGAACCTTCATTGTCTCGTAGCGATATCATGTTAACATTGTTATGGGTCGGGATAGTAGGAGCCTCTTTTGTAAAAGGATGAAGAGTAAATAAATCTTCGCCAAAATACCAACAGTTGCGAGGCATGTCTACAATAATATTTGCTTCTTGTAGAAAATCAACACCTAACAAGGTTCGACTATCCTTATGATCTGGTACTGCAATCAGGTTCGTCTGAATGATCTTATGTGCGATAATAATTTTAACGTTGAATACCTGAGTCAAAACTGACCTCTCCATTCCATCTGCTAAGGTCATGCATAAAGGTTTTGTCTCATAAGGTATGTTCTTTTTTAGAAATAATTGAGCGAGCTGGGTTCCCGCCATACTAGTTTTGGCTCCTGTGTCAAGGATGGCCGTTCCGTGCAGATTTGCTATTTCAATAGACACTAAAGGTCGGACTACCTCTTCTCCTGAAGTACTGTAGTATCGAAAATCTGACGAGGCTTCCTGAAGTTCACTTTTTACAAGTTTACTCTTACATGTAGGACAGTTACTTCTAATAAAACCTATAGCTCCACAACCAAAACATGTAACTTGGGGTTTAGTGGCTTCGGAATCGAGAGTACTAGGTATCTCTGCTTTCTTTTGACTGAGTTTACGACATTCGTCTTTAAGGTGACCATAAGCTTTACAGTAAGCACACTGTTTCTTCGGTTTTGATCTCGAAGGATCTCCAGAAGCTTTAGCCACCGATTTTCCTTGAGGACAGGTCGGATTCGTTTTAAATTCTTGCAAAGTTATTTCAGCCTTGCGAGCTGCTTCAATTAATTCTACAAAATTGGCCAAAGTGTCACGTGGAACTTTTTCACGAATTTTATAATGTAGTAATCCATAGACCATGTCTAACTGAATTGATTCCGGGAGAGCAGGAACATTTGGAAGATGTGAAAGTAAAGCTCTACAGCGGCTAACAAAAATGTCAGTTTTTTCATCATCTTCTTGCTCTCTGGCGAACAGTTCACGAAAAATCTGATGGGGGGGTTTTGAGTATCCAAAGGCATGCTCGAGTGCTTTGACGGCGTCATCAAAAGTGGTGGTTGATTTTTTTATTCCTTGCCACCAAGTAGCAGCTTGGCCCTCCAGAAGCATGGGGAAACCTTTTAAAGCATTGACATCAGAAATTTGTAAACAGTCTTTGTACACGATAATAGAATCTATAAACGCATGAACATTTTGATTTTTAGAACCATCAAAACGGTGGGTACATTTAGAAAAATTTCCTTGATTAGGTGCACCTGTAGGAGTTTGTCCTAGGCTTGCAATAAGGCTTTGTAGCAATTCCGGCGTCATAACCACTTGTTTGATTTCTTCAGCCATTTCGGTTGTTTCCAAATTATGATCAGGTTTGCGTAAAAAACGTCCAGAACGTAAATTCATTAACTCCTATCAGTCCTATCCAAATTAGTCCATTAAAGTTTGATATACGACTTTTGTTTTCTGGTGTGAGGTCAATAATTTACCTACTGACATGCAATACGGGAATTTCTTCAATTTAACACTTAGGTATTAGGTATCACATAACACGGATGTTTTAATATTCACAGTTCAGTTTTCTTCGTAGTAAAAATGAAAATAAGGCAACACGTTGTAGCGCCAACTTGTAGGGGGTTCTTATGCCTCAATAATAATCAATTGTGATTTCACCTATTTATTTTCTACACTACATAAACCAACTATCAACATTAGCACATTAAACACAAGAAAACAGTCTAAAAAAACGTGGGGACGTACACTGTCAGTGGGAAACGTCATTCTCCCCCCCGCGCTGTCATCTCGCGGCCGTCCACGATTTTCCATTAGGCAGGGGCGTACTTACTGTTTATACCTTACACATTTACTATAGCACGTAAATTGCAATACATGAAGAATTTTAATTTTAATAATAAGACCCCGGGAATAGACAATACTCCCTTAGAGCTGTACAAGGTACGGGGCGATCACCTAATTAAGCATATCCATGCCCTGATTTAATTTATATGGAGGATTGAAAAATATCCCGAAGACTGGAAGAAAAGCATCATAATCATACAAAGCTCTTACACACATAATAAATCAACGACTTAAGCCCCTTGCAGAGACTATCATTGGCGAATACTAAGTGGGTTTCAGACGCGGTAAAACCACGATGGATTTATGGATCTTTACAGTCAATCAGATCCTTAGTAAGGCATGGGAACACAATAGCGATGTTCATAATGTATTTGTAGATATGATTCAATCGACAGAAATGGACTGTATCAAATAATGTACGAGTTAGCAATACCACTTAACTTAACTCATAAAAACCGCAATGGAGCATACTACGGCCTCTGTACGAAAATATCGCGAGGACCAAAACAAGGGGATGGGCTAGCACCAACGCTCTTCAACTTAGCACTGGAATTCGCCATGAGACAAATAAATGGAGGTTGGAAGAGAAGATCAACTGACTAATAAGTCTGTCCATCTAGCTGCCTATGCAGATGACATTAACATCATATTTCGAACTACGATGAGGGCACAACATGCATACTCACAACTGAAAAACCAAACTGAGGTCTAGAAATCAATATAGGAAAGACAAAAGTCGTTACACAAACAAAAGCAAAATAGAGTCAGACAAAATATCATCCAAGAGGATAATAATGAAACAGTAGAACAGTTTACGTATTTCAGGGTTGAGCTGTGTAAGGACGGAACGGAAGACAAGGAGATGCATAAAAGAATAGTACACGCTAATAAAGCATATTTTGCGCTTGCGCATTTATTCCAGTCTAGAAATGTACAAACGAAACTAAGAATATACAAAACAATGATCAGGCCAATAGTTTTAAACAGCAGCGAAGCGTGCGTCCTAACAAAGCAGTTTATAATTAAACTAAACAAATTTGAAAGATAAGTTCTGCGAAGGATTCTAGGACCAGTACTCAATAATGGTATCTGGAGAATTAGATATAACAACGAACAACTTTTTAAGGAAGCATCACTCTTAGAATACATCCGAATACAAAGGTTGCAATGGATTGGGCATGTAGTAAGGATAAGAAGAGGGAAACTACCAAAAACAGCGCTTAACATACAAATGCAGGGCAATAGACGCACGGCGTCTTCTAGGAATCAGAAGGTGGAGAAGAACAGCTACGCATAGGAATTATTGGAGGAGAAAGTTAAGGAAGGGCAAGACTCGACTTGGGTTGTAGGACCGTAGAAAAAGAGTCGACCTAATTAGGAGATGTGCCCTATTTTTACTTAACAATCTGACAAAAAAAAAATGATAAAAATATGAGTGATAACTACCAACATTTTAAAATATGACTTGCAAATGAATGCAAACATTATTATTACCAATCAAAAAAATATAATACAGTGTGTACATTAAGCATGGAATAAATATTTCTGAATACGAAAATGGTCGATTTTCATTTTGAATTGCGCATCTTCTTCATTGATTTTTTAGCTATGACGTCATCGCCGATTCGGTTGTGGTCATCTACTTTTTTATGTGGAACACCCTGTATATTTTTCCCTTTTTAGAATTTTTATGGAATCTAATTTTCATAGAGTTCATAAGTTTGGAGCTACAGACATTTGAAAATAATGCTTTTTTTGTTAAATAATTCTTGTTTTATTGTGTTTTTCCAATTAAAAATGGCAAGCAAATTTTAAGTTTTTTTTCATCTTATTCCTTACATCAGTCAGAAACAGGAGTTTTAAAAGATCTGTATTCTATGTAAATTTTCATTATGCTAATTGAAACCATTAGGTGCTACATCATTAAATTGATTTTGATAAAATCAAAGCTAACTTTTTCTAAGATGTCCGAGTACTTACATTAAAAATACGTCTATGTAGTTATAATTTTTGAAGCGTTAGCTACCAGAAAAAATTTATATTGATTTATTGGTAGGTGAACGGGAATGGAGAGCCTATTAACCCCAATCCTCCAATCGCGCGATTATAAAGGATTTACACGGAGTTCATCAGAATATTCTGAAAACAACATTCCTTGTTAAGAAAATATCATTGCATTAAAAAATATTAATAATAAACCGTAATATATTTTCAATGGTTGGAAGTTTTTAGTACCTATAGTTCTTGGCGTACGTGCACGTTTAATATTAATGTGTTTAAAATTTATTTTGAATCGAAGTTTTTTTATTTTTATTTTAATTCGAAGAAAAAGTTTCAATAAATCAGTTTATCTAAGATCATGATAATGCATTCAAATATATTATATTTTTTATAATCTTAAGAAGGCTTATCTCTTGGCAAGGTTGCTAAACATATATCCTGAGAGGGCTGGAATCTTTGATATGACGTTAGCACTAAACATTTAATAGTTATTTGTGTAACTAGTGCAAAAAGTATATATTTGTGGCATGAGCCATGAAGTTTGCAGAACGAGCGAAGCGAGAGCTGCAATCATGCCGAGTGCAACAAATACATTTTTTGCAGGTGTTACACACAACATTTTTTCTACGATCGAATTAAATAGGTTTTCCTTTATTTTATTGAACAGAATATTAAATTAACACAAAATATTCAAATGTCAAAGTCAAACTGACAACTAGATAAACTGTCACTGTTCAACGCCATCCATAAATAACTATGAATAAACTTTCGTTGCCTAGCAATAAAACTACTGTTTGCACTAGTGCAAAAAGTAAGCCACTTTTTGTACTAGTGCAACAAAGTATTACTTTTTCCACTGTAAATAGTGCAAAAAGTTAATACTTTTTGCACGATCCGATCGTAGAAAAAACTATTTTAATCATGTTCGGTGATGTCAACTTGGTTGACGAAACGCAAATCAAGTGCAGTCCTAATGTGTTGGTGTTTGTGAAAATTACGCACGTGCTAAAATTATTAAACTTTATTTTATCTAAATATTAGTTTTATTTAATGTTAAATTTAAATTAAATTCACAATAGTAATATATTCTATTTTGCGAGTTATGTTGTGGCCTCCCTATATAAGACATATAAAACAGTGACACTTTTATCTATTCTTTGTAAAATGCTTATATTGCATAAATGCCTTGTGCATCTAGTTTGTTAGAAATAATCTCAGTTCTGATGTAACATTCATGATAGTCGCTTGCATTAAATTTTAAAATATAAAATTCCACTTTTGGAAAATTTGTTTTTTAAAAACGGTAATTCGGCTCTGAGGTATTTAAGTGGCGCAGTCGGATCGGATTTTTCGTGGGAAATCTATAATAGACAATCCTGTGAGTTTCAACTCTTCAACGAAAAAGTGAACTTCAAAAAAAAATATATCAGGTGCTAACCGAAAGAACTCCATCAAGGATTAGCAGCCGATGCAACCGCTGATGTAAGTAGACTTTTTTGTTCATGTCAGACTCCTCTCTGTCCATTGATTCCACTTGCGAAAACAATTTGGATTTAGAGTTAGATAGTAAGATTTTTTTTTCTCTCTCTCAACAATAAATTAAGTAATAATATAATTTAAAGAATTCTAATAATTAAGTTTTAATTAAAAGTAATTACAATGGCAGTACCAGTGCTAGATATGAAAAACTTATCCGTTATTCCAAATTTTAATGGATGTCCTAGTAAATTACATAGATTCATTAATGTTTGTGAGTCACTATTAAATCATTATTTTGACATACAAAATAGGGACAATTTTCAAAATACTTTGTTAATAAACGGTATTCTAAATAAATTAGAAGACCGAGCGGAGGAAATTGTTGCAATACATGGTGCTAATAATTGGGACGAAATAAAAGATGCGCTATTGAAAAATTTCGGTGATCAGAGGAATGAAAATTGTTTAAACCAAGATTTAGTAAATTTAAGGCAAAAACCAAATGAAACTCCATATCAGTTTCATGAAAAAATTATTCATTTGTTAAATACAATTTGTAATTACATCGATTTGCATTGCAACGCTGCCGAACGACAATGCAAACGTACATTCTTTACTAAACAGGCATTAACAACATTTTTAGCTGGTTTAAAGGAACCATTAGGTGCTACAATTCGTGCAATGAGACCAACCACTCTTGCCCAAGCAATACAGTACATTAGTGAGGAAGATAATATTAAATATCTTCAAAAATCAAATCAATCTAATTTTGTAGTTAGGAAACCGACAGTTCAGCAACCACAAAATTATTATAACCCAACGCATTCGCAAAATTATTTTACTTCCCCATTTCAACAAACGACAGTACAACCAAGACCAATGACCTTTCCACAACAACAGAATTCACGATTTCCTCGTGGTCCTGTGAACATTCAGAGACACCCAAATCCACCAGCTCAAAGATTTCCGACAAATACTCAAGTATTTGGCAAACCCCAAAATGTCTGGAAACCTAACCCCAATTCCTCACAAAATGAACCAACTCCAATGAGCGTATCGACCCGAAATACGACCTCACAATTTAAAAGACCCTATCAAAACAATTCTTTTCAAAATAATGCTTTCCGAAATAATGGTCAAAGGCCCAATACAGTTTCGAATGAATTATTTACTACCGAACATTACGATAACCAACAAAATGACGAAACACCCGACTTTGAAAGTACCGAAGAACAGACCTATGAATATTCTTATCCCGACGAAGAACAATATGAAAATTTTCAAGAGGATCTCAATCCAATGAACGAAACATAGTAGAATATCATATGTCCACAGACAAAAAAGAGCTACCATACATTCAAATTTCAAAACCCTCTTTAAAACTTCTTATAGATACAGGTAGCACTAAATCATTTTTAAATCCAGAAATTGCCTCGAAACATTACTATAACAACATTTCTTATGAACCATTTAGTGTATCCACAATCTTTCAAACATCTTCTCACGACTATTGTGCAGAAATTCCGATTTTTCCGGAATTTAACCAAAATGAAAATTTAAAATTCTATCTGTTTAATTTTCATAACGTTTATGACGGACTTATTGGACTTGACAATTTAAAGCTTTTGAATGCCAAATTAGACTTCGTAAATTCAAGATTAGTTACTCCCAAATCCATAATTCCAATTCATTATCAACCATCAGGTCAACAAATTTTATTAAAACTAAAAATTAGTCCACATACCCGAACTGTGACAAAAATCCCAGTTAACCAAAAAAATGGTGACGTAATTATCCCCCACCAACAGATGCAAAACTGTGAAATACCCGAAACATTGTCAACCGCAGAAAACGGGTTAGCTTTAGTTGAAATTTCAAATAAAACCGATAAAGAAATTACTATTTCATTAACAAACCCAATCAAAACTATACCTTTTGAAAAAAATAATTACGAATTATATCACGCAGACGTAACGACGCCTACTGACGACAAAAAATTCGATGTTAATAACTTAATTCGAACTTCACATATGAATGCGGAAGAAAAACAACATATTCTTAAATTATGCAGAAAATATTCAGATATTTTTCATACGGAAAATCAATCGCTAACTTTCACTAATCAAATAAAACATAGTATAAAAACAAAGGACGAATTACCGGTGTACACGAAATCGTACAGATATCCTTTTGTGCATAAACCCGAAGTAGAACGCCAAATAAACTCAATGTTGGAACAAAAAATTATACGTCCAAGCAACTCTCCATGGTCATCGCCGATTTGGATTGTTCCCAAGAAGGCCGATGCATCAGGCAAGAAAAAATGGAGAATCGTCGTCGACTACAGAAAGTTGAACGAGAAGACCATAGATGACCGCTACCCACTTCCTAATATAACCGACGTTCTGGATAAATTAGGAAGGTGCAATTACTTTTCAACACTCGATTTGGCCAGCGGATTTCATCAAATAGAGATGAATCCCGAAGATATCCCGAAAACTGCATTCAACGTCGAAAATGGGCATTACGAGATGGTCAGGATGCCATTTGGTCTGAAGAATGCACCAGCAACGTTCCAACGGGTTATGGACAACATTTTACGTGGATTACAAAATGAAATTTGTTTGGTGTATCTAGACGACATTATTATATACTCCACATCTCTGCAAGAACACCTGGTTAACTTATCGAAAATATTTCAACGTCTTAGGGATACCAACTTCAAGATACAATTAGACAAATCGGAGTTCCTGAAAAAAGAAGTGGCTTACCTTGGCCATATTGTTACACCTGAAGGAGTGAAACCGAACCCAGACAAAATCGCTGCAATCGAAAAATTCCCGCTGCCTAAAACAGCGAAAGAAATCAAGGGTTTCCTCGGTTTACTAGGCTATTACAGGAAGTTTATAAAGGACTTCGCGCGAATCACAAAACCTTTAACGCTCTGTTTAAAGAAGGACGCAAAAATTGAACATTCACCCCAGTTTATAAAATGTTTTGAAGACTGTAAGAAATTACTGACCAACGAACCAATTCTTCAATACCCGGACTTTACTAAAGACTTTATTTTAACTACGGATGCGAGTAATGTAGCTGTAGGTGCAATATTATCGCAAGGAATAATAGGAAGGGACAAACCTGTGGCTTTCGCCTCAAGAACATTAAACGACTCGGAGCAGAACTTTAGCACGATTGAAAAAGAACTTTTGGCAATCGTATGGGCAACGAAGTACTTCCGACCGTATTTATATGGACGAAAATTTAAAATTGTGACTGACCACAAACCCCTAAAATGGCTAATGTCTCTAAAAGAACCAAATTCAAGACTAGTTCGCTGGAGGCTGAAACTAGAAGAGTTCGACTATGAAGTGGAATACAAGAAAGGAAAAAATAACACCAATGCGGACGCCCTATCTCGTATCGAAATTCATACCAAAGACATTTTTCAATACATGAACGAGTTCAACGAATCTCTAACAAGACCTCAACAACGAGAAGAAAACATCGACAACTTATCGATAATTGGAAACGCCAGCGAACAACCCATAATGGATGACGTCAGAGAAGAAGAAGCAGGACCATCCACACAAAGAAGAACTACTGTAGACACAGAAGAAACAATATCTGCAGAAGAAACCGAAGTCAACCCGGAAGAAGGAGACACAGTACACACAAGTCACGAAGAACCAATACAAGACATGCCAACTTCAGAAAGGTCACTAAACTCTTTTGACCACCAAATAAAAATAGATTTTGTTTTACACTCGCCCGCAAAACCGGCATCTAGACAAATATTTCCATCTAAAAAACGACTTTATGCTCAAATTTCAACAAGTCGCTTAGAAAATGATATCATTGATTTATTTAAAAATTACTTAGACCCAAAATTTACTTATGCCATTCATTTTAGTAACCTGTTATATGTACCGCAAATCTGCGAAATCCTGAGAAAAACATTTAAAAATTCCGCATACAAATTAGTAAAATGTAACTCAGTGTTACAAGACATTACAAAACAAGACGACCAGACACAGACTATAAAAGATTATCATGAGGGAAAAACTAACCACCGTGGCATCTCGGAAACAGAAACACGTATTAGAAGGTCATTCTACTGGCCCGGAATAAAAAATGATATTACAAATTATATAAATAATTGCGAAATATGCCAAATAAGTAAGTATGATAGAAACCCCCCTAAACAAAAATTAATGATATCTCCCACACCATCTAAACCACTTGAAATTGTTCACGTTGACACTTTCCAAGCGCAAGGACAAAAATTCTTGACAATAATTGACACCTTTTCCAAATATGCTCAGGCTTATCCCCTTGTAGGTATGTTAGGTACTGAAATCGTTAAAGCATTTTTAATTTTTATGACACACCATGGCCTACCATCATTAGTGATTATGGACAACGGAACTGAACTGAAAAATTCCGTAGTTCAAGAATTTTTTAAAACCCACCAAATTCAAACTCATTATATAACAGTCAATAACCCGCAATCCAATGGTCCAATCGAAAGATTCCATTCCACGATTATTGAACACCTACGAGTAATAAGAAATAAAAATAAAGGTAAAATCGATATTTTAAATCAAATGCCTTATGCAATATTAGGTTATAACAACTCTGCACATTCGGTTACAAAACAAAAACCCATTGACATTATAAACGGACACCTAAACACTAAGGATCCATTCGACATTGACATTAACCAAAAATTAATAAATAATTATATCCAAGAACATCGCGAAACAACGAAAGAAATTTATAAAACATTAAATGAACAATTAGCTCAACAAAAAGACCATACCATCGAAAGTCATAACAAAAGACAAGAACGACACGACCCCCTCACTTACGAACCCAACTCAGACGTATACAGAAAGATTACCACTAAAACCCGTAATAAATTAAACCCAAGATTTACCAAGGAGAAAGTCGTTCGAAATAAAAACATAAAAGTAAAAACCACTCATAACACTCTACATAAACAGAATATAAAAAGACCCAAGCCTAAAAAAGGAAAATTGTTGCAGGAACCACCTGATCCTCCTGATCCTGGCAATGCCAGCAGTCATGCTTCAAGAAGTAATGATAACCAACCTCAACAAGAACCCGGGAGTCCTTCCCTATAAATTGGGTGCAGCTAAAATAAAATTTAAGACACATACTTTTATCCACTACTATGACCTAGATCCCATTAGAAACGAAATTAAAATACTTAAAGAACAATATGCAAATGTCACACTTGCCATAAAAGACGGTTTAAGTCATCCTTATTACTTTGAACTAGACAATTTCAATAGAGCCCTAAATTATCAATTAAATTCAGCTGAACAAAAATTCAACTCACTAAATCCCACTGGCAGAGTTAAGCGTGGTCTTATTAACGGATTAGGCACTATAATAAAAAGTATTTCAGGTAACTTGGATGCAAACGATGCTGCTCACTATGATCAAGCTATCTCTGATTTAGAAAACAATCAAAAAGAAATTGTTCAAAAATTAAACAAGGAAATCTCTCTCACCGCCGAAATTATTGATAATTTCAATAGAACAGTCACATTAATTAAAAATAACCAAGAAGTAATAACTTCTGGGCTAAATAAAATTCGTACTGACTTAAATAAATTTATTTTTCAGTTTAACGATTATTTAGAAACTAGAAATGTCCTAGATCAACTTAGTTTAATATTAAACATAATTTTGCAATTATTAAGTGACATCGAAAATGCCATTACCTTTGCTAGGCTAGGTACACTTCATAATAGTATAATAAAAGTGGACGAACTTGAATCTATCTTACAAACCATTCTAAAATATTATTCTGTTGATCAATTAATTTTTTCGCATATCTCTAATAATACTCATCGATATTACGACCTATTAGAAGTTGAAGCTTATTATTCAGGAACAAAAATTGTTTTCGTAATTCATTTTCCTATAGTCCACCCAGAAACATTCTCTTATTATCACCTGTACTCGATTCCTACCCAAAACCTTACTACAATTATTCCAAAAGATACCTATCTGGTAATGAATGAAAATTTCTACCAATATACATCGGTGCCTTGTATCGAATTGCACCCCAACTATTACTGCCCTGATAACAACCTGATGTATGGAATGAAAAATGAAGATTGTATTTTCCAATTACTACAACTGGAATCCACCTACGAAAGCTGCCAACAAATACCTGTACAACTCACACGAAATGAGATACAAGAAATAGATGAATCACATTACATTGCCATATTCCCGAATCAGACGAAAATCCGAACAATTTGCGGACGTACCGACTTCACGACATTAGAAGGAAATTACCTAATTAATCTTCCCCTTGGATGCCAATTCGAAACCAATGACTATAATTATATCAACGAAAAACTTATAACCAACGGTCAGCCGATGCTTCTACCAGAAATCAATATCCCACATAGGACAGCGGTGACCACCTTATCAAAAATAACCATACAAGATGTCCAACTGGATAAAATTCACGAACTTCAAAGAGAACAACGAAGACTTGGACCAGTCGAAATTCTACATAGTGAAAAATCATGGAGAAATTATTGGATAATCCCAGTCTATATTATCCTTATTTCCATTGGGCTCCACTTCGCCTACAAGTTCATCCAACGAAGAAGAGTAGGAAACCCGCAACCAGCTACGAGTGAACAACCCCAGACGAGCACTCAGGCATTTTTCACCCCATGAAATATGCCTCAATTTAAGGATGGAGGAGTTATGTTGTGGCCTCCCTATATAAGACATATAAAACAGTGACACTTTTATCTATTCTTTGTAAAATGCTTATATTGCATAAATGCCTTGTGCATCTAGTTTGTTAGAAATAATCTCAGTTCTGATGTAACATTCATGATAGTCGCTTGCATTAAATTTTAAAATATAAAATTCCACTTTTGGAAAATTTGTTTTTTAAAAACGGTAATTCGGCTCTGAGGTATTTAAGTTGCGTAATCAAGTAACTTTATTATTGATTCTGTTTGGTGAAAGACACTATTTACAGAGCAGTTCAATAGTGTTTGGCATTGATTATATTATTTGATATGTTTGGCAATAACTGCCCATATTCAATTGATAGAGAAATACCACGCAAATGTTCGAGTGATTGTATGAATAGAGATAATTATTATTTGTTGAAATATTATAGTATCACACTTTTATATCTTAATCAAGCCGATAAACCAAATAAATATAAGTGTTCACTCGAATGAGTTTGAAATTAACTGAGCCTATTGTATCTGTTGTACCTATTTTAACAAACTTAAGTTAATGAAAAGAATAACTAACTTTAATATGCGTTTTAATTGGTATATATAAGTCAGTTTAAAACAAAACAAAAATAATTTATGACAAAGGACAGACCTAAATGATTCAAATGCCAAAATAACATATCGGAAAATTATAGAACTCGTTTTTTTCAACCTACGTTACATCAGTGGGTATCTACATTCTACAAGAATACTGGAATAGGCATAATAAGCACGAAATCCGATATGACTTTCTGAACAAATTTTTAATAATTTGATTGTAACCTCCTAATTTTTTTATGATATCTGTTACTTTGATGCTATCAAATTAGCCAGCTTTAATTCCCATCAATGTGCAGATTTACAATATTATTTTTGGGTCATATTCTAAAATTACTGATATAATAGTTCTATAAAATTTTGGAAGATCATTTATATTCTACAATCATTAGCATCGTTGTAGAATATAAACAGGGTTATTCAAAAAATTATGTTGAAATAATAAAATACATCACAAATTAAACATAAATAAATGCTCCGTCCTGGAGCTAAATCTCCTTAAAGGAGGATGTCCAAATTATGGTCTTTATTATTTATCTCCTATAAGATTTATATATTAGTATTTAGTAATTATTTATACAGTCGTCGATAAATGTTCAACATTAACATTAACTCAAAGCATACTGAAAGAGGTGGGGTGCCTATTTCTTAAAGTTATTTTATTTGTAACGTTTTTTTCTTTGTGTCCACAATTGTAAATATAGAGTCTAATTTCAGTGGGTATTATTGGACAAAAAAACAATCACCTCGTACAACACAAAATTGCGATCATTAATACATTTAAACATAAAATAAGTTGTGTGATAAAAAATATCTTAAAAATAACATTAATATTGCAAAAAATATTTTAACAAATAATTATCCCCTAACATTAATGAGCACTATCTTCTGCAAGTTCTTGAAGTTAGAAAACACTTAAAAATGTTTTTATTTATTTCTTATTCAACCATGTCGACCATGGTTTTTACGTGCTCACCCATAAAATACCCATAAGCTCAACGGATGCAATAGGAGGGATGAATTCACACTATCCGAGAGTAAGTACTATCTGTGGATTAGTCTACAACGATAACTTTTAATATTGTTGTGAAATATGTGAATAAAATTTGGTATATGTATAGATCACTCCGAAAAATATATATTATAATATATATATAGAATGATATTCGTCAATAAAAAAGGATGGCCGGGTTGTGAAAATAAAAAGTAAACTCTATTTTAGATAATGGAACCTAAAGATATATGTATATATATATACAATATATATATGTCAAGCACCACATTACAGTACATGGTATCAGATGTAAATTTAAAAAGTAGAATGTAAAAAAATATAAAAATGTCAGAAGATGAGGGAACCAGTGCAGCAGTATTAGTCAGTCAGTAATGTTACTCATTATAATATTGAAACTTCGAGGTCATTTGATTTCAATAAACCAAATTCATGGAATACATGGATTCGAAGATTTGAGCGCTTCAGGTTAGCATCTGAATTAAATACTAAACCACAAGAAAATCAAGTTAATATGCTTTTGTATTGCATGGGTGAACATTCAGAAGAATTAGTTACTACTTTAAAATTAACTGAAACTGAATTAACTTTATATGATAGTATTAAAAGTAAATGGTACGTATATTTTTGTGGTAAAAAGAATATTGTTTGTGAACGGGCAAAATTCTTTAGTCGTGAGGAGAGGTCAGAAGAATCGGCAGAATCTTTTATTAAAGACCTACATACTTTGGCAGAATTGAATATACATGATAAAGTGTGGATCCCAGATATGAAAAGATTTTGAACTATTTTAAGAAAATATATTATGTCATATATTGTGTCTACAGAAAAAGGTGAAATTCGGAGAAATCGTAAGCAGTTGATAATGCAAGAGTTGAAAAACTTAAAAGGGGAAAATGGAGTAGTGGAAAATGATTATCCACCAATTATCATCAATCAGCCAAATGAAATAATCAAAGATAAGAAAGAATTGTCAAGTTCATATCCATCAGAAACGCCAGCTGATCATGTTAGTGATCCTGTTTGGAATGGAAGAAAGAGTTTACACACTACTAGAAGTGGGAAAGTTGTTAAGCCACCAGAAAGGCTTAATTTATAAACAAGAGAGGGTGTATTATAATGTATATTGTAGGTGGCGGGTTTCAGGATAATTTTGACTCCTAAGAAAGTTATGAATTTTTGAAGAGACGATTTTGTCGGATTTTAGCGATTTTTCACACTTGTACCCTTTAGAAACGCGTTACAGCCTTTCGCTTTGGATCTAGAGTCTAGAGGATCTGGACCCGGGCGGCGGCCAATAATTATACTATCACACAAGAATAATGTCCATATTTCAAGTTCAGGTTCACTATAACGAAAAACAGTTGTTGCTATGTTGTCTGTCTGTGAGTCGGCGAAAATGCAGGGGGAGGCGCGTGTATTGTAATATATATTGTAGTTGGCGGGTTTCAGGACAATTGGTATAATATATAAATAAGTTAGTTACGAAATATTTATGATGAGAAATATATGACATGACTAAAGATTAGTGTTATTAATATTATTATTTTAAAACCTACTCAATTATTTTAAAACCTATTCAAGCACCACAAACAATACAGCGCGTATGTACAGTTACGTCTAAATTAAATGCCCGTTAGAAATGGAATATTTGTGATGTGGATCCAAGGATACAATTTAAACAGATAAATGAATAGACCAATCCCAAGGTCCTTTGTCTTGTGTTTGCCTATATAAGTATTGACATTGTATGCAAACTATATCTAATAAATACATTTATTAACGATCGCACATTTAATTTAGTTATAGCTGTACATACATAATAATATGTCGGAAAGTGCGTGGGCATGTAAGGGAGTTCTATTGTGATAGTATTTGCGTGGGAGAGGGAGGAGGGATTAGGTGTCTAACTGTTTATATAAACAACGTTTCGAAATGTCATTAACAGAACAGTGAAATAATTAGCGAAGATATAAATACTTAATTTTTTTCACATTTCATTTCTGTACTCACAAGTTCTATACAGCCTAGAAAAGAATAAATTTATATGCAGGTAATCTGTTTAAAATAAAAATTTAAATAATTTTCTCGTTTATAACTTTTGCAAACGATAGAACATATAAAAATAATGGGGGAAAAATGTTATGGGCCTATGCCTATAACATTTTTCTCTAAAGATATGGTCGCTTTAGAAGAAGACCACGACAATATAGTCTACATGTCAAATACTACAAATAATCAACGCGGAGGGAACCCGGAAACTTTTATACAAAATAAAGCCTAGATAGAAGCATCTGATTTATTTTCTATGTATTAAATGGCGCTATACAGGGTGTTCCCGCTTTTTTGTTCATAACTTTTGTAAACGATAGAACATAACAAATAGTCTTGCCTATAAAATTTTCATTAAAACACTTCATTTTCAAGATACAAGGCGTTAAACTTTTTAAAAATTATTTCTATTTATTCATTATTTTCTAAACAAATAAAGATTTTGTTCAAAACTTTACATACTTCAGTCATAATAAAAGACCAATTTTTGACTTGCAAAAAGTTTTACACACAAAAGCAGTGGCATTATATTTTTATACAAATTTTAAAACTTTAATATATTTCCTATTTCTGAATATAGCTGAAGATGGATGCCACGCATTTGGAAAACATATTCGGTACTCTACAACTTATTTTCAATAAAGCTTGTCAATAACTGTACCTACCACAAACATAAAAACTAATTTTACATAACATTTGTCAATTACGCTGTAAATAACTGATAATAATTCAACTCCTATTTAATCCCATCATATTTTTAACCAAGATGCGATTCCATAAGATATCCCTGATTAAAGAGAATCGAAATATCTCGAACAGAAAGCCTCCTAGCGAAGTTTGCCAGGAGTACTTTTTATAGGAAATACGTCAACGTTTTAAAATCTATATAAAAATAATTTCTGATCATTGGAATAGAAGTTTAGGGGGTTCAAATAGAACAGAATCCCATAACTAGGCCACTGCCGTTCTGTGAAAAGTCAAAAAATTTGTCTGTTATTAGTTATATTATGACCAAAGTGTACATACAAAATTTAAACAAAAAATACTTATTTATTTCGGAGATAATAAAAAATAGTAATAATTTTTAAAAAGTTTAACCCCCTGTATATTGAAGAAGTATTTTACAGAAAAATGGTAGAGGCAAGCGTCTTTATATGTTCTATCGTTTACAAAAGTTATGAACAAAAAAATGGGGGAACACCAAAGCGCCATTTAATGTATAGAAAATAAATCAGATGCTTCTATCTAGGCTTTGTTTTGGGGTTCTCGCCCGCGTTATTTTTAATATTTTTCACTTAGACCACATTGTCGTGGTCTTCTTCTAAATCGACCATACCCAAAATATGCCAAGCGGCAGAGAACCCGGCTTTGTTTGTTTGATAATAATAAAACTAAAAATAATGATATCCTAACTTAGGGAAGAAGTGTGATATTAAAAATGTGCAGTAAGAAGTCTGCACGTTCCAAAGTAAGACCACAAGATGGTCTAAGCGTCAAACATTTAAAATAATCAATGTGAAAGCAAACCCGGAATCTCTTCTACAAATCATCAGCTTTGTTTGTTTCAAAATAATAGAAATTCAATTTAAAACAAAGTCGTCCCGTAACGCAATTACTTATTGCTGTCAGTTCCAAATTGCACCTGCGTTGATTAAAATTAAAATTACTTGCTGAACACTGTGACTAGGGTAAAATGAATTTTGTATTATTTTTGGTAAAGTTTCTTTGTGTATATTTTGTATTAAATTAATTAAATTAAATTATATAAATTCTCATTTATATTTCAACAATTAAACATTTATTAAAATGAAACTCTGCACACGGCAAACCATTCTCAGCTTTTATATGAATAATGCCCCAAACTACCTAATTTATTAACTGTATTTTCAGCAAACTCAGTTAATTGGGTTTATTCAAAATTTATGTAATATAAGGAAGCTCAACAATATACAGTGTTTCCCCAGATTGAGGTCACAATAGGAAAAACTTTTTTATTTTCGATTCGATTTCGATTTCGAAACGACAAAAATCTCTCTTAATCAAAACTCCTGCTTACTTTGATTGAGTTCACAATAGGAAACACTTAATTATTTTCAGTTTTTCGACAAAAAATATGTCCCAATAAAAACTCCTGCTTAGTTTGAAAATAGCATTTCTATTAAGAGCGTTCATATTTCCTGTACAGGGTGATCGGAATAATCCATAATCTGGAAAAAACTTCTTTATTTTCGATTTATTGATCGCTAAAGAATAATGTATGGAAAAAACTTCTTTATTTTCGATTTATTGATCGCTAAAGAATAATGTAACTTTTATTTTGATATAATATAAACTAAATTGGTACTAAAAAGTAAACAAATAGTGATTTTCAAAAAATTACTAAACTAAACTAAAACTTCAAAGATCAAAATAAAAACGGTTGGGTCTAATTTATTATTTCAACCTACTTTATTTGATATTCTGCTTTTAAATGAAAGTTAAAGTTACGTTATTCTTGAGCGAGTATTTTTATCAATAAATCGAAAATCCTGTATAGAAAATATTAACACTCTTAGCAAAAATGCTGTTTTCAAAGTAAGCAGGAGTTTTTATTATTATTATGAGAGACTTTTTGTCGACAAATCGAAAATAAAAAGTTTTTCCTATTGTGAACTCAATCCGGGGAAACACTATACCAAAGTTTACTTATTTAATAGTAATTTAGTAAACTTTGACTATGCCAAAGTTCAACATATGTATGATATTAAATATTTCTTTAATGGAGAAATGTTTCAAATAAAAGGTTAATTCTTAATTCACGTATCCTGTGGCCCTCAAATTATTATCTGTCAAAAATATCTTATTATGACAACTATCGCGTAGCAATTACCTTTAACTATCGTTTGATTTGAAAAATACGATTTTTTTCAAAATTTTCATTATGAAACCGCATAAAAATTTTGATGTAATGATTAAAAAAGAAGAAGATAGTGAAATATTTGAAAATAAATTTAATTGCCACGAGACTATAACAGATAAAAAAAACCTCAAGAATATGTAAAAAGATTAATAAATATAATGAAAATGAATAGTGCCATATACCCCAAAGGGGTATATGGCACTATTCATTTTTATTATATTTATTTAGCCTCGCCAAACATCACTCTTTTATTAATAAATTTGTTTTTGAGTAAATAAACAGTATTATTATTATTATAAGAATTGATGTTACTTAAAAAAATAAATTAACTAAACAACAGAAAATATAAAAATTTTAGAGTACAATGTTGCAAAAAATACTTTCACGAAATTTAATAGAATTATATGAGATTTTGGTTATTGGACCTCATAAATACAAAAAATTGTTTTTTAAAATACTCTGTATGCGGGATATATGGATATTTCAATAAATATGGCGATGATGGGAGAGAAATGATCTGAAATTTAAACACATCACTTAATACGACCAAAAACCTATTATTTGGATTGAATTCGAATCAGCCTGAGAAATTCTATCTAAGTATTTCAATAGTTTCTAAATTATCATAGTCACATTGACATACATACATTGCGAAGCATTTAGAATTATTAATAAACAAACTTAAGTACAAAATATAAAAAATGTATAAGCTTATCTAAGTGCGTCGAACAAGAGGGATGAATTACAATCATACGAATTTTGTTGGAAACGTAGAACATCGAGACACAGTTTTCCTTACTAATATCGTCACTTATGACAATTTTCATTCAGTTGCGAACTAAAAAATGTCGTGGATGAAGGTAAACGAGACGACCAATTAGCGGGTCCATGTCCTATGTCATGTTGGAGAAAAGTTTTGCTCAACCACATACAGTATGTCAGAGTTATTTAACCTGTGCGTTTTCAATGACGTGGGTTCTACATTCTTGACAGCATCATTTTAAGATTCCGAAACCAGCTTGATGAATGTCATACTGTTTAAAATTCGCAAATAAATGCAGGAAACTACGCACTTTAATAAGATATAAAATTAGTACTGCAAATCTATTAGTTAATTTATACAGGGCGATTCATTGGTAAGTGTACATACTTTACCTGCAGGTTACTTGGGCGAGTTTATATCGCCTATGGTTAGTGGGTCAATAATAAATTACCAAGATACAAGGTGTTTTATTGATTTGGCCAATTTTTGTCTTGGACCATAACTTTAGAACCACTAGGTATAATAAAGCACAACTTGGTGTGTGTATTTTACTCAATCAGCCGTACCGATTTCTCAATTTAACGGAAACAAAATACAGGGCCGGACAGAAAAAAGGGCCGAATTGTTAAATCTCAAAAACAACACCCTGTATCGAAACTTTTAAAAATCTGCTTTAAGATTCGAAAAGAGCATAAAAAAATGAAGCAGATGAAGTACATTTTCAAATTGCGCGTTTTATTTTTCTATTTCTTTTCTTTGATGAAAGGAAATTTTACAAAACTAAGAACCGACTATCTCATACAAAATAGCGTTTTTTCTCTACAATTGACTAAGAATTAATAAAAACTTTCATATTCAATAAAAACTATTCATACAACGTAAGTTCTGAAAAGTATTCAACCATCCAATTAAAATCAACAGATTTAGACATTATTTTAAAAATTTTAAATTCTTGCATGTAGGCTTTGACTACAACACTTCAAATTTCAAACAATCAAATGCGTTGTCAAATTTCTGACAGTTGATTATTCCTAAAAGGTTAAGTTAAGCTTTGTTTAAATTTTTTTTACCTAAATAATAATAAACTTTAAAATAAAATGCCTCAAAAGTTTATCAAGTTAAGTTTATTATTATTTAGGTGAAAAAAGTTTAAACAAAGTTTAGCTTAACCTTTTAGGAATTATCAACTCTCAGATATTTGACAACGCACTTGATTGTTTGACATTTTAATTGTATGTTGTAGTCAAAGTCTACCTACAAGAATTTAAAATAATGTGTAAATCTGTTGGTTTTAATTGGGTGGTTGAATACTTTTCAGAACTTACGTTGTATGCATAGTTTTTATTGAATATGAAAGTTTGTATTAATTCGTAGTCAATTATAAAGAAAAAACGCTATTTTGTATGAGATAGTCGGTTCTTAGTTTTGTAAAAGTTCCTTTTATCAAAGAAAGTAAATAGAATAATGAGACGCGCAATTTGAAAATGTACTTTATTTGTCTTATTTTTTATGCTCTTTCCAAATCTTAAAACAGATTTTCAATACAGGGTGTTGTTTTTGAGATTTAACAATTCGGCCCCTTTTTCCATGCAGCCCTGTATTTTCATTCCGCTAAATGGAGAAATCGGTATAGCTGATTAAGTAGAATATACACACAAAATTTTGCTCTTTTTTTCCAGTGGTTTTAAAATTATGGTCCAAGACAAAAATAGGCAATATCAATAAAACACCATGTATCTTGGTAATTAAGGATTATTGACCCATTAACTATAGGTGATATGGAATCGCCCAAGTAACCTACATAATATGCAGGTAAAGTATGTACACTTACCAATGAATCATCCTGTATAATATTTTTTGTATGAAATCGGTCTCTGAATGTTTATTTTAATTTAATTTGGTGTGTCATGAGAGTAACGATTGTTGTTTATATTGATCAGCGAATTCAAAATAATTATTTGTTTTTTTCTTGTGTAAGTCACATGTGCTAAAACTAATTTTTGTTCCAGGTTTCCCTTAAAATGTACGTCGTCAAAATCGAAGTAATGACGGAATGAAAGAAGTGTTCGCCTTTCTTCTGTTTCTGACATCTGTTTTCGCCGGAAACTTTTCTCAAGATGACCATTGCCAAAGTAAATTTCTTTCTAACTCTGCCTCTCCAACCAGACTGAGTTTCAATGTTTCGAGACTTGCTAAAGATGTAGTTAGTAAATTTGCCCAGAAGCGTTATAACGTTTCCACACTGTGCAGAGAAATTTTGTCTGAACGGCATGACATATTAGGTATAATTTTAATATCGAAATCTGAACCAACTTTGGCATTAAACGTTAGTAATAGACTAAAAATTTTTCGAAATCGAACAACTGAAACTGATTTCTTTTGGGATTCCGTTAACGTAACAACACATAATGGTTGGGGCAAACCGTTCAAAGACTGTGATTTTCTTCGTACATGGCTGTATAGTTATTTTTTTAAATCCTCTGACTGTAGTGTTGGCATATTTATTAAAATTGATCTAAATCAATGCGATACAGATATAGGAGAAATTTTTAATGGGAGTCATCGATGCGATAAGGAAACAACTGAGGTAAGAAAATTTTGGTATTGCTAAAATGTAGGAATATAAAAAAACCTATGTTAATATATTTTTTTCCTTTTGAAATGAATTGGATATATTCCACTAATCAACCACTAAATGAATCAATGCAATGCAAATAGCAAGAGAAATTCACTTTACGATCTAACAATGGGAAATACCACAATCTCGATTTTCTTGTCCAAAGGCTTTTATTATTTCTGCTACTACTTTTATTACTTCACTTCACAGAAGGTCAATATAAGATGGGCGAAACGCCAAGTACGTATTCAATATAATAAGCGCGGATAGCAGTATGGAAACTCTTCTGCAAATCATCAGTTCCACTAAAGACAGAACCAGTCATATTAGACATTGCGTGATTCTCCAATTTAATTCGTACATGCTACAATGATTTTTCTCAAATATCCTTAAAACTATATAAGATAGGGTAAAAAATTACGATTTTTGAAAAATTTTTTGTTTATTTTCTAGCCTCGTAACGAAAAAAGATTGGAATTTTAGAGTTGTCTTTTTTACTAAGATTAAGGGTGAAGCAATAGGTCCTTATTTCCTTATTTCACCCTCAATCTTAGTATTATGGACTCACACGGGTACTACTTCCCTAATTTGTCTTTTTTATTTTTGTTTCAAGATTTCAAAATTTATTTCTAAGACAAAAATTTTCTTTGCGTAAATAAATCAAATTTTATACTTAAGACGAATAACTATCTATTATTCATGTGTCTATCTTATCAGTGTTGTGTTCTTGGGCCCACTGTACTCAAGCTGAATTGGCTTATTGTACCCCTTTGTGTTTCTACTACATCAGACGAGTGTCCCTGACTAAACTCAAAATACTGCCGATTGCAATTTCTTCATGTTGAGAAATGGCTCTCCAATGTGCCGGTGCCATTTTGCATGTAAGGCCACTAGAATTGAATATGGTGAGGAATTTCGTCCCCCTCTCCAATACCCCACAACTAAGGTCGTCTAATATCCTCATGGTGTTGATATGTTTCCTAATAGGACAGTGTCCGGTTAGAAGTCCTTCTTAATTATTTCCTGCAATTGCAATTGGCTCTTGTTCTGATTGGTTCCTCAAGGAACATCTACGATTGCCGCATTCCCGGGAGCCCCATCAAGTGAGTGTTATGTTGGTTACTTAGTTCATTTTGCTTTTTCGCTCCTTTTCTTACTAGAGTGTCTCATTACCTTCAAATCCCGGGTGTCCTGGTACCCATTCCGGAGTAACTCTGTTGTTTTCTGCCAGAGCCGCCAGGTTTTTAAGGCAGTAGTGTATTTTTAGAGTGTTTCTACATTGCTCATGGCCTCTATTGCTGACTGTCTGTCATTCATGATGTAGATTCGTTTATTTTCATATTACCTCCATAACACGAACTGCAATCACAACCTGCTGATTGCTATCACTTCTGCCTAAAATGCGGTTGTGAAGCTGCCCAGGTTAACGCTTACTCCATTCCTTCTGCTTTTTTTATAAATGCTCGCATCAGTGCTTTCAGCCGTTTTGGATCCATCTGTATGCCAAATGGACCACAGTTTAGTATAGGTTCCCCTTGCCCTTGCCTCCCTCCTCTCCGTATTATTATTCTGAAAAGTTTCTGAAAGTCAAAAGTACTCAGATAGCATATGCACATTTTTCCGTTTGTTCAATATCTCGGTGTGTTGTTAATCCTAGACATGCCAACCTTTGCAAACTTTGGTAATCCTCAAAATTCTCAAAATTTATTGCTACATACTTTTTTCTATATCGATTGATTCAGTTCCCGGTGAGACATTCTCTATTAAAGTTCCACTTCTGAATATACAAATAATTGAAACCAATTTAGAATGCAATTTATTGTCGAATCCGTTAAACCAACCACTTTTCATAACTACATGTTATAATACATTGAATTAAATAACAGAACTCATAGCGTCCCAACCCAAGTAAAGCAATATTGAAATCACTTTAAATCGCAAGTGAGTATTAATCTAAAATTATCCATAGCATTTCTAAATTAAAGTTAATGGTACAGTTTTTTATGGTTCTTCAGTAGGAGAAAGCTAACAAAAATGCATTAAAATAGGTTCTTGGGATATAATTTGTTAAAGAATATACTAACGTCTGTATTGTAGACAATTTTTGCAATCCTCAATATTCATGAGTTTATATTAACTGATTTCGATATTTTTTCTTTGTCACTTTTGTCGTCTTCAGCTCCGTTCTGTTGTATTTTTTTAATTTTAATATGAAAGTAAGAAAACGTTCTAAAATATGGGATAATGTTTTCTTTCAAGTTCTACATTGTTAAGGTCCATCATCATTCGGTTTGTTGTACATTTCTTGACAAAGTAACCAGATCAGTTTAAGGTAGCATTATATAAGCGAGTCGTCTATAGCCACATTCTATTAAGAAAGATTCTGTGTATGAGAAACATTCATTTTGTACACAATATTTAATAATCCTACGCATCAGTAAGGATATACTTCAAAACATAAAAAATATAGCATTTTTGTAAATTTAAAGATAAATCGGCAACGAAATATGGAAGGAGCGTAATTCAGCGTTTCTGGAATTGATGTCGGACTTTGACGGTGTATGGTAAATATGTTAAAAACTTAGTAAAAGATGCTAAACTCATATTTATAGATAATTGTATGATTTATCAAAGATGAAACAGAAAAGATGCGACACTAGAGAGAAACGTACGTTTCGGAAACAGCGATAGAGCCTGGACGCTGAGTTGAAACGATGTATTCAGTGGAAATTCGAATCGCAAATAATTATTATTACTAGTATTTATTGATTGGTGGATTGATATAAAATTTAATTTTTAGATTGAAGAAGTGTGATATAAAATGTGTCTGCTATTTTCACCATTACATAACAATTTTAAAGCGTAGCATTGTTTTACACTGTATTAAAAAGTCGAATGTAAAATGTATTAAAAAACGTAGTTAATGTAAACTTAAAAAGGATAAAATAAAAGTGTTCTTTCAGAAATCTTTTACTACTTCTGGCTGGAGGGTCACACGATGAATATCTATCAATAATAACAATATAGCAACATTTATTTATTTTTCCTGCATATAAATCAAAATAGTTGCTATTAGATAATTAGAAATTAGCAAATATGCATTTTTTTTTAAATATGATTTAACAAACATTTCTAGTAAAGATTACCCATTATTCATTTCACGATCACATGAAAATCAAAACAAATTTTTATTTTTTTTATTATTATTTTTTTATAAGGATTTTCACAACCGCAAAATAAATATCTTATTAGCACACGATTTCATTAAATGGTTATCATCTAAATACTTTGCAATAGATTAACACTCGACGTCTACAATCCAAATAATGCTGCCGGCCAGTGGCGGCTGGTCAGGTTGGGCAGGGCCCACCCAGAAAAAAATAGAACTGAGAAATAAGAAATAAGAACTGTTTCGCACTCTATCGAAATAATTTTTTTTTGTTTTCTTTTTGTGATTTAAATTGGTGTACATTTGCTTTCTATTTATATATAGAACAATGAAATGTTGAAAAATATTAAAAATAGAGTTTAGAAACTATTCGAGATAATGCCTAATATCCCCGCTTTCAAAATTTAAAATCCCGCTTAATATTATACGTTCTAATCCGCTATTATATGAATTGGGCTGGCCCATGCTGCTTCCTAAACGTCCGTAATAGCTAGGCAGTACGCTCACTTCATTGTTGTTAGATTTGCCATCTAAGTACCCAAGTGTATGTCGCGTACCCATTCTGCCTCAGCGTGAATGAGCAGGCCGGCCCGTTGGCGCGATCAAACGGAAGAAAGTTTTCGTTCAAGAAAATAAAAATCTAGTCAACACGCGTAATCACTAATGCAAAATGCGAAATTGTAGATAATATACTTGAAGAGTAACCGTTGAGTCGGAAAATGCAAAAATTTTTTCTATGTGAATACGTGACATAAGTTTGTACAATATAGTGAAGAAGTTTTGCTAATAAATAGGCAGCACAAAGTTCTAACCTAGGAATAGACAGTATTTTCATGGGTGAAACCCTCGATTTAGCACACAACAAACTAGTTTTTACTTTACCATTATTGATAGTGCGTACATACACGACACCTCCATAAGATGTCAGACATGCATCTGAAAATCCAATCAAAACAACGGATGAATTTTCAAAAATACCTAAATGCCTATTTATTCTAAAATTGTTTAAAAGTGGAAGTTCAGACTGAAAAATCGCCCACTTATTTTCAATATTACTTGGTGGAGGGTCGTCCCAATCTATTTTTAGCTTCCACAATTCTTTGATTTAGAGTTTTAACAACAAAGTAATGGGTGCAATAAAACCCAATGGGTCAAATAACCGAGGGGTCCTATGGAAAATTTTTAAATGGGACCGTACTATTTTTTTTTATTATTCGGACATAATGATTCATAAGCTTTAATTTTTTCGCCAATAATAATTTCTTAACGAGATCCTTTGTAATAATAAAAGTGTTTTTAAAAGGTTCATTCAAATTATTTCTTGTTAAATTTGTGCTTACCTTTTGAATACACTTTTATTATTACAAAGGATCTCGTTAAGAAATTATTATTGGCGAAAAAATTAAAGCTTATGAATGGTATGTCCGAATAATAAAAAAAAATAGTACGGTCCCATTTAAAAATTTTCCATAGGACCCCTACGGAAATGAAAGTGAAAATTAAATTCCGTTTTTTGAGAAAAACCTAAAAATAATCATATCTATAAGTAATTTAAATAACTATTTTATTGTTTACAGACAAGCTTACTACCTTGCTAATAATTTCCATAGCCTACTTAGTAATTTTCTTACATCGCATTCATCTGACGCGGCCATTTTGTACAAAATAAAAAATCGTTCGTATCTCACTTATTTTTTGGAATTTCTGAAATTCGAAAAAACTGCTGCAATTAGAATTTCATGTTTTATAAAACACCACAAAAAAAACATGGTCATTCCATTTAAGAAAAAAAAGTTGATGTCACTTCCGGTTCAACCGGAAGTGATATTTTCGTTCCTGTTAGTCTAAAAATAGCCCACTTTTGTCTTATTCACGTATACCAAAAACGAAATTTTTAAATTCAAAAACAACCAAAAAATTGGGGGCGTACATTGACTCGTGGCCACCCGGTATATCCTTCTTTTAAATACTCATTTATAACAGTAGAATACTGATTTTTAAATTCAGGATTTCTCTTAAATTTATTTTCTAAAAATAAAAAGCGTTTGAGCGCTGTCGAATATGAATCACCTAATTTAGATGGACTATGTCTGAAAGGTAACGAAACACTGTATCGACCGGGAGGGTTCACGACAATAATTTGATTTATAAATAGACTCGCATTCTAAATCCTCTGGTTTATCGGCAGCTTGGGAAGGAATGTTTTCTAATTCCCAAAATTTACTAACCAAAATCTCTAAGGAAGGTTCTAATACAATACAAAAGATTGCGATCACTTCGGAATCGGAACGAATAGGCGCTGACCCCATCACCACATAACCAAAACTTGTTTCGAGAGCAATTGGTGAATTCGGTGGGCCTTGAATTTTAATTTTACCTAACAATAATGGAAATAATTCTGCCCCGATGACTCCATCTATTTTACCTGGCTGATTAAAAGTATCATCTGCCAAAGGTAAATCAACAATATGAGAGAGTGAGTCGCCATAAACAGTACAAGACGGTAATTTGTCAGTTATTTTATCAACTAATAAAACTTCCATTGAATAACTATTGTTTGGATTAAAACGAGAACTAATAACTATATTTGCCTTGCCATTAATTAAATAATTATTCGTCTGGCCAATGCCACTAACAGCTGAGTGCCATTTTGATATGTCTAATTTTAAACGTTTTACACAGTCTATTGTTAGAAAATGTGCTTGACTACACGAATCTAAAAGAAATCGAACTCTATGCTTTTCACCATTTTTACTAAATACATTTACCACTACTGTAGACAACAGACCTGTAGTATTAAACGAATAAGTGGCGTTAGTCGTAGAACAAAATGACGAAGTAGCAGCAGTATTTGATAGGCCCGGACTTATTTGCGGTCGACTTGTACTATTTGAATCATTAATTGAACCACTAACATTTTGACTTATTGAAATGTCATCGATTCAGTTCCTAATAACTGTTGCATCGAATTATTATTAACCCTAGGTACATTAGACGACAACTGATTTGTTAAAATGTAAAAGTGTGTTATGTTTATACCTACAAATTTTGCAACACAATTTGCTTCTACAAGCAACTACTCTATGATTCCCAAAACAATTCAAGCACAAATTTTTTTGTTTTATAATTTTATAACGCTCCGATGGCGTAGTTTCTAAAAATTTTGAACAGTTTAAAACAGGATGTGATGTAATATTACAGATTGAACATTTTTCAACTATTTTATTATTGGCTACTAAAAAAGAATGAGTTGGATTCATTTTATTGCCACTGCCGGCACTGCCCGAACCTGTCGATTTGGTTGAACTCTGAGAACGTGTTATACATTATCGCTTGCTCTTTTACAAAGTCTAGTATTTCCTGGTATGTAGGGATGGTCGATTTCCTACGCGTATTTTCAAATAAACCGTTTCTGAATCAAGTTTACTCAATGCTAGGTAAGAAAAAATAAAGTCGGATAAATCATTCTAATTTCTAATTTTTTTAAAGCGTTCGATGCTGCATCAAATTTTTCTAAAAAATTGTTTAAACTACTTGCTGTCGCAGAGGAAGCAGGTTTATATTCTAACATTTGCTCTAAATAATTATTAGCTAATGATCTTTGATCTTGAAACTGATCAACTAATGCCTTCCAAATAATTTCATAATTTTCCCCTATAGGTGGTATACCTGCACAAACTGTTAAAGCCCTATCTGATAATTTTCCAATCAAATAATGAATTTTATCTACATTATTTAAACTTTTATTATCGTGAATGAGACTCTTAAAACATTCATAGAAAATTGGCCAATCTTTAATCCTTCCAGAAAAACTAGGTAACTCCAGCTGGGGTAAGCGGGGAATGTTTCTCTGCGGCGTTTTAGAATCAGTGCAACTAGCAATTTCTTCGGCAATTTCTAATATATGACAATACATTTGATCAAAAGCTTCTAAACATTGAAAATTTGGAACATAATTAGAATCTACTTCTAATTTAAGTAGATTAATCTCATCTACAACCTGTAAATATTGGGTTTTTGTATCCTCTAATGTTTTAAATCTAACACGAAAATTATTTAATTCGGTATTACTAGTTTTTGTCTTTTTTCCACAATCGTACAATTGTTGTACTCTCGCGAAATACTGTTCTCTTTTTGCTCTTAAAACCTTTAGTTTTTGCTCTTTGTTATTTGCCATTTTTTTAAAAATCTATTATTTTTTAAATGAAACCAATAAACTAATAACAATTATTATTTTATTGCAAAGGTGACAAAAATCAAAATTAATACGACGATTTTAAGAACAAATAAAAACCACAGTCAAATATTGGCAAAAACTGATTGAAAATCCCATATGTGTGTTTTTTAATTGCAACAAAAATATATATCAATCGAAAAACTGTTCTAGACTAAAGTCTAAATATCTAAGAAAATAATTTTAACCACAAAAAATAAATCTATATTAAAATAAACTTGTAGACAAATTATATATTTCAAATTTATTTGTACCTTTAACTGTAATCAGTTAAAAGGACGCTAAATGTAGATAAATCAATTTTATCTACCTAACAAATGGATTTTATGATTATTTCCAGACTAAAATAATAACTCTAAAACAACGTAGTTGAGAAATATAGAAGGACATTTGTTTTTCAAATCGACTAAAAAATGGATAATTTAAATCAACAAATTACTTAAATTTTTATTCTATTAACTCCAATGAAAATGTATGATTATGTAACAATCTTAGTTTGTCAACTAACTAAGCCAAACGGATTTTTTTTTTATGATTTATTTATTGTAATAAACTAATCCGGCTCGAAGGACCAAAATGTTAACTCAAAGATGTTAATTTAAAAAATGTTAACTAAAATATGCTGATTTTCAATTTGTGGACTGTATGTATAATTATTGTAATATTGCAAAATGACGAAAATAAAATAACTTACCAAAATCCATTCAGCTCTCAGAATTAATAATTTCCATTCGATGGCATCAGAATGGTGGCAATAGGATGGGAAAATAGGAAAAAGGATTTTTCTGACACCTCGTTAAATAAAGTTCATAAACACTAACTATATCCAATTAAATACTTATTGAAGAAAACCATAAACATATAAATTTAAGTAAAAATAATAATAATTGTTTTACAATTTGCCTTCTTACTTTTCTCGACTATCAAAATCTAATTACTGAAATTATATCCTATTTTTAGTATGCAAAAAATATATATATAAAAACACGCATATGTTATTGCTGTTCAATTTGCCACAACCAGAGACCTCACTTTTACAAGAAATGAAGTCAAGCAACTAGTGGGATTTCAAACCAAGAGCAGAATTAAAACTATATTCCAAACCAAATTATAAATTGTTATAATTAAAGAAAAAACAATCCCGGCGTAAACAATACTTACTAACTTTAAATATGGAAATGTTTAAATCTGTGTGAAACGATAAATAACATAACATTTATTATTACTTCTTAGCCCATAGGTATTGTTATAATTTAACACAGCGCGGAAGGACCCGCCAGCTTTTAGAATGTATGGGCCGGCCCTCGGAACTCTCCGGAAATTCTCGGCTTCTCTTATCTTGAGAAGGCAGGAGGGATTCTATACTCGGGCCAAAAAGAGTAGTCAGTAGAGCCAGGGGCGTACGGGGCGTACGTTTAAATAATATGCTTACATCTGGCAACATTATCTCCACGAATTAGGTATAGCAACGCAGTTGAACAATGCACATCCTTTGCGTTGCAGCATATGTGACGCCACTGAATGCGCTATCCTAAGCCCTCTCGACGACCTTTATAATAGTCGAACAAATTATTGGGTACTAGGGCGGCACGTTCAAGCATGTACTTTATTTGGTTGACTATACCAATTAAACATAATGACCTAGTTGTGGTTTTCATCTCTGGTAGGCGGAGAAAACTGGATATAATTCTCTGAATTATATGGGATTATATGGTAAAACGAGCTGCCGCTTCTGTATTCCATAACAGCTAAATCCTTTGAAGAATTGCCGGTAAGTTTTTTGCTCTACTGACTACTCTTTTTGGCCCGAGTATAGTTTAGTTCCCTTACAATCGTATGGTGCAATTTTCATGGTTTTCAAGTCTTCTATCTTTTTGGGAAATAAAATGATAAAACAATAACATTTTTATGTTATTATGTTGTGTAGTGTGTAGATTCTTTTTTTGTACGTATGTTTTAAGAAATTAGGTACTACGATCACTACCCACTTATATAAAACTTTCTTTTGTTATCAAAAATCGTACCTAGTTCTAGTTCTATTTGGATTTGGATGAAATTACCAAAGGACTGAAGGTGAATTTTTATTATACTGTTCATATTAAAAAAAAAAACTAGAGCTAGGTATAAATAAAATGTTTAACGTAACAGAATTTTTTCAAAGGATTTCAAAAATTTTAATAAAACAATTGCGTCAAACGAAAGTGGGAAAAACAAAGCGATCTTGAAAATATTTAAATATCAGTTTAGTACATAAATTTTGAGGTACTTTTGTAAAACACAATGACCTTGAAAATCCTGAAAAATTTTCTGCTGCCCCCCGCACCCCCGCACCCCTGGCAGCTCTTGCCCCGTGTACACAGCTTTTTGCCCTACCAGCCTTAAACACCACGAGCCGCCACTGCTGCCGGCTTTGTATTACCAGCATATTATCTGTAGTTAGCACACGTGGTTCAACCGTGACCAATCGGTTGAACGTCAGTTAATAGTAAAAACCTTTTAATTTCGCGTGTTTACCTGAAATCTGCTGTAAAAAGAATAAATTATTGATTTGTCATTCATGAATGGCATTTAACGAAGCATCGCCTCTTATCATCTCTTTGGCTCTATAGAAAAAATATGTACTACTTGTATTGTAACAATGTCTTATTTTCTCGAAAAATTTGAGAAATAACTTCGGAAATCGTCTTTCTTGTTTCTAATATTATCTATAACTTACTGTTTTTTTTTCAGTGCAATATCGATTCTAGTTGCAGTAGCCGAGACCCGACTTATTTACAGTCGTTGCAGGTTGTTCTACATATTATGTAGATGTGTACAAAAAAATATTAACCATGCAAAGCGCTAAGAATTGGAAGTGTTTAAATTTTAGAGAAGAGCAAACAGTTACCTTACTGGTTACCTAACATACAATGAACATAATTTTAAATTTTATTATTAACAATCACAAGATTAAAAGATGTAATTATATTAAAGTACTTTTATTTGTATACACCAAACTCCAAACCACTATTAGGTGTAGGTCAAAATACTTTATTATACTATTGTAAATAATTTATCTATCAGTACTTTATCTAGGCAATATAATATTGTACAATTCTGCTTATAGTGCATCCAATGATGAATTACTAACACACTCGTCAATTAAATAAGCAAATTTTTTTACTAATGAAGCGGCGCCTAAGAATTCTATAGTTACTAATATTAATGTTCTACAGGTACATAATAATTCACTGTCGACGCGACGCGCGAAAATTAATTTCTCTCTGGGACTATAACTAGGCCATGAGGCAGGACGAAAACATGTCCTATTTTTGACAAATTGAGGTGGCAGAGGTTTTCGTTGAACGGCTTTCACAATGTAAAAACTGCAAAGGTACGGCACTATCTTTAATTATGCAAATTACGTACCAAAATCGGGTTTGTGTGCAATAACGTTTTCTAGCAATCTTACGCTCCAAATAGTGTTATACAACGTTAAAGAAAATCAAATTCCTTCAAATTTTTCCACAGACCAGAAGTTTATAAACCTGCTGGGGGGAAACTCAAACTTGCGTAAGACGGTGAGAATATTCGAAGATCCAGATACTTCTCCAGATTTGATCGTAGCAGATACAATTTCATCAAAGCTCTCTATGGAGTGACCTCCGACGATATAACATTGAATGGCAGTAGATCTCAACTCTTTGCGAATTCCTTGTCTATGCCCTCTTGCAATCTCGCAGCCTTACCTCCTACAGAAGCATTTCAGATTCAAGAATGCTGTGGATATAGCAAGAATCCACACCACATATTGTACACGTACGTACAGTGTCTTTCATTAAAATAATATGTTAAATACATACCAGCACGACTGGGCTCTGGCGGTCACTAGTTGAAAACGGTAAGAGTGACATTTAAAAGCCGGTAAGTTAGTGAAATGATACAGATTTCAATGTACTAATGAAGTAAATGATCTACTTTCGATGCGCCAGACTTTTGTCGCACTTGAGAAAACTGGCGTAAATATTGATGGGTGTTTGCTCTCGTTGTATAAAGGGTGATTCATTGGTAAGTGTACATACTTTATCTGCATATGTAGGTTACTTGGGCGATTCCATATCACCTATGGTTAGTGGGTCAATAATCCTTAACTACCAAGATATAGGGTGTTTTATTGATTTTGCTTATTTTTGTCTTAGACCATAATTTTAGAACCACTAGGTACAAAAAAGCAAAATTTGGTGTGTATGTTTTACTAGATTACCCATACCGATTTCTCAATTTGTAATTTTTTAAATAGAAGTTGAAGCTCCTAATTCGCAGCCAAAATCGCGATTCTTTAACAGTTTCCTCCCTCTAACGATACATCAACAAGAGACTGATTTTCTTGCTAATGTTTTACACTTCTAACTCCAAGTACATCATATTGCTAGAAAATTGAAAAGCTTTTTGATCGTAAAGCGTGTCTATGGCAATAATCTTAAGCGCGTTTCTATCACCATCTTCTGTGCTTAACTAAAATCAAAACAGTGTTCAAGCAATTTGCAATTCGAGACTGATTCAACATAAACTCGGAACTGACTTGCACAATGAAACAGTTCAAGTTCTGTCTTTGAACGGTTCTGAGACTAGTTGTTGGAACAAACTTAGGTAGAGTCTCCTGATAGATTATATGCCGAGAAAACTTTGTGAAGTACAATGTGACGTATTATTGCAATATAAAGACTTGTTAAACTATGTCAAACTAATTTTTAAATTGGGCTATAATGGAAGTTTTGAGATAAACAATGATTTATCGAGGACAATGTTGAAGATATAGGGAAGGTAAACACTTCAGTTATTTTATGCCAAATAAACTACATCAAGCATAAAATTTATGTCGGCCAATAAACCTGTTATTATTCAGCACAACTAATAAAATATGCTTAAAATTTCGAATTGCTTGGAACAAAAAATGGAAGGTGAAAAAAGATAACAAGAAGATTTTGGAGCAGAAATGGGTCTTTTAGTAGATGTTGTAAAACAGCGATTCGAAGCAATACGATTTTTCTAAAATCTAACAATCTCAATTTCTATAATTGGTATCGATGAAACTTCAATTCGATGTTTTCTGTATTATTTCCACAACCAGAGAGTGGCAGCAAAAATATCACTTCTCACTATTCACAAAATAAAGAAATAAAAATTGCATTTAGCAATTTTGTAAATATGCAATACAAAATTGCACCCAAATATCTCGAAGTATTCGTAAGTTACCATCACGATAGACAGATACATAATTTTTTTTACTACTAACCTGAGAAATCACCATTATATAGGTACTCCATTACACGAATGAGAAGTAATATTTCTCTCCCTAGGTAAAAAATTATAATAAAACCACCTAGGTAAATAATAAATGACCTTTAATTATATTTCATTAATTTCAGATTGTCAGTTTGACAACTAAACTCCCAGACTACTTAATATTTTGAAATATTTCAAAATAATAAGTGTGAAATGACTAATACCAAAATCTAATTAAATCAGATAACCTAGGTATATAATATACTATTTAATAGTAGGCATTAAAGTTTAACTTATTATCATGAATGTGGAGTTCAGTAGCCGAGGCCCGTAGAGCCGAGGCAAATAAGTAGTACCTATCTCCATAACTAAGCGAGTGCCCACCATGGGAAAAGTATCATTATGTAATGATACTTTGACCTTGACACTTGTTTCCATAGCAGTAGTTTTTCTAAATCACATTTCCGTTATTCTGAAGTACCTAACTCTGCAACCAACCTGCAACCTGCAATCATTTGCCCACCTTGGGAATGGTACTGTCCCATACTGGTACCCATGACAACCGATACCGTGGCAACCCCATTTCCCTAACACATTTCCGTTAAATCGAATTTGAGCCCAAATCTCAGTCTACAATCAAAAATAGCACCTAGATTTTTTACACTATTGACCGTATTTAGAGGTTCGTTACATATCGTAATATTAAGGCGAGATTTAACTAATTGTTCTGACCTCTTTGGACTGAAGATGATTACATTACATTTATTGGCATTAAGTTTTAGATTCTGTGCTTTAAAATATTGGGATAAAGATTGTGCAAGCAGAATCAACAAAGGCAAAAGCAATTACATACAAAGAATTTGCGAGAGAATCAGGTTTGGAAATATTTTAAAAACTGCTATATTATGTGTTCTGATATATTCTTGCATTTTTTTTTAAACTAGGAGGGAAATTGTACGATATTTCATATTTTTTCAATAAATAATTTTTTTAAAGCTACAACTTTTTAAATTTTTATTTTAGATTGATTCTTTACTCATAAAATTTCCAAACGGCAATACATTTTTAATTACTTTAAAACCTATCCATATCTTGATTAAAAAAATAGTTGGCAGTATTTTTTTCCTCAAAACTTCCTTATTTACTCTGCCTAGTCATGCTATAAAAAATATGAATAAGATTACCAGTGGGTTACGTTGAAAGAAACTGTGAGAATTGTATTTGTATTTGAAATGCAAACGGTTGTCCAGTTTCAACTTCAAATATAACGAGAGACGAGAACTGCATTCCGTGTCAAATATTACCCACAAGCACAGGAAACTGGGAAATGTGTTGTGTTAATCTCCAGAGCTGTCTAATAAACTAGGGAATCACTGAATTAATTTATGAAGTCTGTGAAAGCTGTCATGTTAAGCTCTTCGTAGTGCTTGGTACATTGTATACAATATTTGACAAATGAATTATTGTAACATTTGTAATAGGTACCATAGTAAAAGTAGCTTGCAATTCTTTTTCGAATGACAAATGCAACTTTAACTTTTTATAGAAACAGTAAGAGATTTTACTACTTGATGTGATATTTATTCTAAAAAGTCGTCTCGTAATCTGAAACAACTACAATCATTCTAAACTTTGTGGTAAGTGCATGAGACAATGTTCGCACATCTGGTTCTTATTTATGTATATTGAATTTCTCATTTGTATCCTCAAATGGTGCAGAAGTAAAAAAGGGCAATGTAAGACGTAGGAGAATTTATGGGCAAAACTATCAGTGTGAGTTGAAAGTGAAATAAATGAGTAGAATTATTAAATAAATAAATAAAATAAATACATCACATGTAATTACGACCCCCTTTATCCCAGAAGGTTCTAGAAGAGCCTTGTGCGGGAGGGGGCTACACATTTAAAGATCAGGGACACACATCCAATATCCGTGTATAATGGAAAAATCCCTCTCACAGTATTTTCCATTGCCACGACTGGGATTCGAACCCGGGACTTTTGGGTGAGAGGCAGATACTCTACCATCTCGACTGTCAGTCATATAATATATATATTAAAAGTAAGTATCTCTGAAATGAGCAGTTAAATTGTTCCATAATTATCTTTCAAATAGATATCAATATGTTTTAATAGATGGTGACAGGTCTTCCAAAATCCGGAGCGAAAGTGTGTCGCAGTGATTTATTATAAAGTAGATACTTCCTTCTTTATATACTATTATGCCATAATCCTCTCATTAATTAGTACGCTGACGATTATCAAATCTACCACAATTTTCAATAGCTTACTGTCTTGTGGAAATATTGAAAAATATGAACTTAAATACCGAAAGTTTAACAAAAAACATGACTATAAGGTCGTCTACAATTTTTCGAACGCATGTTTGATTATATTATTACTTATAATTGACATTATTTAGGCTTTATACAAGCATAATAATAACAAACATATCCAATTTGATATACTTATATTGATGTTTCATCTCTAAACATACTATTATTAAATTCATTGGACTTTCTTTAATACATGATAAAAATTGGATTAAAAATTACAAAATTCTAAACGTCAAAAAATAAATTATTAAATAAATGTTTTTAAGTCACCACAAAATTCATTCATTATGGTCACCAATTAAAAAACGATGTCCCCAAGAAGATGTACGTATTATTACTATTATGATTTCTATGTTTTGTCGCACTGAAACATCCGGTGCTGTTAAAATTTCAGTTGAACTAGTTACTCATTTTACTAGGATCAAAGAATATATTTAACGGGATCATATTTTAGAAATGAGTCCAAAAATTAAAATGATGATGTGGAGTAAAGGTATAACGCATTTGTACCTACATATAGATTTCCAGATTTTTTCATGTACTTTAAAGCCCTTACGCGGGTTATCACGAGGGTGACAAACTTCTGAAAATCAGGTACTATTTAAGAGGAAAAAGGTTCTGAGAGGTCAAGTAAAAGACAGGAGCAAGTGGTTGATAGTTTTGGAAATATAACGGAAAACAGTCTCTATATATTTGAAGAGGTTGTGTCAATGGATTTTGTTTTATGGCTTCTGTCAAACAGTTGTAACATATCGGCACTTTTCCTCTATCAAATGTCATTTAAGAAAAAAATATTTTTGTGAATGGTTCTTGAAGAGTTTACAACGATGATATGATGATATTCTGTATATTACTTTTTACACCAGCGACCCATGCATTATCTGAATAGTTAGAACAGAAGATTAAAAAATCTTTCACTAGTATATTGAAATACCCTATATTTTCTAAAATAAGTTTCTGTGCGGGAACGAATTTACTTGAGTTTATCTTTGATAAAAATATGAATGAAAGTGTTTACATTCTACATGTTGTTGATTCCATTGATTCTACAATTACACGATTTTAAGCTCACTAAAAGGTATTTCCGAGGGTATTTCCAACAGTACAAAGTACACACTGCACATTTTTATTTTCTATGGAAATTATGCAACAAAATAATGGAGCAGCATTTATTGTTATCTATTCCCCTGATATTGCTGTTTCCTATTTCGTACAGTTCTCTTTGAAAAACTGGGTTTATCGAAATAATCCATAAAAGTTTGTGACAAACTAGAGATAATTACTCCAACAGTATTGGGTAATGTGTTTGAAAATTAAATATTTTCATCCCCTATATTTAGTATATTGATAACGACGATTTATTTTAAACTATTCTGATGACAAAATAAAGCTATTGCGATCACATTAAAACCAAATTTTTTTCAATTAATTATTGATCTCTATTCCACCTAAATCTAGAAAATAATGTATATGGTAGGCCGTAGGCCACTAAATACTTAATTAAAATTCTGAAAATTCTCGTATAAAATTAATTCAAAAACATAAATTACAGTGTTATATTTTGATTACCTAAGTAAGATTCTACACTGTTACTATAATTTGTCTTATTTGTAAATGATTTATGATTGTAATATATATACATAATTATAATTCCTCTCTAATTATTTATAGGCTTGTTCAATTGTTTCAAAAATAAATTCACACTAATGTTTATTTACTTTGCTTTTGCTTTGTGTAATTCGGTTGAATAAAACAACTTGTTGAAATTAAAAATCTTAATAATAACAATTTAATATAAACAGTTTTTAAACAAATTCTATGCATATATCATATTAATTATTTATATGTATATTTCTTATGTGCAATAATACTCGATGCAAAGTTTTGTTCCTCAATTAAATATTCTCTAGCCCCATTTTCTGTTTACATCAATTTACGGTCTTTGAAAACTTTTAGATATATTTTCCATATATTTGTCTTCCCAACAGCAATATTAAGTATTTATACAGATAAATGCTTTGGGGAGTTGAAATAAAACTAAAAAATGTTTTCATAGAATGATGCTACATACATACAGTGTGTCGCACTTAAGAGTGAAACACCCTTATAACTTTTTTCATTTTTATCCGATTGGAACCCAATTTTACTCAATGATAGATCCCGTTAGGATCAATTCATGGCCAAAAAACCATTCGCCCCCTACTAATGCATAGCCACCTGCGATACCAAAATAAACGCAACAAATCAAGAAAACATATTAGGCATTTTTTTATCGTAAAATTTTACTTATGAAAGTTGTTCACAATTGCCTAAAAACCTTAAATCCAAAATCTCATCAAAATTAAAAAATATTGATATTTTGATTTACAAAATTTTAAGTCAGAAAATATAATTTTACAATATCAATTATCATTCGTATTTAGTTGCAGAGTATTTCTTTAGTTATTTTATATAGTAAAGACCGAGGAGGTTCGAACATGTGTATTAGGTTGCGCGATTTACTTGTGCCCGTTGTAGGCAAGCAGTGCTGGGAATCGTGGATCTCCGCGCTGTAGCCGATGGGTCTCGCGTCTACTGTTCTTGTTTGGATTCTTTTATATTAATTTCTATTAAGGCCTAAACACAATGAAAAAAATAAGAGATAAGAAATAAGAAATAAAACATATGGAATAGAATTAACAAATAATGATATCCGAAAACCAAGGAGCAATTTGAACAGTTGAATTTTAAATCGAATAAGCACTAATATATTATCGCGCAGAGCATTGTGTACCTATTTAAAACTTGGAATAATTATTTCTCTTATTTCTTATTCCATTTTCTTATCTCTTATTTTTTTCATTGTGTTTAAGTCTTTACACCTGCAACACTTGAGGTGCAGCGACAATTAATTTTATGTTATAGAATCACATTTTTGTTGCGAAAAAAATAAACATTGGAAATATTTAAATGTGTTTTGAGATTTTTTTTAAATAACAATAATTAATCCTATCTAGGATGAATATTGAAGTTAGAAAAATTTCGAAACGTTGGTCCAGAATACGTAAATCAAATTTCTTTCAGATATGAGTTCTACATCACGGTTAATGAGATATTAACAACAGACAGTCTGCCGAGCCGACTGCTGAGCAGTGAGTGGCCAGTGGCCACAGTCGCTCTTCTCCTAGTGTACAAATTTCGAACTGAGGCGAGTTGTCGGCCACTCGTATATTCGTCCCAATCCCTGTCGTGTTCGAAGCATCCTGGACTTATCTGTATAAAAAATAAAATATTACATTACAATAACCCATTAATAGTACATTAACCAACAAGTTTAGAAAAGCAAAGTTTTACTAAACGAATATAGTGTTTAAGTACGAGCGAGCGCAGCGAGCGAGTAACTCAAAACTATATGAGTTTAGTAAAACTGCTTTTCTTGCGAGATTTGTTTATACTATTTTTTCGCATTTTGTGAGATAGACATAAAAACATTACAAAGTTTGAAATTTAAAAAATATCATAGTAGGTACTTGTGTAGGATTTCCATAACCTAGTAACCTGACACGGCTTTGTTTATTTACGTAACAACAATTAAGTTTCATTTTTGTGAGTCGAATTGATTTTAAGTTAGGTATATATTAATTATAAAAATGAGTCTTGCTACTGAAAACAACTTAGAAAATTGTTCTGAAGATATTTTAAATGCCGCTCGATAATATTTAAATAAACAATATTCTGGCAAACTGTTTTTTATTAACAGTGACATTTCTATAAGTATAGTAAAGTGACGTTTCTATGTGGCAAAGTGCCACTTTATTAAATAATAATAATAATAATAATAATAATGACTTTATTAAGAAACCAGTACAACAAATGAATTACAATTAAAAATTAACAATTATACCGATTATCTTAAAAGGCGAAGTTCAGTAACTCACATGTGGATACATGAGAGGTCCTGCTCTACCACTTAACCTTAACCACAGCCTACTTTACTAGGTAGGCTGTGCCTTAACTAACCTAATCTAAAATATATTAACATACGGTGCGGTAGTATAAATAAAAGCTATATGCTATGTACCTCATACATAATTACACATAATACATTAATAAGGATAATACAAATAATAATATAATATGTTAATTAAATTATTAATTGACCAGATAGTAAAAGTTTAGACAACTGCAACTTAAAACTTCTAAGAGATAATTTATTAATGTCTAATGGAATTAAATTTAGAATTTTGGATATGTTGTAAGTAAATGATCTTTTAAATAAGGAAGTCTTGTGCTGAGGTATTTGCAATTTATGCTTTCCCCTGGTATTAGCCACGTGAACATCACTGCGAAATTTAATTTTATTTAACAAATAAATAGGAGATTTGTAATTTATTATTTTATAATATAAGCAAGCACAGTGGAGGTACCTGCGCTCCCTCATATTCAGCCAGTTGATTTCTCTCAACTTTGAAGAAACATGGGAAGATCGCGTTAACCCAAAAATAAGCCTTATGCAGGAATTTTGTATTCTCTGAATGCGAGTGGCATCACATAAAGTAAGACATGGTCCATACACCACATCTGAATAATTTAAGTGACTTAAAATTAATGCTTCAGACAATATAATTTTACTTTTTTTGTTTAAAATATGTCTACACCCATATAAAAGCTTAAGGTTACTAAAAGATTTTCTAATCATATGATTTACATGTTGTGTGAAACGCAAATTGTAGTCTATATGTAACCCCAAATTTTTTACGTCATCAACTATTTGCAACTGTGTATTGCCTACTTTAACTACCAATCTTTCTAAAGCCATATGTCTTTTATTTTTGGAACCAAAGAGTAAAATAGCAGATTTGGAAGGATTAATTTTTAAACAGTGCTTTTGAGACAAGTCTACCAACCTTTTAATATCATCATTCAAAATTTGAGCAGCTCTATCTAATTCATCAAGTTTGAAAGAGTAATAAATTTGGGTATCGTCAGCGTAGTGGTGACATGAACAATAATTTAAACTATTTTTAAGAAACGAAGAGTAAACTGAAAACAATAAAGGTCCCAGTATAGAGCCCTGTGGCACACCACAAGTGATAGTTAAAGGCTGAGAAAACTGATTACCAATTTTAACAATTTGCTGACGGCCATGAAGGTAATTTGAGAATAAATTGATGGCATTAGGTCCCACTCCTATATAATTTAAAATTGCAAGCAAAAGATTGTAATTTATGGTATCAAAAGCCTTTGTATAATCTAGCAATACCAACGCTGTTAAATTACCAGTATCAGTAGAACGCAATATGTCATCCGTTACTTCGAGCAAAGCAGTTGCACAACCATAGTTTTTTCTAAATCCGGATTGAGTATCAGGTAAAATCTGAAATAACTCCAAGTGCTTACATAATTGGGCATGCAATACCTTTTCACAAATTTTTGAGAGAACACTTAAGATAGAAACGATTTTGAATTTAGTAAAACAGCATATTATTAGTCAAAATGCGAAAAAATTATATTTTCAGACTTAATAAGGTTTTTAAACAATTCTTAACAACTTTCAATAAAAAAAATTTTTGTAAAAAAATGCATAATATGTTTTTTGATTTTCCCCGTTTATTATGATATCGTAGGTGGCTTTGCATTAGTAAGAGGCAAATGGCTTTTGAGGCGTAAAGTTGATCCTAATGTGCTCTATCTTTGAGTGAAATTTGATTTAATTTAATTCTATATACCGGGTGATACAGAAGACATGTAACTTTGCTATTTAGGAAGTTAAAGTTTTGGATTTTGAGAAAGTTGTATATTGCATAATTGTCCTTTTTTTGAGCATGTCAAACTTTTTCTTCAACTTTTAAACGGAAGTGACTCAAATTTTGTTATTTTAAATGGCACTTTGCATATTTTTTGTACCTATCTCATTCGTCTTTAAATTCTCTCTTCAACTTATCGCAACATGGCATTTGTTTTTAAAATGACAGTTAATAGCCATTTTATGGTATTAAGTCTAGGTGGCCGTGATTTGAACCTTGGCAGATATTGATGATTAGTGTGCCGTGATATTGAAAAACCCATGGTACGCAACTTTGCGTCTCATATTTTTTCGGCATAATCAGTAGCTGAACTATTTAGGCATCAGAATGGTGATACCGCGAACGCCACCGCTCATTTGTTTGTGTTCAGTTTACCGCCACCGTCATCGCCACCGCAATCGCTACCGTCACCGCGTGCGTGTGTCTAGGCCTTTAGAGTATGTTGTTAATGCTAATGCTCGTTTATAGAATTGGCTACCGAGATATCAGTGAGTCAAATGAAAATAAATTAGTTGGCAGTCCGCTCTTAAATCGATCACCCCGCAACTAAAGTACTCCAGAACTAGTACCTAAGTAAAATAGACTTAGATTAATTTCTGTTACTGTAGATATTTTATTGAAGTCGACAAATTTATTACGCCGATTTAGTGCGTATTCTCCCACTCTGTACCGTTTAGAAATAGAAAGAACTACTGGGATAGTGAAATACACGGTGGCATTAAATTTGCTTCTAACTATTCGGCCGACCAGTCTAGTACTAGTTAGATAAAACGTACCGTCTACCTGTCTGAAGATAGATTGTCATATTATTATAATTATAATATATAATTACAATATATTATAATTATGATATATGTATAATTATGACCGAACTTTTGCTGGTAACCGTTTGGATATTAATTAGAATGCTTCTTTGCCTTCTGTACGCTTCTCCGCTTAACCGTATTATAGCCTGTTCGCTGCACTGTATTATCTCTTGCTTGCTATATATTCTGTATGTAAGTGTTTACTGTTGACTGATCTTAAATAAAACCTGAGACCACTGACATGACCGTTTCTTCACTGCAGCTCTATTATTCCGCTAATAGAGAAAAGTGGTGTTTCTACACACTAACAGAAACTGGCGCCCGAAGAATACCGGCCTGATAGTACTACCGCTCCTCAGGCCTCAGGCGTCAAAGTAACTATCTAGGGTTCTACCTAGCGGAAAGAGGGAAGGTTACAAGTTAATGCACTTCTTGATTGTTGATTGCTGATTGTAGTAAGGCCGGGAGTTTGAAGTTAAATAACTTTAACTTCGGTTCCATAAGAAGCTTTTCTTATTTTTGTCATTTAATAGCTGCATTTCGTCTATTTTGCATCAGTACAGATGCAGTATAGGTTTAATAGGAAAAGTCGTGAAAAAAAGGTTAAAAAGTATTATTAAATTTATTTCATTAACATTAATGCAAAATGCTCCAGAATAATCCAGTTCATATTAATGTTAATGTTTTAAATTAAAATAAAGCATTTAAGACAAAATTAGTAGCAATATCTTATACATTCCTTCCCCACTTCATTTTTGAAAGTTTAGAGACAACTGAATATTTCTCCAATAAGTTATAATACAATGACAATATTACAATTCACAATGACAATATTACAATTTTATTCAAAGAATGTCTACTTATTACAAACTGAAAACTTCAAATATGCTTTATTCGTCAGCCTACCGAGGTTTTATTCAGTTTAATATTACGTTCCATCTTTATAACTGACATTTATTAATTACTTTTGGCGTGACATACATTTTTGATATCAGAGAAGTAGGTCTATGGAATGTAAGAATAAATGCAATTAATATTATAATTTTATGTCGAAAATTACACGATATTTCTGAAAATTATGTGTTACCTACATATTTTCGCTGTAAACATGAACTTTTGTATTTCTGTACTGTATTTATTGTTAAGGGAATTATTTATGTATCCAGATCGCTCATTAAAAGTATACTTAGCGCTTTCAAGAATAAAATGAAACAATTCAAGAGCTCCAAAGGATATCTCATACATATAACTAAAACAAATATCTATAAGTATGATAATAAATAAATCCATATCAATGGATCTTCTACCAGATGCGCAATGCGCATAAGCATTTATTTATTTATTTATTTTAGAACCATTACATACAATAAAATCACTATTAAAATTGCGCCAAAGTTCTGAATTTGGTCGATTACGGCTGTATTTGAAATGGTAGAAAAATTTTGTCTCAAGATTATTTTCTTGGTTTTCAATTCTGCATAACCCGAAAGTATGTAGAATTATACAGGATGTTTCGTTTTCGTTGACTGGACAATAACTTCGTTATTTTAAATGGAACACCTTATGTTACATTCTAAGTGACAAAAACAACAGAATTAAATTAGAAAAGTTCTGATCAAATCCATAGAAATGTAAAATAATAATTGAAAAATGCAATTGGTTATTTATCATGTCAAAAGCTTTCGTATAATCTAACAGAACCAAAATGCTCATTTTACTCATGTCAGTGGTCTGAATTATCAGTTACATTTGCAAGGGCTGTAAGCACAGTTGAATAAAGTTTTAAATTATTTAAGTGGTAAAATGTTATTAATTTCAAATATCCCTAATCTGCAAAAAATATTCAAAAACTTTTGATAAAACGGGTAAGGCACTAATAGATCCAGTGACTTAATTGACAAGGTTGAATAATTATATGAAGAGGAGAGAAGAAAGTTTTGAATAATTTTAGCGTCTAATACAGAAATCGGTTTGAAGCCAAACAATCGTTCTATACCTGCTATAATGATTGTTGTTGTTTATAATTAATGAACTCATTTTGAGGGGACGCATTATTATTAGATGAGTTAACAACAAAATTGTTGATAGTATCAACATCGTTAAATATTCCGATTTTCAGTTATGTTTTGTTTTTCTTTGTTTCCATTTCTGTTTTATAATAGAATTATCAAATTTATATTTTAAATAATACCTTTTTTTCAGTGTTAATGGCAATGTTGGTTACATTCTTAACATTTGTAATAAGACCAATGTTCACGTTACTCAGTTCGTTTGAATTTTGTCAAAGCTTTATTGCGCAGTTTCTGCATAATTTTTATATTATTCGTATTTCACGTACTTAGTATAACTTCTTTTCGAATGTTTTATGGATTTCATAGGTGCATGTACATTGTGATCTATTTACACCACTTTACAGAGGTCTGTAGTATTCCCTTTCATAGTAGGTCCCTAAGTGTGGTTGTTTAGCAGTCATCCAAGAGATGGCGCCGGTGGTATGGAACCAAATTAGAAAACAAATGGAATATGAATCATCTAAAGAGTTTACGAGATATTTGGGCTCGTTTTTACGTTCTATTGAATTTTTCTCATTAATTAAGCCTTTTATTTGATGAAATATTAACGGCGTGGTCTAATTAATGAACACGATGTAGTAAATTTCATTCCATTCCGTCAGTGCATTATGAAGATATGACAGAAAATACAGGGTGATTTCAATTCTTTTTCTAAACTTTAACACTCTGTATCACAAATAGCGCGCCCCCCAGGAAAAAAGTTTATAGAGCAAACTATACTTATTTTTTGGTAATAAATCTATTCTTGGAGTTTCTGTATTTAAAGTGAAATCATCCTGATTAATTTATTAGAAACATTCAATAAAACGTGAAAACAAGCCCAAATATCTCGTAAACGGCTGCTACTATTAAAAAAAAACTTAGAACAAGATGAACTTAAAAATAAAAACATGTTTGAGGTAAAATAACACCTTAAAATGTACACTAATGATCTACTGCTAATATCGTTAATACTGCAAGGTCCGTAAGTTGGGCATTTGGCTATGAACTACATAATATATTATTTCTTATCTGGAGTTATTACAATGGGGTATGCGCATATGCGAGATTTTTAAGCAAAATTGGTTATAAAAAATAGTTAATGCTATAATAAATTAATAACAATAAAATTTTATCAACAATGTACCCTATATTTATGTATTTGTTAATTAAAATTCATATTATTTTTAAGTCTACGACCACTGGCCGAGAGCAAACGATGGAATTCGAATCTCACCGTGACGCCAATAACTCGTTTTTTTGACAGTACTTTAGAGAATCTTTTATGTTCGCCGCTGTGCAATATTCCAAACTATTTACGTGTAGATTCAATGTGCGATTTTTTAAATATTAACATTTTGTTGTTAAATATTAACATTTTTCACGGAAAAGTGAGTTGAACAGATTTTGTAAAAGCCCAGAGAGATAATTTGGCCAATGTTTGACAATAAAAATACATGATCTTTTAAGTGTATGTAACTACCCATTAATTTAAACATCTTATAGTTTTCTAAATCTTCCTCTAATTGAAAAAAAGAGTAAAATACATAACCTAAAATTGTATGATTTTAAAAAGGTACAAAATCGCACTTACGTTGAAATGATCCTCACATACAACCCCTTTAGTGTTTTCTGATATATCAGATTCACTCCTTCTCATAGTACATAACCATAATTTTCGTTTTTTCTTTAATTTAGCGCTTAATCGTATATTGGCAATGAGACAAATCTTTTTCCTGGTGTTTTTTTTTATTTACGACTGGCACTGCGGTATTTAACAGTACCTTGGATGCTTAATATCAATAATATTCTTGTTTTCCATTGTAAAATACTGCATTAAACGCTATTTTAACAAACATTAAATGGAAATGCGAGTTTCTGACGTCACAACACCACAGCAGCCATTTGCATGACGTCACAGTCATTTTTGGAATAACCAATTTTTGTTCATTTTTTTTGGATAATGGGTTAGATTTTAGCCGTTTCTTATTATTGCGATAGCCATTTAGTAAGTTAATTTACAAAATTACATTTAATTAAAAAATCATGCGCATACCTTATTAAAAACAGTTTCCGTGTAAAGTAGTCGTATACCAGACGGTAAAACTTTAGACGCGGGGATTGCTCCCATCTAATTTTCTGTTTCACATTAAGTAAATTTAGGTTTCTTTTCATTTCTTTTAAATTAATTGACTGTATATGAACTTAAACTACCTGCACTTGTAACTCTAATTAATATTGTTCCTACCTGATAATTTTGACAGTACATTATTTTATTCAAAATATATATGTAGTATGACGACTGATAGTCGAAAGGTAACTCAACTGCCTCTCGCCCAAAAGTTCAGGGTTCAATTCCCGGTCGTGGCAGTGGAAAATACCGTAAACCTTATTATTATTATTATTAATAGCAGTTTTAATACTTACATGTTTAACTGTAATATAATTTCAAGATATGACCTCGTATAAAATTGATTATTTACTTATTTTCTCATTCTACTACGAAATTGAAAGCTAAGATAAAAACGAAATAAAATTCGCGTGCGCCTAAGGGTTCAGGGCATTAAAAAATATTTTCTGCTAATGGAGGAGTAATAAATGACGCATGTTCCAGATTCTTCGGCAAATATCTTTTACGACGGATTTGTTAAGTGCCAATTCTGCCGGATTCGTTCACTTTGTGAGTTCTCCAATAACACGCGAGTTAGTGTATGCATTATATATTTTAGTATAGAGATACCTACTGTGTGAAATTTACTATAAGTATAATTTTAGAACTCTGAGTAGCCAATGTAAAACTAAATGTTTACAAACATTTTATAGTCTGTTACTATTAACTGAAATTATGAATTATCATGAAAATTAACTTCATTATCATATTAGTTGTATTATTAATTTTACAATCCCGAAGGTCTTTTCACAACATGTAGCCATTTTAAAATTTTCAGTTCATTATTTTTAATAAAAATGTACAATATTTATGCGTTAGACATTTTTTTAAATTCCGTCTATGCGACAAATAATGCATTCAAAAAATATATGTCATATTCAGGAACGTATAACATAATTTATAGATACGCAGTAATATATGTACTGCAAAAATATTTATACTATTAATCAATGCTCTTGAATTCGAATATTAGCTACGTATATTAGCTGTAGCACATGACAATATAAAGTAACATGACACTTTTGAAAAATCAAAGATTTATTTACGAGAAAATAACAGTAATTGTGAAGTACAATCTAGCTACTTAAATTATCGCTTTAGTAAATGCTCGAACTGCCTACCTCTAGCATCCATGTAATAATAAATATTCTGCTGAAAACGTTCTCGTACCTTTTCAAGCATTTCTGGTGTGATTAGGCAACATTCGTTTGTGATTCCATCCAATCCTCTAATGAAGCAGGTGGAGTAGAATAAGTCTGCTTTTCAAGTGTTCCCACAGAAAGAAGTCTAATGGAGAAATAACTGGTGATGGTGGGAGCCATTCTATGGAATATCTCCTCCCAATCCAGTGACCCGGAAAGTGTTTAGCCAACTGCTGACGAATATGTAGAGCATAGTATGGAGGAGCCCACCTTGTTAAAATATCAACTGATCCTCCAAATAATTTTGGTAATTTTCAATAATGTCAGTCAACATAGGGTCAATTGTGTCTTCCAGAACTTCCTGATATATTTCTCCTGTTAGTTTGCCTTCTAGGAAAAACGGACCAACGAAACGATCCCCATAAATTCCAACCCAAACGTTTAATTTTTGGGGACGTTGAGTATGTACTTTATTATTAAATATGCGAAGATTAGAAGCAGACTAATAACGACAGTTAAAGCGATTAACCGTACCGATTAAAAAATCACTAAAACAGACAGAATTGTAAACGACGGTCACCATTATCTTCATTAATTTCTTTGACTAATTTTATAAGGGTAAAATTTGTGGATTTTCAAAATACGTTGAATACTAGTTCGTGATACACCGGATACAGTGTCTTATACTCAACGTAAGGTAAAGCGCAAAATGGTCACAAATTGTCACTTCTGTCGCCTCATTTCTTATTGTCGGTTCAATGTTTCGTTTCTTATTTGCTGCAGATCCAGTGTCTTCGAATATTTCAACCAATTCGGAAACATACACATGCATATTTTCATGTTTTAGATAGAATAATAGCTATTTATAAAACTAGTTGCAAAATGAGCGTGTTTTTTGCACTAGATGTAAAGATTGGACCATGAGCGTAGCGAGTGGTACGTCCAACTCATCGTGTGCAAAAAACACGCAGTTTTGCATCGTGTTTTATACAATATTTTTTGCAATTTAGTTGTTACGAAAAAAATAAAATTTTTGTTACGTTTTCTTTACGTTTAACATAATATAATAAATAAGATGTGAGTGTTTTCTCAATAAAAATGTTGTACGTTTAATATTTATGTTGTATTCTTAGTAAAAATAAATGGATCTGTCGCAATATCTGTTTATGTGACTAAACTCATTTTAGCACAAGTGTTAAAATGAAAACTCATTTTAGCACAAGTGATAAAATGAAAACTCATTTTAGCACAAGTGTTAAAATGAAATCTCATATTAGCACTTGTGCTAAAATGAACCACTTTTGACAATGACAATCAGTGTCAAAAAGATGACTTTTCGTAACTAAATTGCAAAAATACTTTAACGGCCCTATTAGCACATCGATTGTTCCCATAATAAAGACCAATCACCTCCATCCTCTGTGCAATTGTTTAATCCATTGCTTCTCTAGATTAATTAGCAGTAAGTCACGTACCAAACACTAAGCCACTTTAACGTAGTATACCAACAAAAGTCATTCGCAAATTTCGCATATTCATCAGTTTTATCAATTTTTAAAGAGAGCACTAGAAGTCGGTATCGCCATATTGGTGCCATCTTTGTAGACTCAAGAATAAATTGAGGTTCTATTTCTATTTTCTTGTGGTCATAACATAACGTAGGCAGAATGACGTAAGCAGCATGACGTAAACGAGTGAGACTCGAGTGGTTTCAGAACGATAGACGTCAGAATTGCACTTTTTCGTTTACTCCACCATATCCATATATAAATTTTCATTTTTGTCACATCCGAAATTTCTCAAGGTTGCGTTCTACTTCATCGTTTCCAATGCCTGCTCCAGTTGCTTCTTTGCGAAGGACTGGTGAATTGTTTATGCCAGAAACAAACCAATACAAAATATTTCTAATTATAATAATAGATCAAACTCTGTTTAATGCGTTAAGGTTTAGAAAACCTTTAATAATAATAATAAGTTTATTTACCAATACATTTACAAAGAAATTTACAGTAAATAGGATGTAAATAAACATAATACTTCATAGAAGTGTCGAAGGACACTGTGCATGAAGAAAAAAACAATGAAAAACATACAAAACAATCAATCAATGAGAGCATATTGTGTACCATCTACTTAAATAACAATAAAATAAAAAATAAATAAACACTTGCTATAATTGTAAAAATATGTAAATAACTAATAAATAATTTGAAAATTTACACTTAAGTTATAATATAACACAAACACATTACAGATACAAACAAAACACTTTAAATAAGAATAAAAATAACCTAACTTTAAATGGACAATTATTGTATAAATACAGATAACAATGTATAAGGACATATTGATTTATTAGAAAGTATTGAAACCTAAAATACTTTATTAAAATATCGCTTCGGATTAATAACATTATGAATTTCTTCTCTAGGATGTATTGCTTCATTTTAAATTTTGCTTTACTAAGAACTGACATCTGCTTAATATTATTTGGTAATATATTATAAGCTTTGGGCCCAAGGTATGTAAAACATCTCTGTCCACAGGTTGTATTTGTTTTTGGGATTTTTAAGTTATTTTGATTTCCTCTGGTGTTATGTACTACATTATATATTTCTACTTTGGTTTTCCATTGATTTATAATACACTGGAAAAAAATAACAACCTAATGTCCATTATCTTAGTTTCTTTAAAAAGTAAATTTGTAGAATAAGTTGGTTCTTTATTGAATATGATTTTTAATACCCTTTTTTGCAATGTGTCTAACTGTCGTAAATGTGTGTCTAGAACTCCTCCCCAACCTAGAACCATACGTTAAGTGTGATTCTACAAGTGAATGATACAATATTTTAATTTGTTTTACATCTAAAATTTCTTTTAAGCATTTAAACCTGTATATTAATTTTCTGATTTTATTTGAAATATAATCAATCCCATTTAATTTTCGAATCAATAACTATTCCTAAGTATTTGACCTTCGTTACAGATGATATTTTTAAGTTTTGATTAATGACAAGCTGTTGAAACGGCTGGGCAGATATTTCATATTGATAAAAAGGTAAGTAGTTTGTCTTAGATATATTTAGTGTTAGCAATTTACTGTCAAAACAATTTTTTATATTTTTCAGATCTCCTCTTCTACCTTAATTTTCAAGTTTTCCCAGTTTGAAGCTGTATAGAAGAGAGCGGTATCATCAGCATAACTTTTTATTAAACCACAGGTCTGTAAGTTAAATAGAGAGTTCATATATATTATAAAGAGTATTGGCCCAAGTACTGTGGGGGAGACCGGGGATGGTTGAGCACAGGGGTAGGTTGGTACAAGCTTACTGTGCAACAGATGACAACCATGACTGTGTAAGTGTATTCCTCAGATGATGGCAGCAGACGGTAGAAAGCGGTAACTAGTTACATCTGTTTATTTGTTACCGAGTTATAAAATGTTTTTTGTTTCAATTACTTGTGAGTAAATATTTTCATTTATATGTAACATTATAAAACATAGTCAATGAGTAGGTTTTAGTTTTTATTTTGCTCAGTGACAAATAGATATTTAGTTTGCTTCATTTCTGTATATTGAAACAAATATATAACGTATTGGTTCAAGAGCTGTACAATTTTGATAGACATTAATGGCGAAGGGGTTGGTTGGTACATTTTGGCCGAGCTCGGTTGGTAGTGGTAATGGTTGCAGCAAAGATGCCTCCATTTGTCTTGAAGAACTAAAGCCATAATCAAAAGCTACACCAACAAAACTTAAACAGAACAAACTCAAGATAAAAACTGCCAGTCTAAACTGACAACAATTCGTAATTACATGTGGTGTATTTATATTTATTTATTTAATTTATTTTCAAATTATTACTATTTTCTCTTTTTTATTGTGTGACACCGATATGTGTCATTTTATTAGAATAAAATCTGCCTTCTGATATTATTACACTAACCTAGACTAACCTAATCTAATTTAAATTACTTTTTAATGTATTTTTTTTGTGTAGCACATGACATGACCTGACAATTGATTTTTTTTTGGCTATATATTTTTTTATATGTGTGTTTAATATGATTAATTACCTAGCCAAATAAAGTAGGTGTCATTGCCTTACACCGAATTTTTAAATATATCTATAGATGAGATGCAAAAAATTCAAATGTAAATTTTGTCCCAACCAGCCCCGGTCACCCCTACCTTGCGGCACACCATACTCTACTACTTCAGGACGACTTCTTGAATAGTTTATTTCTGTATACTAAGTATGATTTTAATAGTTTTAAACTCTAATTTCTAAACCCAAGATTATTTAGTGTCGCTAGAAGTTCCGTATGACATACCGTGTCAAATGCTTTTGTTAAGTCGATAAAAACAGCTAAGCTCTTGGCATGATAAATTTTGCTTACTACGTTTGCAATCGCATCTTGTGTACTCATACCTTTTCTGAACCCATATTGTGCACTAGATAATAAATTATATTTTTCTAGGTAGTTTACAATTCTGGACTTTATTATACTTTTTAAAAAATCTTCGCAAAATTACTTATTAAAGAAATGGGTCTTATGATGGCTACTTTAATAGCCGAGGTACATTCACCTTCAACTATCGACCTATTTATTATATAATTTAATGGAGTCGCAATATATTCAGAAATTTCTTTTAATGTGGTTGCAGTAATTCCATCAATTTCGGGTGATTTCTTATTTTTTAATTCATTAATATATTTTACAATTTATGAAGGAGTGGTAGGGTGCAAAAATATTGAATTTAACTGCACTTTTGTTACAGGTGTTGTATTTAGAATTGGATTAATTTTATTTGCAAGAGATTTGCCGATACAACTAAAGAAGGAGTTAAAAATATTTGCCTTTTCGTCATCACTTGTTACTTTTTCACCTTTGGTATTTTTAATAGTTGATATATTAGATTTATTTTTTTGTATTTCACAGAATTCGTTTGTGACTTCCCACAAATTTTTTGAGGAAGATCTATTTCTCTCCACTTTATGCCTATAATAATTCGTTTTTTCTTTTTTAATTAAATTATTTAATTCATTACAATATTTTTTGTACTCCTTCTTTAATTCATTATTATTAGGATTATTTTTAACTTCATTATACATTTTATCCCTTTTATTTATACCCTTAATTAGTTTTTTTGTAATCCAATTTTTCCTCTTTTTATCATTATGTCTTTAATAATTTTTGTACTTGTTTTTATCTCATTTTTTATTATATTAATAAATTTGTTAGTAGCATTTTCCAGATTTTCATTATTCAGCCCTTCCCATGATATTTTCTTAAGTGAATTTTTTAATTTTTTATAATCAATATATTTAATATAATTTTGTGAATTATGTGAACTTAGCTGTGCATTAGTTAATATTATTTGTACTGCAATTATATAATGATCCGTTATTTTCGATTTTATTATACAGGGTAGCGTCATCTCTTCTGGATTTTTTGTTGACTTGATAAAAACATGATCTATACAGCTTCTGCTTTCATTTTCTTCTCTTGTGATGTTATTTATATACGATTTAAAACCATGAGAATATAAAATGTTTAAGTATTCTGCTGAAACATCATCATTTGTTTTATGAATATCTATATTAATATCCCCTATTAATACATTATAATAATACTATTTGTATTGTTAAGGTAATCATCTATGGCGATATTAAATTCTCTGGCACAAGTTGATGGAGCTAATATCTTATTTTGTTTTTATTTATATCTCGGATGTCAAGTTTTATGACTTTAATGTCACTGATTTTAACAATGCTATACTCATATTTTAATTCTTGTTTTATATATACGATAACTACCTAATTTTTGTTTATTGTCCCTTTGTTGTAGATTAGTTGGTACCCTTCAATATTAAACATATGTAGCTCCTTTTCAGCAAGATCAAAGGTTTCTGTTAAAACAATACAATCGAAATTAAACTCAAACTGTTCTAAAAAAATTTTAAACTGATCTAAATTTTTTGATACGTTTCGAATGTTATTATGTATAATTTTTATATTGTTGACATTACTATTAACTTTAAAAATTTCATTGTATGCATTCGCATTCAATAAAGTATAAGTTTCAACACTACTATCATCATAGTCTCTAATATATTGATCCATTTCCTATAAATTATTACTATAAAGTATACTCGTAAGTACCTTAGTTACATAATATTAAATATATGCTGAATTTTGTAAAATGAGGATAGATATAAATAGAAATCAAATATTTCAGCCTATAATACATGTAATAAAAAAGCATGTACTTAAAAATAAATAAAAAGAACAACAAAATTACATAAAAATATAGTTGACTGAAAACTACTGTACTATTGCTAAATTTTGTGTTGTTTCTCTAGTTCTTCTATCACTCCTACTACTACTACTAGAATTTGTTCTATGAACTTTCCTTTTTTCTTTTTCTTTTTCTGGATCTACAGGCGAAGAGGTTGGTCTCTTTTCTGATGAAAAGGTTCCTTGCGGCTTTTTAATTTCGCTCTCTTCTGTCGAGGAACTGCGTTGTTCCGATGTATTGTTTACAATGTCTTTGGTGTTGTTTTCAGTTGGAAGGTTCAAAACATTAGAAGAGTCTACTTGTATTGCTGAAATTGTGGGGACACTATTTGATCTACATATATTTCTCAGCGCATTTTGGGTTGAAGTATCTTCTATTTCGTGTTCCTTATTTATTTCTTTCAGCTGTTCTATAGTGTATATATCGTCATTAACTTAACTTAATTTTTTACCTATTATTTTAGCTAGGAGATTTTTTTATCTTGCTAATTTTAGGTTGCTATGTAGAATTTTTTGATCTTCCCTATCCTCTTTACATAGATCATGAGCAATATATATATTTGTGTCCTTCAATTTGTTACGATTTTGTAAAATTAACTGCTTCTTTAAATAGCTGACAAATTCAATTTTTATGGGAGGAATTATATCACTTTTTAATTGAAATATATTATTAACATCGGCTTCTAAGATTACAATGCCGAGTAATGTGTGTAACTTTTCGATTGTGTACTCTAGCAATTGAGATTTATCATTTACTTCCAGCCCAAAAATTATAATGTTATTTTTTCTATGAGATCTCTCAAAATTTAAGTATAAACTATTATATTTTTCCTCCAAATTATTTATTTTAGTTGCATGTCTCTCAATTTTTTCGAGCAGTTTGTTATTTTCTTCTCTAATTTGTTGCTTTATCACTTCCTTGTTAGCTTTCCCTTCTTCTTTTATAACGTGTAGCAGTTTATATAAAAGATCAGTATTAGAGATATCAATTCTCACCACTCATAATTTAATCGGGTGGTTTATTAAAATAATACTTTATGTTTAATTTAATTTGGCTAGTTATAAGCAATGCTGTATATTTCTTAAGACCAAGGTATTTATGGTTCAAGATATCAGAACGCTATTTGTCTTATCAATATACGTTTATTTCCTTTTTATTTAGTTTACCAACATAATAGTTTTTATTCATTTACTGATAATAACAAACCATTTTTTACACACCCCAAATTCAACTTAGTTGTTATTGTTTTTATTCACTACTTTGCACTATTTTTTATAATAAATACTTTAACTAATACTCATTTATAGATCACCACTCTCACCTCTGTTGCTTTTACTTATATATGATGTATTGATAAGTATTGACTCAAGATATATCTATCATCAGTTTATTAGACGTCTGTTCTATTTCAGACCACAAAGATATGGTTAATCCCATCAAAATTTTCAAATATTCGCCGTTTTACGAAGGAATCGGAATCGTTTTATTTCTATTAAAGAATATGGCATCTGCAAAATTGTGAAAATTCTATATCAAGATGTTTTAGAAGTGTATACTGCATTTTTAAATTATTTGAATCAATGGTGGATGAAATCAATTATCCGCTTATAAAAATGTTCAGGCCCTTATATTATGTGTATTATTCAAATTAACCTTTTCACAAGAGGAGTTCTGGTTTTGTCACGTCTCATAACATTAAACAATAATTTTATCAAGTTGAAATATTGAAATTCGGTTCCTTTTATTAAATGTATAAAAACGATTCATTTTTTAAAGGAAATTAAAATTCCATTATATTAAAGGCCTTCATCAGATGGATAACGATTTTAATGAACAAATTACAACAAGGTGTGGATATTATATACACAGTGTCTCCAATTTTGACATTCTGTCTAATATATAATTTTTCCCTCACTGGAGTTATTAGATCACATAGAGAAAGTTAGTAAATAATTTAACTTTTTCAGATCCTATTTGTCGTTTTTAATTTTATAATTACTCTCAAAACACCACAATAAATAACTTTCGTCTTTTTAGTCTTTAAAAATAAACTATTACTATTACTGGAATATACCTAATAGTGTGTACATCTAACAACAAATACTAATATTGTCGACGCCGACATGAGTTAGTAAAAATTATTGTTCTTATGTGTTTATCTTAGAAATGGGATAATTAAAATTTATTTACTCCTCTTTTCATAGTTCCTTTCGTCTCAGACAATTTCGAGGCGCGAGTGAGTCAGCTATCGCCAGTTAAGTGATCCTGACCACTAGTATTATATTACATTATCAGAGATGCCAGACTTTCCATTAAAAAAATTTCCCACCATTTCTATCGCAGTGTGGTTGCTATGTTACTGTGCGATATCGAGCAAGATAATATGAAAAACGAATTGTTTTTCACAAATTGGAAAGGAAATTTTCTTTATCAGTTTCAGGATATTAATCCTTTGTTTACATATGCAAAAGTAGGCTGGTAAACAAGTCATAACTAAAGTTGTACAGTTATATTTAAAACTTGTACGGTAATAATATTACAAATACAGATCTGTCAATAACTGTCAACAGATGAAATAATAAATAATGAAACTATAATATAAGGCTATTTATTAATACAAACAGACAGAAAACTCCAAACAATAATAATTGAATACTGAAATCCAACTGAAATGTATTTTCAGGCAATCCAAGGTCCATTTTTATGTAGCCGTTGTGACATTAAAAATGTAAACATTTATGTAATATGAAAAAAGGCAACAAATAAAAACAAACAAAATATAACTGTAACCATGGCGACAAATCAACCCATACAGACTTGACCAACTAATGAAATGAAAACGTTATTAATAAGAGAATATCAAAAGGTAATATCTATTAATAATGTCTTTATTTTCTGAAACCGATAAACTATTGAACATATCACGGATGTTATGAATCATAACAGCCTTAGATGTCTTAAAATCCTCGCTCTACGAGCTCGGATTTCAAACCGACATCTGCGGCAGTTATGATAGTCATAACATTCCTAGATATGTTAATAGCTATAACTCAAAATATGATAATATTGGTTAACATTCATTATTTTACTACTTATCACACGTTGTTGGCCTTTCAACCACAACTGTGTTGCTAAAGTGCAAGCTGAATGAACGAGTTGTACCAAATGGTATTTAGCGATGAGTTTAATTTTTATTTATGGGTTCACAATGTTCATAGATGGGTTTACGGTGAAACTGTCGTAGTTTAGAATCTGACTGACCAGTTTTTATTGTTGACTGTTAGCTGAACAACTATGTTTCTAAGCTTCCTCCATAAAACTAACAGCAACATTTCAAAATTAATGTATCAAAACAAATGTTAATACCAAATTTTCTTTGGAAGCAATTTGAGAGTAATAGTAACAATAATATTAGACAATTTTAATCAAATGGAAGCAATTGTTCAAACACTTTTATTATGTTCACATTTGAGTAATGTGGGAAGTTACAGAAAATGTAATATTTCTAAATATTTTTTATTATCCATCACTGTATTTATATAATTTTGCCAATTTATTCCAATAATTTGTGAGTGTAACATATTTTATCTAAATTTATCTTTTCAGTGCTTTAGAGATGGATCACCGACAGAAAAATCTGGAAAGTATCGATGTTTCTGTCGAAAAGGATTTTTCTATCCCAGTGCCAACTTGTCTTGGAACGGACTTGCTGGTGAAGATATTGAGGCCGGCCGTATTGATTCACCTCGGTAAGATAATATTTTTATACACAGGAACTTGTATTGAATGCCAGAAATTTGCTCACTTTACAATTTTTTTTACCAGTTAAGCTAAAAATATTAATGGATATACTGAATAAATTAACCCTAGAATATTTTACTTACAAAATATATACAGAGTTGCTATTATGTATGTTATTTTTTCTCGGGAAATTCTGGAGATATGCCTTTGAAATGATAATTGGAGTTACAAAATATGAGTATATAAAAGTAGATATTTTGACACTATACATAATTTTATTTTGGAATTTATCGATCGAAACAAGCAGCTATATTTATTCAGCAAGAATTCTGAAAACCCAATTCTTTTTATACAAGAGTACGATTTGAAAATTAGCTTATATGGCAATAATTTTCAAGAATTTTACTGGCATATGTCAGTACTAAACAAACTTAAACTTATATTCACTATTTTTATTTATTCAAAATAAGGAATATATTACCTGAACTACGCATAATTCTGTACGTCAATCGTGGAAAATTATTTTAACGTACGTAATGATTTAAAAAAAATTGTTCATTTTATTGAAACAGAAAAAACTAGAAATATTAATGATGATTGAGTATGGTCGCAGAAGATGTTGCATGATGATGTCTTCCAGTTATTCAAAAAAAATATTCCAATCGGTTATCAGTTCGATACAGTTATGTTTCCAGATTAAGTGTGACACACTGTATAAATACACTAGATGAAAAAGTCTATAACCGGAAATTATTTTTGACTATACAAGGGCGAGCCAACATAATATTACAGGACCAAGTGCCATTTTTTAAATGGAATGCTATGTATATCAATAAATTTTTTAAAGCCTCGTTCTAGACTCCTTTTTCTTCTATATTATTATTGTCTATCTCACAACCTCTTGGATGTATGATAATATGGATAATTATGAGATTACAAGAAAAAATATATGAATGCTAGTTACGAGACATCTAATTAATGATTTTGAATCATTTTCATTTCCTAAAAATATAGATGTCCAAAAAAAATTTTCAATTTAGAACTTTTTTAATTGAATTTTCTCAAATTTGTCAAACCTGTACAGCCTGTATATTTTTCGACGATATGATATAGAAATAAAATACGAAAATTGTTTGTAGGTTCATCCCAATGGCTATTTTTAACTATTTTCGATTTATTGAGCAACAAGTACAAAATTCAGGAATAAATTTATAAAACAGATGCTCCTTCAAATAATTCAACAAAAAAAAAACTATAATAAGTGCTCCACATGTTGCTCATTTTGATTGACATTAATTAGATGTCTCGTAACTAGTATTCACATATTTTTTTCTTATAATTTCATAATTGTGACTGTAGTAATTTTTTCAATATGTATCTGCAGATGACATTATTTCAGCAAAGAAATTCATTACCTCCAAGAGATTGGGAATAGTCAATAATAATACAGAAGTGAAAGGAGCCTAGAAAGAGGCTTTAAAAAAATTTGCTGATATACATAGTATAGTACATTCCATTTAAAAGAAGGTACTTGATCCTGTAATATTGTCATGTACCTATATTCATTATATTCGAATATAATTTCCGGTTCTAGCTATCGTAGAACTCGAACTATCGAAGTCCGACGCACTATTGCCCCACCATGTATATTACTCATAACAAATTCATATTGCAAAGTATATAATATACATGCGTAATAAAAGATATATTAACTTGTTACTAAACAGTTATATCTGCCATAATACGCTTAAACCTGAAGGACCTATGCATCTATTCTAGTTTAATGCCAATTTACAAGATGAATATATTGGCACAAGATTTACAGGCGCCGCATTCACTCATAAATCAAAATTATCTTAACTACATATAAATCATCATCGTCATTAAATTTTGCGTTAAGAAATAAGAGTTTCTTACTTTATTAGACCGAAAACTAAAATACTTAACCACTGAAAAAGTTCCAAATATCAGAAACCCAACATTTTCATATTAGACGATGCCAAATTTTCTATTTCTGGATCTATTTTATATATACAAAAAGAGTTAATAGGGTGTGTAGACGGTCAACATTTCCTCAAATTTACAGGGTGATGTACATAGTGGTGGGAAGGTAATACTCAGATTTTTTAAATAGAACACACAGCACACAGGGTTATTTAACTTATTCCGAAAAAAAAAAATGCATTTACAGCGATCAATAGCAAAATCTACAAAATACGTATGTTTATAAATTGACCATCATTTCACTTTGAATGTTGAGTCAAGAACATATACCTACTGACTTCCAGGTCTTTCCAAGTTGAATCCAATTCGACTGGGTAGTTCAAATTTTTCTTAGAATTTCGAACTGAAAACTATTCGCTTTTAAAAAAAATTCTTTCTGTATCCAAAACTAAAGTCATATCTACAAGTACTTATTTGGTAAAATTTATTTTGGAAAAATCCATATACTTTGAAATTGATACAAATGAAAACTAATGACCGATAACTGTGACAAATATTCGTTTATGCAAGACAATTGATTCGGAACAGAACTTATTATTTGTCGTAAACAAAGAACCAAAAAAATTTACAAGCAAAATAGTTCGCAAAAACTTGTAGTGCTTTGTAAGACTGAGAGTGAGTCTTTCAATTCTGTGTCATATTGCCGAAAAATATCCACTGTTTCAGTTGAAAAAAAATAACAACACGGGATACAGCTGTTTTGTAATTAGCATGTTTAGATGGTATACAGATAAGTCCAGGATGCTTCGAACACGACAGGGATTGGGACGAATATACGAGTGGCCGACAACTCGCCTCAGTTCGAAATTTGTACATTAGAAGGTCGTGGAAGTGCGTTGTGACCAGTGTGGCCACTCACTGCTCAGCCTCAGCAGTCAGCACGTCAGCAGACTGTTGTTAGTATCAATAGTATCTCATTAACCGATTTAGAACTCATGTCTGAAAGAAATTTGATTTACGTATTCTGGACCAACGTTTCAAAATTTTTCTAACTTCAATAAACCATGCTAGACAGGATTAATTATTGTAATTTTAAAAAATCTCAAAACACATTTAAATATTTCCATTGTTTGTTTTTTCGCAACAAATATGTGTTTTTTTACAATTCTCTTTCTTTGTTTGATATGCATTGTTTATAAATGACTTTATTTAGGCTTTATACAAGCATAATAACAAAAACATATCCAATTTGATATACTCACATTTTTATCATGCATTAAAGAAGATCCAATAAACTTAATAATTGTATGTTTAGAGATGAAACATCAATGTGAATAATCAAATTGGATATGTTTATAAATGTTTTTTGTTATTATGCTTGTATAAAGCCTAAATAAAGTCATTTATAAAAAATGTGATTCTACAACATAAAATTAATTGTCGCTGCACCTCGAGTGTTGCAGGAGGTCTAACAAAAATTATTATAAAATAAAAGAATCCAAACAAGGAACAGTGGACGCGAGAGCCATCGGCTACAGCGCGGAGATCCACGATTCCCGGGCACTGTGTCGGCTTGCCTACAACTGGCACAAGTAAATCGCGCAAGCTCAAACCCATGTTCGAACCTCGGACCTCCTCGGTCTTTACTGTATAATCAAAAGTAAGTTTCGGATAGACTCGTTTATCTAGTTTACTTTATCTTTACCTAGCTATCATAATGACTAATGACAACTACGTTGAACTAGAAGCCTGAAACTACTTTCCCATGATTGTGATACATGTAAAAATATAATAATTTAGAATCTCGTGGATTAAGGAACAACACGAATAACATAACTAGTAGTACTCTAGCACGAAGTTTCCAACTTTATCAATATAATAAAGTTCGGAGCATTAAAACTCTCCTAAGTCTCTTGACAGCGGCCTCTTTCAAATCTATTTTAATATTTATATGTATTCAGTTCTTCATCATTCTCTTATAAAATCGATATTCCAATATCCAACTCCCTAACAGATGAAATATGAAATTTTTTCTTCATAATTTTTTTTTATTAATTTTTTCTATTTCCTCCATCAAAATAAATCTTATTAAACATGTAGATTGCTTTTCATAATGTTTATATTATTAATAAACTGTCTTAAGGTAAAGAAGGAAGTGATTTAACTACTGCTAAAAATAGGAAATCCAAAAATAGCCCTTCACTAATCCACATTAACGTTTACTGAAATGTTTAAGGTAAACTACTCAATAATCATCTTAAATCATTCATTACTAGACTTATAACATATTCTCATTATTTAAATATTGAAAGTCAAAAATCAACATGCTCCAGTTTTAATAGCAATTACTATAATGTAATAAACAAGGGAATCTATATTTCCCAGTTTAATAGAGGTCGCTATTTTTGTGATTACGATGTAGTATACAGGAACGAGTTTGTATATTGGGCTTTGTAGAAGTAAGAAAATTCATACATATTTCTGAACTAAGGGAGGTGTGAAGAACTTTGGATCTGGTAAAAAATTTTTTTGTGTGTGCATGTAGAACATTAATATAAATATATAACATGGATATTATGCTTGTATAAAACCTAAACATACTTGTAAAAAAGTTGTAAAAAATAAGTTAACATAATATAAGGCACTTTTTTTAAATTTTGAGTGGAAAATTTGATTTTAAATTTGTAGTTCCTTTGAATTTTTTTCCCATCCTCAATTAAATGCATCGTTTTCGAGTAATTCAACTTCAAAGACGGAAGAAACTAGCACCAAATGCTGACTTGTAATAAAATAATTTTAATAACAAATTTTTTACTAATAAGAACTACAAATGGACCACAAATAAATTAATTTAATAAATGTTGCTGAATGCATAATCAAGAGCGTCTTATAATTGAATTAAATCAGCATTTGGTGCTAGTTTCTTCCGTCTTTGAAGTTGAATTACTCGAAACGATGCATTTAACTGACATATTAAGAGATACAAAAAAGTCGATAAATGGTACAGGGAATAACACAAGCACATCGATTTTGTGAAAAAACAGTGGCGTACCTTTGTTTTCAATTAAAATAATTTTTAACTAGCCCGTATGCACGCCTCTGTATTCTTGATAAAAAAATTGCAACCACTATCCGATAAAGAATGTAAAGCAACCTCTCTGTGCTAAATTTCAAAGAGTCATCTTTTGTTAGTATAGAGTTATGGCCAATTATTCTAAAAAAAATTCCATCTTTAACACCCTGTAGATCTTAAACGAAGCAGAATTCGACCATAGTTTATAGGACAATGTCTTTATTTTACGCTGAACTAGCTCCTGGCAAAGTCCTGCTATTATAAACTGGACCAACCTGTATATTAAGAAATTAATAGAGCAAAGATACAAAATTTCACCTAAAAGTTTTAAAAAATTTTTGAAGAAACGCCTTTTTCTGATAAAAATGTACACTTATGTGGAAATTATAATGTCGGTTTTTCCAGAACACAATATTTGCTTTGTAATTTCAATTTGTATAGAAGTAATTCTCTTTTAAATAATACTTGACTCGCTTGGTTGTTGCGTCAAAACCATTCAGCTTAGGAAAAAATATATTTAACATTTAACATCATTTGTAACAAGTTAATGGTTTTTTTATTCTTGATCATCTATAACGAGAGATCTTAAGAAAATCTATTTGGCTTTATTTGGTCATGATTAAGACGCCGGCAACTGCGACCTGATTTGTTTTTCCGTATTTCATTCAGGACATCGAAATATTCAAACATTCGCATTTAATTAAAACAAATGCACCATTTCCTCTGTATTAAGCATATAAGAAAACGTGTTATGGTTAAGTTTTATGTTTTAGAAAAATTAAAAATACCGACTATGTAAATATGCCTTTCTCTCCAATTAATCGTTATCTATTAACATACGTTAGCATTTAAGCAAGTTTTTTATATCATGAATTCTAAAATTCATTTTCAGAGTAAGTTTAAGTGTCTAATGAAAGACTTCCTTAAAACAGACAGCCATTAGTAAGGCGATTTATACTGATTGTTAACAAGTTTACAACTCCTTAGCAAATGAATGTCGTGCTGAACCTAATTTGGCTATCAATCTTAGACATAATAGGGGTCAGAAGTTAAACCCAAACTACAGAAATACCACTAGCAAAAACAAAAAAAAAAACGGAGTCGGCGAGTCGTTGACTGAGAAACACTCTCAATCGTATGGTAATAATAAACCGTTGACGACGAGATCGATATTATGCGAGGTCCTCTTTTTCGCAACGCTCACCTAGTTCTTGGGGTCAAATATTTAATAGGGCCCTGCAAACACATTAGCAACCCCATGTCAACTCGTCTGACAAATGATTGCCTACACCAGACGCGTCGTATGGATTGTAGCCTCATCATGTTTTACTAAAGTAGGTGGATCGCGACCAGTGTACAGGGGTATCACACGAGAATTGACCCCCCTATAATTTTTTAATTTTTTAAGTTAAAAAAAATGTTTCAAATAAAAGTTGTATGGAATTTTATTAATATTTTTATGGATATCTCTTTGAATATATAGGGTGTTCCATAAAAGCGGGACATAGCAAACTTGCATATTTTTAAATAGAACACCCTATATATTTTCAATTTTTTGAAATCTACGTATTTTTCTGATTGCAACAATATATATATGTTGTATGTTTGCATTATCCGTTTGGAAGATACAGGGTGTTAAATTATCGAATTTTATAACTATAATACATAGGTTTAACAAACACAAAGTCGAGGTTGCCATGGAAAAACAAAAAAAAATTTTACTACAACATTTTATTAAAACACTCACAGCAATAACAAACTTATAAAAATATATATGTAGTACTACCTTTCCCCTTCAAAATGAGTTTTCGCTCGCCCATCTACGATTTTTTTTATCGGAGTTATGACTTTTTAAAGATGATTTAAATTCGAATTAATAATAAATGCATCTTTTGTTGCCTGTTTAAAGTTTTGTTATTTTATGCGCATGGTATTTCAGTGCCTTTGTCCATTGCTTTTGTGATCAGTTTGTCAGTCAGAAGGACCTTGGTCAATTGCCCTTTGAAATGTAATTTCAATAAAGTTCTTATTATTATTATTATAAATTATCGATATTTTTGTAAATATTAGTAAAATATTGTCTAAAAGTTATTTGTGGCATCTTTCAGTTTTTTCTTTCTGTTCTTATTTGGGATTTACTGCCACACTTCTGAACATTACCCAGACAATCTAAAAAATATCTGGATTTTTTAAAACTTTAGAAGATGATTTTAAGCGTTGGTCAAAGTTTAATATGTAGTTAGCATCTCGGAAACTATTAAGGATAAATACCCATAATATGGTATTTCTGAGAAGCTCTTGAGATGTACTTTTATAATAAACAGGGTGTTCCAGTTTTTTGTATCAGGCCTTTAACAGTCGATAGACATTTGAAAATTATTAAAAAAAGTTCATATAAACATAGGTTGAGATATGCTTAGTTTTCGAGATACAGGGTGTTAAAGTTTAAAAATAAATATGAATTTATATATATATTTTTTTCTTTTATTCACTTATTTAACGTCGGCCTATTTCCGCTACCAGGGCCTATCACCGACGCCAGGAGACGAGCAACCCCCAACCTGGAAATTTTGCCGAACCTCTTATCTTACTAAGAGTAGGGATTTTTTACTTGCCTAACATTTAATAGACAAGGGGCCGACTGCTTTACATCCTCTCCGAAGGATGGTATATCCTCAATACACCTGTCGCCTACAGTTGTATTGCTTTTGCGATATAGCTGATATACAAGCCGCTAGAAGTGGGGAAACGAGACCGCGTCCTTCCCCGGATAGTCACCCATCCAAGTAGGTACTGAACGCGATAGCTGTTGCTTAACTTCATATCGCTATGAAGTGAGTCAAGTCAGTCCTCCGCTCGCTGCCCGAATATATATTTATATTTCCAGAATGCTAAGAAGTATCGAATCCAAACTTACCAATTCTTTACATACAATTTAGAGGCCTATTTTGGAATAACAAACTACTACTTTACTTAACCATGGGCGTAGATATATGGATTTACTAAAGCCCTTTTTTACAAAAAAAGTAGTACGCCACTGATATTTTCCCATGTTTCCAGTTTAATTCAATAAAGCAAGAAAAAACAAAAATTTAATGTCTCTTGGCACTTTTTGATATGACAAGCTGTTGTTCAGAAAATTTACATTTAATCTTTTGATGCACGCCTCTGGACGAATTTTAGACAAACTTGAAGTCGCTCAGAATGTCACCAAATTTGATGGTGCGAAAAGTCTCTTAAAAAGAAAGAACTTTAACACCCTGTATCTCGAAAACTAAGCATTTCTCAACCTACGTCTATATGAACTTTTTTTAATAATTTTCAAATGTCTATCGACTGTCAAAGCCCTGCTATAAAAAACTGGAACACCCTGTATATTGAATTAAAGGATGTTCCATTTAAAAAATAAAACTTTTTGATACTATTTTCAAGCTTTTTAAAATTTCGTTGCCTTAATGAAAATATTATAAAGAAAACCTATTGGAAGACATTATTTTGAGCGACTAAAAATAACAAAGAGAATGATATTTATGGTGAATCACCCTGAACTAGATGATGCAACCAGCAGAATTGAGCTGGAAAATTTTTATTTCCTTTACATAACATCAAATATAGCCAAAAAAGTCATTTTTTGGTCATTTAACCTCAAACATCTCATAATCCTGATGTGATGACTAAATTCAGAGGATAGATTCGAAGATTTACGTAGGAAATGTTTCCAAGTTGTCAAACAGCTTTCACAATCCCCAATTTGCAGACCTGTGAATAATTACAACGTAGTGGTATTTATTTTCAGAAGAAGAAAATGAAAAGTAAACTGCAGTACCCTATATTACAGAAATGCTTGGAAAAAAATTATGTAGGAAACTATTATTATTTTGATGAGGTCGACACTTGAAATCACCAACAAACTGAATCACTCAGTACATTAGCAGAACTTCAACCTGGTGTTTTTGTATTATTAAGTTCTTAAGGAAAGTAGGTAAATCAAAACAAATGATTTTAAAAGTTGAATAGGAAGTGACTATACCTGTTATTTATATTAGCGTATTGTATTAACCATTTGAATAAGGTACCCGCACCAAATAAGGCCATGTCCCTAATAAGGCCAGGACTATATTACTCCGAAATGATAAGTACGCCACTGTCGCCATCACATGTACTTTATAGGTTCCTTGCAATAATATCCGTCAAATAATTTGAGCCTATTCAATCAACCGCAAGATATCATTATTACACTCGAGAATTGACAACCGTCCATCTAATTTTCCGGTCCCGAGACTTTAACGATTTAAAGCTACAAGAACCCATTCCAACAATTTCTTTTTGGGTAATCAGGACCTTGTACCTGTATGGAACATAGGAAAGTAAGTGATTTCAAGTGATTATTCTTATTGTTTATCAAGAACCGATAGTTAATTGTTTTAGATAACCTGTGCCTAATAAGGCCAACCGCGATTCCTGTTCTGCTTCTTGTGCAGAGCAGAGGGGACCGAATTCCTGACATGAGAATAATATGTGCCATTTGCCAACGTTATGTCCACGAGGAATGTGCTGGCCTTTGCAAAGGTGATGGAATTAAATTCATCTGCTCGGAGTGCGAGATTTGATTAAGTATTAACAAAGTTTACTAAATACCTCACTCCAGCGCGGAACTTTCTTATTTAGACATCTAAGGCTTACCGCGAACACGTGTTGGTATCATAAAGCGATACGGAGACATCAAAGGCTTACCGCGAACACGTTGTTGTTATCAGAAAGCGATACGGATACCGGGTGTATTAGCAACGTTTAAAAGCGCAGTCACCGCACAACGACATGTACCTATACTCGGGCCAAAAAGAGTAGTCAGTAGAGCAAAAACTCACCGGCAATTCTTCAAAGGATTTAGCTGTTATGGAATACAGAAGCGGCAGCTCGTTTTACCATATAATCCCATATAATTCAGAGAAATATATCCAGTTTTCTCCGCCTACCAGAGATGAAAACCACAACTAGGTCATTATGTTTAATTGGTATAGTCAACCAAATACAGTAAATGCTTGAACGTGCCGCCCTTATACCCAATAATTTGTTCGGCTATTGGAAAGGTCGTCGAGAGGGCTTAGATAGCGCATTCAGTGGCGTCACATATGCTGCAACGCAAAGGATGTGCATTGTTCAACTGCGTTGCTATACCTAATTCGTGGAGATAATGTTGCCAGATGTAAGCATATTATTTAAAATTTAAGACATGGTAACTCATATTCATGCATAATTAACACAATCCGCTTTCATTTGTTCGAATTATGGAATTTATGAAATTCGTAAATCCGTACGCCCCTGGCTCTACTGACTACTCTTTTTGGCCCGAGTATAGGTCACAGAAATCATTCGTAGAGTGAACGAGTGCCGAGTGCCACTGTGAAACATACTAGACAATCCACCGAGGAACACCGGGGCCATATATCGCGGAAGTGGGAGTCAATAGGTAGGGACAGGCAAGCCGAGTAGTAGGGCAGGCGGATTCACACATTTCGTAGAGTGAGATAACTTATAGTATTAAGTAAACTTTGGTATTAAGATACCTACTTAAATTTTTTATTATCTTCATTTATTACTTTTTTTATTATTTGTACTTTATGCAATGATTTATCGATTATTACTAATGAATTAAGTATAAATTTAATTTCTTGGAAACGACTCATTTTCACAGGTTTTCTAGCATATGGCCTTATTTGGTTCACAGTGTTCCAAATAAGGCCAGTCTACATACCATAAATCTGAAATTGATAAGAAATTTAGAAAACTTTTATTTCATCTAACGTAAGTACATCAAAGTTACAGTTTAATGTCATAAGGACATGCTCAGGAAGTTTGATAGAGATTCAGCTCATACAAATAAAGTTGTGAGGGTCTAAACCATTAACATGGCCTTATTTGGTGCACACCTTACTTACTATACCGGTGGCGTGAGTGCAATTAGAACATTCAATCCTAGAGCCAATGTCATATGTATGTAAATATGTCTTTTTGATGACGCTTAATTTCCTCTAATGCCTTTTATATGTCATTAATGTAACATGCATAAATAAAGACCAACGTCCCTTAATGAATGGTTCTAAATAAAAGATACACCTGCTGTTATCTTCATCCTTATAGAAAAATTATTGTTGGGGTAGCATTAAGTCAAGTGATTCTGAAAATTTTTTGGATTTGTATATTATTTATACCACGCATAACTTATTTTTATTAAAACTGTGACGGAAGATCATAAAATACCTTTTCGTATACAAATGTACAAAAATGCATTTTATTTGGCTCTGCATTCCGGCATATTTTTCTATTGCTTCTTCTATAAGAGATGAGACAGTTGGCTATTAAAACGTGGACAGCACCCCAAAAACGTCTTCTCGGTTAAACGTAAATAATTCTCTCATATACACAAAAGAATGTCTAATACGAACATCAATAATTGTAAACGGCCTATGGGGAAAGATCTTGGAATGTTCCTTTGAAGAAGATTAAAAACGACGCGACGTACGTGGTGTGGCATATAAAAAAATGTTCACAGGAACAAAAGAATCTTGACGTATAGGCTTCACAAATTAATTTTACTATACAGCTTCATAGGTGGTATATTTCTAATTGTAATTCGTACCTAATTCGTAAATTTTCACAGTATCCAATATCATATTTTTACGTAACAGTGTTTTTTGTTGGAGAATATATGTACAGGGTGGCCCGTTTAACTTGGGCCTATACCTTATCTCAGAAACTGTAGGTGTTATGAAAAAAATGTCGAAATAAAAGTTGTTCGAAATCAAATGAACTATTATATTTTAATAAAACGAGATCTCTATCTTGCTTTTATACAGGGCGATAAATTAAAGTTGTATTTTTTTAAATGGAACACCCTGTATATTGTTGCAGTTTTAGATTCTACGTATAATTCTCATTATCGTCATATATGGTTTCATATATCTAAAATGTCTATTGTTTGAGTTACAAGCATTTAAAATAAAAAATTGACGGATTGGGATCAACTTTGAAAAATTTGTAATTCCGATACTAGATATTATTATTATTTGCAACTTTGCACAGACGATTAGCACATGCCATTGTGTAGAACAGTCGCAGGAAATTTTGAAATTTTTTGGACAGGGTGGTTGTAAAGTCGCTGTCAATTTCCAAAGTTTTAAACCTTGATAAGTCAAAAATCTTAAATGGAACACCCCGTATATTATTCCCTAGATCGATGTAGAATTAAATTCCCTTCAAGCTGGTATATGGTTTCCCTATACTTAAAGTTGCTCGTTTTCATGATATTTGACATTTACAAGTTTACATTTCTTATGGTTTGTCAAAATGTCACAATGCACATTATAAAAACTCAATATTCAAATTGAGGCGGCAAAGTTGCTAAGAATAATAAAATGAAATCGTAAACAGAAAGACGGAAGTTGTTCAATCGATACTATGATATATAAAAAAAATAATAGTCGTTCATTTTCGGTAAACAACTAACAATGTTTCTACACGAACACTTTTTACTGATATGAAATTTAAAAAACTAAACAAGAAATTTAATAGCGCCGTATACCCCAAAAAAGAAACATGATGCAGCTGCGGACACGTGTTTCGGAGTTATTGCTCCTCGTCAGCGTAGCGTAGCTAAAATAAAGGAAGTGATGTTTTGCAGGGTTAATAATAGTAGAAGAAATTTAATAGCACTGTATACTCCAAAAAAGAAACATGATGCAGCTACGGACACGTGTTTCGGAGTTATTTCTCCTCGTCAACGTAGCTAAAATAAAGGATCTGTATGACGAAGATCTGAGACAATAACACTAAAGGTTAGAAAGCACAGTACACAGTTAGTACTCAAATGCATCATGGACCACTATACGTGACCTCACTAGAAACTAACATTTACAACAAATTTTCTATGTACCCACCGTTTTGAGCAATACAGGTGGTGTATCTTACTTGAAGATTCGCAATGGCTTTTGCGACATAGTTTGTTGTATTCAAATAATTTATGGCCTCCCTTATTCTTTCTTGAATCTCGTCAGTTGTGTTAGGCTTATATTTATAAACGATTTATTTCAAGGTGCCCCATAAAAAATAGTCTAGTGGGGTTAAATCCGGGCTACGAGCAGGCCATGATATTCCACCGTTTTGTCCAATCCACTCCCGGTAGTTTTGATTTAAAAATTCTCTGACATTCACACTTCCATGGTAAGGAGCTCCATCCTGCTGCCAGATTAAGTTCATTCTGTCCTGTGCCGGTATTTCATTTTCTATAAGCTCGCTAATTTGATTTTCTAATAAATGTAAATATCTAACTGAATTTAAATTTCCATTATAAAAAATAGGTCCCAAAATACGATTATTCCAAATCCCGCACCACACTTTCACAGAACTTCTGCCTTGTTTTTGAACTTCAAATATTTTTCTTTTATTTTCACTACTCCAGTAATGTGTATTCTTTCGATTGAATATGCCGACAGCGGTCGTGAAAATAGACTCATCAGTCCAAAGAATATTAACAAAAACGTTGTCTAGAAAATATCTATCCATTAAAAGACTGCAAAAATCCAATCTCGACTGAAAATCTCTTTGTTCCAATTTTTGTACTGGTACAAATTTGTATGGCCGGCGTTTGCTGATTTTGAGGCAAGTTTGAATTGTAGTTCTTGGAACTTCCAAATCTAATGCCGCCTGACGAGTGGAGGTTTCGGAATTATCTTCAAAATGAAGCAAAATATCTAATTGTTTACCTTCATTTAAGACCAGTCTAGGCTTCTCCCGTTTTTCATTAGATAATGTTCCATGCCTTCTTAAGTTTTGTATTATTCTGGCAAATATTTTCTTCTCAGGAATCCGTCTAGCTGGAAATTTCGTTCTATACTCTCTGAGAGCAAGAGCCGGGCTATTATTTTTAGATAGATAACATTCTAGCATGTCTACTTTTTCTTCACGTGTATACATTTTTTTGCAGAAATAGATAAGTATGTAAGTACTACTTAAAGATAAACTACGTGAAATGTCAAATAATGTGCAATGTGAATTATTTGTTTTATTCTTCATTGCTTCCTGCGATAATTTATTGATGCAAAGAATACTCTTTTTAGAATTAGTGAAAATTAGAATATGAATCATGTGTGATATACCTACTAATTTGATCGACTAATAAGAATTTAAAGGAGTAGTAAAAGATTATCAAAACGAGAAGAATAATATCACCGCTTATTGACTGTCAACTATTTAGTGGCGAAAGTGTTTAGTCAGTTTTGGATTCGTAAGAAGTAAAAATGGTAAACTTGTATGTAAATGTCAAATATCATGAAAACAAGCAACTTTAAGTATAGGGAAACCATATACCAACTTGAAGGGAATTTAATTCTACATCGACCCATGAAATAATATACGGGGTGTTCCATTTAAGATTTTTGACTTATCAAGGTTTAAAGCTTTGGAAATTGACAGCGACTTTACAACCACCCTGTACAAAAAATTTCAATTTTTCCTGAGACTGTTCTACACAATGGCATGTGCTAATCGTCTGTGCAAAGTTGCAAATAATAATAATACCTAGTATCGGAATTATCAATTTTTCAAAGTTGATCCCAATCTGTCAATTTTTTATTTTAAATGCTTGTAACTCAAACAATAGACATTTTAGATATATGATACCATATATGACGATAATGAGAATTATACGTAGAATCTAAAACTGCAACAATATACAGGGTGTTCCATTTAAAAAAAATACAACTTTAACTTATCGCCCTGTATAAAAGCAAGATGGAGATCTCGCTTTATTAAAATATAATAGTTCATTTGATTTCGAACAACTTTTATTTCAACATTTTTTTCATAACACCTATAGTTTCTGAGATAAGGTATAGGCCCAAGTTAAACGAGCCACCCTGTACATTGCTATTTTTTTACTCGAACAAATATAGAATAAATTGGTACACCGGAAACACAGATATACTTTTTAAATTATTTATTTCGGCAAACTGGAAAATAGTTAAGGGCTTCATCCACAGGCCATTGCCGCTTAGCAACAATTTAATATCCAAAATATATCTGTTCTTTTTTTTAATTTGATATATTTACCGCTTTAATAACTATTCTTCCTTATTACCTATATGTTAATGTGATTATGATTCTGTACCAAAATGTACCACAAAGGCATTATTGTTCTATGCATATATTCCGTTACTGTACAATTTTATTGTGTGTTTAATTTATTGGATTCTGAGGAAATCCAAACTAAACTTGATTATGATTTAAATGAAACAAAATTAAAAATTGAAATGTTTAGCGAAGTTAGTTGTAAAGGTTATAATTTAAAGTAGGTAGCCTAATAAAAATCTCAATATCAACTTAATTAAGGAGCTTACGGATTTACCTTATAAAAATGTAACAACTGATAGATCCAGCGTTGCTAAACATTTTCATTAAATAGGAACGAACATTCTCTGTTTAATGATTTAATTCTTATTAAATTTTTAAATCCGATAAAAAATAGTCTATGGAAAATCGCCAAACAGCATCTTAAAGATAAAATTTAAGATACAACTTGGACGGTAATTGTGGTTCAGATATCGCATTTATATTGTAATATGAATTTTTCGAAAACACGAATGATTTTGACACGTAGAAAATGCGATTTTAAAATCGCAGGCAACCAAGGGTACACAAATGTTATTAAATTAACTTTTTTAGAAAAAGTGATAGTTTTGACTAACATAAACATTATAAAAAATAAAGGTCCTACAATGGAACTCTCCGGTATTCCACAAATTTAGCAAATAAATGCAAATATTCGACAAACCTGTTACGTAAATAAGATGTAAAAAATGAAACCAATATATGACTAAAATCCATACCTTCAAGCTTATATAATATTATGATCTATTTTAACAAAGGCTTTTGAGAAATTTATGTGTATTGCATCCACTTATAGGTTCAGATATAAACTGAATGAAGCGACGTTGGTACTAATGGAACGCTTACTAACAAAGACCTTAGTAGTAAAGTTAGATAAAACTAGTATGGGACAATAATTAGTGATAATTTTCTTATATGTATATACTTTTTAGAATTGGACAAATTTTCCCCTCTTTCCATAAAATCAGGAGAGATGCATGTCTTAAGGGAAGCATTGAAAATGTAAGTTAAGGGTGCTGTAAGCACCTTTGTACAATGTTTAATAACAAACCTCGGTATACTATCAGCACCCTGAGACATTTTCGATTTAAAATTCATTTTAGATTAATTCCTTCTTAGGTTATATTATCCTACAATTTTATCGTTATTGGCTAACAAAATAAAAAGTTAATACACACACCTCACACTGCAGTAACAACAGAAGAACGAGTATCATTTTTTAACTGCAACTCATTACGTGGATGAGATCCTTCGGTCTATAATGTTTGTCGGCGACTATTGTTGGTAAAAACTTTATTCTTTTTCACAACAATGCATGTTCTCGTTATCCGGGAAGAGCGCATTTAAAAACCATTGAAATTTGAATTTCCCTATATTTTCCTTAGTCTCCCAATACAAGTATTTTATATCTCATGCATTATTTTAACAACTTTTATTAACTTTTTATTCCCCTAAGTAATGCTAGAATTGCCATTTCACAAAATGGAAGACTTTAAATTACGGATTATATAATCCCTAAGTATGCTGACAGAATTCCTATTATATTTAACCTTATTTACAGGACAGGTAACAAAACTAAAAACCATGTTTTCAAATAACTCTAATAGAATATCGATTCACAATGCAATTCGAGGTTTCCATTTTGTAACATTTAAACTTTGTTGTTCCTTTGACTGCTTGATAACCAAGTTTTCAATTAAATATAGTGATCATGATTATATTTATAAATATACCAGATATATTTTTTTTACAATTAATTTTCTTTGCTTGATATGCATTATTTATAAATGACTTTATTTAGGCTTTATACAAGCATAATAACAAAAAACATATCCAATTTGATATACTCACATTGATGTTCCATCTCTAAACATACAATTATTAAGTTTAATGGATCTTCTTTAATGCATGATAAAAATTGGATTAAAAAGTACAAAATTCAAAACGTTTAAAAATAAATTATTGAAAAATAATTTTTTTTTTAACTCACCACAAATTCATTCATTATGGTCACCAACCAAAAACGATGTCCCCAAGAAGATGTACATGTTCTTTCGCCTTTATTTCAGCTCTTCAGGGAGACCAGATCGCGTCAAATTCAAATTCCAGCTTTATCTTGAAAACTCATACTCAAAATTATATTCATTGACATAAATAAAATATTTTGTAACCATAACAAACAAATTTTTTATTCCTGTAACTGATATGTCTCCTATATTTTCACGTCCCTTTGCAATCTACTCTACTTTCTTTTTTGAGACTCATTGCTTATAAACAAACTTATTTAATTTTTTTTATTTCATCCCGTCCGGAAAGTACAACAGTACAGTATTCATATGCGGCCGGAAAATGAGACATTACGGTATCAGAGCCGGTAAAGTACCGGAAACCACCGGAAACTTATTACGAACCAATCACAAACTGTTATTATGCCTTTTGACAGTTGTTTGACATATAAAAATTAACCGTAAATTAAAAAATAGTGTCAAATGTCAGATGACATAAGATATTAACCAAGTGTCAAATTATACAAATATACTAATATACAAGAAATAACGGGATGAAATAAAATATCATTCGACACACGTCCGTAAGGTGTTGTTCCAGCCTCGTTTAGATATTCTGGACTCGGCTCCTAACGTCGCCTCGTCCATAATATCTACTCGACTGTAACAAGTCACCTTCCGGACTTGTGACTAAAATTACTATTTCTTGACGAAAATCCATTATAGTACAGAAATATTTTTAATTGAAGAGAGAAGAAAAAAAGCAAACAAAGCTTTCCAATTATAATCCTTTTTATTTCTGTACACGATATTTGTTTTATCCCAACTAGTTTCGGCTACAAGCCGTTTGTCAACCAGGAAGAATGTGTCGTTTTTTACATCTAATTGTTTAATGTTAATGTTACAACAGTAATGACATATTATTGTGACCTCGATTATGACAATCGTTTAACCTTTTTCTGTTGAAAATATTCGTACTATTAATATTCCCCTGATGATGGCTTGTAGCCGAAACTAGTTGGGATAAAACAAATATTGTGTAGAGAAATAAAAAGGATTATAATTGGAAAGCTTTGTTTGCTTTTTTTCTTCTCTCTTCAATTAAACTTATTTAAGTTTTATACTGGCCCTATTATAACAAAATTATCTAATATATTTATTGATGTTCCACTTCTAAACATGGAAATATAAATTAAATTGAATTCAAAGAATTTTATTTTTTCATTAATGTCAATTTGAGGTTATGTTATCTTTTGAACGTCAGAATGTCAGAATAAAATTAAAACTAAGGAATTTTTAACTTCATAATGTCGCAATCGAACTGAAACTAGATTGTATTCATTTTTTATGGAGATTAATAATTTTTATTTAAATGTTTTATTTTTTTATTTGAATGTTATGGATTTAGTGATTTAATTCAATGCTATATGACATATAGTCCTGCAGAGTATTTTGTTTTCACATTATTCGACAATAATAACGTTCTAAAATGTTTTCTATGATTTTCTTTGAATTCAACATAATTTATATTTACATGTTCAGAAGTGGAACATCTATAAATATATTAGATAATTTTGTTATAATAGGGCCAGTATAAAACTTAAATAAGTTTGTTTATAAGCAATGAGTCTCAAAAAGAAAGTAGAGTAGATTGCAAGGGGATGTGAAAATATAGGACACATATCAGTTATAGGAATAAAAAAATTTGTTTGTTATGGTTACAAAATATTTTATTAATGTCAATGTATATAATTTTGCGTATGAGTTTTCAAGATAAAGGTAGAATTTGATAATTTGAATTTGACGCGGTCTGGTCTCCCTGAAGAACTGAAATAAAGGCGAACGAACATGTACATCTTCTTAGGGACATCGTTGTTGGTTGGTGACCATAATGAATGAATTTGTGGTGGGTTAAAAAAAAAAATTCAATAATTTATTTTTAGACGTTTTGAATTTGGTAATTTTTAATCCAATTTTTATCATGCGTTAAAGAAGATCCAATAAACTTAAAAATTGTATGTTTAGGGATGGAACACCAATGTGAGTATATCAAATTGGATATGTTTTTTGTTATTATGCTTGTATAAAGCCTAAATAAAGTCATTTATAAAAAATATACCAGATATTGCGCAACCCACCAAAAGATATTGAATGTCTGTAATGTTACATGTCAAAGTTGGGCAGTCTATCAAAAAGTTGCGCAAAGGCACGTCCCACAAGTTTTATTTATGTTACCCAGAATTCCCAGAAAGAAAACGTTTCAGTAAGAATTAAAAATATTATTATTGGAAAAACAACATTTTCATTCTCAAAGTGAAGAAAATGTTGTACTCTTTTCTCACCAATTTTAAACACGAGGATACTATACTTACAATATAGATTTAAAAAGAATAAAATCATATACAGTGTGTCCCACTTTTCACCACTACACCCCAATATCTCGGCCATTTGTTGATCGATTTAGATCAAATTTTTATAATACTTTTTTGTTTCAGATTGTGTTTAAAAAGTTATTAATAAAAAAATTTTTCAAACTTAAATACGCCTACTATGATCAAAAGAAATTGACAAAAATTAGGAATTTATATTAGCGATTGAGATAGGGTTTTTGTTTTTACAGATTATTGTTCAGCATAACCTAAAACGCCTGTATACCAAATTTCGTTAAAAAAATTAAAAAAAAAAAAAGTAATAAAAATCTAAGATTTCAATAATAAAAAATAATAAAAGTTGAGTTATGTGATATTTTCTAAAAAAAAATGTCCTAATGCTTAATTAGCGTCATTATATCACCCGACTTCCAAGTTATGTAAATATCCGACAATAAATAACTGGAGTAGTAGGGTGATTATTATTATTGAAATCTTAGATTTTTATAAATTTTTTTTTTGTGAAGGAATGAATATTTTTTAACGAAATTCGGTAGACAGGGGTTTTAGGTCATGCTGAACAAGAATCTGTAAAAACAATAGCCCTATCTCAATCGCTAATATAAATTTCTAATTTTTGCCAATTTCTTTTGATCATAGTAGGCGTATTTAAGTTTGAAAAATTTTTTTATTAATAACTTTTAAACACAATCTGAAAGAAAAGAAGTATACCAAATTTGATCAAAATCGATCAACAAATGTCCGAGATATTGGGGTGTAGTGGTGAAAAGTGGGACACACTGTACCACAGTTTACTTAAATGATCATTTTTTTTCTAACAAAGCATTCGTAAATCAAAACATAAATTTTTATTCAATTTGAATTTGATTATGCCTTTTGTTTTTTACTAGGGAGAACTGCACAAAGGATAATTCGTTTTCGATTCTACTTTTATTTTTCCACTACAATTTTCAATATCAGTATTAAGCTTTAGATTAATATACAATGCTGGACGTCGTACTTCATATTATAATAGTGGTGGATGATAATAATAACTTCACATCATGAATATGGCACGTATTGTACTACAAACTAATTTCACTTTAATATAATACCGGTTTAAATTATTTCGGTCAGTAGATGTAAAAAATTTTAATTATCCAACCATGAATAAACGAAATTATATACCTACTGGAATATTAAATATATTAACCAAGTTTTAGGCAAGTAGGAAAATCTAAATTCTGGAATAAAAAAGTTTGTTCTTACTTTTATTTGGATTCTTTTACCGATTTTAGTGATTTTTGGGCACAATATATTCAAGCTGAAATCTAATTTGCGATTTAAGAAGAGAATGTTACCAGGAGAGTGACGATTCTCCACTAATGATTGTATAAGGTCATTGCAAAATTCTATAATTTCATTTTATTTCATTTCATATCGAGAAATAAATGCAGTGCTTTTTACATATTGTTAATATGGTGATTAGATTGAAATTATAGGTATTAGGTACAGATTTTTTTTCAGAGAAATATTATCCTCCTGAATTTGAAAGTTGAAAGAACATTTTGCAGTTTGCAAATGGACTTGAAACAGTGTCCCTTTTTGAAATTTTTTCGCAATTTTTCACTGCCAAGAATCATTTAGTTTTGTTACCCATACCTTGAGTACCAGACTTCAATACTTATGGTAGACATACTCTATGTACAATGTGATCAATTTAACGTGTCCATATTATAAATCGTTGTACCTAAAATTAAAAAGAGTTCTTGGAAAAAGTTGTAGGGTTTTCCTGAAAGTTCTTTACCTATAGGTACTGAAAAATTAAATTTCAGTAATTAGCAAATAACGAACATAATCTCTATTTTTTATGGAACATCCTGTATATGTATATGATTTCAGCAATATATAACACTCCATATTTTTCTTTGATTTTTAGACCATATTAAATCGTTCTTGCCCCGTAAATCTCATTGTTTTTTACTTTGAATTGAGAATTAGAACTTAAGTTATAAGCGAAACTGATTTTGGGTTAGGTGGAAGAACAGAGGGTTGAGCCTAATCAACTCAACTGAACCTCGCCCTATTTTGATAATACGTAATTATTATTGTATTATTGTATCTAATAAAGACCTTTATTATTATTATTATTATTTTATTTTGACGTTTTGTCAAATAATTTAACATTTTAATAATGATGTCACAGGTCACAGCCAACATAATATTTTTTATTGTATTGGGTAACTTTTACCATTGAGTAAAAATAATAATGAGGCGCAACTGTCAAGGTTTCGAGATTTTAGTGTTGTATTTTTTCACCAATAGCTTCATGATTGTCTTCAATTTTAAGGGCTATACAGCCACATTACAAATACCTCGACAACTACCTTCCCGTAGCAATAAAAATTGATGACAATCATGAAGTTATTGGCAAAGAAATACAATACTAAAATCTCGAAACCTTGACAGTTGCAACTCTTATATTTATAACAGTGATATTTATCGGGGCTAAATAATATGAATAAGAAATTTAATCGTGCCATATACTCCGAAGAAGAAACTGGTGCAGCTTACGAACACGTGTTTCAGAGTTATTGCTCCTCATCAGCGTAGCGTAGCTAAATAAAGAATCTCAGATCTGAAATAATAACTAATAAAGGTTAGAAACCGCAGTACACAGTACCCTGCCCCATTTCTACCTAGACAAAAGTGAACACAAGGGTGTGAAACTGGTGCCGCTACGGACACGTGACAATATCTCCGAAACGCCACCGAATCAGGAGCAATAACACGTGTCTGTAGCTGCACCAGTTTCATCTCGAGTTTCATCTTCGGAGTATATGGCACGATTAAATTTCTTATTTTATAATACTTATATTTAATTTGTATAAAAATCAAAAGAAAATATGAAGTGTTATATATTGCTGAAATCAGTAAGAGAATCTCCATCGAATAGTATAATAATATACAAGGTGTTCCATTAAAAAAAAATGAGGTTATATTCGCTGCTTGCTAGTTAAACAATGAACTTAAATTTTTCAGTATCAGCAAAAAACTGAGGAAAACCCTACAACTTTCTCCAAGACAACTGTACTACAAACATTTATAATATGGACAGTGGACACGTTAAGTTGATAAACTAGAAATAATGTAATATGTTTAATAAAATCTGTTGAAAATAATCTCCATGTTGTGTTATCTATCAGAAAAATTAGATTTTGCGAACACTCAGGGTTAACAAATCTTGGCATAATAATAATTCATATCAAATGAAAAGTATGCCCTTTCTTATAGTGCGTAAAAATATGTTCCTGTTAAAAATTTGTTCAAAAAATTTTTGTTTCGAAAAATTTTAAAAAATGCAAAATTTGCGGAGAAAACGCTTCTTTAATTAAGAGAAAAAACACCCCCACGCGTCAAATCTAATGCCTGCTTTGTTTTTAAAAATAAAATCACATAGAGATATGTACTACTGTGTTCCAGTTTTTTCATAATTTCAACACTATTTTTAAAATAAATACCAACTTGTAACATAACACTGAAATCAGAATTTTATGACGAATAGTAGAATGCTAAAATATACAGAGGATTTTATTTAAAATAAGAAAGTTGATGTCACTTCCGGTTAGACCAAAAGTGTTCAAGTGTCAGACTAGCTTTACTCCATAGGCAATATTTGTGATCATCCGGTGTATTTATTTTAACATTTATTTCTGAATAGACAATCACTAGACACACTTGTTTTTTTTTGCAAAAACTTTCTGAGGTGAGAAAGTGACAAGTGATAATTTAAGTGACCTTATGAAGGTAAATTAACACCTGATCAAATCACTATAAAAATTAATGAGCGAGCGGAAAAAAGAGTTCTTAAGTAGGTATGCCGAAAATTAATCATCCAGAATTTCCTGCATTTTTTTAAGCTAGTCAAATGACCTAGAAGCTCATAAATGTCACAAATAGATATTGTTATTGTTCAAAAACTGTGATTATTAGAATAGTCTCGCTACCACCCTTCCTAGCTGATGATAAATATGATTAAAATATTTTGGCAAAACCCGAAAACTTATATGCCATTTTATATAAGTATAAATAAACATTTCAGTCCTATATACATTTCTAGAAATCGAGGTGGTGCCTTTTAACTAATAAAAATTTGAATAACTGAGAAATAAAGACACAATTTTAACTACATTGAGAATAACAACGTAACCTAAGAATTATTTTGTTTTCCACACCCTATTGTTCTCTTTTGTAAAAGGAAACGAAACCACAAAATGAAATAAAGTCGTTAGGAGAATGGAGACGTAAGTATCGTGTTTCAGGTACACTTTTCTCATTTAAAAATAATATAGATTGACCTCTTACGGATCACGGAGTTTCAGTAGAAAAACAATCTATTCGGATGTTAAATGGGAATGTTTTCCTTCGAGAAGTCTGGAATTCTTTAGAACAAATAAGAAACAAACTTTACTTGGATCTATCAAGCTCTGAACTATGTGCAAAAACGAAAATATTAAATTTTTCTGCAGTGCAATACCGTAAGCTAGAGTTTGTTCATACAATATTATATGTTTCTATGAATAAATTAGGTACTTAGCAAAGGTGAAGAATTTATAAATTATGTCATTATTTATTGGTAGAGTTCAGAAGTTTATTGATAATAATATACTTAGATAGATATAGTTATTTTCTGGTATATTGGTGCCAACGTCACCATATCCGTATAGGAGTAAAAAATACGTTATACCGGGTGACCACGGATCATGGTAAACCCCCTCCAATTTCACAATTTTTGAGCTATCCAAACGAAATTTTGTAGCAGTAATGTACGTCCAATATAGTGTAGTTACATTAAAAGTATAATAATAATAATAATAATAATCTTTATTTCCGTAAGACTTACAAGTATAAGTATAGGAATTGTCATTTTGTATATAATAGAAATGTAGCATATTAATACATAAAAAATAAACTTAGATAGTGATATAAAATATTTATAATAGAAAATATAGTCAACAATAACGAACAATATGGACTAGTTTATACACAGATTATCACAATATTCATGATATTCACGTACAGAATAAAAACAGTTATCTTTTAAAAATTTCTTGACTAAATATTTAAAATGATTGAAGCTGCCACCGTTTTGTATACTCTCTGGCAATCGATTGTACATTTTAATAGATTGAATAAAAGGACCTTTATCTACTTGAGCAATTCTATGCGATGGTACATACAAATTTGAAGCAGATCTAGTAGTATATTTATTTATTTCCACGCATTTTTTATAATTTTATTGTTAATGTTCTTTCTGACATAACACACACTTTCAAGAATATATATGCAATGGATTGTAAGAATACCCTCCCGTTTAAAGTGCGACCGACATGATGTGTTATACGGTAATTTTAACATGCTTCTTAATATTCTTTTTTGTTGTATAAATATTTGATTTATCCCTGAGCAGTTTCCCCAGCATAGGATTCCATATGATAAAATAGAATTTATAGAGCCATAGTAAAACATTTTTAGAGCGTTCATACTGACACTGTCTCTTATTTGTTTGATCATAAAATTTCTTGTTGCTAATCGAGAAGAAAGATCATTAATGTGTACATCCCATGATAGATTTTTGTCCATTTGTAAACCCAGAAATTTTACTTGATTATTTTGGATAATTGTATTGTTACATGATCTTACTAATAAACTACTGTCAGGCTTTGTCCCAATCGGGGTATATAAAAGTAGATCAGTTTTTTTTGAGTTCAGCACTAGACCATTGCTGCTACACCATATTTTTGTTTGCTCTACTAGTTTGTTTAGATTTATACTAACTTCATTTACGTTTCTTCCGACAAGTAGGTACATCCTAACCTCAAAAATTTAAATTTTCTCAAATTATTTTTTTTACTAATAAAGTACATAAAAAACCTACACTTTAAAAAAAAAGTTTGCCTTACGACCATTTCTCATTAAATGCATATCAAACGATTTAATTTTTTTCAAAAATGTTCTACTCTGTCTTTAAAAATTAAAAAAAAAATTAATTTAATTACCAACATATTTATAGCATGAAAATACATGTTTTCTGCAATTTTCGTAATTATATGTAGGTTTTTACCCCACTTATTGCATTATTAGTAAAAAAAAAAAATTAATTGAAAAATTAGAATTTTTTGAGGTTAGGATGTACATACCTACATTTAGTGTAACCCTCCAACAGTTCGCTAGGCTATTTTAATTTACGAGTATTTTAGTTTTTTTTTCTACGACCAATAGAGCCGGAGATATTTGAAAAATAGTGAGTGTAGCGATGCACTCGAAATGTATCAAAAATGCAATTTTATACACTTTTCTCGCGATGCCCCAGCCCGATTTTGCTAATTTTTTCAGTTTTCGCTTGCATGTATGAAACAAAAAACTAAAAAGAATTCAACTTCCCGGTTAAATCACTTTTAAATTCTAATTTTCCTCCACTATTACCTACGATTGCATTTGTTGAAATTTTCTATTTTATTTTCATATAGGTATGTCAATTTTGGCGGCGATAGGAACTATAATGGTGTTGTAATATGGTCACGTGTCTACAACCATGCTGATGGTCAGAGAGATCATTATGCCTACATTACATCACAGTTCAGCGTACATTTTGTTTACATGCGTATAATTCAATTTACATACGTGGCAGATAGTGCGTTTTTGCTATAATAAGTATAGCTACATAAAATTTTAACTTTGCCTATTTTAAATTTTTTTTAAAAAAAACACAATCAATTAGTTGTTTGTTAAAAAGTGACCTCCTAGTCCTCACTGAAATTAAATTAGAATTAAAAAAATTTGCCTAGAGCGCTTTATTTTATTTTGCAACAAATCAACGTAATGAGAAAATATCGAGAAGAACTTCAGAAATACTTATTGCAAAAGAATAATATCTAATTTTAAGTGTTTAATTAACATCAGTTATTTAATTAATTACTAATGAAATATGAGATTACATTATTGCAAAAAACAAAGATTTTACTTAAAAATGCCACCTCATAAGAATGTTTTAATACGATTGTTCTTGAAAAAAGTTAAAAAAACTAAACCAAAATTGCGGGGACGGGGATTGTATCTACATATATGTACTTCGATATTAGAAATTAGAAATTTTTGATTTAACAATATCGCTATAATCCGCAATTTACGATTGTTGTGTATTTTTTCCTATACTAATAAGAATTTTACCAGATTTGCACTCTACTGTGATGCAGTTTATACTTTTCAAATTATCTTTTACGTCTGATCTACTGAAAATTTTAGTAGCAAGGATTATTTTCTTCTCTCTTGAAGTACCTACTTCAAAAAATATATTACATATCAACGACCCTGTATCTGAAATACTAAGCTTTGACATATTTTGTGTATCATAGATATTGCTTATACAAGAACTGTCAATTTTTTATCAATTTAAATTTTATATAGGAACTCGTTAAAACACTAAATTGAGTCAACATGTTTTTACTTCCACATAGTTTAAAAATTATATACCTGCTTATAATCTACGTACGTTATAAGTCATTAATTGCATCAACATACGTTAAGTGCTCATGCGGTTGGGATATGAGTAAGAACAACACACATAATGCGTAGATGGTGAAACAAGCGCCAAAATAGCTAAAAATTACTTACTATGTACCCACTTAAACTAAATTTATTATATTTCGTTGGCACCGGTGCCTTCGCCATATTTGATAATGTGTTTTTTATTAAAACCGTGCCCTTTCACATTAATATTGAAATATGTTGATTTAATGAATAAAAATTAATATTTATGAAGTGCGCGAATAATAACAGTACAACATAAATCTTTTTGTTTTTGTGTCGAACATAATGAGCTTTTGATGCACATTAATCTTTTTACTACACAATTATTCAATGTAAATATTCAATTATCTTATCGGATATCGCTCCATTAGGTACACTTTAATAAACTGATAAGTGTGTTATTTGTTCATCGAACACGATATTATTTAGCAATTTCCATATGTATAGCCTAACAGTACCTACTTAGTTCTTTATTAAAATAAAGTTACAAAAGTTAAATGCATAACATTGTGTACTTAGTTTAAATAACTCTTCTATCCGTTAGTCATGTAAAATATCTTACTTAAGATATTTTTGTAATTTATGTAAAAATCTGTATTTACATGGTTACACAGAGAAATGATATAGTGGCGGTATCTTTGATTCTCAGGTAAAAGAAAATATATGTTACGTAGATTTAATTCTATCGAATAATCTTTGAAATTCAATAGTTCAGAGAATCGAACATAATTATTATTAAACACTTTCTAGTTATTTGACAATTTAATTTGAAACAACATTTAAAAAAATCACATTCCATACAATACAGAAATAAATTGATAGTACTTGCCTACTGAGACTACAACTACATAAAAACTTAATCTTTCTCTCATTGTTGCAGGTGCCATCCATGCCCGGCAGGATGCCAAGTTTGCGAACAAAACGGTGTTTGCACAGTGCAAAAGGATGTTTATTTGAAAACCGCTATTCTCTGCATACAACTGGCATGTATGGGCGTCACTGTCATTCTAGCCCTAATAGTCTTCAAGCAACGTAAAACCAAAGTAAATATATTTATTATTATTAATAATTTTTATACGCATGGATGAAATAAAATAAAATATGGAGGAGAAAATTCAGTAGTTAGCACAAATGGCTTGCAACTAACGAAGTAACTCCGAACACTATAATATAAGTATAGGTTACAGGGATGGTTCTTGAGTTATTTTCACTTTATTATAGATACATCGAAACAAAAGCATCATTTTAAAAACTCATTAAATAAATCAATAAAAGAATTAAATCAAAAAACATCAACATAACATTTTCAACTTACCACCATTAACTTCGATATGACAAACAACTTTCAATAAAATTCGAGTGGCGTCCAGACCAGAATCCATTAGATTATTTTCTTTGGGGAATGTTCACAAAAAAAATTTACAGTGAACCAGTGGAAAATTTTGAACACTTAAAAAATTGAATTGAAGAAAATATACCTACCTAACTTTGCTAAATATGGATTCAGCACTTTTTCGAAAAATTCGTTCAAATTTTATTAAAACTTGCTTAAAATGTACCTATCGAAGTTAATGGTGGTTATGTTAAAAATGTTACGTAATTTGTTTTAATAATTCATAATTTTTGTTCTGTTTGTTGATTTAGGTACTCCATTTATTGATTTACTATATCAGTTTTTAAAATGACGCTTTTGTTTCGATGTATCCATAAACATTTGAATTTTTTGATTAAAGCCATTAAAAATTTCAAATGCTGATAACTACTTTTCCAAAAATTAATTTATTTGAATCACCAATATTAATATTTCTTCAAAAGCAAAAAAACTTTGTCTTAGATTGTGTCAAAGATTATTAAAATATTTAAAAAAAAATCAAATATATTAAGTTTTCGTATTTTTTTTTCGCAGATTGCTTTTCAATTTTTTTTTTTCATTCGCATTTTGATCCCAAATGATACCTCTTATAATTTGGTGTAGGTCTCATAATTTATTAACCGATATCTTTAATGAAAAATGGATGAGCACCCGAGATCTCCCGAGTTAACGCTCTTAATTTTTTTTCTCTGGGACTGCATAAAAAACAAGATTTACGAAAAATATATGAAAACGCATTGCGTGTTGCTATAACAGAAAAAATTAACGAATTAGATCATCGTACTATTTTATAGGTCACTCAAAATGTACTTAAACGAGCGTAAAAATGTGTTGAAGAAGGACAAGGTATAGGTAAAGATACCTTATCCATCCTTCTTGTTGTGTTCAAAGGAATACCCATTCTAATTTTAATTTAATTATTTTTAGTTTTGTTTCGTTCAAATATGTTATTTTAAATGCAAAAGACCTACCTATTGGTACATAATACATTTTTTTTTTTGGCATTCTTCCACTAGTCATACAGCCAGCCACTAATGTAAATATCGTTACAAAAGAAAAATAAAAATTGAAGATGAGCAAGGGATAAAAAAGAAAACGGGGAGACACGCTTCTCGTCCGGGGGTCTGTCAGGACATTTACTTTTTTTAATGACAAACAAATTTATAGGACCACTATAAGTTAAAGGCTCTATAACGTACATAATACATAATCTTAATAAATTCGTTAATAGTATGTTTTACTTTAATGCTGTTATAAAAATGTATCCTTTAATCAAAGTTATATTTTTCAAGTAAAAGTTAATAAAACCGTATCTGTGCCAAACAAACTGGAACTAAAAAAAACAATGTTTATTTTGCGAATGCGCACAAATAATATAGGTATCATCTTTCTGTAAATGTTCTATTTAGAAAAATGTTATATTGATCAATATCTCTAGAACATATTCATATATCAGAACAAAAAATACTATAACAGCGAAGGATAAAATTATCCCAATGGAGGACAAAATTATCCATCTAGTGGTCAGTTGTTGCTACTAACTGTCGAGACATACAATGTTACTGCGACAGATATCGACTTTACTAAAGTACCGAAGAGCAGTCGACCTCTAGCCCTGGCGGACTAAACTATTAATAAATAGGATTATAGGACACAACTATTCAACAGACTAAAGTCCCGACTTGCGTTGGATTATACCTACAAATCCAAATGGGTAGCCAAATTTGTAGAAAAGACGAATAATAAATTTGGCTACCCATTTGGATTTGTAGGTATAATCCAACGCAAGTCGGGACTTTAGTCCGTTGAATAGTTGTTTCCTATAATCCTATGTATTAAGATAAATACTACTACTTTGGTAATTTAAACGATTTTGTATTTCCAATAATAATGAAGTTAGCAATAATGGACGTTTAATTTAGATCAACTTGATATTGCATTGGTACATATAACGTCGAGTTGTATTCGACTTGTGTTTTAAAGAATATGAACAATGCGGCCTTAATATTTTTAATATTGGAAATGTTTTTGTTTTCGTATAGGGGGTTGAAAATCAGTTTCATGTTGTATATTATGAAGCATGACTTATAGAAACAGTGGCGACAACAGAGTGACCAATTTTTGATTGGTTGTCTAAATCACGTAGTATCGGCAGTCATGTTATTATTTTTTTATAGGCGTCTTCTTGTCGAGAAAATCCCAACGGCTATATCCCGTTGCGATTCTTTGAATATTTAAAAAGTTATTAGCGTTTCAATATCCCACGTCGAAGTGTTTTGTAAATTTTGCGAAATTAAAAAGGCCGAATGCGAGCGCAGAACCCTCCAAAAGTTGGACTTTCGAGCTTGGATTTATTGTCAGAACAGCGGCCCGGCGGCCTGTTTTCGTTTGGAAATAAGGTTTAAAATTTTCGTGTTTTCGCAAAATTCGCCAAAAAATCCATAGTGCGTCCGATAGATTACACCTTATAGTAGATCCAGCGAAATGTAATGATTTCTTAATATCGGTCCTAGGACGGAACCGAGTACAGTTTCGGACCCGGGACGACTTCAGGACCCCGAAACAATTTTCTGTTTCTCGATAATGCCTTTCCTACACTTTGACATTTAATTGCATCGAGTATTGTATCCAAGTAAGAAACTGCATGTTTCAAGAGCAGGATTAAACAAATGTTTTTAGTTTCCTAGTAGGGGGTCGAAAATCAGTTTCATGGCAGAATGACGTAACGCGTGAGATTTCAGTGGTTTCAGAACGATAGACGTCAAAATTACACTTTTTCGTTCACTCCTATTGAGCCTAAAATCAGAGCGTGACCGTGCAATTCACAGTGTAGTTCTAAGTTCCACCCTCTACCTTGGATTTCTTTTCAAAACAGTCTCTCGGAGGAAATTCGTTTGGAAATAGTATTTGAGGTTTTCGTGTTTTTGCAATTTTTTCAATTTTGTCAATGACTTGCAATTTGACAGTCATAGGGGTGGATTTAGGATCGGGGTTGCTCTGGCAGGTTACCGATACCTGATTTGTACGTATTACGGAGTGTTAGAGGTTTGAGTGCCATTACTTTAACATGAGGTAGATTAAGCAAAAGTAAACAAAAAATTATTACATGGGAATTTATCGCTGCGTTAGAAAAGGCACGCCCAACAATCTCCAAGACAACTTAACATCGAGAAGCACGTCAAACAGCTTATTTCCGTTTGTCTCGTCGAAATATGTATAGCCGAAAACCATATGTAACTTAAAATTTTGTCGTTTTTTGCAATTTACAAAGATAGCTGTGATTTGAAGGAAAATAAAATATATATTCAACTCCTCTCTCAATGCCTGATCCAATGATAAGTCACACGGTTAGAGTACAGGCAAAATGTACCGAAATTAATCAAATAAGCAAGAAAATTGTGAAATCTTTGTAACTCTATACTTATTATTTATGTAAATTGAAGGTGGATTTTTATTGCATCCACATTTGTACGACGTATGTTAACTACGTGAAAACCAAATTTAGGCAAAATTCAGTAATCGTAGCCCTCACTCAAGAAAAGTTTTTGTCAAAAGTCAAATGATACAAACGAAATCCGATTAATTTCAATGTCGCCAAAAATTCTTTAAAACAAAGGATTGTTTGTAAAACAAGCTGTAGATGATGGGGATTCACCAATTGTTAAAATAGCAATTGAAATTTGTACTTAGTTGATGAGGATGTTGATCTCCTTGTTCTATTAATCGCTATAATAACTGTGAGAGATAAGTACATCCCTCTGGTGGTCAGTTGCTACTACCAGTCAAGACATCGAAGATGTCTAGTGACCGATAGCGGCTTGCCAAGCAAGCACCAAGAGCGGCGACCTCTAGCCCTGATGGACTAAAACATGCTTAATAAATAGGATTATAGGAAACAACTACTGGACGGGCAAAGGCCCCGACTCCCATTGAATTATACCTATAAATCCAAAATTGGTAGCCAAATTTGTTATTTGTCTTTTCTCCACCAGACACAGACCGGTTTCGAACTCTTTATGTTCTCATCAGTGTGCCACAGGTAGCTGAAAAGACAAATAACAAAGGCAAACCAAACTGGTCTATGGCAGACCCAGCACATAGTAACTGTGAGAGATAAGTACATCCCTCTGGTGGTCAGTTGCTACTACCAGTCAAGACATCGAAGATGTCTAGTGACCGATAGCGGCTTGCCAAGCAAGCACCAAGAGCGGCGACCTCTAGCCCTGATGGACTAAAACATGCTTAATAAATAGGATTATAGGAAACAACTACTGGACGGGCAAAGGCCCCGACTCCCATTGAATTATACCTATAAATCCAAAATTGGTAGCCAAATTTGTTATTTGTCTTTTCTCCACCAGACACAGACCGGTTTCGAACTCTTTATCTCTCACAGTTACTATGTGCTGGGTCTGCCATAGACCAGTTTGGTTTGCCTTTGTTATTTGTCTTTTCAGCTACCTGTGGCACACTGATGAGAACATAAAGAATGTTGGCGTACTTCCTAGAAAGACCTTTCTTTATTAATACAAAATTGTTTAGTTGTATTAATTTGTTCAAATAGAACGAATTAATTTCGTTTAAAATTAGTTTTTCTACTTTTCTGTCCTGGCCGCATAAGTTTTACTTTCGTAGATAGCAACGCCTTAGCAACCAGGTAACTCGAATGTTTACTTTCGTTATATATAAAATTTTTGACGTATTCTATCCAATCAATGTAATTGGCACAAAGAATTTAATAAATCTATCTATCTATCTATCGCGCGTGTTGCTAGGGTTACAAAGTTCATTTATATAGACGGTAGTAGAAAAATACAATTTTACTGACTCATGCCTTCAGTGGTTATGATACCGCGTCTAGAATATTTCAGAAAGAAAAATTAAAAATCATCAACCTTCTTCAAAAAGAAATTCAGTTGGTTAATGTAGTAAGAGCTTTCAATGGCAAGAATTCAACCCCCTCACAAGTAAAATAGGCTGGTGAAACTCATTTCCTACTTGTATACGGTGCAAGGAAAATCACAAATGTCTCACTTAACTCATACAGATTTAATCAATTCAAAACATCGCAGCACAAACAAAAATCAAAGTTGGAATTATTACCACCAACTTCAGAGGCAGTCGCTTAATATTCATTACGAGTATTCTACAAAATTCAGAAATGGCTTGGCAATGAAAAAATCCACAACAGTGGGGATAGAAGAAAATTAACGGCTCCTTACAAACTGTGACAACAGTTTTTGTGCCAACAGCAGAATCAATATTGCAGCTTATCTCCTGCAACCTCAACAGAAATCAGGTTGAAGATGCTCACAAATTTACAGAAATTGTCAGGGAGTGCGATGTCTAAATGCATACATGGATAAAATTATCGAGGATCGAAACGACGCAGAAGATTTAGATGCTATCGATTCCGATTTTCTTTAGATACAAAGTGTGTTTCGTTCAATATATATAAAATTTTAAACAACTCGATAATCCTCACTTGTACAATGATTATGTACTTTTTCATTTTGCAGAATATACTCACAGATAAACAAGCAGAAAATGAAGGAAACAAACGTAAAATTGGTAAAATAATTTAATAAAAAAGTCAAAAATTAATATGTCTCTATAAATGGAAATATTCTTATTTTTTGAAAATTTCTCACGGTTCAATTGCCAATTTTTATTATGCATGTGAAAAACCTAGTTCATCCTCCGATTTTTCAAGTAGGCAGCTCCGACACACTCCTTACGGTTCGGGACTCTTAAGTTTCTTGAAACATAGGTATATATTTTTAAACGTATATGTCAAGTTTCAACGAATTCACTATGTTCTTCTTCAGTTTGTACACTTTTCCTGTACTATTAGCTGAGTTTAATAGTTTGCGATTAATCGATATCGGTATATGTAATTGTTAGGAATCACTTTTCATCTTCCCGAAATTATATTAAATTATTTAAGTTTTTACATTAAAAATGTATGTTAGTGAAAAAAATTTGTATAATTCCATTTTCGTTTTCATTATGAGAATGTTTTTGTTAATAAAATAACTTTTTATTTTAATTTCTAAATAAAACTACTGATAATAAGATTTTACTTTTTGAAAATGTTTTGTGTTAATGAAATAACTATTTACTACTTTGCAACAAATTTTCATTTTTATTACATCCGAAATATCACAAGATTTGCGTTCTACTTCGTCATTTCCAATGTCTCCTCCGGTTGCATCTTTGCGAAGGACTTTGAATTTTTCATCATAATCTACACAAAAAGTTCACACTAACAGGAAACGAACTAAGTACTTGTTGTTTCATTCTCACTATTAGAACAATTTTATGAAACTAAACGATAAACATTTTTATCTTGTTATACAATATATAAAGCACAAAATATGGAACTCAATTTAACTCGATCTAACAATATATTTGGTACATTATTGGTAAAACTAAGTATAGAAAGGGCAAATTTTAATTAATAATTTTTCCTATTAAACCAATGATGATTATTTCTTTGTTTAATACATTTTTAATGCATTATAGAAATCGCGTCGTTCACATTCTTTAGAATATAGCGTCAAGTCAATTCATACTTCTTTTCCGACTAAATCGGACATGAGATTTGTTATAGTAACATTTGCTTATAAAAGAGGTGAGGTGCTATCTCGTATTAGGTAGGTATGTAAAAAATTAAATAACATCAAATTGAATTTTTAGTGCTACAACTTTATTTGGTGACTGTCTGACGTTTCTAAATTACCATTCCTCTAAAAAAATGATATAAGGAAAGTTTTTAAATCTCCATCTTGTCGTGGAAATAAACCTAAGAAACCACACTGCTCCGGATTTTTCACAGCTTATATAGTTTTTCAATTCAATTGCATAACATTTATATCTATTGAAGGTAGGAGAATATTGGGTTGAGGTCTAGTGTTAAAGTAAACTATATTTTTTGTAGGCCCTGAAGAAGGCGTAATATAACGCCGAAACGTTGGCTATTTAAAAATATAGTTTTCTTTAACAATAGACCCCAACCCAATATTCTCCTACCTTCAACAATCAAACAGGTCGTTAAACTTAATTTATTTATATCTATATTCTTTGCACATTCTTACAGAAAAAGGCATGTTTCTGTAGTATAAAATTGCATATGCCCATTTCAATTGGTATACTAAAAGTAAAACCAACCTAACTAGAAGAAAAATTAGATAAACGAGTAATGTGAACAGATACATCAGTGTTTGTATTTCATAGAGATTTGGCCTGATTATGGCACAACCCTACACCAAATTAAATTCGGCCTACGTCCTTGCCTTTACACACTAGTATTATTTCAAACAATAGCCTATTTTATACTTTGCTATACCGAGTGTGCCAAATGGCAACGTCTTTTAGACAACCAGTAATCGAAAATCGGTTTGATATCAACCTAAGTGCACAATTTCTTTGGTAGTGGGGTAGGTTAGCTGAAAATTATACCAAAATATTTCACATCTGGCAACCAATGCGCCCCTTTGGATTCTGATAGTATATGGGTAGACGAGTCTAAAAAGCCCGGGACACAAATTTTCCTGGCCCTCTAGCGGTGCTGATGGCGTAATCAATATGGCCGCCAAAGTTTTGCGACACGCTTCTACATTTCCCTATATAACGCGGGTTTATGTTTTGATAATAACCTATATTATAAGTGATTATTAATCAGGAGAAAACGCGCTTTCCAAAGGTATATTTAACATCATTGTTTAGGTTCATTATACCAGAAATATTTGTAACTTTATTAAAATGTTTGTTTTTTATTTTGCTTTTTCGAAACATTTTGCTTAATAACTTGGATGCGTTACATGTAGCTGAAAACGTGTCCTACACTTTTTTGTTCGTCAAAAAAATACCTTTAGAACGGTATATATGACTTCTATTTTATCACAAACAGTTGCTGAAAATTTGTCAAAACAATGTAGTGTTGCACAGTGAGTCGTTAATTAAGGCAATAATGTAATTTATATGAGTTCCGAAAAGTAATAGAGCGTCTTTATAACTGTTTAAGTAGCAAATGTAATTGTAATTTTTGATGTATATGTAAGTAATTCTAGCTTTTTTAGAGGGCATTTTTTAAAATCGTAGCCTCCCTCGAAATTTAAATTTTGGGGGGCAACTTCAAAAATGTAATAATAAATAAAATAGAATAGAATAAATAAATGAATTAAGATTCCATTCAATAATATATACTAAATGTGTGTTTCTTTTTCAGGCAGACGTTGTTTGAAGAACTTCACCGTGTAAAGAAGATATTGCTTTCGTCTATCTCATAGAAAGACAGAAAATACTCAATCATGTCAATGAAGAGGAAACATGAATTGATTGATGCTACGACTGACCCAGTGGTGGCTCCTTTTATGGGACCTGTGTTTGTTATGCCAGAAGCATTCAAAAGAGCGCTTAATCATTCCGAAGTATCAAGGTTATTTAACAATGGCGAAGAATCTTGCAATTTTTGCTGAACGTGGTGAGCTTCCAAGGGCTATAAGAAATTTGGATCAGTTGGACGATGGAAGTGGTCTTTCACAAACATTAGTAGCCCATGCAGCAAAATATCACAAATCTTGCAAGAACAAATAATATGACAGTCAAAAAACGGAAAGACTATCTGGTGAAAAGAAACAGAAAGGACAACCCCATTGCTCAGACCAGACTCCATCTATATCAAAATTAACAAGATCATCATTATTTTGTTCAGATGTGAAAAAGGTGTGTATTTTGTGATGAAGGAGAATGTAGAGACAAACTTGTGACTGCATCCATGCTAGGTATTGGGCCTACAGTTCATAGTCATGCTGTACAATTACAAGATAAAAAAACTGTTGAAGAAGTTATCGTCAACAGATTTGGTAGCATTAGAAATCAAATACCAATCAAATACCTATGCTCTACTCCCTTTCTAACACGTGCAAGAGCTGCTGAACGTTCTCCAAGAGAAGATTACCATAATCCCGAGGAAGTTGTTTATCGTACAGTTATAACGAAATTGGTTGAATACATGCCAGGATTTGTACTCATCCAGCAGTACTTCTCTAGTGTTTAAACTTTCTTATCTTACGTTCCTTGAGAAGTGTTCTATTGATATTCCTTTCATCGGTTTGTATTCCCATGTCAATCATGCGTTGAGACATTAATTTTGTAAGATAAGAACTTTCTTATCCCCAGTGTAAGATTGTTGTAAGATTCCCCAGTGTTTAAACTTTTAGACACTGGGGAATCTTACAAAATTAATGTCTCAACGCATGATTAACATGGGAATACAAACCGACGAAAAGAATATCAATAGAACACGTCTTAAGGAACGTAAGATAAGAAAGTTTGAACACTGGAGAAGTACTGCTAGATGAGTACAAATCCTGCATGTCCAATTCCGTTATAAACAACTTTTTCGGGATTATAATAATCTTCTCTTCGAGAACGTTCAGCAGATCTTGCACGTGTTAGAAAGCGAGTATAGCATAGTTTGTGGTATTCGGTTTCTAATGCTGCCAAATCTGTTGACGATAACTTCTTCAACAGTTTTCCATCTTTTAATTGTACAACATGACTATAAATTGTAAGCCCAATACCCAGCGTGGTTGCAGTCACAAGTTTGTCTCTACCTTCTCCTTCATCACAAAACGGACACACCTTTTCACATCTGAACAAAATAATGATCTTGTTAATTTTGATGTAGATGGAGTCTGCTCTGAGCAATGGGGTGGTCATTTCTGTTTCTTTTCACTAGATAATCTTTCCGTCTTTTGACTGTCATATTTGTTCTTGCAAGATTTGTGATATTTTGCTGCATGGGCTACTAATGTTTGTGAACGACCACTTCCATTGTCCAACTGATCCAAATTTCTTATAGCACTTGGAAGCTCACCATATTCAGCAAAAATTGCAAGATTATTCGCCATTGTTAAATAACCTTCATACTTCGGAATGATTAAGCGCTCTTTTGAATGCTTCTGGCATAACAAATACAGGTCCCATAAACGGAGCCACCACTGGGTCAGTCGTAGCATCAACCAATTCATGTTTCCTCTTCGTTGACATGATTGAGTAATTTCTGTCTTTCTATGAGATAGAGGAAAGCAATATCTTCTTTACACGGTGAAGTTCTTCACACAATGTCTGCCTGAAAAAGAAACACACATTTATTATATATTAATGAATGCGGAATCTTAATTCATTTAATCTATTTTATTTATTATTACATTTTTGAAGTTGCCCCCCAAAATTTAAATTTCGAGAGAGGTTACGATTTAAAAAAATGCCCTCTAAAAAAGCTAGAATTATTTACATATATACATCAATAATTACAATAATTACATTTGCTACTTAAACAGTTATAAAGACACTCTATTACTTTTCGGAACTCATATAAATTACATCATTGCCATAACGACTCGCTGTGCAACGCTACATTCTTTTGGCAAATTTTCAGCAACTGTTTGTGATAAAATGAAGTCGTATATACGGTTCGAAAAGTATTTTTTTGACGAACAAAAAAGTGTAGGACGTTTTCAGCTACATGTAACGGATCCAAATTATTTAGCAAAATGTTTTGAAAAAATCAAAATAAAAACAAACATTTTAATAAAGTTGCAAATATTTCTGGTATTATGAACTTAATGATGTCAAATATACCATTGGAAAGAGCGTTTTCTCCTGATTAATAATCACTCATAATATAGGTTAGTATCAAATTATAAACCCGAGTTATATAGGGAAATGTAGAAGCGTGTCGCAAAACTTTGGCTGCCATATTGATTACGTCATCAGCACCGCTAGAGGGCCAGGAAAATTTGTGTCCCGGGCTTTTTAGACTCGTCTACCCATTTACTACCTGAATCCAAAGGGGCGCATTGGTTGCCAGATGTGAAGTTTTTTTCAGCTATCCGACCCCACTATGGTGGATATGCAGGAATCCAAAAATGTAAAAACATATAGGGTGGTCCATTTAAAATTTCAAAGTAGGGATCATTTTCGGGGAAACCGGAAGTGACGGAAATGTGCCGCTTTTAGTATATATTACCCATACCAAGTTTAAGACATCTATCTTGAAAACTCTGGAAACTATGGCTTGTCTAATGATTCCGTTGACACCCGTTTAGAGTTCCGTTTTCTGTCAGATCTCATTTCTCTTGGCTACAAAAGAGTTGAGGTTTGTAGTGGTATTTACGTTATTCGAGCAAGTTTATTGGAATTTTTTGGATGTTTTCCGTGTCGAAATAATAAAATGAATCTGCAAGACAGAGAGCTGGTTGATTCAATCTGTATCAAATGTATTCATCCAATAATATATCAAGGGACACAAACGTACAAGATCATTCCTCTGATATAGAAAATAACTATTTATGTTACAGATAGATATATTTATCTGTTTGTTATTCTTTGCTTTATCGGTCGACGTTTTATTTTGATTATTTGAGAAGAAAAGGAGTTGGCTCTAGAAATATTTAAGCTCAGTCAAGATGCCTATATCAACCGCCTGCCTGCGACTAAGTTACACGTACAAACCAATCATATCCTCGAAACTGCTCTTTAAAAGTTCAGTAAACAGCCATCTTTCATTATTTTATTAAGGAAGTGATGAATCAGTAATAAGTAGATTCAATGGTCGCCGCACTTTGGCTCATCAGCTCGATAAGTAAATCTTAAAAAAAAACATTGACCTCAGTGTAGGATCTATATGATCTCTAAGATTGATTCTGTAATTCTTCAGGCTATAAAAATTTCCTACCGAAGTGTCTAGGCGTTATCACCTAAACAGTACAAAACCACATAAAACATTAGTAACTCAATTCTATTCTTTCATTAAGATTCATCATTTACGTTTATCACATGAAGGTAACTTAGCAGGCGATTAATAAACATTTGCAAACATTTTTGAACATTTACTTATTTATATTATTTTATTTCAGGCCATCGCTTCTGGTATGTGGACTATATTGGAAACTATACTTTTCGGAATTTTCATCTTATATTCTACGGTATGTAATTACAGTATAAATTAGTTTTTCAGATTGTAGATACTTTTTGATTGATTAAAAATAAATACTTGGCATGTCTGCAAAGTTTATAAAAATGTTGTATACTAGTTTCTTATTGTAAATCATAATTGTTTGAAACTATATCAAACAAACTAGCACTTATTCCACTTTACTAGTAATTAAGCATAAAAGTCCATAAAAAGCCTATAAAGCTCACTTCCTCACCATCTTAAATGCGTATGGCCAAGGACATAAATCACGAGTTTATTAATATTTTTTATGATATTCTGAACGTCTAAATGAGCCTACGTTTTACAATGTCTGGCACTTTATTCCTCAGTCTCGTTTGGTTAAAATCGCGCACAAAAATTAATTATTTCATAAATCGTTTCGTTAACTTTTTCTAATACCTACTTTAGGCCTTGTTTCATAAATAAAGTATTGTTATATTATCTTATTTATACTTTTTGCTATTCTAATAAACGATGCGAATATTATTAATCTAATACTCAGCTGTGTGTGCGGATTTTACTTTCAGGGGCTTTGGGAGAAAATATAGGACGCAATATTTAAATATTGAATTAAATACATTGTATGCAATACGAGTAACAATCCTGTGTGGATAAGTTCAAAGTAAAATAAGAACAGTTACAGTAATCTAAAACGTCCTGTGATTTATCGCATCGCATTTGAATTGTAATTATGACACAAAATCACAATATCGTCCTTTCTATTAAATAAATATTCACGAAATACAAAACTAATCACATGGGAGCCGTGAGTCAGGAAAGATGAAAGAATCATCCTGGCCCTAAAGATTCAGATATTGAGATGACTAGAGATCAGGGGAACACCGCTAATACTCCAGTCAAATTAATGAATTCATTAATCATTAGCTCTAAACTACAAAAATTCTAAGGTTACCTTTGGCCAGAGGGCTAGTAGGAGGGTGATTCCTAAGGATAATACCAAAAAATTAATCTTATGCCAGAATTAGCCACTAAATTGAAAAACAGTTTCTCGCTATTATCTCGGAAACCGTTGACCCTACGGTAATAGTTATTAACGTCATAAGACCGATATGTAGCAAATATCAGACAAGATTGAAGTTTGTAAAATCGAGGGGAAGCCGAGATTTTACTATCAATCGCGTCTGTTATTTGCGTATCGGGCGTGTGTCGTTCAGTATTTTTCATTATACCATAAATACTTTAAATACAAATTTAATGATGATTTGTTAAGCCTTGTATTTTTCTTCAATTAATTTATCGTCCTAGGCGTTATATCAATGAAGAATAGAGTAATGATAAATTGTATCGTCCTAGGCCGATATTGATGTCATATCAATGAAGAATAGAGTATCATAATATCAGAACGGTATAATGAAAAATTATTAGGGACCTTTTCTGTTCAGAACAAAATTTCTCATTTCTTTTTATTGAATACTTTTTTTTGTAAAATCAATAGTTTTTGAATTACATTAAATTTTTCTTGAAATGGTTTTTTCAAAATATCTCTTAAACTCCTGAATTTACGGACAGAAAGTTATGGTCAATCTTCTAGAGCGTACAATTATCTATAAATTTTATCAAAAATTTTCTGTTGTAGGATTACCTATTAGTTGACGATTAACAGCGCGATAAAAATATTGCCATTAGGTGCACGGGCGCGTTTAATTACTAATACAGTTGCTCATACTCGAACTCCACACCACCCAAGAAGTAGAGTTCTAGGTGCATTCTTTTTTACGTGGTATTTCCATAAGACCTAATCCACGATCAAAAAAAAATTTTTTTCGGCGGTGTTAATCCAGCGTTTTCTAATTCGGAAACTGAATCATAATCCTCGTCATGAGGATGTAGGGGTCTATAACTTTAGTACCAAAACTTCCAGAGTCTGAAAAAGAAGCAGTTACATAGAAATATATCTCCGTAAGAGTGACGCAACTAACGAAATCGGAAAGAGTTTGAGTTAAAATTGTAAAACTATACTATAATGATATTTTACTCTATAAATTAACTGCCATTGATTCTTTTTTTTATAAATAAACTGCATAAATAAATAAGTTTTTAGCAAATTTTCTTTGAAATTTTTTTATGAATATTCTAGTAAACCACAATATATTTATGTAATAGCATTTAATTTATCCTGGAAACTGTAAACATAATCTCCTAAAAGGAACATGAGGAAGCTGAATCAGTTAAAAGGGTCTCTCATCAAGAATATACACAAGACACCGTAAACTTTAGACTCTAAAGATTATTCTACGTTAGGTAAAGTTGAGTGTGACCCTTTCATCAACATTTCAGACAGCAAACTAAAGGACTACTGAAATAAAAGCCCTCACTAAACTAGGTGGTCAGTGGCGGTCTGCAATGATGAAATGGACTCTCATTGAACGTAAAGGTTATTTGGAATATACCCACTCACCAGTATAATTCCACGCACTGTGATCTTGTAAACGTTCGTTTTTTAAATTACATTGCATATTTTTTATCATAATGAAAGCAACAATATAGGAACAGAACTATTAACTATTAATATTAATATTAATTTGGGTATAATTTCTTTATTATCTTCGTCAGTAGATTGGTAGAGGTTCAGTATTTGTTTTGAATTAAACTTTGCTCTATACTCAAAATAATTTTGAAAATCTACTTATTCGCAATTCATTCTTAACAGTTTAATCTAGATTATTCTAGATTAAAAATAAAGTCAGAAAGTCTATTAAATATTCTAATAATAATGATAATAATAATATTAATAATAATAATACATTTCTTGATCTGATAAAATTAGGATTTTATCCGTTAATAACAAAGGAGGTGGTAGTATTGGGATAAAATTACGTACATTTTAGACCTTATCGATTTGTACATATATTTAAAAATAACTATGAAACGGATATTAATGACTTAAAGTTCATTAAAAACCAACAAATAATTGACAACTAAGTACATGCTTTTGAAAACTTAGGAATTGCAAAGTATAAACGTAGCCTGAATAGTGATAAGGGATTATACCTAAGTATATAGTATGATCCATCACAAATTAGCTATATACATACTTTACATGTGGAAAAACGAGATTTAATAATGCTTTTTAGATACTGTAGGGGTGGGGCAGATGTATTGGCAATATAATACATAAAAGTTGTTGTTACTTCTCATGTTAGTCATCACACATCATGATCACGATCACACATCACTGTCCCGCTAGACTTTCGTCTATTCAGTGACACTTCAATCAAGCTTCTTTTTTTTACACAAAAATCATCTTAACCTTCCGCCATAGCCTTCTTCACGAGCACACAACGCATTAGTTACAACCTATACTTGATCTGTTTAAAACATAGAGCTCGACTCCGCCCCATTAATTTTATGGCAGCGCAGAATGGTCCACGCAGTAGTCAGTATTACACGATGGAATTAATGAGAGCTGTGATAGCTTCAACAAAATTTGTTTATTATACGTGTTACATTGTATACTGCAGCGATGTTATATTTTTATAATGTTTATTCCCATTAAAGTTTCTATTATACATTTGCAATTTTGGAAAAATAATACTTATTCCCGCGAAAATTTAAACGATGTTTTTTTATTAAGTCCGCACTGCGCAAACTCACGATACTTTGTTTATTTCCTGCCGTCTAGACCTAACGACCCAGCTGCCGATTACTTGTTTGTTTACGTTTGTATTCGTTTTTAGGTTAGGTGCTTTTGCGAGTAATTTCCACATACTTAAGAGAACGTATGTGGTTATTTCAGGCAAAAAAGTTTAGTTTGTGATTGACTGTAACAGTTTCACATAGGTTACTCTATTGGATAAACTCCAATGACCACAATGTACACTACTCAAAAATAGCCAAATCCTGATTCGTTTACTTTTCGGTTTCCACCACTGTACATATTTATTTATTAATATCTATCGTATGATTCTTTCGGTGGTACACTTGTGGTGATTGGAGTTGGTGTATGTCTTTGTATTCATGAAGAATATTGTAAACACTTGCAACACTCACACCTGCTGCCGTTGCAGTGAACTTCACGCATTCCATTTTTGGCTTCTTCGGATTCTCCCTATCGTAGGCCTTGAAGATATTCAGCACGTTTTCCTTATTCTCCACTGAAAAATGTCTTGCTTTTCGCTTTCTCGGTGGAGAAATTGCACCCCCTTCAGCCATCTTATTTCGATTTTTCATAATCTGTGCATGACAGTTGACAGTGCAGGCCGGCTGCCGGCTCCCCATTTATTCGTGTTTTTCGTACGTTTAATGCGTTTCGCGACATACCATAACATAAGCTGATTGCTGATTGGTCTGTTGCAAAATACATAAAAGTTTAATGTTTGACGCAAGTTCTTGTAGAGGCGGCCTTTCAGTCAAATCTAGAAGTTGCATTGTAATTTGGGTTCTATAAATACGACCAATAGAGAAATTCCATTCAAATTTAGCGGACATTTTTGGGGCGGAGTGTATTTCTATCTTTTGGACAGACAGAGTATAGAGCCGTACTTAAACTCACCTGCAGAAAAAAGGCGCTGTTTATTAATAATAATATCTAATAAGAATACCAATATTCGTGACACCAACTTGGAAGAAGGCACACCAACCACTGGATCCACCACATACATCGAGGTAACATCGAATAATTTAAGGCACTAACCACTCCTAATAACACCACTACTTCTAACATAACCAATAATTCTAATAATTCTACCAAACCGTTTAACAATAATTATTATCCTGAAACAGAAGGAACTTATTATATAACCCCATCCAAATCAACATCTCCACCAACTCCTTTACCTTCACTAATCAGGCCCTAATTCATCCCGTTACCTACTCCAGTCCAGACAATTACCATAAATACAACCGCCATGACAATCACGCTAAGACACATACAATACGTCGACTAACAGACAATCAATATCACCCATTCTGCTTATAACATCCCCCATCACCACCACAACAGAAACCAACGACAAAGCACTCCCAAACTCAACCTACCCTGACTACACATTGCAACAATCAATACTAAAGACAAATATAAGTGAATAATACAAAAACAAAACAAACACAAAAAAGAATAATAAAAAAACACAGTCGAGGAAATAAAAGCATTAGACATGTTAAATATGAAATAACAGACGCAAATTTCAACCCGCAAAGGACTAAGAGGAAGATGCATAAGTACACAAGAGTCCCTGGCTTCACCAGGCTCCCCTTAGACTCCCAGTGACAACATGCAGGAAGACTAAAAAAACTAATCTAATATTTATAATATGTACTAGTTATGCAGAATATAAATTTAGCCACAGAAAACGTAATAGTGAACCATCAACAGCAAACCATCTACCTCTAACGATAGTCATATTTGCATCTCTACAGCACATTCACGAGCCAAAAGACCATGTGAGAGATTGCAATTGGCACAAGTTTGCGACAATAGACTCCCACATCCCAATTATATCGCAAGCATAAATGAACAAAGTCAAAAACTTATTAAATACCAAGTGTCTCAATCCCTCACATCACCCTATAATAATACAATAATAAGAAAGAAAGCCCCCAGGACTGGATAATATCCCAAATTATTATGCACCAAAGCACTTGCCAGCTAGGGCCATCTTCTGCTTGTCCAATGTTTTTAACTCCTTATCCCATTTTTCCAGAAACCGCAAAAATTATTCCTATCAATAAACCCAACAAACCCAGCAACAACCCTATCAACCGATCCATTAGCCTCAGCATCCCCCAATAATAATCTTTGAATTCTTAATCATTGGCCGACTGCTGAAATTCATATTAGAAATTACGCCCTCTGTGATACTCTGGACTTAGCAGTTCAGGGCATCACAGAGAGCGTAATTTCTATATGAATTTCAAACTCCATTTAACGTGAATCATCAAAATGACACAGTCCTACATCTTAAACAGTCACTTGCAGAGTGCTACTCTGCAAGGCGCATAGGCGCACCCAGGGGTCAGGCCCCCCCCAAGAAAGAAAAAAAAATTAGCAAGTAACTTGTAGGTATATTACGTACGAAAATTATAATAGTCCTTACTATTTAATAATCCCTTGCCGGATTATACTTTTAAAAAAATGTGCGCTGGTGCTATTCCTATCCCAGTGGCCAGTACTACCCCTATTTTATTACAAGACTGTCTCGTCCCAGCCGCTCCCGCTCGTGTTTTTTCGGCCGTCTCATCTCGCTAAAGCAGCAGCACACTCGCGATTCTTGCGTAATTCGCCTTCGTCCCAAGATTAGTAAACAAGGGAGGTAGCGTACTAACTTTCACCCAATCAGCGCGGCAGGCTGGACGCGTCACTGTAGTGTGCCTGTCGACCGTGATCGCCAATCACGTGCAATCTTGAGTCGACCTTGAAAAGTTAGATTGTATGTAGCGATTCTTATTTAATAAAATACAATGATAAAACTTCAATCACAATGTTTTTGTATTATGGTCCCCCCAAGAACAAACTCTGGGTGCGCCTATGGCAAGACGCGCTCCCATTCAACTTCTATACATTCTAGCGTTCCCCAGGGTTCTTCCTGTGGTCTTGCCCTATTCAATCTGTATATTAATGACATTCCAACACCGACTGATCACCAAGTAACCCTATTCCTATATACACATGACACAGCTATCACGAAACCCTGACTTAAGGATGACACTGCTTTTAAAACAAACGGACAACAATACCGACGAACACCACAAGCACTCAATTAACATTACAAAATTCCTAAAAACCCAAATTCTACAGTAACATCCATTGGCACCATAAGTAAAAAGTAAAAATCTGGCAACAAGAAAAAAGACCATACTAATCAAAAACCAAAATATCTAAAATAACTCAACATACCAAATATTGACTAAAAATGCAAAATAAACCGAAACTATTCAATAACCATTAACCTGGCTATAAGTTAAAAACATGTACTACCTATTAACTTGTGCAACTAATGCCCACCAAAAAAACTATGTGTAAACATCCTTTGCCAACACTCCCCCACATTCAGCGAGATCTAAAGTTCCATTAATAAAATTATTATATATTAAAAAATTATTACTAGATTATTATTGTAAATTATTATTATATTAGACATGAGATGGTGTACTACTGTTTAACCTGAAAACGAGAATTCTTGATTTTTGCCACTTTCAATTTGTTAAATAAAAAAGAAAATAAAAGTCATTTTGAAATTTGTGCACTGTAGACAGAAAAGTTTCTTATGTATTTTCGAATGTCTCTCTGTAAATAGTTCCCCTATTATTTTAGCGATTCCATTTAATTATTTTATTTCTTTCTTGCAAATTATGAACTTTTTCCCATTTTTCCTGGAAAAGTTTTATGTTTAAGAGTCACCTGTATTGTTTTTCAGAATAAAATAAGTAAATAGTTGTGTGCTTCGATAAAAACCAGTTTACCCATTAGAAATCGTGATACTTCGAAGTCAACAAAAGTCAACTGGACTAAAAGCATTTTTGTTCCTATTGAGACGGACTGATCTATATCAATTTAGTAGATTAAGTTTCATCGAACAGCGGTAATAGTTTAGGTCTAAGCGGGCTGAATTTTTTCCTAAAAAAATAGCAGCTCATAAAAGATATGAACATCAAAGGCCTTTTAAGAACTTTTTATGACAGAAGTATATACATTCTCACGTGTTTCTGATACTTTATATAATATCGACATTAGTTGAACCATTGAGTAAATAAATAATATAAAGAGGCGCAACCCTCAAGGGAGCCGAGATTTTAGTGTTGTATTCTTTTGCCAATAACTACAGAATTATCTACATAATCTACAATATTTAAGGCTATGCAACCGAATTACAAATACCTTCGCGTAACACTAAAAATTGATAACAATCCTGAAACTATTGGCAAAATAATACAATACTAAAATCTCGGCCCCTTGACGGTTGCGCCTCTTTATATTATTTATTTACTCAGTGGTTGAACTTATGTTGCATCAATTTTTAAAATTACCAGTGTGAACCACATATTGTTGTTTGTACCTACCTTCTTTATTCGATATTAATGTATCTTAGTTAATGAGCTATTATATAACTTTCTTGGAGTACCTAATCTGTGAATATATAAATAAATAAATAATAAATGAAAACGTGTTGCCTTTGCTTCTGGTTCACTTTAACTTTTAAATATTTCACGTATATCATAAATTTATATATACATTGTAAATCGGTCTTGGAGCAGCCAAGATTAATATTTACTTAAACAAGTTCTTTTAAGCAATAATTTATATAGAACGTTTATCCCTGTTTAAGAGTTAAATTGGTGTAAACGAAGGGATGTAGGGTTGTGCTAACGATTTCTGAATAAGTAATGTCATGGTGTTTGCTGGTTCTGCAGTAAGCTAAAATGTGTATATTTAGATTTCTATGTTCTTGAATAAAAATAAATACTTAATAGCACTTATTTAGAATGTTACACATCTTAGCATCCCCAATAGTGGGTCTCATTGGAACTATTACTTTGTTCAAGTAATTTTCGTTCTAATCGTTTTTGATGGCGCTCACTTATTTAATAAGACGAACATCTAACGTATTTAGTAATTTAGTTGGATTATAATAACCATATAATTACACGTTCTGTTTTATAATTGTTTTTTACATATCATATAAATATATATATATCTATATATTATATAATATACATTTTGTTATTATATTTTCTAGTGTAAAATACTAGAAAGCCACTGATACGAATTTTAGATAACAATATTGTATTTATATTCATTTAGAACTATATACGTTGGTTTTCTGGGGCAAACTGTTGAGGTTTGCCTTTGATACTACACTTTTATCTTGACATATTTTGGCAATTTTCTTATTTCTATTTATTTTTTAGAATTTGGCGTGATTCCCAGAATTAAGTTTAATGAATATTAACTATCCGCCACAAATAAACTACAAACAATACATATAATTACACATCTCCAATACTAAAAACCAGAAATAAAGAAAATTGCTTGCTCCTGATATGCTTTACAACCAGTTGTAATGAAATTTAAACATTAGAAAAATAATGCAGGAAAGTTTAAAATTTAAAGAATTTAAAATGTTCAACGAGAAACGGAACCTGAAAACAAATTATCAACTCTGCGAAAGCCTTAAAAATTGTTATTATTTGTTATATTTCTATTGGTATATATATTTTATTATAACAGGCCAAGACAAGTTGTATATTATGTATTATGTGATTATTATATGAATAAACTGTCGATGAATAATCATTTCTTTTTTCTTCTCACATAGTATTTTTTTGTATTAGTTACATTCGGGTATTTTTGGGACAAACTGTCTTCCATAACTCTTTAGCTATTGTAGACAGACAGAAACCTTTAAAACAAAAGTTATGCTGTATATTTCGACAATATTTCTTGTTGTATAGGGTGGTCCATTTAGGCTGTGCATTAATTCCAAATTTGATTTGAGAATATCAAAAGCTTTCCGATAAACTATCATAACTTTTTTTTTTTTTAAATGACTTTGTTTAGGCTTTATACAAGCATAATAACAACAAACATATCCAAACTGATATACTTACATTGATATTTCATCTCTAAACACGCTATTATTAAATTCATTGAACTTTCTTTAATAGGTACATGATGAATACTGGATTAAATATCATAAAATTCAAAACGTCTAAAAACAAATTATTAAAAATTTTTTCAACTTACCAAAATTCATTCAATATGGTCAACAATTAAAAAACGAAGTCCACAAGAAGATGTACATATTCTTTCGCTCTTACAAGCTCTTCAGGTGAACGATTTCTCGCAAAATAAAGTGATTTACTTGAACTTACATTTTATAATTAATAAACTGTCATATGTAACCATAAAAAACAAATTTCTAAAATTAATATATGCCGCCTACATTTTCATGTTTTCTTATAAAATACTCTACCTCTCTTTATTCGAGACTTGTTGTCTATAAACAACCTTATTCAAGCCTTATATGGCCCAATAATAACAAAATTATCTAATATATTTATTGATGTTCTATTTCTGAACATGCAAATATAAATTATGTTAAATCCAAAGAAAAATTGTTGAAAATACTTTAGAACATTGTTATTGTCGAATAATGCAAAAACAAAATACTCTGAAGGACTATATGTCATACAGCACTGAATTATATTGCAGAATCCATAACATTCAAAGCAAAACGCAAAACATTTAAAAAAAAAAATTATTAATCTTCATAAAAATTAATATAATCTAGTTTTAGTTTAATTGTTTAATTGAATTTGAATTATGAACACTTTGTAGATGAAAATTTAAATTCTAATACATATTATATTAAAAGATCGTTCGTTCGTTAATCAATTAACACAATAAAAAATTTAAATTTGAAAAATATTGCATTTCTCATTAGGTTCTACATCCGACATCCTATACAACTGCAAATATATTTGGAATATTCAATGTTGATTGCTGACTTTTGCTTTAAAGATTTTTGTCCATCTACAATTATAATAGCCAAGGAGTTATGGACACCCTGACATTAATATTACATATTTTGATATTTTTATATTGGCTTTTCTATTTCGATTTGGCTTACTCCCAGAATAATATAATGATTATCAATAATTTAATTACTTTTTCTATATATTGTATATCGAATAAAGTAAAAATACAAATGGGTAATATATAAATTACTAACTAAATTATGCGATATCGAATGTTAATTTACTTTATCTCAGTGAATAACTTTTATATAAAAATTCTGCATACACTTTAAAAGCTTTCCATGATTTCTTTTTATTTATGTGTAACTATATTTATCCACAACTCATATTTCTGCAAATATTGATTAAACGTGGGTATAATTAGATTATATTATTTTTATCGCATGCACATGCATTCCTATAGTTAGAGCAAATAGTAGGTAGCTAACTCCTGTATGTCATCAATACTAACTCCATTTCAGTCCATGATTTTCTCATATTACGGATGAACTCCTTCCAATTAAATCAGTGAATTTCAAATATAGTACCTACTGTATCAGAGTTTCAGTTTGATTTGTTTAGTGGGTTGAAAAATCTCTTTTATACAAGTAACCATTTTCATCTATTAAGTATACAATAAATTTATGGTAGATTGAGAAACAAACAAATAAATTGGTTGGCTGCGATGACCTGAGATTGAAAATAACGCGTAATGTTTTAGCCATCCATTGTACTGCCAACAAGTAGTAGTCAATGTTAATTTTTCTCTTTTCACCTTCATAAGTGTTCCGGCATCAAGAATCTTATACCATAAGCTACAGAATGCCTTACTCTACTCCAATAAGTAGATGTTTCTTTACCCCTCTTATGATTTGCGTTTATAACACCTGCTATCAAGAGATGCATAGCTTTACAGTAGCCTTTCAGAACTGAAATGAAATGGCTAGTATTTCAGCCCCTGCTTGATAACTAGACGGACCGCGACCGTAACTTTGATTTGGTTAATTTTGAGAGATATCCAGTTTTTTCGCGACTCTGTGCCCCAGAAATTATTCTGATTCTGGTTGAACAACTATATTCAAACGAAGAAATTTTCTTGTGAAGTTCAATTTTGTCTTTTATGTCACCAACTGCTAGGAAATAACTGAAACTCTAGCTGCTCTTCGAAGCGTTGTGATTTATTCCACCCTTTGTCACTAGACGAAACGACCTATAGGAGATCACAGGTTACCCCTGTATAGTACCAATGTAGTAGACTTTTCAATAATTTTGTCAACATGTACTTCCCAAGACAGTGTGAATCTAAAGTTAACCTTGGGTATTTGAATTGACGTGTAGTTACAAAAATTTTCCATTATAATTGGTGTTAAAAATTTCTATAGATTTATTCTTTTTGTGAATCGGATAATATTAATATCGATAGAGCAGATTGAAAAATTTATTTTATCATGCCATTTTCTTACTAATCTTACAGGTTAGAAGCATCTCACGTATTTTGAAGAAAGAAACGCAAATTTGTAACAATTTGAGCTTACATTTAACGCTTAGTAGATTTGGTAGTTCATAAATAAAACATAATTAAGAAAGTCAGTGTAGGTTCTTAATTACTTAAAGAGTATGTTTTGCAGATCACTTATGGTTCGGGTATGTTCCAACTTTGCTAAAATAGCTTGTTAAAGTAAACCAAACATTCGGAACGTAACTTCAACATTCAAGATCTGATGATAACGACTGCTTCTTATAAGTCCCTCTAAATGTGGACAAAGGAATTTTGAAAGATAAATATTACCGGGTTTAAGCAGGGCCAATATTTTATTGATTTTCGAGCTGTTGGTGGAAACAAAAATGTCCTGTGCATGTTTTGTTCTAGGACTTTGTTTTAAAAACCAAACTTTTAGTATATTTAATCTTACTGTTCATTTCGTTTTACTGTTTTTGTGAAGTTAAGAAGATTATAATAATTATGCACTAATTAGGCATTTTAGCGTTCACAAATGTTTGTCTGTCGGCCGACTAATGTGTTTCTGAACGATCCAGCCTTTAAGTACTTAATTAATTTCAAATTTTCTATTCAGACAATAGAGAAAAAAATTCAAGTTAAATTATTTATATTTTTCGCAAATGTTTCGCAATGTTAAAGAAGATACAAAAAGAGAAAGAAGTTAAATAATTAATTAATAAGCCTTTGCCACTTCTTTTTTAACCAGTAGTGTCGAATGAGTGTAAGAAACGATTGTATTCTGTATATTTGCAATTAGTTCTGCGAAGGTGATATGTATCTAGCCACTTAGTGAATTCGTTAAAATTTATAATTCAATTTTTTCCAGATTGCTTTGTATAAATCGAAACAGTTTTTTGTGTTTAAATTGAAATTTACTTATTAATTATCAATCTGTTATAATATTATACTGAAGTTATTTTTAATATAATTTTTGAATTTCTTACAGTTTCAAAAAGAAGTTCCTGCATATTAACCCGTACAAATTTTGTGTTTAACAATGATGAGTACATAATAACCTGAGAGCGGTGTAGAGTTTATAAACATTATCTCAAATGAATTTCATCGATGAGCAATATTGGCCGGTATGTAAGGAAAAGGAACAGAAATCGATAATCATATACCAACGGATACACGTTGTATACCCCACTACGTGAAAATGACGGAGACGATTTCTTTAAATTTTAGAAATATCGTCAAACTTATAATATCCTGAAAGTTCTACGTTATAAAAACAAACATTTTTTTTCGTGCATTTTTATTATAACTTATAAAGAAATGTACAATGGGATGTATGACACCAAATCATTGTATATTTATTATATTACAAGATTTTTATACTTACTATGTATATCAAAAATCTTTTTGTATCATTACACTACATGTTCACCCAGGTACATCCTGCATTTAATACTCTTTATGGAATATGATCTAAGTCTCGTGAGCAATATTGATGATAGGTAAACAATAATAAACTTAATAACCAGTGATTCTTAGTTATCAGTTATCAGGTTCTACTTTAGCTGTCGATATACGATCTTCCAAACGCTTTTATAACACAAGCGCAGCGTTCGTATTTTTCTACTTCCATTTCAATTATAGAATGGATTACATTTAATCCATTTTGAAAGCAAAGACGATGTCTGCGTAACTCAAATAGACCAATTTATCTTAAAGGCAGTACATCTTTGTAAAATGAAATTGGGATTGGTTAGGTGCAGTGGCATAATAATTTCAAAATTATCAAACGAATCTAAAGAACGTTGCAAAACTATACAGTCTGTCCTAAATTGCATGCATTGCTATATCGGTCTATTAGAAATAGAGAAACGGTTAAATAAATTTTAATAAGTGCATTGTTAAAACACTTTTTTAAGGTGCCTTCGTTGGCATTACGAGAAAATCTCTATCGTAATTTTGAATTAATGCCACCAACGCTTTTTTAATAGGGCTCTTAATTTCCTTTTCAGTGATATATCACGATTTTTTCTCTCCCTCTTCATTTTTGGGATTTATTACTACATTTCTTGAAATTCCTATCTAAAAAAGTTGATTTATATAAAAATATTCAAATTACCCAGTTTACTTACTGGGAAATAACCTCTACGCCTTTGACGTAATGCTAGTGGAACAGCTAGAGGGAAAACTCTCTTAGACAGTAGATTTATAAAGTTTCAATATTGTAGATTATTAAAAATAGTTTGATAATTATGTATTCCAACCAACAAAAAGCTACTTATTTTATTAGATTAAGGCAATTAACACTTTATTAATAATACACCGAACAAGATTTTCGTTGATAGTGCCAGAACCAAGCAGAAATTTTGGTAAAATTGACATGATATCCGAAAATTCTAGAAAATGCATATTTTTAAGGTTAGCTATGGCGTCACGTGTGCGTCATCCAGAAAATTATCTTGTCTTAATACAGCGCCATCTCTTGTCGACATCGGTAGGTACTAGTTTAACGTGATCCGCGATGCCCTATTACAGTTGAACGGCCCTGGATCACAGTAAAACACAAGGAAGAAGTAAAATGGCAATAATTATGACAAGAAGTATCAGCTCAACATTGTTTTGTTTTTTGTCCTAGTAACAAGATCCGACCAGCCACTATCGAAAATTATTGTATTCTTTTATTTTATTTGAGGGGTGGAAATCATTCCGGTAATTCATTTAAGTTTTTATTATTATAATTTTTTTATATTTAAAGTTTAAGCTAATAAAATGGGATGTTTTAAATTAAATCTTCCTCACAGCCTACATAGGAAACCAATTTCTATCATATTTTATACTAGCAAGTAACTTTTTCTGATATTGAACCATAAAAAATCCAATATGGCGCCCATAAGAAAAACCAAAGTTAGTGGTATTAATCCAAAAACAAATGACGATATAGGTTTTCTGATAATGCCAACAAGAGTATCTTAAAATTAAACACCTGCACTGCAAATTAGGCAGATACGGGAAGTTTCTGAAAATGCACCTTTCCAGTTTTTTGAATATATCTCGAAAACGGAGATAGTTAAGTCAAATTTTAAAACATCATCGAAATGGTCGTAAATTATTTAGAATTTTCCCCTATTTTCTCTATCTCCAATAATAACCGAAATAAAAAAACATACTAATATAATTACAGTAAAAAATAAAAGACATAATAAAATAAAATGCCTATGAATAACTAAAGGTTTATTAAATTTTATAAACATAAAAAATAATATGTATAAAAATCTTAAAAAGAGCAATAACGCTTTCTTAAAGGAAAACTAATAATTCTGGCTGCATGGCTAATGGCCCAATGCCATAAAAAAACTATAATAATTATAAAAATAAATTACACGTAGATATTAATAACAAAAGCCAAAATACAATGCTTCAAAAATCAAATAAATCAAAGCAAGGGTAATATGTATCAATTGTGGAAGACGGTTAAAAACATTTGCCATGAAGGAAAAGGCCGTGAAGGTATATCTAGTATTAATCATGGAGATCGTGTGTTGAAGGATCAAAAATTTATGACAAATGCTTTTAACGAATATTTTTCAAATGTTGGCAAATCTCTGGTACATAAGATTGAAAGTTCACAAAATACTGCCCCTGATAATATGTCCCACAATGTAAATTCCATATATTTTAGTGAAGTCTCGGAATTTGAATGACTAAATGCAATTAAAGAACTTGATAATAAGCTTCCCGGAATAGATGGCATTAAATCTGAAACGATAAAAAAAATAGCTCCATTGATACTAACACCCTTTTCTTACATAATTAGCAGAATAGTCAACGAAGGCACTTGTCCTGCATTTTTCAAAATAGGCGTTATTAAACCTCTCTTTAAAGAAGATAGGCCAGTAAAATTAAGTGAAATACACCGTAAATTCGGAACAAATTTGTAACAAGCTGTTTGTTGCGTTAAAATGTAGGGGAGGGGGTACTAAATATGTCAACAAAAATCCCAAAAAATCCGAGTATCGGAACACACTAAAAAATCGTCCGCCATATTGAAATTCGCGATATTTTTCGTTTAAAGTCAAATAACTTTATTATCTTAGCCGTTATCAAAAATTATGAAAATAGGAAAATTCGAGAAATCTTCAAAATGACGTTTAGAAATTTGTAATAGCTTAAAAATTAAAAAAGTTAGAGCTTACAAATTATAATATATCAGTTGAAATTTTGTAATTTTCTTCTATAAGAGTTGCTTATTCTGTTCTGGTGCCGGGTGAGTCAGGTTGTATGGTAAAAAATTAATATGTGAATAGAGCATGAAAAAATAGTATTGACGTGTCTCAGGATTTTGCTATATAACCTTAAATTTTTTATACAAGGTGTTAAAGTTGAAAATTTTTCGTTGAATTTTTTTAAATATCCTTTGATTAAAAACAGTCGTATCAATAAAATTTGGTTCGTTTATATTTTTCATAGGGCGCTATCAACTGGCGATATTAGTTTTTCAAAACTAATCCAGTGGCGTGCGTTTACACTTTTTTTTCTGATAAGAATGCCGATAACTGTGAGCCACTGGATTTTTTCCTAAGTTGAAAACCTAATGCAATAATAATAAAATACTCTAAGGAAACAAAATCTTCATTAACGAAAATTTAAAAACAACTGCGACTTTTCGGGCCCGCAAGGAAATTTCATTTTATATATTCCTTAGTTTATGCACATTTACCCTTAGTTGACGTGAAAAATGTACTATTCGGTCAACTTGTACTTGTTGGTTGTTAATTGATTAATTTTTAGAGTGCATTGAGGTTAATGTACTTCATTTAGAACATTTATTGTAAACACTAAACAGTAGTAATTAAGTCGCTGTTGTTTTTAAATTTTTGTTATTAAAGATTTTGTTTCCTTAGAGTATTTTATTATTATTACATTAGGTTTTCAACTAAGAAATTGTAGAAAAAATGCAGCGGCGCACAGTTATGGGCATTCTTATCAGAAACATATGTGTTAACGCACGCCACTGGATTAATTTGAAGAACTGTTAACGCCAGTTACGCCCTATATAAACCAACCTAATTTCATTGATACGACTGTATTTAACCAAAATATATTAAAAAAATTCAACGACACATTTACAACTTTAACACCTTTTATAAAAAAATAAAGGGTTATATAGCAAAACGTCAATACTGTTTTTTCATGCTCTTTTGACATATTAATTTTTTACCATACAACCTAACTCACCCTATATATATATAATAGAAGGCCACATATAATAAAAAGCCACATAAAATAAAAACACATTTTTATTTAAACCACAAAGGTTAATAAAAGTAAAAACAGAAACAAAATATTAAAGAAATTAATACACTAGATGTCAATCTCTGCTTCGTCTTTTAACAAAGACACAGGTGTTGCATTCGTGCAATATTACCCAATGCAATGAATGCAACTTGTTGTGCATCTTAAATTGTATTTTTTGCAGCTGCATAAGTTTGAACAGTTTGCAGTTGCAAAACAAAATATTTAATATAAATTCAGCGGCACACTTTTGTGACATTTTTTCTGGTTCTAGACAAATTTTATTTTTAATCCCACCCCAATTTTTAGGATTGACGTTATTTCCTAGCAATTATTCTTGAACTTGAAAATACACTCGTTTTATATGAAGTTTGGCTGCATCAGAAGTTGGAGGTAAAAGTTTCAATCCAAAATTATGAAATAGATTTTGGCGGGCAACAAGTTGGGTATATATTTAATGTATCTAAATGAGTTCAAATCTTTACTTTTATGACCTCCATACCAATATAAAATAAATTTCTCACCCAACACCACAAGATGTGATATATTAGTATAGGGATTTTTAAAGTCTTCCAAATTAGAAATTTCCTTATTATTTTTTAATATACCTAGTTAGTGCTGTTTTTTCCCTTCTTATAGAACGCTGATGTTGTGTCGCAGCCTGAAATTGCATGTAAAAATAAAATATTTTTGACCACTGTTTCACCTAATATGGAGTGAAGTATAAATTAAAATAATAAAAATTAGTATGCTAATTATAATAAAGAAACATTGTTTTCTAGTGCTAGAGTTTAAATTATCTAATTTAATGCATAGTACCCAAACTTTAGTCGCCATTATCTCAGTTATTTATTAACCGATTTAAAAAAACTTTACACTGTTTTGTAGCTTGTTTAATGTTTAATTCATTTTTTTGATAAAATTAATGTAAGATTAATTATTCAAGTTAAAAGCTAAAAAGTGCCTAATTTCAAGATGGCGGCCTAATTTTTGAGGGGTTCCGCCACCTGGATTTTTTGGGATTTTTTTCCTGTTTAATAGGACATCTTCCCCTACATATTCCCCCTAAAGTTAGCTTGTTACAAATTTGTTCCGAATTGAATGCTAATTTTACTGGAGTAAGGAGACAGAAACAGTTTCAAGAATTATAGACCAATTACTCTTATTTCTAATTTCGCTAAAATGTTCAAGAACATATTAAAAAAGCGATTAACTAGCTTTTTTAATAAATACAAAATTGTATCTGACTTACAGTGTGGTTTTAGGAAGGACAGCTCTACGCACGATGCTATTTGTAAATTAACTTCTAAAATTTATTACTCACTGGATAAAAGTGAACCAACCATAGCTATCTTCGTAGACTTCGCCAAAGCCTTTGACACTGTGTGTCATTCTAAATTATTATACAAGTTAAATGTAGTGGGAATTAGAGGAAATGCTTACAAAAAAAATAAAGAGCTATTTAGAGAAAATAGTTAATTGTCTCTATAGAAGATCCAAATATAATAAACCAGAAACGGTACAGTATGGTGCACCTGATGGAACCGTCCTTGGGCCTCTGTTGTTCTCTATTTATATAAACGACTTATTAAATTTAAACAGCGCTGGAAAAATTATAAATTTTGCAGATGACACTGGGGTCCTCTATAAATCTGAGCCATGGAAATCGTTGAAGTACAGGATGATTTATCACATACATATATTTCAATGGTTCCAAGATAACAATCTAACACTTAATTGAAAAAAACTAAATATATCGCAGTTACCACCTACAATGTAAACCGCCCACACTTCAATATACTTGATGTAAAAGTGAATAATACCGTTATATTACCTGAATATAATAATAATAATAATAATATATAATGAAAATGTTAAACACTTATGTGTTATTATCGACAAAATATATGAGATGGGACCAACATATTAAGTTAATTGAACACTAGAGCTGGATGGTGTGGGATAAGGATCCTCAACGTGTTCACATCGTTGATATACGAAACCCACAGTTTTACACCACCCTCAAATGGCGGTTACAGGAGCTAAATTGCTTTTACACAATATTTCATCGACTTGGTCTACCCGCCATAACCACAAAAATTGTCTTTATTTTCAATGTAGAATTATTGAGTGTATTAATAAATAAAGAATGGATTTGTTTTCGTTTCTAATGCACTAAGCGTTTGAAAAGCTCTTGATTTCTGTACACGCTGTGTTAAAAATCGTACGCGTAAAACCACTTAAAGGACAAGGACAACTAGTTTGCAGATGAAATGTAATAATGTAGGCAGGATTCTATACTTTATAGATTATATTGAAATTTACACCAGCATTTATATGCGAATTTATCCCCAGAACACAATCAAATTTTGCAATGGTAGAAAAACAAGTGGAATAGGGGAGACGAACGAATAATAATTTGTGAGGAAAGTTATTGGTAAATATATACATCGTGCACAAGCTTATTTACTTATAAATTTGTTTTTTTTTTCGAACGCTCATATTTTCTATCAAAGCATATGTTAAAACAAATTTTCTATGCAAATTAGATACATTTTTTTTAGGTTTGTATCGTATTTTTATCTTCCAAACTGATCCAGGCGTGAATAATTCTCACTAAAATACATACAAGACGTTATTTGAAAACTAAAGCTTTCAATATAAATTATTCAGAGAAAGTATTCTCTGCTAGATACGTATTGATTACAACGTTATTTAGGTTTTAAACAAGCATAAAAATAACAAAAATATTCAATTATTATTATTGTTATATCATTATATATATCACGTGCTTTTGACGTTGTCAATCACAAATTATTACTAACTAAATTATCTAGATATGGTGTCAGAGGAATTCCTTTGAATCTACTTACGTCTTATCTGGAAGGCCGGACACAAGCAACCAAAATAAGCAACGTCAAAAGTACTTATTCCTCTATAACACAAGGAGTTCCACAAGGGTCAATATTGGGACCCCTCCTATTTATCATTTTTGCAAATGATTTGATAAGTTTCTTAAATATGCTGTCATCTAATGTATCGGTAATATGTTATGCGGATGATATTTTTATTACAGAAACTGATTCAAACCTGTTAAAGAGTTCTGCAGAAGCCGTGTATAAATCTACTATTCTATGGTCAGACAAAAATAAACTCTCTATTAATAAAAGTAAGACTAAAATTCTAGCTTTCTCATTGCCAAGGGCGAATAATGAAGATATTTTGTTTTATTTGAAGATTCCGATGGGATGCAATAACCCCTTCTGCTAATACTAAGATGTTAGGGATTAATTTTGATAACAGGCTTCAGTGGCAATTTCATATTGATGATCTCTGTACAAAACTACGAAGCAGTTGCTTCGCCATTCATTTCATGTCTAAACATGTTTCTCAGAATATTCTTTTAGTTTTTTATTATGCTAACTTTAACTCTCACATGCGGTATGGGATATTAAATTGGGGTACTAGCACGCATGTTAGCCGGGTTTTTATATTACAGAAATACGCATTAAGAATAATATGTGGACTTAATTGGCAACAATATTGCAGAAGTGCCTTTCAAAATTTAAAAGTTTTAATCGTAGCTAGTACCTACATTTTAGAGGTATGTTTGTATGTATACAAAAATAAAACATTATTTCAGGTAAATCAGGTGCCCCATGAGCACAACACTAGAATGCGGGAAATATTGATACCTAACAGCCATCAGACAGCGCTATATGAAAAGAACCTTTTTTACAACGGATCCAAATTTTATAATGCACTCAGTACGGATATAAAGTGTTCTCCTAGCATTCATATTTTTAAATCTAAGTTGAAACAATTTCTACTGGACAAAAACTGTTACACATTTGACGAATTTTTTTAAAGGCTGTACTGACATTTTAAATTGATATTTTGTATATTGTACTTATAGTTGTGTTTTTATTATAACTGTTTCTACTTTTTTTTTATGTGACTGTATATTGTATTTATTGACGTTTTCTCAATTATTCTATTCGTTTGTGTACTTTTTAATTGACGAAATAAATAATTTATTATTATTATTATTATTATTATTATTATTCGTTGTATTAAAATGAACGCTAAATTAAATAATAATTAAAAATTAACACTTTCCGATTAAATTTTTGTTGTTTTACACTCAAATATGTTGTATTAAATTAAATACTAAATAAGTCACTTTTTATTTAATGTCATGATTTGAAATAATGTATTATAAGAAAAAGTTTAAAAAATCATCTAAATTCGACCTGTTTCTGAGGATTCCGAAGTCAAAATCTTCATTGACTAGACTAAACCTCTAAAAACTAATTTAATATATTGAATTGGTCTACACTCAGAGTTTCTATCATAATAAAAATTGCAATGTTCACAAGTACCTTACCTCTACATTTGACGGTTCCGTACATAGGTACATACTTGAGGAATACGATTCTTTTAACATTTTATTCAAAGCTTGTTTTAGTATCAAGTTGGTATCATTCATCATCAATCGAATTATGGAATCATCTCTTAACAATAAGTACTCAATTAGTAATGAAATATGCATCGAAATAAGCATTGTGATATTAGGTGGAATCTACGTCCCTATCTAAATGATTAAAATATTGATCGTAACAAGCGCATTCGCCTGTAAATCTAGTGAAGATAATTTACTTGTGGCTTTGACTGAAATAAGAGGTACGTGAAAATACGTTCCAATATTATGTTACTTATGGATTTCCCGAAATAAATAATATGAAATGAAAATATTGAAGCTATATTTACTATATATATTTCTTCCTATTTACAAATCATTTTTTTTTGTTTCACAATCTAAACTACATACTTACTTTTTTGAAGCATACTTAATACATTTCATAATAAAGTAAATATAATCTATCGACTTAATAATATTTAATACTAATAGAAACAACTTTTAGAATCCTATAACCATTAAAAAGAAAATGCAATAATTCAATCCCCCCGATGAAATTCAATTTCCAGTTGATGGATATACCAATTAGACTTCTAACTTGTAATTCAGTTAGTGAAACGTTCCATTGCAGTAATTTTATTTCAATTGTGATTTGTTAAAACTAATGCATTCCTGTGCTTGTGATGTTCGGCCAAACTTTAATGGGCGAACTTTTGAGTGGACAACTTCTAATACTACCCAACATTTTAGTTAAAAGTCATTCGGAGCTTCCAATTCTGATAGATAATAGTAGTTTAATTTCCGAACAACTAAAATAGCATTTATTTTGCTTATTTTACTACTAATATTTGGAACTTCCTTTTCATCTTACAATAAAATGAAGTGAAAAGTTTAAAAAATGTAGAGCCATTATAATAGTCATATCCTTTTCCTGCATAAATAAATATTCATTTATTATTCGCTAATCTCGAATGTGCAATTAGGTCAACGCAGAATACTAGACCATTGCCATCATGTTACACATTTTTTTACCTATTACATTGTTGCATAAAGCTTTGTTGTTGTTGTTACAACTTAGTTAATATCACATTACATAAAAACATCCAAAAACTCCTAAATATAGAGTGATTTATTCTAATATTGTAGTATGTTGGTAATAATTAACCTTAGTAAACGTAATATTTTTTTGTATAGTTCACCTATAAATTCTGTCGAAAATTAGAGTTTTTTCTTTTTAGCATTGTGAAGAATTTTTTTGTATGTATGCGGGAACGGTGACAACTGGGAACACCGCAAATATTTATTGGAGACACTTGCTTACAGCGTTGTTTTTTTTTAATTAATAGCATCTTAAGCACTGCAGTATTACTCATTACTCGGCAGATTCGTCAAGGCAATTCAATAAATCACGAACTTGTTTGTAACATTCAGACTAGGTTCCATAATAGTTCATAAAATCTCGTAAAATATGTTTTCATTTTCAATAAATCTATACTGTCTTTTCCAATACATTTTACAAAAATAATTTACTGTTCTCTTTCTTAGGTGGTTGCTAAATTCTTTGAGCCGTCGGTGGTACAATGTCTACTGGAACCTTGGACTCGAGAAGTGGGGTTCATCATATGCTATGGAGCTATCATCCTCAAACTATACCGTCACTTGATAGAATTTCGCACCAGAAAAGCTCATAGATGGGTGGTGAAAGATACAGACCTGCTAAAGTACCTGCTCATCATGGTTATGTCGGTATGTCAAAACTTACTACTATGCTTACTATCATAGCTATACATATAATAAAATGGCTTGTCTTAGTGTTATACAAAAAAATATGACGAATTTATAACGAATTCAGTAACTATATAGATAAAAAATAAATCGTTTTATTATGCACAGAAATTATTAAATAAAATATTTTATCAATTTATTACTCCTACATAGAAAATAACATATGAGTGGTTTATTTTTATATTTATTCCCAAAAATAATATAATATTTCATACCATTTTTAAGTAATCACCAGAATCTAATGCAAAAGATCACCTCTCATGCGGGATTCTGGATTCTGAATTTTTAGGATTTCCTGCCGTGGTATCAACTTAAATTCATATAAATGGAGTATGAACTGACATAATATATATAAAATTCTTCATTTTTTTTGCTTGATGTTTACGTAACATATTGCTTTTATTCAAATGTCACGTAAATATGGGAGGAAAAAATATCGATGATTCAACTTCAACAAGATAAACATGCGGTACCTATACATAATATATAATCACATCCAAAGTTAGTGTAATTTTGTAACAAGCGTGTCGTTATGATCATGATACATATCATAGAATATTTCAAATGGGTACGAGATCGAGTGATCCCATAATTTGAACATATTTTCAATTCCTTCATGACGATATATGTAGATAATATGATTTATGAAACTTGGAAAACTAATGACAAACGTCTGTGGGCAAGATGTATTAGTTACAGCGTTAGAGGTAGATTCATTGTTTAATCAAGATACGTACGCTCTTCCTGGTATACTCTCTAAAATGCTTCGGGAGTATATTTCGACACAATTTCATACTAATTATTACCCTGTCCTAAATCCTGAAAGGATTCCAGCTTCGTCTTGTAAACGATTCTTGTAGATAGATCCGTAAGAAGAAGTCCAGTGGCAATAAATCTAGCGAATATACCGGCAAATATTATCTTTTCGTCCAATTTATCTACTAGGATACCGTTGATCTAGAGTCTAGACATTAATTCATTTTTCTAACTAAGAAATTGGACCAAGATAACGAATTTAATTATATGCCTAGTGGTATAGTATATATATGTAGTTCATTGTATCTATAGTGAGTCGTTATACTATTTACTGTCAAAGGGATCACGATATTATTCTCGTTTACCTATTATTATTACATCTTAATGACGTAACTTGCAGCGACACTTTCGAATTGTATTGGCCCAATTCAAAGTGTAACCTAACAATTAGCTCCAGCTAGCTACAGCGAGGTAGTGAATTCGGTGAAGCCTTGTTTTGAGTACTGAGATTCTATTGAAAACAATATATGGGCGCCAGAGTATTTTTAACTAAATAGACAAAAGTTTACTTAAAACACAATTAGGTGTTTACTACACATAAATTTGAAAGAAAGGAAAGCTTAGATTTTAACAAGTTTAATTTTACAAATTCTGTACAAATAAAAAAATGAATAAGTATAATTGAAATATTGAAACTATGAACAATGGAAAAATGGAATAAAATTTACTATTAACTAATTTCTCTGTCTGTCTGTTTTCTTTTGGGAAAGGCTTACTCAACGGAATTAAGTGAGACGGAAGGGGTTCTCCAGGTATCGATGAGTCCTGCGAGTACTCGAGGTGATGTAGAGGTTGTAAGATCCTGTCTTCACACTCCTGCTCAATCCAGATTGTCCAGGTTCCAACCAAATTAGTTACTTTTCGGGAACACCCAATATCTCCTTACTTCTGATGTTGGTAACTCGGTATATATTTCCAGTGAGTCCAATTTCCAGAAAGCCAGATGTCATGAAATAAAGACAGAACAGTTAAGACAAGAAACAGAGAAATTAAAATAGGTTGAAAATTATTTCAACTAGTGGTAAATGAAAAAAATAACAAAGTTTCGGCAATATAGGTAAATTCGGGTAAATTACTAGATAATATTCACAAAATTAATATTTCTTAATATTACAATAGAAAATTGTCAAAATGACACAACAAATATTAGAATTTGTAAAATGACCAAATTTACATAAACATACGGTATCTGACACCAATTACTAAAGAAATGAATTATTAACAATATAATACTAAAATTTGAACGCAAGTATTTAGTAAGGTTGCAAAACTTCACTATCAGTTCGTTAACAAATAACCTAACTTGACTTAATTTGTCCTATAGGTTAAAAACCATGAGGAGACTGTAATTTTTTTTAAAGGACTATAATTAAATGTCACATTACAGAACACTAGAAACTTAGGAACGTTAATGAAGTAATAATTGTAAAAATTTAGATATTTAATATTAATAACAAAATAATTAGTAACAATAATAATATTGAACTAAATTCGAAATTTTAACACAAATAAAGATTTCAAGTCAATCTTTTATTAATAGTTTAACGGCAAAAATAGCAAAAATTAATATATGAAATAATCGATAATTAAGATAGCAAAGGTTTTTCGCTTATCGACGGAAAAAAAATGATTGAATTTATGCCTAATTTAAAATGGCAGAAAATACTTAAAACCAAGGTAATTATACACTCTTGTAATTTACACGATAATTAAGAAATGAACTTATAATAATAATTTGTCAATAATAAATTGGATATGGCGTGAATATGATGAAAAAAAGGAAACCAGAAAATCGGACTTCTGTCACATCCGAAGCAAGTGATCAAATGTACTACAAATTGATTAATTCAAAGAGAATAAAAAATACTATAGATCACTTACCTCGTTTGCTTTGGAAGTACCTGGACAGAAATCTGTAGCTCTGGACAGTAAATAAATTCGGCAAAAAACCCAAGTCTCAGATGGACTTTCTTACTATACAAAACCAGTTTAATCTCCTTTTTTCCAGCTCATATGAATCACAGTAGAACCTAATAACAATAAAAATCCACACAGAAATTGTTCTATGCACGAAATACGATAATCTGCAAGTTTCACTTACAGATTATCGTATTTATACAATTTAAATATTGTATAACGTGTCAATTAACAATAATTGAACCACGAAAAGTCTACTTTAGACAAGATACGGTAAAACGGAAATGGAAATACCCATCCACGTGTTTAAAAAACAGTGCTACTAGGTAATTATCTGAAATTAATCCAAAATATGGAACTAATACGAAATATGGTAATTATTCTTACAAATTATTATTAACTAAAGCAAGAAATCAAAAGCAGATATGATAATAGCGATATTTAAGAAATTACAAAAGGTACAACTTACCCCGATGAAATTCAAAAGGCGAAAGATCGTCTATCTATCCTGAAATGTGCTTCGTTCACAATGTTCGGTCGCTGTCGCGTCTTTGTTGCATTTTTTCCTACCACATACCGATCATATACGCATACAGGGTTATTCAGTATTGAGGAGTCATATTTTAATACGCAAAATAGAAATTATAATCTGCTGTAACGAATTACAACTTAAATCGTTACAAACTATATCATTAGTCATCAGAATATCTAAATTTTTATATCAACGACTTTACTCACTCCATGTGCCATTTGAAATTTTAAATTTTAGTGCTAATTTCTACGTAATTTTATTATGTTATTATCGCGAATAAACGTCTCATTCGTACCCGATATACTAGGAGGATGACTTATGGATGTACTGCATAATAGAAGAGAACTATGTTGGAATAAATTTATTAGTTCTTACTTTTTAAAATATTTAAAATATCTAGGTTTTATTATTTGTATGAACAATCGTTTAAGTATTATAATTGCATTATTATTATTTTTATGTCTTACAGTCCTTTAGAGGTGATAAAATGTAACTTTAGTTACGTTATATGGCAAATATAAATTTGCTTTACATCTGTTATGTCAAGCGTGTTCAAGCAACTTTTGACATCACTGTTATGTGCAACATCCCTACGCATTAATTTAACTCGGTTTGTCTCTAAATTAGGAATGAGTAATTTGATATTTTACACGCCACGAACGCTTTCTGCCAATTCTGACATCCTACCTGTTTCTGTTCTTATTTCCTACATATATTCCTTCTCATATATTATTGATTTTCTCCCTCCCTAATTCTAGCCTGTTAATAAAAATACCTACCTTTATGAGAAGTACACACAACTCAGTAGTCTGGGAATATTTACTATAAAGTAAGTTGCTGTCGTTCGTCAAAAGCGTATAAAATACGATAAATTTTTATGGTTACTTCTTATGTACTAAACCTTTTTTCATTTTAGGTAATACACCCTGTATATTGAGCTCAGTTTAAAGAACATTTATTTCTGAATTCAGCAATATATTACATATTATCATTGTCTTTCATATTTAATAAGATAATGGGGTTTAAATTTAAAGTAACACAAATATATGTTATGAAATAAAGTCATCCATGAAAACAACAAAAGCATTTAAATTATTTATTTATTTCAAAAACTAAAGAAGATATAGCATAATAATTTATATTTTATTTATAACAAATGTTCGAAAACATTACCATTTTGCTGCAGACAGGGGCGAAGGCGTTTGATCATATTCTGTCTGCATCTGCTTAAAATAATGGGGTTGTTAATTAAATTTATTTCATCTTGAATTTTTAAAAATATAGGTATTCTTCTTTAGTTTTTGAAATAAATAATTTAAATGCTTTTGTTTGTTTTCATGGATGACTTTATTTCATAACATATATTTGCGTTATTTTAAATTTAAACCCCAATATCTTATTAAATATGAAAGATAAAGGGATACAGGGTGTATCACCTAAATCCTAAATAAATCTAAATCTAAATAAAGTCTGTAACTTTATAAAAAAGCGATATTTGAAACTTGTCGATAAGTCTTCCTCCTGAATCAGAAAAAAAAGTGTCCAATTTTGATCAACTCTTTTCTAGGTGTTGCTCATGGAAAACGCCAATTTGCGGCCCATTCATAGATTTCCACCACAATAATCCAGGCCTACTTTGCAATTTTTTTGGAGCAAAAATTCGAGAAATCGTGTACGTGTACGCCACTATATTCAGCGTCCCCTAAAATGGGTCTCTACCAAATTTCATCCTAATTAAAAATTTGTATTATTACTTTTAAAAATTAGTTTATACCCGGAATGTTCACAAAAGCTTCTCAATAAAATAATTTGTTTATGAGTTGCTTTTATTTTATGTTCATAATGCATTTCCAATTATGATCTATGGATAATTTTTTGCTTGATAGTAAACATACATGATAGCAAAGGGGGTCGTAATTACATATGGTATTCTTATATGTTATTATTGCACACAACACAATAATCATCACTATCACTTTCGATATCATCAGAACCATTATGGTCATCTGTATCTACAACAGTGTCTTCATTATAGCCATCACTGCTAGAGTCACTGTAATTATCTTGTGTTGTCTTCTTACGCTTATTTTCTGCTTCTTTCTTATGCATTTTTTGTGCTACTCTCTTCTGGCGGTTCAATTCTTGTTGCTTCTGTTACTTCTCCTCAATATTCTTGCGCTTCTCTTCAGGTGTTTTATGAGATGTCATAATTTCTGTGCTATCTTTTGGAAAAATGTTGAAGGGCGATTAGCCACTTCAACTCTTGGCAGACAATCATTCTCTTGCATTTCCTTCTATCCCAATACTTCCCGTTCTCCTTCTTCAATGACTTGTTCCGACATACGAGCCTGAATTTGAATTTCTGAGAGCGAGAAAACGTAATCAGATATCATTTGGATTGTAGGGATAAATTCTACAGACTTCAAATGCGGAAACTAAATTTTGATTTGTAGCTGATTTTCCCCACTCAATGATTAGTAGTTCTACAAGCTGAAGCCTGCTAATTTTCCATCCAAAGTGATTTCATATACAGGTGCAACAAGCTGTATTCCAATATGATTTTAAAGGTTTAAGGAATGAGCGATTCAAAGGTTGTAACCAATGGGTGGTGCGGTTCGGCAGGCACAGTAGTATGATTTGGTTTTTTGCCAGGAAATCAAGCACCTCAACATCACTAGAATGAGATGAGTGACTCAACTATTAAAAGAACGGGCCCCGCTTCTTTTCGAGGTTATAAATGTTCTTCTATCTATTTCAGAGATATATGTGTTAACATAAGCGGATTTCGGTGACATACATGCTATACTTCCAAAGGGTAAGTTATCTTCGTATTCTCGTTTCTTGTTCTTACCGCGAAATATTACAAAGGGTGGTAAAAAATTTCCTTCCTCGTTGCAACATGCTATTAAGCTTATCGTTTCTCCTTTTTCATTATTCGTTAAAGAACTCTATTAGCAAGTACTTGACCAGGTTTATTGTTCAGCTGTAAGCCAGATTAGCCCATGTTGAATATTTTTGTGTCAGTACATTCCTCATTAAGGTAAAGTAGGGGTGAACTTCTTCGTGACACACACCGAGAGATCTGGCAATTGATCCAGCCTGAGCACTCCGGATTCTTAAATTTGGGTGTCTTTTTAGGAGCAAACGAACCAATCACAACCGACTTCTTTTCTATCTTTGTTAAATGTATGCTTAATATTGTTGCGTTCTGCAAATGTAAATGTTAAATGTTTAATCTGTTTTGATGCGGGTGCATATACACATTTCGCTAAATATTGAAGAGAGTTTACTAATTGCAGTTAATTTTCCATACCGAGGCAGCCATATGGTCCAAGAGTACCTCTCAACAAATTTTGTGTTTTGCTCATCTGAATAGAGTTCTCAGAGGAATACCAATTTCCTTGGATATTGAATTAGCACCTCTATGTCCATCCTTAACGCCTGGCAAGCACTCCAAAGATCAGTCTCCGTCCATTCACCTCTGTTGGACGTTCTCACATATTTACGTGACATTGTGTTGTAACTGTAAATATGTGGGATAAACAATACCGTCAAATAATAGTTTGCTATATGGTATCTAAACCCATCAAACATTAGGTAGTCCTATATAAAGATATCCATAATGAGTACCAGAAAACATATATCAAAAGATAAATAATTGATTACTAACAGTTACGACCAATGGAAGGAAAGTTACAGAAATATGTTTTTTTTGTGTGGAAATTTTCGTAATTTGCACACTAATGACACACCACACCATGCAACTCTCTTATTGCAATAAAACCACCAACCACGATGTTGTATTCTCTAGCATCTTCCCTCACTTCACTTTATCTGTAGAAATTTGATTTCTGCAAGCTTCCTTGGCAAAACCTTTTAATGAATCAGACATGTATTGAATTTAACTTTCATAAAGTAACACTATATTATCCAAGATGCTGTCAGGGACAGACGTAGTAAAATTTAAGCCGTTGTTAAAAAGATCAAGTTTCTTTAACAAAATATTGCGTAGAATGAATTTCAACAATGATACCAACTATCCAAGGAACATTGTTCGATATATTAATAATTAGTCTTTTTAATTATTTACTTTGTGAAGACATTTTTTAATGAAGTTAGCTTTAATTGATAATTGTCTTGCTATATGAAAGAAATTATGTGGAATAATTTAATATTATGCTTTATGAAAAGGAAATGTTCTTATCTGGTAAGCAGCTTTCTTAACGGCATGTTATTGCACACTCGTTGCTTCTCCACTTCATCACTATAAGTATTTATGTGCTGACACCTGTTCTATTCAAACTATTCAAAAGTTCAGATGTAAAGCCTTGTGACATCTATCACACATTCCATTGCTCTTCTTGTCTTATTTCAGTTATTCCACTCATTGTGTTACTGAAATATACCTTGAGAGGTCGTAAATTATCCAAAGTGCAAAGCAGTATGGAACACTGACAAAAATGTCATTTATTCTGAAGCAATAAAAAGCACTACGTGAACATGGAAATAATAAAATTTATACTTGACCAACTGCTTCCTTCCATGCAATAAAGAATAATGTTGTCAACATAAAATATATGAACTATTAATTTTGATTTATGTATTATGTGGTATAGGAACTCGAATAATATCAAAAACTAATAATAACTTATGTTAGGAAGATTTGAAAATCAATTGACAAATTTAAATGATAAAATTAGTTAAAATTGAAATAGATTTTTTTCTTCAAAATATCAAGAAGAACTTGCAAAAATATAAGACCAATCCAGTTTAATTAGAAAAACCGAATGAGTTTCGTTCAGCAATTTAATTTCGAAGAAAAAACAGTATACCATACCGCATATAATACCACTTAATGCATTACTTACTGAAGTAGAAATGTGATTGTTCTAATAAGAAAAATAAAATAATCCAATCCTAACCACCCGAAATTTCTTCTGATAGGTATTAGGTTACATGGCCGCATACACATCAATAACCCTCAACTTTATGCAAGAAAATTATAGCCTGCTCTATCTCGGCCGAACAGTGGACGGGGAAATTTATCGGGCTTGCAAGTCTCTTTGGTGGGATTATGTCACGGAGACAGGAGAGCTTATTATATTGATATTTGGAATACATCTTAGCTATGCCAGTAGGAACGCAAGGACGCAGTTTCATGTAAGTGTGAAATTTTTCATTATTTAAGTTCGGTTCATGTCAGGTCGGTGTACTCTGATTATGTTATCATCAGTATCAGATTTACGCCAGTCATCTTAAACAAAAAAAAAGGCAAAGTTCGCAAAAAATCCGGTAAGTATGAATTTTTGATATGTTGTTAGGCTTCATATCAGCTACATAAAACCAAGTTTGCAGCTACTATCGACATATGTAAAAATATACAGGGTGTTCCATAAGAAAAAAGTACATTTTTTTATTCACCCTGTATACCGTTGGCTTTAGAAAACTCTGGTTAGCATATTCAAAAACTACGGAAAAAAATACAGAGGCTAGCATTTGAAATTTAAAAATATCTTAAAAACTCGGAAGAAAAGGGGGTGGTTACTTTAACGTGGGACACCCTGTACATGTACTCTACATGCTTTGTTTTATACTTAATTTAATAAAGAGCTACATTACACCTATAATACCTCGTGATTTTATTTGTAACATGGATTATATAGTTGATGTTTTGCTGGAAAGGAAAAAAATCAAGTTTTTGAAGTCCTGTATCTCAAAACCTATTGGTCGTACAAAGCTGCACTTAGTCTCTAAATGAAGGAAATTTTATCGGATTGAAAAAAGCTGAGATTATTTTTTTACGTAGGATTCATTATTTACGAGTTATAACCCAAAAACTAAAAAAAATCAAAAAATATTGTGGTTTTTCCCCCACCACGCAGCGAGCACAAGTCTTTCGAAGCTGCAAACTTGGTTTTATGTAGCTGATATGAAGCCTAACAACATATCAAAAATTCATACTTACCGGATTTTTTGCGAATTAGAGTGTGTTAAATGACTGGCCTAATTATATGTACTATAAATATTATATTGTAAACTTGTTGAGATAGAGTGTTATTGGATTTAAATTTATAACGAAATATTTTATAATTTAGGAACCTTTATGTTGTGTTACCCGACGTTAATAAAGGCTATAAACGATAATGTAGCTGTAAAAGAATTAGTAATATATTCTTAATAGTAATATTTTCTAGTTATACTCAAGGTGATTTGACAGTGGAAGCTAGTATCAGTGAAAATGAGGTAGTTGGCGGTTTTGTCTTCTGCACAACCATGTGACTGGCTTTACTTTGACACATAACATAGCAAATATTCAACAGTTGGTATCAACCTATCTTAGTGGGATTGTTCAATAATCCGTATGTTTAGATAATTCACAATACATCGTTGGTATCTTAATGTCTTATATCGGTTTATTGAGACAGTACCGCAGTGGTCTATATTCTGTATCATAGTGTGTACCTCAGGACTAGTCCCCTGAGTTCACAACTTGGTCAGATGACCATATCCCAAAGAATAGATTTGTTGTATCTCCCGCTTATCTATTCAATGATTTATATTAAATAAGATGATTAAAAAAAGAATAGGGCAATTTTGTAACTATAAAGTATTTTGAATTCGCTTTTTACATAAATACAATAATAAGATAAAATAGTAAAAATAAATTTTACTATTTACGTCAAAGTTTGTTAGTTCTAATCCTCTAATGTCTTAAAAAGACATAAAAACTCTTTTCAGAGCTTATTTGCAAAAATCTACATTTAACTGATGAAAAACCAGTACTACGAATGTAGAAAGCAAATAATTTAATATTGCAATAAGCCCCACCAGACGGATTAATCCAAAAAAGGACTCCTTCTGTTATCAGACAGCGCACGTCACCATCCCATGGACCGGTTTCTGGCTTATTAGCCTTCATCAGCATGGTACAGGTAACGCACGCTGCATGACAACAAAAGGTCCAGTTCTTGATAACCTCGATCGACATGAAGTCGGTGAGATGCAAATGTGGACCGTGGGGCCCTCTGGTGAAACCTATTGCAATGTGGAATATGCCCAGACCAGGCGAAATATAGAAATGAAATCCAAAGAAGTCAGAAATCCATAGAGGTAAATTTTTAATAAGATAAAATAGTAAAAATAAATTTTACTATTTACGTCAAAGTTTGTTGATGAAGGCTAATAAATAAGCCAGAAACCGGTCCATGGGATGGTGACGTGCGCTGCCTGATAACAGAAGGAGTCCTTTTTTGGATTAATCCGTCTGGTGGGGCTTATTGCAATATTAAATTATTTGCTTTCTACTTTCGTAGTACTGGTTTTTCATCAGTTAAATGTAGATTTTTGCAAATAAGCTCTGAAAAGAGTTTTTATGTCTTTTTAAGACATTAGAGGATTAGGACTAACAAACTTTGACGTAAATAGTAAAAATTTATTTTTACTATTTTATCGTATGTAATATATAAGTGCTTAAAATTTTATCGATAAATTTTTTTCGAGAGCGATATTGCCTAGTAATATTAAGAGTGTAAATTGGCCACTTTATTATCTAATTAAATCACGAGCGCTTTAGCGCGAGGGATTTAATTTTTGATAATAAAGTGTCCAATTTACACGAGTAATTATTTCACGAATAAATTATTTAAATACAAAAACATATCTTTAACGACGAAATGTCAAAGTAACGTATTAAGTGACAGTTGACATAAAGAATGATTTTATCGCGATAAATTAACTCCTATATGAAAAAGTCTATTTGACAGTCACGTTTTGTCACTTTGACAGCGATAAAAAAGGTGCATCGTTTTTTATCACCGATAAAAATGCCTGCTCCTCAAAATCAGTGTACATCTAGTAGTCGCACGTCACTTTAAAATCAGTACACCAAACCAAACCATTTATAACAACTGTATTTTTAATAACTGTTCCTTTAAATAATTGTATAAATAAAAATAATTATTGTTGCTGTTCGTTCACATATTCTGTCGTTAATTTATCTTGCCAAAAAACACTCGAGCTTTTCCTTTATAGATAAATTTCTTTGTAACTCAACATTTTGCCAATCAGTAATTTTGACATTTGACAAAATCGCTCGACCTACGGTCTCGCGATTTTTTCATGTCAGTTTTTCTCTTAAAATTACTATTTGGCAAAATTGTTTCGTTACGAAGAGAAATTTATCCGATAAAAAAAAAGCTCTTGTGTTTTTACTGTTGATAAAACTGTTTCAGGGATTTTATCAACAGTAAAAACACAAGAGCTTTTTTTTATCGGATAAATTTCTCTTCGTAACGAAACAATTTTGCCAAATAGTAATTTTAAGAGAAAAACTGACATGAAAAAATCGCGAGACCGTAGGTCGAGCGATTTTGTCAAATGTCAGTTTTTCGAGCAAAATTACTCATTAGCAAAATGTTGAGTTATAAAGAAATTTATCCATAAAGGAAAAGCTCGAGTGTTTTTTGGCAAGATAAATTAATAAAAAAAAAGCTCTTGTGTTTTTACTGTTGATAAAACTGTTTCAGGGATTTTATAAAGAAATTTATCCATAAAGGAAAAGCTCGAGTGTTTTTTGGCAAGATAAATTAACGACAGAATATGTGAACGAACAGCAACAATAATTATTTTTATTTATACAATTATTTGAAGGAATAGTTATTAAAAATACAATTGTTATAAATGGTTTGGTTTGGTGTACTGATTTTAAAGTGACGTGCGACTACTAGATGTACACTGATTTTGAGGAGCAGGCATTTTTATCGGTGATAAAAAACGATGCACCTTTTTTATCGCTGTCAAAGTGACAAAACGTGACTGTCAAATAGACTTTTTCATATAGGAGTTAATTTATCGATATAATACTGCTGTCATTGGTCCAAATTTAAAAATTGTAGTAGTTTAATTGGTTAATAATAATTTCTGAGTGAAATAATCTTATTAAAAATTTACCTCTATGGATTTCTGACTTCTTTGGATTTCATTTCTATAAATACAATACTCTGAATAATTCAAATTAAATACTAGTTAATAAAAAAATATTTGCAAGTGTGCCAGTAAGTGTTTTGAATATATTTTTTATCAATATGGAAAATAGTTTCAAAGCCCTACGTGAATAATTAGTAGTTCTACCAATGTGCCAGACATCCACTCGTACAACTACTCACACAACAAAGTTATGGAACTCCTTAATCAACGATCTTACTCGAGTCCTGTTCTCCTCTTGACTTTAAGAGCGCGCCGCCGTAGAATAGAGAATGAATTTGGGTTGTGGTATAAAAAAAAAAAAACGTTAGTATCCCTGCTGCACACTAGAGGGTCATACATATGAGTATATTTGGTGAAAACTTCAGCTCGAATAAACTTCTCAGCAGCAAATAGTTGAAGGTCATCGTCCATCGAGCACGCAGCAGGTGTCTTTTATTATTGCAACTAGTCAAGAATCTAAAGCTCCGAATTCGATCATGGGGTATGCACTCGCGAGGTATATGATTTTAAAAATATGGATATTATGCCGAATCCGATTCCAGAGGGCGCGATGTCGGCCAAGATTGCGAAATTGCAAAAAAAGTAAGATTTCCAAAAAAAAATTGGAACTTAAATATTGCATTATCTGTCGTTTACATTGCATTTACGAGCTTATTTATAAAGATTTTTTAATAATTTTTATATCAATCGAAAGCCTAATGTTTGTAGTTTCATATAAGTTGAATAGAGAGACATTATTTTTATTATAAACAACACTATAAATTGTTTAAACAATATTTGCTCGGGAAGTGTAGTGTAATTTTCGGCATTGAGGTACTTTTGTTATTATTGCTGATAGATATGTAGTTATGTGAGACGAAATACGTAGAATAGACCAACGAACGTTTTTTATTAAAATAATTTTTTAATTCGCTGAATAATTTAGGAGATATGATTTCTTTTAAATGAAGCGCATTGTCTGGTCCAACGCGCGCGCGGTCTTGTTTCTGTAGGCAGGCCATTTACACATGATTTCAACTAAAACCGTAAAACGATATTTTGTATTATAATATTTAATGCAAATTAATTTAAAAAAAATATAATAGCAGATATGTCTCAGAACTATGGAAACTAATATGTTTGACAACAAACATTTTTCACTGACGTTTTCGATATTGTGAGTGTTAAATATTGTGGGTTTTTTTAAAGTATATAAAATAATACATAAGATAATAATGGAAAGTCTCGAAAGTCATAGACTGTTTTTAAAATAATTTAAAAATTTCTACTTTCAGTTAATTTATTTCATAAAACAATAAATCTTTTTGAACTAGATGTTTGCTTAATTCTTGTGTATACATTAAAAATTATAAAAAACAGGCAATAATTAAATTTATAATCGGCATGTGATGTGCAAAATATTTTGCGCACGGGGGTCATGGTAACGCAAAAAAAATAATGTCAATGAAAAAATGTCTCATTTTAGTTAATGCGCAAACAACCTTTTTTGACAGTTGTAGAAAAAAGTATTTACTCGTATTATTACGTGCATTATTTTACAATTTTTTTTTTGTAAGGTAAGCAACATTTTTGTAACATCTTGTATGAAAGTTCGTACAGATCATAAATAATGCTCACAAACAGAACAAATTAGTGCTCTATCCTATCGGTATTTAATTTAAAAAAACTACAATGATATTAAAATAATTTTCGTCTTGATAAAATGATGGTTGTATTGTAAATTCTTTGTACATATTATGATATAACTAAAATTGGAGTATTATAGGTAAGTAGCTATAGATATGATAATAATGATAATTAATAGTCATTAAACTTATTTCTGGGAATCCCGCCAAATTCTAAAAAAATAAATAGAAATAAGAAAATGGTCAAAATATGTCAAGATAAAAGTGTAGTATCAAAGGCAAACCTCAACAGTTTGCCCCAGAAAACCACTGTATTTGGAACTATACCGGGTGACCACGGATCATGGTAAACCCCCGCCATTTCCACAATTCTTGAGCTATCCAAATGAAATTTTGCAGCAGTAATTAAATGTACGTCCAAAAAAACTCATTCCCCTGTCAAAGTTACGTCTTTTAATTGTTTCTTTCATGGCTAGTCTGATAAATAGTATAAAATGACGTGTTGTGGTGATTTTTTCCCTTTTTTATTACTTGCACATTGCAATTATTTTAAAAACAGTCTAAGAATGACTTTCGAGACTTTCCATTATTATCTTAGGTATTATTTTACTTTAAAAAACCCACAATATTCAACACTCACAATATCGAAAACGTCAGTGAAAAATGTTTGTTGTTAAACATATTAGTTTCCATAGTTCGGAGACATATCTGCTATTATATTTTTTTTAAATTAATTTGCATTAAATATTATAATAGAAGATATCGTTTTACGGTTTTAGTTTAATCAAATTAAAGTCGTTGTAGAAAAAATATTGTTTGCAACTCGTGTGCGAAATTCTTTGATCATCTCGAGTGCCTCGAAAATCGAAATCATGTGTAAATGGCCTGCCTACAGAAACAAGACCGCGCGCGCGGTTGACCAGACAATGCGCTTCATTTTAAAAAAATCATATCTCCTAGATTATCCAGCGAATTAAAAAATTATTTTAATAAAAAATGTTCGTTGGTCTATTCTACGTATTTCGTCTCACATAACTACATATCTATCTGCAATAATAACAAAAGTACCTCAATGCCGAAAATTACACTACACTTTCCGAGCACATATTGTTTAAACAATTTATAGTGCTGTTTATAATGAAAATAACGTCTCTCTATTCAACTTGTATGAAACTACAAACATTAGGCTTTCGATTGATATAAAAATTATTAAAAAATCTTTATAAATAAGCTCGTAAATGCAATGTAAACGACAGATAATGCAATATTTAAGTTCCAATTTTTTTTTGGAAATATTACTTTTTTTGCAATTTCGCAATCTTGGCCGACATCGCGCCCTCTGGAATCGGATTCGGCATAAAATTCTGGATAATATCCATATTTTTAAAATCATATACCTCGCGAGTGCAGGGTTCGGCATTTTAGAAGCGTCTTTTTGGATGCTAGATTCCTTACTAGACTGTACCTAATTCCTATATTTTGAAAGCTGTTTTGAGGAAAATATTTTATTTTATTTTTGAGTTAGGTACTTGTTTATTTAATAGGTTTTTAAACAAGTGAGAGATTTTAGTTGAAATTTATTTTAGAGATAGATACATTTTTTATTTTATAAATTATGGCGCGAACTTACTCTAGATCTCGCAAACGCAATAAAATATCAAATTGCACTAAAAAATTGTGGCTGAAACGGCGGTAAGTATTACATAATTGCTTTCATGTTTATGTGTATTATTTTTCTGAATTACCTGAATGGTATACTCTAAAATAGTCTAAAATGTTTATTATGTAGGTACAGGGTGTTTTAAATTTGAAGCTTACTATTAGTAGCATTAAGCTTTATTAGAATTAAAGGCTAGGTGAAAATATTTATCTGCAAAGAAAATTTGAAATCATTTTTGAGAAAATCGTGAAAAAAGGGAAAAAAATTTGCGACTAATTTTATAGTAGGAGAGCCCTCGACCAGGATTTTCGACCTCATCGCGACACGAGAATTAATTTTTTTTTTTAATAGTTCTGTCAATATAAAAAAAAATTCTATTGCGACTGACGTCTATCTCGTTGCTAAAGGGGTGAAAAAAATTATCGACATATATAAGTTAAAATCTGCGAACTATTTTTCAGTTTAGATACGGAACATCGTTATGGCAACTTGTATCCAGATACAAACCAGTATATTCGATGAACGTGTTGCCGAATCCCCAGCGATATTTCCCGATTTGCATATTATATCTTTATTCCAAAGATGATCGAATGGTCGATTTTCTAATAGTACGCCTTGATTACGAATATCCTATTTATTCTCGTGTGTTCTTTATAATTTTTTTTTTTTTTTTAGGGCAGTAGATATTGATATCCATAATTTAGAAATTCCTGGTACTGATGAGACAGTAAAAGATAGGTGTGTATTTATTACTTTTTTCGTAAATTAAATAGGGTGCCACACACTACGCAGCACCATCCTTAAACTTTTTTATTTTTAGTGAGCTAGCTTTTACTCATTGTACAAGTGACAATGAAGCAGGATGGATATCAGAAGACTGCCTAAGTGTCGAGATTTTGACAGATAGGTTTGAATTTTCTAGTATTTTTTGTGGGACCCCTTTACTACTTTTTGTAAATGACCCACCATTTATTTTGGATGCTATAAAAGCGTATATAAAAAAAAAGTAAGACCAGAAGCGTATATAGCTAGTGTAACTTAAATAAAGTTTTATGAGATAAAGGCCGTTAATCTTTTGAAAACCTCAAAATTATAAATATATATTATATATATATTCCATCCTCCTTCCTTATACACGGTGTCTCACCGGGGACTGAAACAATATATGAAAAAGTATGTAACAAAAAATTTTGAAAATTTTAGGAATTACTAGTCAGTGTGGCCAATCCAGCAAAAATAATTACAATCATTTGGTATTATCGGCTATACCGGAAGTCGATACCAACTTGCTCATTTTAAATGGAACACATTGTATATTTTCAAACGTATACCGATTTTGGGTACACCAGTGGTCACCATGAAATTAAAGTACAAACAATGTACTTATTATAAGAGCGCCCTTCATAGGTAATATAATCACATACAACGAACAACATAATTAGGCTTAACGGCAAAAAAAAGAGAACAATGACAGAGGTTTTTAGATAAAAAACATAATAACATAAGAGAGAAATTAAAAATTTCTGAAATTGATTTTTCCCCATAAATCAGTGACTGAAAATACGCATCAAAAAATATATATTCTCTGTACTTAGTTTATGACTATATTTTATTAAAAAACATACTTTTCTTTCACACTGTTGACATGATTCAAATTAAAAAAATCGGACCAAACCCGCGTTTTCACGAATAAATTATAAAATCGCATACATTCATATCTATTATCCTTCTCAAATTATTTCACTACAGATACATCCTAAAAGTTCACTTGGATTCAATTGGTCAACAGTTTATTTAGCAATTATTATTATTTAAATACTGTATGTAGTTTATAATAATAATAATAATAAGAATAATAATAATAATAAAGGTCTTTATTAGATACAATAATTCGAGATTTTTGGTATTACATTCGAAATTGAAAATACCAATGACCTGAAAATTTCCAGATATAAAATTTGTTCTATTAAACGGAAAATTCAATTTTCGATATTTTTTCCCGTGACCACCGCAAAAAAAAAAAAAGAAATTACCATCGTGATTCGAATTTCCCACCCCTGCTCTGTGAAGCAGACGTCTTATCCATTGCACCATCACGTTCTTTGTCTCAAGGATATTACTACCCGGCTTTTACCTAGTGAATGTTAGTAATTGTGGTTAAAAACTTGAAATTATTTTTTTAACTTCCAAAGTTAATGATAATTTATAAATATTAATAACACAATGACAACCTAAACCTCCGAGTGGCAATAATTCAATTAATTCGATCGCTAACGCGTAGCCCTCTCTTAGAGAGTGGCTAAACCCGTCAGTACGGAGTCTAACGGAGTGGAGTGTGTGTTTGCTGTAAAACATTAAATGTATAGTATTGTCATCAACATTTCGGTCACCGCATACTTTCTTGCCAGGAATTTCCCAAAATATGAAAAAAATTGCTGTCAAAACAATATTAATGTGTGTAAAATACTTTAAAGAAGATCGTGATGTGGCGCATAATGACCTAAAATTGCTAGAAAAGAATTAAATGGGTTTTTATGTTTTTAACAAATTATTAAATTACAAGCTAATCTTAAATGTTAAAAAAATTCTTTTCATATTACGATCATCTCAGAACGGTTGTCTATTCATCGATTGCAAGTAAATAAAAAAAAAAATTGTATTTTTCATAAAAGCTACCAGAAACTTTAACTACATAACCTCCATCTAGCGGCATTTTTGAAGACGGCGCCCTCTTAAGTTCTGATTACCTCCTTTAAACTCCCTGCGTTCAGCCCTGTCCTTCGTGAAGTGCCGTTCATCAAAATACATTGATCTAGACACGACCATGTTTACAAAGCCCATCAAACGATTCAAATAATATAAAGGATTTCAACAATATACTCTTCACTTAAACAAACCTAAACTTTACCAGTTTACTATTGTTATGCCTTTCAAAGTAATTTGTGCCATTGAAATCGACAATTCATAAATGATAACGTACCAATAATAAATTGTCATAGCGATAATCTTTAGATATTTAACAGCTGAGGTTTGGGAGAACAAATAGCAACTTGTCCCTCATTTTAAACGATTGGACAGAAAGCCATCCTAGTATTAATACCTACTTTTCTTTATTATTTTCTAGATGGTCACAAAGGCAATATATCGAAACAAGCGCATTCCTCAAAATTGCTTACGTAATAATTTATTTTCTGATCGACTTTCAGAGCGTATTCACTATTATTATTCTCCTAAGAAAGCTTAGGACGTTATATTGAATAACCGGAAATAATGAGGCGATGTAGATAGATGGTCGAAGAAGTGATGAATAAAGAGAGGAAAGCAAGTCGACAAGCTATTGTTCCGTGATGAATTGGCTTTATAGTGGTTTTGCTGCTCATTATAAGGCTCCTGTGTCAGCAAAGCGTTTCAGTTTCGATACAGGACCGTGTCTTTATTTCCCTCAAGTTATAAAATGAATGTAGAGATTCTAAAAATAACAGTTTCGCTCTAAAAAATTAATTAACGAAAAGAATCAATTTAACACTTGAAATATAACTACATTTACGTCTTACACAGCTGAATGTTGGTCCAATCAAATTAACATTTTAAGTAGTTACGATCAGAGATCTGAAATAATCCGTTAGGACTTCACTACTAAATTATTAAATATCATTAATTTGAGCAAGGGGAAATTGAAAGTGATTCCTGAAGCTTACTAAATATTTGATGAGGGAAAAGTTTGGTATATATTTATTAGATGTAAAGAAAATACTAAGTACTAAAAATTCGTTTCAATTGTCTTCGAAAGTTTACAAGTTCGACAGTATTGGCATATTGCTTCAATTTCATTTATTTATGAGGGCTTAAGTTTCGTTATTGAAAAATCCATCATTAATTTTTCCAAGTCTCATATAAATACTAGTTCAAAGTTAAATCTTAAGATGTTACCATCTTGGTACTTTGTAGATATAAATTTATAAACGTAAAAACAGGATGGAAAATTATCCACCCGTTTTAAGAATACTAAATGTCCCAGAAATATGTAGATGTGACTATGCTAGAGGTCTGTATTTCTTATTAGACTCTTCTTTCTTCATATCTGTTAGCACGTCAACACTATTAAAACATTACAATTTACATAATCTGCAGTTTACCGAATCGAAAAATAGTTTGCACTCATGGCAATAGGATAACCTTGTTCAGTTCATTAGCTTTTAATTGAACACGTTGACGTCTTGGTGTTTTAACTCTTCTGCTGCTAAATACGAGATTAATATTTATCGGTTTTATTGAAGAAATTTTGAGGATGATATGACTGTTTGGTCGAGACGAAAGCTTGTTTGACCTGGAGTTCTAAATAATGTACTCAGATATTAGATGTGTCTCCGTTGTCACTAATGTCTGTATCCTCTTGAACTAAATCTTTTCAGGGACAAAGTAAGTCAATTCGTTTCTAATTTAATTTTAGTTTAATTGATTAATTTTAAGACATAAAGAAATAGGTTGTGATTTTTTTCTCTATATTACTTTTTTCCCACAAAGGGATCATTAAGATGTTTCGCCTTCTGGGAAAATATACAGTATTGCATGAATTTGATTAAATTATTTTAAGAAATTTACCATATGTATTCTGATTCAGGCTCTCGTGGAGCTGATGATTTATAAAAAACTTTCCGGGTTTCCTTCGGCATTGGTGGTCTTCTTCTGAATCCAGAAATTCTTCTACGAATGATCATCATGTTTTACTTTTACTTATTTCTTACAAATCATATGATTTTCATTGTTGTTTTATTTAGATCCAAATAATTCATTATTGATATAGAACTAATGATTATTCTATCGACTCCCTTTGACAGGAGGTCACTATTGCAAAATCAGGATAAATATGAACTTTAAACATTTTTGTGCTTATAAAATATCGCATTTCATTAATAAATAGGTAAATTCAACTATTACAAGAAAATGTCAGAAGTTATTTAAAACGCCAAACTGATTTTCACAAATTCTACTTAATTTATTTGAATCGAATCTAGGCAAGAGCAACAACTGCTTAGTGTAGGTAGTTCTATTATCTCATCAAAATAAGATGAAAACTTTACAATGGGTCTACAAATTATTAGTTCATAAAGGGCCTTTTTTGGTAACTCCAGATTTTGTTGCATTAGTTTTGTTGCATGATGGACTATCAAGATAAATCTGTAAAATGATTATTCCCTTAAAACTAATTGATCAAAATTAATAAAGAAAAAAACCTACTTTCTTAACGAATGATTTTTGAACCCATGTATTTTGTGTAATTTTCATAAAAATAATTCTTCCTTGAAAAGACACGATTTACTCTTGCATCAACGTGCATACGTATTTATTTATATGGCGCTTATAAACATTAAATTTTATGCCCACCAAGCAAGTCTGGTAAATAGTTTAATTTTTATTTTGACGTATTTACGTATTTTAATTTTTTTAGTGTTTTAAGTTCAGTGTGTAGACTATGACGCAAGAAAATAATAAATATAATACGTATTTATAATATTAATTATTTCATTTGTGACTAACATCCTTGTATATAAAGTAAAGTAAGGCATGGTACTTGATGATGTCAAGGCCTGCTGGCCATCTCGTAGCGAATTCGAATCCCACTAGCAACAGAAAAATCTGAAAATTTTTTTAGTTTTTTTAAAACTACTTATATAAACGTAAACTTATATTTTGAGATGAAATGTAGCTGATCATAATATATTGCTTGATTTCCATCCATGCCTCTCACACAATTCAATTATTTCTAGTAGTTATTTGAGTTCTATTAAAACCCAGCTTTGATGCTTAGGCGACTCACAATTTGTTTTTTATTTCACATTTGTTGTCGTGTATATATTATGCAATTTATTGCTTTCTCACATAGGTATATTTCATTCTATTAATTATTAATTTATTTTAAAAATAGTTGGCTGATTGACTAAATTTTTTTTTTTTATTGTATAATCTACGAGTGGCATTGATTAATATATTTCAATCTCGATTTCAATTTTACCTCTTTGTCGTTTTTCCTTTCCATCATCATCTCAGAAACATGGCGACTAGAGTTAGTTTTTGTATAGTATCTCCCCATCAATAGGATTTAGGTTAAAAATATTTATTATGAATATGTACCGTAGAGTAGGTAGAAGAAATCCCAATGTTTATTTGCCAGATGCAAAATTTCCCAATAACAATTTCCTAACAATTAACGGCTTATACCTATTAACTATTAACCAACTACTCATTTACAGTCGCGGCACAATCTGTTTTGACCTAGATATTTTGCCTGAATTTTTCGAAAAAGTCTCGAAGAATCCGAATTGAGCGTTAGCAGCCATATTAAAAAATGGCATGAGCGCCTTATTTTAATTTTCAAAAAAAGTAATTGTAACCAAAGAATGTGTCTATAACATATATTTTATGCATTTTACTAAATTCAGTTTAAGTGATAATAAATTTACTTAAAAAAAAGTTTATTTCCAAAATTATTATTTGTGTAATTAAAAAGAAAATTGTTGTTTTTATGAAAATATTTGTTAAGTAAAAGTTATGGGGGGCCATAAAAAACAGAATCATTTTTAAATTACTTTCTAGCTCTAAAAATAACGTCGATAGAACAATTTTATTATATAAAACCATATATTATGGTCGTTAGAATCAGTTTTCGGAGGGTGTGTGGGTTAATAATTAATAATAATGGAAAAGAAATGATAACAAAGAAATTATAAAAATAATAGTCTTGAGCCTCTCGGCATAAATGACCAATCCGGCCTGCCGAAAGTCGGCGTAGTTTCCGTCTACCTAGGGCACACGACTCTGGAATCTACAGTCACTAAACAGTGGTCGGGAAACTCATTAGTCAAAACAGCCAAATATCAGCAGTACAACAATTTAGATTTCTTTTGAGAGCCGAATTTCTTCACAAGAACCCTGCTTTTAGAAATCTGTTAAAACTAGGTACACTGAATAAAACTAGATATTATGCTTTATAATAATTGTATTTATTAAAAAAATTGAATTTGTTGGCCTTTGAGTGGAAATAATCCTAAAAGTTTTTCTTTAGAACCCGTAGATGAAATAAATCGTACAAAAAGTGAAACTTACGTGTCATTTGTTTCAAGACTCGTCTGCTATTGATAAAGCCGAAATTAATTTAAGATTCGACTTGCTGGTTAGTTATATTAGAAGACATTTTGTATGTTCTATATTTCACTGTTTTAGCAGACAATGGTAACTCTTTCAATGGTAATTTTTTCAGAATCTCTACTTTGTTCTTAAAATCCCGGAATAGCTCTTCGGATGCATTTATATTACCTACAACTTTTTATGCATTTGCCGTCTATGTATGGTTTCCTCTCTTAGCAATTTATTATTAATTCTTCTTCAAGAGCAAAGGGTCGGTCGATGTCATCTTCTTCGTCGTCGCTTAGAATAAATTCTGGGCGGTTATTGTAGGATTGGCCGCTTTATATCTTGCACAAAGTAGATCACTTTAGGTCCGCTTCCTGCAGCCGCAGGCTCCCATTCATCCTGTGGCGCACTAACAAGACATAGTTTTAAAAACTTCAGAAGAACAGCTTCTCTTTCCGTCGTAATAGGTGTAGTAAATCTCGGCTTCCACTCTTCGAACCCCATTCAAGGGACTCTTTTTTCTCCCAGCCACGTCATCACTTGGTGATATGCTCGGAAGGCATGGAATTTGGCGGCGTCCGACGTTGGTTGAAGCTTTGCCAGACTAAGGTTGGTAATGCTGGAAATAAATTTATTGTACCTTAATTGCACCTTACAGAGGTGAGGGATTGGACCAAATCTCCACCATACAAGGCTATCAAAATCATCTCTCCTGCCTCAGAAATTTGTGTAGATATGGTATCGGGATCGTGAAACTTCTCTGCTTGGTCTAGCAATAGTGTGTTCTTTTTGAACAAGCGGCAAAACTTGTTTTTTTCCAAAACTAAAGATGTTGCAGGTACTGTCGCAGCTACTTATTGCCTTATACTTTGAAGCCATAGATTTAGCTGTGGTGACTATTAATACATCGGCATCTTCGTTTGCTTCAGTGTTGATGTTAGCATTCTAGGGACTTTTACGCTATAATAAAGTGTTACGAAGCCATTGCTATGTAAAGTCGAAAGAAACTGCAAAATTTTGCAAATTACGCGATTTTAGCCGCTTTTGGGCGTTCATAGCTCCGTCGCTTTTGATGGTAAAAAAAACTTATGGCATCAAATTTAAAGGAAATTTTGTCTTCTACAAAATTGCAAATAACTCGTTTTGAGCTTAAGTCCACTGAAACGGAGTTATAGGTAAAATACTGAATAGGCAGTTTTTCGGCAGTTTTTCCAAGATGGCGGAGGGAGTGGATTTTTTACTACCTTACCGACCTACAAAACATAAAAAATCCAGAACTACCGGAACTTTTGTAAGGTAAAACCGAGGGTAAAACCCCCCTATTCACTAGTCTAATACAGTCACTCCCCATATACCACAGGTTTAATGACTGTAGATGCCAGAGTCGTGTATCCTAAGTAGGCGGAGACTCCACCGACATTCGATAGGCCGGATTGGTCTTTTATGCCGAGAGGAGCGTAGGCTTAAGACTATTATTTTTATAAATTTTTTGTTATCATTTATTTTTTTCTTCTTTATTATTATAATTATTAACCCACACACGCTGATCTGGGAAATAATATTTGTTTGTGGTTAATTGTATTGTAATTGAAATTTTTTATTCTGATTCTAACGATTCTAATGGGTTTTATATGATAAAATTGTTTTCTCCGTTATTTTTACAGCTATAGAATAATTCAAAAAACAATTCTGTTTGTTTTTTTGTCGCCCACAACTTTTCCTTAACAAATATTTTCATAAAACCCACAATTTTCTTTTTAATTACATAAATAACAATTTTTAAATAAACTTTTCCTTTTGAAGTAAATTTTTTATCACTTAGACTGAGTTTAATAAAATTCATAATATATATATATATATATATATATATATATATATATATATATATATATATATATATATATATATATATATATATATATATATATATATATATATATATATATATATATATATATATATATATATATATATATATATATTTGCCTGGCATACCTACACACCTCCGAAATGATATCTGACTGTTGTTTACGCCTCCGAAATCGGAGGCGAGATCGTAAATTCGGAGGCACTTACGTTTCCCTAATAAAAATTTCACAGAATGTATGTGATGTCATCACGAGTGCTCTGGCAAAATTTTTGCTGGAGGTCTATACGACCTATACACATATACAGTTATACAGATTAGTTCAGCAAAATTCCGCTTCCTAGCGCTAGAGTGGAGGCATATAATTTTATATATACGGATAAGCCGAATAGGCCTCCGCATAGCCAGCCGTACGTACACAACTCCGTATAACTGGCAACGTCGCACATCGTTTAGAGGAGGCGCAAACGTTGCTCTCTTATATACTATCTCAAAGATGAGTATTTTTAAATGATTGCGCCGAAAATGCTCTAGTTTGTCTCCACAAACAGAAATACATTGAAGAGTAAACACTGAAAAATACGGATTGTTCTATTTTAATAATGTACAAGTTATTATAAGCTCAACATAATAATATGTCCCACACGCCGTATTTTTTTCAGTCTATAAATTCTTAAACGGGATAAGCAATTATACACTATTCAGGTTTCAAGTCCTCCTCAATACTATTTTGAGATCTTTCAGGTTTCCATGAATAAAAATTGTGGTAAGATCATAGGATATTATCTTTCTCATGAAATTTGTAGTAAGTATTTCATTAACATAAATGCTAAAAAGTATAAACCTCAAATTTGTACAGGATGTTTCGTTTGAAACCATACCCTCATGTTTTTTTATTAATTATTATTAAATAAAATTTTTCAAAAACTAGTTATATGTAGTATATCATTACTTTTTTTTATCTTAAAAGATATACGAGGCGCATAGAAAATTTAAATTTTTTTAAATGGAACACCTGTACTTTTTTATATATTTATATTTACATCTCGTCTTTCTTATTACGATGGTATATAACACTTGTATATTTTCTTTAAAATAAAACGTAAATATTTCCAACAAAATATTTTACCGTTTCTCTAAAAACGAAGTTTGCAATGGAAGATTCAGAAAAAATTTGCTTTAACATATTTTTTAATGTGTGCCCATTTTGTTCATTATTAACTTGTGATATAAATAATAATAATTATTTCTTTATGTTGATTTAATTATAATAATTACAGTTTCCTTTTTTGACATCAATTTTTATTACTTATCCTCAGATTTATACTATAAACATTCTTAAATATACAGGGTGTCCCACTTAAGATGTATCCCTCCTCCTAAAATCTTTATTTGTGAACCGATTTTCGAAATCTTTTTTTTACTGGATAGGGCTTGGAAAACTGCATTTAAGCTATACCTTATATTTCTTAAAAAGGTACATCATGGCCTACTGAGACGTATTTTTTTTAGCGAAATTTCGAGAAAAACTATTAGCGATTTTTTTAGAGAAAAACTAATACCAGAATTAGATATAGGACCATTTAAAACATAAGTGGTGTGAATTTTGCTACATTAGGATACAGGTTGTTAAAGAAAATGGAGAGGAATTTTTAATAACGGCAAACTTTTTTTTGTAAACAAAATCGGTACTATTGAAATTATCAGTAATTTAACATTTTTCACAATTCTCTGGTTTATTTGAAGACGTATTAAGAAAAAATCGACAGTGCGGTAACGCCTAAAAATGGTATCTAATGCTGTTGATACGGTTATTGAAAACAAATAAAACATTACATTAGTTATTAAAGCTAATTAAACAATTCACTGGAAAAAATATTATAATAATCCTTTGAAAAAACAAATGGTAAAAATAAAAACAACAAATAAACAAATAATTTATTAAGAATTACTAGTAACAAAACTACGACAAAATTATTAAAAGAACAAGGTTCCTAAAAATAATCAAATTAATCAACTAATAATTAAATTGAACTATTCTCAATGAGTCAACCATTCACCCTTATGCATTTTTCAAAACCGTTTGTTTTTTTCAAACGATTATTACAAAAATTTTTTCCAGTGAATAGTTTAACTAGCTTTAATAACTAATGTATTGTTTTATTTGTTTTCAATAACCGTATCAACAGAAATTAGATACCATTTTTAATCATTGCCACTGTCGATTTTTTCTTAATACGTCTTCAAATAAACCAGAGAATTGTGAAAAATGTTAAATTACTGATAATTTCAAAATAGTACCGATTTTGTTTACAAACAAAGTTTGCCGCTGTTAAAAATTCCTCTCCATTTTCTTTAACACTCTGTATCCTAATGTCGCAAAATTCACACCACTTAGGTTTTAAAAGGTCCTGAATCTAATTCTGGTATTAGTTTTTCTCTAAAAAAATCGCTAATAGTTTTTCTTGAAATTACGCTAAAAAAAATACGTCTCAGTAGGTCATGATGTACCTTTTTTAAAAATGTAAGGTATAGCTAAATGTAGTTTTCCAAGTTCTATCCATCAAAAAGAAGATTTCGAAAATTTGTTCACAAATAAAGATTTTAGGAGGGTGGATACATCTTAAGTGGGAAACTCTGTATAAGTGTTATATGCCATCGTAATCAGAAGAACTCGACGAAATCAAACATATAAAGATGCAACTACCACACTAATACGTAGTATTGCTCGAGATTGTGATATCTACGCTCCTTTCAATTTAATTTCCCTGTTAGCAAACGGTTTAAGAAAAGTATATAACATTATTATAAATTTTATAATTGATACCAAAATAAAACTTTAATAGGTGAATATAATAACATAGCTTTGCTTCCATGTGTTTAACCATGTGTATCTCACCTCCTTTTCCGTGGTCTGTTTTGTAATGTGTGATTTATAATGACCTGAAAGACCCCAGGTCGAGAAGCGAGTGCCCCTGTATATCCTTTTGTTGTCGTCTTTCTCAATATTAGATTGTTGTGTTAGGTCGATTATAGGTTAACTTAATATTTTAACTTCGTTTAATAGGTTTAATCATAATTCACTCCGTGACTGGCTGCATGTTCTACGACCTAAAGCCACAAAAAAAAAAAACATATACAGGATGTCCGTTTAAAAAATTATAATGTTTGTATTTACCTCGTTTATTTTTTCAGCCAAAGATATTTTAGTAAATAAATATTTACAGAAATAAGTGGGAGTATAATTTTAATTGAAACACCCTGTACTTTGGGGCACCCAATCATATACTTAATAAAAAGCGAAATTCGTTGCACGTCATCACTGACCAAGAATTATAAACGAAGCATATATTTTGACCTTAAGGTCAACTGTTGGAACGTCACCATGGTTGACTTCCCAACTGTTGACCTTAAGGCCAAAACATACGCCGATATAGGCTATGCTCTTCATTTATAATTCTTGGTCGGTGATGACGTGCAACGGATTTTGTTTTGTATTAAGTATATACTATATGTATAATTCATGGTTCACTAAGTGTTTGGCCTATTTTCCAGGTAACTTTTGACTAACTTGACTACAGGAGATACGGAAAAATTCTAAGCATAACGGATGTTGAATGTCAAATTATGCGTAGCGTACAAATAATTATTTTCCATTATACATATAAGATGTTGTATGTGTGTATTAGGTAACATATCTCCAAAGTATTTGAGGTGTTGACAGCTCTTGAAAGAAAGAACTGAGAGTTGAATACCAAAAGAAACATATATGTGTATTTGAGACACCAAAAATGATTAGGCTGAGCAATTTTTCTCATATTATTAGCGGACCATAAAGTATTCCATGAAGAATTGAAAATTTATGAAAACTGTACATGGTGTTCACAATGCATAGCTAATTTTCATAAATCAAATTGCTTAAGATTCCTTATTTTAAATGGAACACCTTGTCTATTATAATAGTAGTATTAAAATCTATATAAAATTGAATATTTATTTTTTAACAAAATAACAAAATATTGCCAGTACTCTTTGATTCTAAAATTGTTCGCTATGTATATACTATGAAATACGATATAAAATGTGCCTTGTTAAATAATGATAAATGTATTTGAATTACTTGGTTAATATTATTGCAAAAATTATTTAATAATAATATCTGAAATTGCAATTGTAATTAATTTAAATAAATTATACTTCCGATACAAGAACAAATCGCAAATCTATTTAAATCGGGAAGCAACTAAACAATTCTTATAGCATCACGAACTTATTCTCGTTTAGATAATCTCATCCTAGGCAGTTTTTTTTTCAAAATTTTGACAAATAACCATTTCAAATAAATATCAGAAGGGGAATCATCGGAAATTTCTTGAAATTGTTTAATTGAATATGAAGTAATATACAGGGTGTTCCATTTCAAATAATAAAGGTATTAAAGTTTTTAAATATTCGGGTTCAACATAAAATTATGAACATCCTATAAATAAAATTCTAAAACCGAATACATTGTTTCAAAGCTCTCTTCTAGGCTAATGAACTGGCGTAATGAAAAATTAGTAATTATTTCAAATATAAAAAATACAGCGTTTTTCATAAGGGTGTACGATTATATAATATATTTTTAGATAGGATTCGTGGGGTCAAATATAAATAAATAAGAAACTAAATCGTGCCATATACCCCAAACGATGAAACTGGTGCAGCTACGGACACGTGTTTCGGAGTTATTGCTCCTCGTCAGCGTAGCGTAGCTAAATAAAGAATCTAAGATCTGAAGCAATAACTAATAAAGGCCAGTTTCATCTTTTGGGGTATATGGCACGATTTAGTTTCTTATTTATATATATTTTTGTTTATGCGTTATTTAGAAATTATAAGGATATAAGGTGTGATAAGATCGTTTTTCTTTATTATTGTGCACTCTTTATACACATGAAATAAAATTAACGGAAGGGAAATTAACGCTAAGACTCAAATTTTACTTTTTAGATTAGGTTTTTGAACGATAATTTGTATTTCTAATACACAATCATTCATAACTTATCGTTATTCATAATAACTCATAACATAATCGAAATTTTGTAATCCTTCGTTGTTTGTTTATTGTTTATACACAGTTACAGATTAAACACTTATTTCATAAAAAGATCTAAATGCATTAAACAAAATATACCCATTTACATATACAGTGTGTCCACGGATGGAGTTGCCTATAGGAAAAACCTTAAAACCCTTAAATGGTGTGCCCAGGGGAAGTTATTATTTTTTTGGTTTGTGAATTATGAAAAAAAATCTGTCTATTAAAATAGCTGCATCACAAAGACTTCCAATAAGTATAAAAAAAAGTTGGTTTATTGACAGGGTGCCCAAGAAGTGAGTCTAAAATATTTGTTTGCGGATTTTGCGCCAAATTTTTTTTTGAATAATCCTGTTTCTTATAAAATCTTCAAATCGCTACTAAAATTTCATTTTACACAGGGTGGATAAAAATAAAATACTAATTGCTTATAGGAAATCTATTTACTAATAACATTAATAATCCATTTTACAACGTAGAGGAATTAAAGCAAAGAATAAGGGATGCAATAAACGAAATTAATGTGCCCAGTGTAGTACATTTTACACTGAATTCATTAAAAGAGCTGAAAATGCGAACAAGTTCGAGGGGGTTATGTGGAATTATATTTGTTAGTTTTATTTAGAGTTAAATGGATTGTTAATATTAGTATTGTTAATATTAGTAAATATATTTCCTATAAACAATTAAGTTTGTTATTTTTATCCACCCTGTCTTAAAATAAAATTTCAGTGCCGATTTGGAGACTGGAAACAGGATTATTATAAAAAAAAAAATTTGGCGCAAAATCCGCTAAGAAAAATTCTAGGCTCAATTCGTGGGGCACCCTGTCAATAAACTAAGTTTTTTATACTTATTGGAGGTATTGGAGGATATTTTAATAGACAGATTTTTTTCATAATTCACTAAAATATAATAATAACTTCCTCTGGGGACACCATGGATATAATCTTAAATTTGATTGGTTATTTAAGGGTTTTAAGACAAGCAGAATTTATTATAAAGAATAAGTTTTTTGCTTCCAAAATAAAAAACTTTTTCCTATAGGCAACTCCATCCGTGGACACACTGTATATTACATCAATATTTGAAAATTTATAGTTTGCTAAATCCATTTTAAAGTAAACTTGTTTCATTCAACGGTGTTACACATAATGCGGCTATAATTTGTAATTTGCTTGATTTGGTCTATATTTTACACGGCAACACTGTTCGGAGGCCTAAGCGGCGATCAAATTTATAAATTTTATACAAATGGAGGCATGTACGTCAGGTTCACAAACGGAGGCCAGTTGATACGTTCAATTTATCTCTGCATGTTTGTAAAAAATATTAAAAATGTTTACCCCTCTGAAGTTCCCATGGCTTAATGATAAAAAAGGAATTGATACATTCCAAAAATTTAATTATATCTACTTCCAATATGCCGGAGGCCTGAGTGTCTGTTTGGTAGTCGGAGGCGAAATAGATAGCTGGGCGGGTATATATATATATATATATATATATATATATATATATATATATATATATATATATATATATATATATATATATATATATATATATATATTTGCCTGGCATACCTACACACCCCCGAAATGATATCTGACTGTTGTTTACGCCTCCGAAATCGGAGGCGAGAACGAAAATTCGGAGGCACTTACGTTTCCCTATTAAAAATTTCACAGAATGTATGTGATGTCATCATGAGTGCTCTGACAAAATTTTTGGTGGAGGCCTATACGACCTATACACACATACAGTTATACAGATTAGTTCAGCAAAATTCCGCTTCCTAGCGGTAGAGTAGAGGCATATAATTTTATGTTTACGGGTAAGTCGAATAGGCCTCCGCATAGTCAACCGTACGTACACAACTCCGTATAACTGGCGACGTCGCACATCGTTTAGAGGAGGCGCAAACGTTGCTCTCTTATATACTATCTCAAAGATGAGTATCTTTAAATGATTGCGCCGAAAATGTTCTAGTTTGCCTCCACAAACAGAAATACATTGAAGAGTGAAGTCTATAAATTCCTAAACGGGATAAGCAATTATACACTATTCAGGTTTCAGGTCCTCCTCAATACTATTTTTCAGATCTTTCAGGTTTGCATGTATAAAAAATTGTGGTAAGATCATAGGATATTATCTTTCTCATGGAATTTGTGTTTACATAAATGCTAAAAAGTATAAGGCTCAAATCTATACAGGATGTTTCGTTTGAAACTATACCCTCATGTTTTTTACAATCTTTTATTTAACTTGCAATGTTTGTACGTTAGTTTGTTTTTTTGTTAGTTTGTTTGTTTAGGTCAAATCTTGCAACTGAATTTTAAAATTGTCATCCCCAACCGATTGAGCTGAAATTTTGCATACACGTTTAGTTTGGATGACAATTGCATGTTTAGCTAAGTGACGTCATTCTAAATCCAATATGGTGGACTCCCAAAGATGGCGGACTAGTTATTTCTTATGCACCCCCATGATATGGGTAATCAATTAAAAGGGTTTGCTGAGAAGAATAGGAAAAATAAAATGACGTCACATTAAATTCAATATGGCGGACTAGTTATTTTTTATGCACCCCCATAATATGGGTATCAATTTAAAGGGTTTGCTGAGAAGAATGGGTAAAATAAAATGACTTCACACTAAATTCAATATGGCGGACGCCCCAAGATGGCGGACAAAATTTTCTTATCTACCATCATAAAATGGATATCAAATGAAAGGGTTTGCTGAGAAGTATACGAAAAGAATACGAAAAAAACTAAAAAATAAATTAATAGTAAAAAAACATTTTTATGAACAAGCTTTTATTTAAATGCTCTAAAAAAGGAGAAAATAAACTTTAAATTAAATCAAATCCATCAATTTATTACATTATACAATTTACATGATATAAAAGTTGTCGCGAGATTTTCCTGGGTAAATAAACAAGAATACAATATTAAACTCTCGCGACAAGCTTTTATATCATATATATTGTATAATGTAGTAAATTGATGGGTTTGATTTAATTTAGTTTATTTTCTTCTTTTTAGAGCATTTAAATAAAAGCTTGTTATTAAAAATGTTTTTTTCTATTAATTTTTTATTAATTAGTATTCAATAAAATTTTTCAAAAACTAGTTCTATGTAGTATGTCATTACTTTTTTTATATTAATAGATATACGAGGTGCATAGAAAATTTTAATTTTTTTAATTGGAACACCTGTACTTTTTTATATATTTATATCTACATCATCGCGTCTTTCTTATTACGATGGTATATAACACTTGTATATTTATTTCAAAATTGACGTAAATATTTCCAACAAAATATCTTACCGTTTCTCTAAAAACGAAGTTTGCAATGGAAGATTCAGAAAAAATTTGCTTTAATATATTTTTTAATGTATGCCCATTTTGTGTTATAAATAATAATAATTATTTCTTTATATTTATTTAATTATAATAATTATAGTTTCCTTTTTTGACATCAATTTTTATTACTTCTCAGATTTATTCTATAAACATTTTTAAATATATAAGTGTTCTATGCCATCGTAATCAGAAGAACTCGACGAATTCAAACATATAAAACATATACAGGATGTCCGTTTAAAAAATTATAATTTTTCTAGTTACCTCGTTTATCTTTTCAGCCAAAGAAATTTTAGTCAATAAATATTTACAGAAATAAGTGGGAGTATAATTTTAAGGGAAACATCCTGTACTTTGGGGCACCCTATCGTATACTTAATTCAAAACAAAATCCGTTGCACGTCACCACCGACCAAGAATTATAAACGAAAAGTATAGCCTACATCGGCATATATTTTGACCTTAAGGTCAACTGTTGGGACGTCACCATGGTTGACTTGCCAACTGTTGACCTTAGGGCCAAAACATATGCCGATATAGGCTGTGCTCTTCATTTATTGCTCATCATTTATAATTCTTGGTGGGTGATGACGTGCAACGGATTTTGTTTTGTATTAAGTATACAGGGTGTCCCAGATTTAAACGGACATAGTGAAATGGGAGATAGAGCACACTTTGCTGAGTTCAAAATACCGCCACACTTACCCTTTAAAGTGAATGGTTTTCGAGATACGGGGTGTTTTATGGTTCTTGGCCAATTATTTATACCGCCATATTTTCGGAATGGCCGCACATATCGGGAGAAAATTTGGTGCAAATATTACACTCTTTTAGTTCAATTAAAAACATAATTTATTTTTGAAAAATTCCAGGGCCGGATTCGTTTTTTTTTAACGTTGCTATCAGTGCTTCGAACAACACCCTGTATATCATTTATTGGAAAATGTTAGTAAACATTGAAAAAGAAAAAGTGTATAAAATAATGTCATAATATTTGATGGCACACTTACTGTTATGTTTTAATAAATTTTTGAAATTGTCGTTTGACCAAATATTAAATTCTACAAATAAAGTAGTCAGCAAACTATAGTTTGCTAATTTCACTGAAATAGCCTACAATAGACCTTATTATTTGTGTTTCTGTACATAAACCGTATTTAAGCTTTTTTCAGCTTAAATTTCCATTCAAAATAACACAATCCATTTCACTCATCGAAAAAATTAAAATTAGCTATAAGTAGGCTTGTACTAATATGTACGATTAAAATTAGTTACGTTAATACATTTTTGACGTTTAAGGAACAATAATTTTTTTTAAAAAAACAACAAACTTTACATTAGGTACGCGTATCTTAAATTTTGAGTTAGATGTTTTATTAACTACTATAAAAAATAAATGTAGGCGTTTGTCTAATATGTCACTAAATGAAAAACTGGTGTTTTCCCAACGCAGATTTAATATTAATATGTGGTGTGGAATTTATAATAACCATTTAATAGGGCCTCACATTTTTGAAGGAAGGTTAACTGGTGAAGTTTATTTCTTTTATTTTCTATGAGATATTTTGCCCGATTTATTGAGAGAGATTGATACCAAGAATATGTGGTTTCAGCATGATGGTGCTGGTCCTCATTTTGCTTTAGTGGTCAGAGATCATCTCAATCTGCTTACCCCAACAGATGGATTGGTCGAGAAGGTACAGTAAACTGACCACCGAGATCTCCTGATCTTACACCTCTAGACTACTTTCTATGGGGTCATCTTAAAGTCAGAGGTGTACAATGAAGAATTCGACACACTGGAACGGTTATTAGAATTTTTTTTTAATGTATGTGATGGTATTAAAAATAACCCGCAAATGATTAATAATCAGTAAGAAACATATTAAAACGTTACCAAGCATGCATTAACATTGGAGGCGTTCATTTTGAGAATCTATTGTAATTTTAATTAATTTTATTACCTATTTTTCTTCTTCTTTTCTTTTTCTAATATTACTTAATAAATTATTTGTTTGTGTGTATTTCTGCCCTTATGTTATAAAATTCATTGTTTTAATATTATTTTCTAAAGGTTTTTAGTTACTGATTTTAATAGTACATATTAGTATAAGCCTACTTATAGCTAATTTAAATTTTTTCTATGAGTGAAATGGATTGTGTTATTTTGAATGGAAATTTAAGCTCAAAGAAGCTTAAATACGGTTCATGTACAGAAAAACAAATAATAAGGTCTATTGTAGGCTATTTCAGTGAAATTAGCAATATAATGACTATAAGTTTGCTGACTACTTTATTTGTAGATTTTAATATTTGGTCAAAAGACAATTTCAAAAATTTATTAAAACATAACAGTACGTGTGCCATCAAATATTATGACATTATTTTATACACTGATCCATTGTCTTTTTCAATGTTTACTAACAGTTTCCAATAAATGATATACAGGTTGTTGTTCGAAGCACTGATAGCAACATTAAAAAAAACGAGTCCGGTCCTGGAATTTTTCAAAAATAAATTATACTTTTAATTGAACTAAGAGAGTATAATATTTGTACCAAATTTTATCCCGATATGTGCGACCATTTCGAAAATATGGCGGTATGAATAATTGGCCAAGAACCATAAAACATCCCGTATCTCGAAAACCATTCACTTTCAAAGGTAAGTGTGGGGGTGTTTTGAACTCAGCAAAGTGTGCTTTATCTCCCATTTCACTGTGTCCGTTTAAATCTGGGACACCCGTATACTATATAGGTAATTCATGGTTCACTAAGTGTTTGGCCTATTTTCCAGGTAACTTTTGACTAACTTCAGCCGCTGAGATCAATCTGATTTATGTTTTTAAGAAGTTGAGAATATGACACAATGCCAAGGGCCTTCATTAGGTCTAAGAAGATACTTATAGCGAGAGCTTCAATTTGTCAAAACAGCTGTCTAACTTAATGGTAAATTTTTATTGCGTCACTTATTGACTTTTTTCTTAAAATCCATACTGAGATTCTGTTATTAGGAGGAATGCTCATATGGCGAATTATTTGCCTGGGAACAATATTTGAAAATAAAATAATCCACGTCGGTTGTACGAAAAAAATGCTAGGGCCCTTTTTTGTTGAAAATTTCGTCCCCAATAAGATGCATATAATAAGATTTGTCTTAAATACATTTTAAGACCTTTAAAAGGAATATTGACGATACAAAACATGTACAAAATCAGGAAAACGCGCCCCGTTCTAGAGACTACAATTTTTTAAATATCTGATTAATTTTTTTTAAACTGAAGAGTAAAAATACTAAAAAGTGACCAATGGTTTTTTGAAAATTTTATCTAGAAGTACAAGTAAATAATGTTTTAAAAACCATTAATGTAAGTGATTACAAAATATATTATTTATTATGGGATTTAAAAAACCATTGGTCACTTTAGAGTATTTTTACTCCTCTTTACTTTAAAAAAGATATTGATCAGGTATTTAAAAAATTGTAGTCTCTAGAGCGTAGCGCGTTTTCCTGATTTTGTACATGTTTTATATCGTCAACATTCCTTTTGAAGGTCTTAAAATTTATTTAAGACAAATCTTATTATATGCATCTTATTGGGGACAAAATTTGCAACAAAAAAGGGCCCTTGCATTTTTTTCGCAAGACCGACGTTATTTAATTTTCAAATATTGTTTACAGGGCAAATAATTCGAGATATTAGGGGAATACGTGCAAACATTCCTCTTAACTCGCATTTTTTATATGACGTCACTCTAGTTTTTATAATTTTTTCTAATATTTTTATAGAAAAAATTATAAAAACTAGAGATACGTCATATAAAAAATACAAGTTAATAAGAGAATTTCAGTACGGATTTCAAGAAAAAAGTCAGTAATCTTTATAAAAATAAAGATTTGAAATTGATCTCTAATTTTCTACATTAAGCTCATTTCCACTTTTAAAAATCGGTGTAACAACGGTGTGTAAAAGGCTCTGGATATAGTCCAGTTTGAAAAATAGTGTTGTGGATGCAAATGAGAGGTTTTGCTTATATATGGTTCTAAATCTTTTAATAATTTGGCTGATCTTTTTTTGGTGCCTTTTTGTTTTTTAAGTTTTCATTATATATTTTTTTTAATTTCAGGTTAATTTGTGATAGTCAAAAAGAAGTTGTGTAGTGTATTAGAATTTATGTATATTAGAATTTATAGGAGTAGTTATGCATTTTAATTTTACCGGCTAAAGATTTTCCTACAACTATGTAATAGCTATTAAATTCATTACTTATATTTTTTGTTTCTTTAATAAAATTTCTCTAATATAAATACACCACATGTAATTACGACCCCCTTTATCCCAGAAGGCTCTCGAAGAGCCTTGTGCGGGAGGGGGCTACACATTTAAAGACAAGCGACACACATCCAATATCCGTGTATAATGGAAAAATCCCTCTCACAGTATTTTCCATTGCCACGACCGGGAATCGAACCCGGGACTTTTGGGTGAGAGACTGGTACACTACCATCTCGACCGTCAGTCAATAATACTAAAATGTTGTTTTTTATTATAAATATGAAAGTCACAGAATCAACCAGTAAATATGTGGATTTGACCTACTCTAGTCATACTAAACTAAAAACACACAAAATGTATATTAATGAACAATCAATCAAAGCGGCCACAATTTATTTTTATCATTTTTCTTTAAACTAGCTGTAGACATTAAAAAAAATTAAATAAAAATGCGATTTCATTCGGTGTTTACACATAATGCGGCTATAATTTGTAATTTGGTTGAATTGGTATATAACTTTACACGGCAACACTGTTCGGAGGCCTAAGCGGCGATCAAATTTATAAATTTTATACAAATGGAGGCATGTACGTCAGGTTCATAAACGGAGTCCATTTGATACGTCCAATTTATCTCTACATGTATATAAAAAAATATTAAAAATGTTTACCCCTCTGAAGTTCCCATTGTTTAATGATAGAAAAGGAATTGATATATTCCAAAAATATAATTATATCTACTTCCAATATGCCGGAGGCCTGAGTGTCTGTTTGGTAGTCGGAGGCGAAATAGATAGCTGGGCGGGTATATATATATATATATATATATATATATATATATATATATATATATATATATATATATATATATACCCGCCCAGCTATCTATTTCGCCTCCGACTACCAAACAGACACTCAGGCCTCCGGCATATTGGAAGTAGATATAATTATATTTTTGGAATATATCAATTCCTTTTCTATCATTAAACAATGGGATCTTCAGAGGGGTAAACATTTTTAAAATTTTTTTATATACATGTAGAGATAAATTGGACGTATCAAATGGACTCCGTTTGTGAACCTGACGTACATGCCTCCATTTGTATAAAATTTATAAATTTGATCGCCGCTTAGGCCTCCGAACAGTGTTGCCGTGTAAAGTATATACCAATTCAACCAAATTACAAATTATAGCCGCATTATGTGTAAACACCGAATGAAATCGCATTTTTATTTAATTTTTTTTAATGTCTACAGCTAGTTTAAAGAAAAATGATAATAATAAATAGTGGCCGCTTTGATTGATTGTTCATTAATATACATTTTGTGTGTTTTTAGTTTAGTATGACTAGAGTAGGTCAAATCCACATATTTACTGGTTGATTCTGTGACTTTCATATTTATAATAAAAAACAACATTTTAGTATTATTGACTGATGGTCGAGATGGTAGCGTACCTGTCTCTCACCCAAAAGTCCCGGGTTCGATTCCCGGTCGTGGCAATGGAAAATACTGTGAGAGGGATTTTTGCATTATACACGGATATTGGATGTGTGTCCCTTGTCTTTAAATATGTAGCCCCCTCCCGCACAAGGTTCTTCGAGAGCCTTTTGGGATAAAGGGGGTCGTAATTACATGTGGTGTATTTATATTAGAGAAATTTTATTAAAGAAACAAACAAAATGTTACAAATATAAAAAATATAAGTAATGAATTTAATAGCTATTACATAGTTGTAGGAAAATCTTTAGCCGGTAAAATTAAAATGCATAACTACTCCTATAAATTCTAATATACATAAATTCTAATATACTACACAACTTCTTTTTGACTATCACAAATTAACCTGAAATTAAAAAAAATATATAATGAAAACTTAAAAAACAAAAAGGCACCAAAAAAAGATCAGCCAAATTATTAAAAGATTTAGAACCATATATAAGCAAAACCTCTCATTTGCATCCACAACACTATTTTTGAAACTGGACTATATCCAGAGTCTTTTAGACGCCGTTGTTACACCGATTTTTAAAAGTGGAAATGAGCTTAATGTAGAAAATTAGAGATCAATTTCAAATCTTTATTTTTATAAAGATTACTGACTTTTTTCTTGAAATCCGTACTGAGATTCTCTTATTAACTTGTATTTTTTATATGACGTATCTCTAGTTTTTATAATTTTTTCTATAAAAATATTAGAAAAAATTATAAAAACTAGAGTGACGTCATATAAAAAATGCGAGTTAAGAGGAATGTTTGCACGTATTCCCATAATATCGCGAATTATTTGCCCTGTAAACAATATTTGAAAATTAAATAACGTCGGTCTTGCGAAAAAAATGCAAGGGCCCTTTTTTGTTGCAAATTTCGTCCCCAATAAGATGCATATAATAAGATTTGTCTTAAATAAATTTTAAGACCTTCAAAAGGAATGTTGACGATATAAAACATGTACAGGGTGAGTTTTCTAAGATGATACCCCCCCCTTATCTCCGTAAATAACGAGGTGTTTTAAAAACAAAAACGCTGTCCTATACAGTTTTTTCTGAACTTTTCAGATCTGCTATCAGAATTTTCCTAGCTCGCTTAATATACGAGGGATGTTCAAAAGTAACATTTTTTTAAATGGAACACCCTGTATATTTTTATATATTTGGATTTGCCTCGTTTTTCTGATTACAAAAATGTATAATTGTTATATGTTTGTATCAATAATAACTGCCAAACATTGAAAAGTATTCTTAGCAAAATAATTGTAGCTTTTCTTCCGAGTTGGTTTTTAGTAAAATACTGTTTTTATGTTTTGTTTAAAGTGTTTTGTTACTACTATTTTCCTTTTTCAAATTTAAAAAGCAAGGCCAGAACAAAAGACTAATGAAAATAAAATTTAATAAATAAACGAGCCGTCCAGATTGGTGCGAATAGGAATAAAGATTGATAGTTTTCGCAGTTATTATTGATACAAACATATAACAATTATACATTTTTGTAATCAAAAAAACGAGGCAAATCCAAATATATAAAAATGTACAGGGTGTTCCATTTAAAAAAAATGTTACTTTTGAACATCCCTCGTATATTAAGCGTTTTTGCTTTTTAAAACACCTCGTTATTTACGGAGATAAGGGGGGGTATCATCTTAGAAAACTCATCCTGTACAAAATCAGGAAAAGGCGCTACGCTCTAGAGACTACAATTTTTTAAATACCTGATCAATATCTTTTTTAAAGTAAAGAGGAGTAATAATATTCTAAAGTGACCAATGGTTTTTTAAATCCCATAATAAATAATATATTTTGTAATCACGTACATTAATGGTTTTTAAAACATTATTTACTTGTACTTCGAGATAAAATTTTCAAAAAACCATTGGTCACTTTTTAGTATTTTTACTCTTCAGTTTAAAAAAAATTTATCAGATATTTAAAAAATTGTAGTCGCTAGAACGGGGCGCGTTTTCCTGATTTTGTACATGTTTTGTATCGTCAATATTCCTTTTAAAGGTCTTAAAATGTATTTAAGACAAATCTTATTATATGCATCTTATTGGGGACGAAATTTTCAACAAAAAAGGGCCCTTGCATTTTTTTCGTGCGACCGACGTGGATTATTTTATTTTCAAATATTGTTTCCAGGCAAATAATTCGCCATATGAGGGGAATACGTGCAAGCATTCCTCCTAATAACAGAATCTCAGTATGGATTTTAAGAAAAAAGTCAATAAGTGGCGCAATAAAAATTTACCATTATGTTAGACAGCTGTTTTGACAAATTGAAGCTCTCGCTATAAGTATCTTCTTAGACCTAGTGAAGGCCCTTGGCATTGTGTCATATTCTCAACTTCTTAAAAACATAAATCAGATTGATCTCAGCGGCTGAAGTTAGTCAAAAGTTATCTGGAAAATAGGCCAAACACTTAGTGAACCATGAATTACCTATATAGTATACGGGTGTCCCAGATTTAAACGGACACAGTGAAATGGGAGATAAAGCACACTTTGCTGAGTTCAAAACACCCCCACACTTACCTTTGAAAGTGAATATGGTTTTCGAGATACGGGGTGTTTTATGGTTCTTGGCCAATTATTCATACCGCCATATTTTCGGAATGGTCGCACATATCGGGATAAAATTTGGTACAAATATTATACTCTTTTAGTTCAATTAAAAGCATAATTTATTTTTGAAAAATTCCAGGACCGGACTCGTTTTTTTTAATGTTGCTATCAGTGCTTCGAACAACACCCTGTATATCATTTATTGGAAACTGTTAGTAAACATTGAAAAAGACAATGGATCCATTGGATATACAGTGTATAAAATAATGTCATAATATTTGATGGCACACGTACTGTTAAGTTTTAATAAATTTTTGAAATTGTCATTTGACCAAATATTAAAATCTACAAATAAAGTAGTCAGCAAACTTATAGTCATTATATTGCACTGAAATAGCCTACAATAGACCTTATTATTTGTTTTTCTGTACATGAACCGTATTTAAGCTTTTTTGAGCTTAAATTTCCATTCAAAATAACACAATCCATTTCACTCATAGAAAAAATTTAAATTAGCTATAAGTAGGCTTGTACTAATATGTACCTACTATTAAAATCAGTAACTAAAGACCTTTAGAAAATAATATTAAAACAATGAATTTTATAACATAAGGGCAGAAATACACACAAACAAATAATTTATTAAGTAATATTAGAAAAAGAAATTAGAAGAAAAATAGGTAATAAAATTAATTAAAATTACAATAGATTCTCAAAATGAACGCCTCCAGCGTTAATGCATGCTTGGGAACGTTTTAATATGTTTCTTACTGATTATTAATCATTTGCGGGTTATTTTTAATACAATCACATACATTAAAACAAATTTCTAATAACCGTTCCCGTGTATCGAATTCTTCATTGTACACCTCTGACTTTAAGGTGACCCTATAGAAAGTAGTCTAAAGGTGTAAGATCAGGAGATCTCGGTGGTCAGTTTACTGTACCTTCTCGACCAATCCATCTGTTGGGGTAAGCAGATTGAGATGATCTCTGACCACTAAAGCAAAATGAAGACCAGCACCATCATGCTGAAACCACATATTCTTGGTATCAATCTCTCTCAATAAATCGGGCAAAATATCTCATAGAAAATAAAAGAAATAAACTTCACCAGTTAACCTTCCTTCAAATATGTGAGGCCCTATTAAATAGTTATTATAAATTCCACACCACACATTAATATTGGGAAAACGTTGGGAAAACACCAGTTTTTTAGTGACATATTAGACAAACGTCTACTTAGGATTTTTAAAAGTAGTTAATAAAACATCTAACTCAAAATTTAAGATACGCGTACCTAATGTAAAGTTTGTTGTTTTTTAAAAAAATTATTGTTCCTTAAACGTCAAAAATGTATTAACGTAACTAATTTTAATCGTACATATTAGTACCAGCCTACTTATAGCTAATTTTAATTTATTCTATGAGTGAAATGGATTGTGTTATTTTGAATGGAAATTTAAGCTGAAAAAAGCTTAAATACGGTTTATGTACAGAAACACAAATAATAAGGTCTATTGTAGGCTATTTCAGTGAAATTAGCAAACTATAGTTTGCTGACTACTTTATTTGTAGAATTTAATATTTGGTCAAACGACAATTTCAAAAATTTATTAAAACATAACAGTAAGTGTGCCATCAAATATTATGACATTATTTTATACACTGTATATCCAATGGATCCATTGTCTTTTCAATGTTTACTAACATTTTCCAATAAATGATATACAGGGTGTTGTTCGAAGCACTGATAGCAACGTTAAAAGAAAACGAGTCCGGCCCTGGAATTTTTCAAAAAGAAATTATGTTTTTAATTGAACTAAAAGAGTGTAATATTTGCACCAAATTTTTTCCCGATATGTGCGGCCATTCCGAAAATATGGCGGTATAAATAATTGGCCAAGAACCATAAAATCTCGAAAACCATTCACTTTAAAGGGTAAGTGTGGCGGTATTTGGAACTCAACAAAGTGTGCTCTATCTCCCATTTCACTATGTCCGTTTAAATCTGGGACACCCTGTATACTTAATACAAAACAAAATCCGTTGCATGTCATCACCCACCAAGAATTATAAATGAAGAGCAATAAATGAAGAGCCACAGCCTATATCGGCATATGTTTTGGCCTTAAGGTCAACAGTTGGCAAGTCAACCATGGTGACGTCCCAACAGTTGACCTTAAGGTCAAAATATATGCCGATGTAGGCTATACTTTTCGTTTATAATTCTTGGTCGGTGGTGACGTGCAACGGATTTTGTTTTGAATTAAGTATACGATAGGGTGCCCCAAAGTACAGGGTGTTTCCCTTAAAATTATGCTCCCACTTATTTCTGTAAATATTTATTGACTAAAATTTCTTTGGCTGAAAAGATAAACGAGGTAAATAGAAAAATTATAATTTTTTAAACGGACATCCTGTATATGTTTTATATGTTTGAATTCGTCGAGTTCTTCTGATTACGATGGCATATTATAACACTTATATATTTAAAAATGTTTATAGCATAAATCTGAGGAGAAGTAATAAAAATTGATGTCAAAAATGGAAACTATAATTATTATAATTAAATAAATATAAAGAAATAATTATTATTATTTATAACACAAAATGGGCATACATTAAAAAATATATTAAAGCAAATTTTTTCTGAATCTTCCATTGCAAACTTCGTTTTTGGAGAAACGGTAAGATATTTTGTTGGAAATATTTACATCAATTATGAAATAAATATACAAGTGTTATATACCATCGTAATAAGAAAGACGCGATGTAGATATAAATATATAAAAAAGTACAGGTGTTCCATTTAAAAAAATTAAAATTTTCTATGCGCCTCGTATATCTATTAATATAAAAAAAGTAATGACATACTACATAGAACGAGTTTTTGAAAAATTTTATTGAATAATAATTAATAAAAAATTAATAGTAAAAAAACATTTTTAATAACAAGCTTTTATTTAAATGCTCTAAAAAGAAGAAAATAAACTTTAAATTAAATCAAACCCATCAATTTACTACATTATACAATATATATGATATAAAAGCTTGTCGCGAGAGTTAATATTGTATTCTTGTTTATTTACCCAGGAAAATCTCGCGACAAACTTTTATATCATATAAATTGTATAATGTAATAAATTGATGGATTTGATTTAATTTAAAGTTTATTTTCTTCTTTTTAGAGCATTTAAATAAAAGCTTAATAAATATAATAAATAAATACACCACATGTAATTACGACCCCCTTTATCCCAGAAGGCTGAGCCTTGTGCGGGAGGGGGCTACACATTTATAGACAAGGGACACACATCCAATATCCGTGTATAATGGAAAAATCCCTCTCACAGTATTTTCCATTGCCACGACCGGGATTCGAACCCGGGACTTTTGGGTGAGAGGCAGGTACTCTACCATCTCGACCATCAGTCATATGTTGTATGCTTGTTTATAAAAATGTTTTTTTACTATTAATTTATTTTTTAGTTTTTTTCGTATTCTTTTCGTATACTTCTCAGCAAACCCTTTCATTTGATACCCATTTTATGATGGTAGATAAGAAAATTTTGTCCGCCATCTTGGGGCGTCCGCCATATTGAATTTAGTGTGAAGTCATTTTATTTTACCCATTCTTCTCAGCAAACCCTTTAAATTGATACCCATATTATGGGGGTGCATAAAAATAACTAGTCCGCCATATTGAATTTAATGTGACGTCATTTTATTTTTCCTATTCTTCTCAGCAAACCCTTTTAATTGATACCCATATCATGGGGGTGCATAAGAAATAACTAGTCCGCCATCTTTGGGAGTCCACCATATTGGATTTAGAATGACGGCACTTAGCTAAACATGCAATTGTCATCCAAACTAAACGTGTATGCAAAATTTCAGCTCAATCGGTTGGGGATGACAATTTTAAAATTCAGTTGCAAGATTTGACCTAAACAAACAAACTAACAAAAAAACAAACTAACATACAAACATTGCAAGTTAAATAAAAGCTTGTAAAAAACATGAGGGTATAGTTTCAAACGAAACATCCTGTATAGATTTGAGCCTTATACTTTTTAGCATTTATGTAAACACAAATTCCATGAGAAAGATAATATCCTATGATCTTACCACAATTTTTTATACATGCAAACCTGAAAGATCTGAAAAATAGTATTGAGGAGGACCTGAAACCTGAATAGTGTATAATTGCTTATCCCGTTTAGAAATTTATAGACTTCACTCTGCAATGTATTTCTGTTTGTGGAGACAAACTAGAACATTTTCGGCGCAATCATTTAAAGATACTCATCTTTGAGATAGTATATAAGAGAGCAACGTTTGCGCCTCCTCTAAACGATGTGCGACGTCGCCAGTTATACGGAGTTGTGTACGTACGGTTGACTATGCGGAGGCCTATTCGACTTACCCGTAAACATAAAATTATACGCCTCTACTCTAGCGCTAGGAAGCGGAATTTTGCTGAACTAATCTGTATAACTGTATGTGTGTATAGGTCGTATAGGCCTCCACCAAAAATTTTGTCAGAGCACTCATGATGACATCACATACATTCTGTGAAATTTTTAATAGGGAAACGTAAGTGCCTCCGAATTTTCGTTCTCGCCTCCGATTTCGGAGGCGTAAACAACAGTCAGATATCATTTCGGAGGTGTGTAGGTATGCCAGGCAAATATATATATATATATATATATATATATATATATATATATATATATATATATATATATATATATATATATATATATATATATATATATATATATAATATGATATCTTGTAGTCGCGTAAAGATTTGAATTAAATATTTATATTATATTTATTTTATAATAGAAATAGGAGAATAGAAAGTTAAAATAAAATTCAATTGACAGTAAATAAAAATTATAGTAATATAGTATTAAATTTTAATATATACAAGAGTTTGTTATATGATTTTAAATGAAGAGAACATGAAGTTTTATGTAGAACATACTATGTTGTTGTAAATAAGAGTTAAGATAAAAGATACAGAACAAATTTTGAAGTTTCTCACAAGATGTGAAAAACATGGTAAAAGAATATAGTAAAAGGTTTGGAAAGTAAATATAATGTATCAAAAATTGTTCTGTGTTGATTAACGAAATGATATAGAGTTAATTAATTGTAATATAAACAATGTTAAAAATGTTATATATAAAATAGTGAGGTGACATCTAAAATTTTTAATATGGAAAGTAAGCAGATAAAAGGCATATCAAAAGGAAGCTTAGAAAACAAGGATTTAGAACATAATATTAGAAAAGAGGTTTAACTTACCAGAAAGTAAAATTTTGAAAAAGAAAATATTTGTCAAACAAAATTCATCAAAATAAAGATAGCTGTGTAGTATTTTATGTCAAGAACGTCATAAATAATAATGGATGCCGTTTCTAAAACAGTCACTTGCCAACCGTTGAAAGAGACACATCGTTCCGACGGCTGAATAATAATAGATCCTGGAAGAAATAATAATTTAATAAAAGAAATAAAAAGCTAGTATTTAAAATATAATCCAAATTAATTATAAAGGAAATAAAACATAATAATAAAGAATATTTAAGATAAGAAGATTTTACATACCTGGCGACATTTGAAACTTCAGAAGACAGATCAGTATAAGAAGTAGAAATTTCAAGAAAGAACTTTTCAATTAAATATTGTGAAAATTATAGAAGATTTCTATTGAGCATAACCGGTATATAAAAAGGTAATATTTTGCAAAATATTTAAAAAAAGGGTACCCGGACAAAGAGTCCATAATATAATTTATTTAATTAGACATTTTGATATAAGAAATTAATAATTGTAACCATATTCTCTGATTTATTTCAATATAACATTTATATAACATTGAATCAATTGAATTTTATTTTCTAAGTCTTGAAAATTAATAATAAATTTCTATTTTGAACCTACTCCTGAGCAAGAGATCTTAAGGTAAATATAATAAAGTATTAATTTTGATATTAGAATTATAATATCTGGCGCCCAAATAATAAAAAAATTAAATAAAATTTTGATATCATAAAATTATTCTTAAACAGATTTACGAAAATCATTACATTTGGCGCCCAACGTGGGGCGATAAAAATAGAAGAGCTATAAAATTTATAAGGCTCTATAAAAATTGAAAAGCAATTAAATTTTAGAGAAATAAAATTTGAAAAACATTTAAATTTAATTTGGTAATTTTAGAGGTTGCATTCATATTAAATTTTATAAATTTAATTGGTAAAACATAAAAAGGTATAATTAATATAAATTATATATAAAATATTATATGAAATTAAGGTCAGGTAAACAAATTAAGATGAATAACATACAATCAACATCGACAACAGAACAAAATGAAAATGCAATTATTGACAATACACAATCACAAAATTCAGGCGACAATAATACAGGAACATCTCAAAACATGATGGAACAACTTATGCAAATGATGACACACATGAAAAACAATATGGAGAAAAATTTAGAAAATAACGAGAAAATGGAGAAGAACTTAGAAAATATTGAAAACAAAATGGAGAAAAACTTAGAAAATATTGATAAGAATATGGAGAAAAATTTAGAAAATAACGAGAAAATGGAGAAGAACTTAGAAAATATTGAGAAGAATATGGAGAAAAACAATAAAGAAATAAAAAATGAAATAGGGAACATAAATGAAAAGATTGAAAGAATAAGAATGGAAACATTTGAAGAAATCAATACAAAAATAAATTTAGCAAAAGATCAAATAAGGACAGAAGTTCAACAAGAAATTGAAGATATGGTAGTTGAAGGTTTTAATGGTATGAATAAGAAAATGGAAGAAAAAGAAAAAACATATGAACAACGAATGAAAGAACAAGAAAAGAAAATACAACAAAATACTGACAGATTCATAAATAGACAAGGAATAGACATGACAAACATAAATACACAATTAAATACAGATATAAAATTTTATGCAGATAAGCAGACTCACCCAAAATTATTTATTACAAGACTGAGACGATACATAAATAATTTAAATGACCAAGATAATATGAAACAAAACATACAAAATACATTATATGGAGATGCAGAACTTTGGTATCAATTAATAGAAGAGAAATACGTAACGTTTGAAGAATTTGAAAATTTATTTATGAAGCAATATTGGGGAGAATTTATACAGCAAAAAATTAGGACAAGTCTTTTTAATTCAAGATATAATCAAAATTTTGGAATATCCAGAGAAAAGTATATAATGAAAAAATATTATAACGTCAGACATCTAGAGCCAAAATTCAATGAAGCAGAAATAGTAAAATTTATAGGAAGACATTTTGAAGATGATGTGTATAATGTAATTGTAACACAAAGAATAGTTACATTAGAAGGATTGATAGAATATATAAGAATAATAGATGAACATAGAAGTGGATGGAAAAGAAATGGGTATAGAAAAGAATACAACAATCAAAATTACAAAAAAGAACAGGATAGAAGGAGATTTTATAATAGAAAGGATGAATACTATGGAATGGAAGGTGAGAATGAGAAAAATTTTGGACAGGAACAGAGAAAAGAAGATAAAATTGGAAATAGTAAATATAATAACCATAATTATCAAAATTATAGAGAAAACAGAAGATATGAAAACAATTATAATAGTAGAAGAAACGATGACAGACAAGGAAGATTTCAAGATAATATACAAGACAATAGAGAAAAGGTAAATAGAGAAAAAGGAACATATGCAAGGATATCAAATATAAACAATGGAAATACATTAACAGAACAAACACAACAAAGACAAGAGCAAATGCATAACATACAAACGACAGCACAAATACATACACCAAATAATAGTCAGGATTTTTAGATAGAGGGACTTCGGGCACAACTTACCAACATATGAGAGAATTTATAGATTTAAGCAATGAAGATGGAGAATCTGAACATTATGAAAAAAATAATTTACCATTTATAAATATAAAAATCAATAATATTAATCTAAAAGCATTAATAGATACGGGAGCTGAACTTAGCTTATGTAATGAAACAATAATAAAAAGTAACATGAATTTATTTAAAAGAAATTTAATAAATATTTCTAAAATAAAATTAATGGATTTTAAAGGTAAAAGATTTGCGGAAAGTAATAAAGTTTTAAATACAACATTTCAAGTACATAACATAGATTTTACAGGAGAATTTATCATAACTCAGGGTATGAAGTTTGATGTTATATTAGGTGAGGATATTCTAACTAAGTTGAGGGCGAAAATAGATTTAGGGAAACGTACCCTATGTATTAAAGGTAATACAATACCTATAATTGAATTGAATAATAATGAATATGAATTTAATAATGATAAAATAAATGATAATGGCCAAGAAGCCGAGATAAATGTAGTGGGAAAGTCCACGAAAATTGATTGTTTTAATATTAATAATTCGCCTGAAAATATTCAATTAAAATGTCCTCTAGAATATAAAGAAAATGTAGTACAATTGATTAACAAATATATTTCTTTAGTAAATTATATACCTCGAATAGCAGAAGGTTATGTACATAAATTAAATGTTGATGAAGAAAAATCTTTTAAATGTAAAACATATCCTATTCCGTATAATTATAGAAAACAAGTAAGTTCAGAAATTAAAAAAATGATACATGAAAATATTATTGAACCAGCTAAAACAAATTATATAAATCCATTAGTTATTGTTAAAAAGAAAAATAATGATATAAGATTATGTTTAGATGCTAGAATATTAAATAAAATTACTAAATCACAATATGATTCTCGACAGACAGTAGATACCATGATGTGTAGAATTGGTAAGAATACAATTTTCTCAAAACTTGATCTAAAAAATTCATTTTGGTTAATTCCACTTGCGCCAGAGTCCCGAAAATATACAGGTTTTAGTGTAGATGGTCACATATACCAGTTTAAAGTGGTCCCTTTTGGATTACAATCAGCTTCTTCTGCATTGGTACGTGCTATGCAGATTATTCTTGATAAATACGACAATTTTTGTTTCCATTATATTGACGACATTCTTATTTTTTCTGAAAATATAAAAGATCATATTAATCATTTAGAAATAACATTAAATGCATTAAATAATGTGGGATTAAAGTTAAATATTGAAAAATGTGAATTTTACAAGAATAAAGTTACATATTTAGGTTATAAAATAGGACAAACGGGGATAAGTATAAAAAAATATAGAAATTTAAAAATTAATGATTATCCAGTCCCAAGAAATGTTGTTAGGGAAATTGAGCCAATTACAATAATGTTAGGAAGGCCTCCGGATAGACCATGGGTATCAAATGATTTTAAAAAATTAGTAAAGTTAAGAAAATTTAGAAAAAAATTAACCTTAAAAATTTTTGAATTGAAAAACAATAATAGCGAATGCAGTGTCTAAAATTGCGAATATTTGACATTTATGTGAGTTTGACATATGACATTGACAATATCAAATATCATATCTAGTTTTGTAGATTGGTAAAATTTTCTACAAGTATAAAAGTTTCCCAATCTGGGGAGGGATAATGATATGATATCTTGTAGTCGCGTAAAGATTTGAATTAAATATTTATATTATATTTATTTTATAATAGAAATAGGAGAATAGAAAGTTAAAATAAAATTCAATTGACAGTAAATAAAAATTATAGTAATATAGTATTAAATTTTAATATATACAAGAGTTTGTTATATGATTTTAAATGAAGAGAACATGAAGTTTTATGTAGAACATACTATGTTGTTGTAAATAAGAGTTAAGATAAAAGATACAGAACAAATTTTGAAGTTTCTCACAAGATGTGAAAAACATGGTAAAAGAATATAGTAAAAGGTTTGGAAAGTAAATATAATGTATCAAAAATTGTTCTGTGTTGATTAACGAAATGATATAGAGTTAATTAATTGTAATATAAACAATGTTAAAAATGTTATATATAAAATAGTGAGGTGACATCTAAAATTTTTAATATGGAAAGTAAGCAGATAAAAGGCATATCAAAAGGAAGCTTAGAAAACAAGGATTTAGAACATAATATTAGAAAAGAGGTTTAACTTACCAGAAAGTAAAATTTTGAAAAAGAAAATATTTGTCAAACAAAATTCATCAAAATAAAGATAGCTGTGTAGTATTTTATGTCAAGAACGTCATAAATAATAATGGATGCCGTTTCTAAAACAGTCACTTGCCAACCGTTGAAAGAGACACATCGTTCCGACGGCTGAATAATAATAGATCCTGGAAGAAATAATAATTTAATAAAAGAAATAAAAAGCTAGTATTTAAAATATAATCCAAATTAATTATAAAGGAAATAAAACATAATAATAAAGAATATTTAAGATAAGAAGATTTTACATACCTGGCGACATTTGAAACTTCAGAAGACAGATCAGTATAAGAAGTAGAAATTTCAAGAAAGAACTTTTCAATTAAATATTGTGAAAATTATAGAAGATTTCTATTGAGCATAACCGGTATATAAAAAGGTAATATTTTGCAAAATATTTAAAAAAAAGGGTACCCGGACAAAGAGTCCATAATATAATTTATTTAATTAGACATTTTGATATAAGAAATTAATAATTGTAACCATATTCTCTGATTTATTTCAATATAACATTTATATAACATTGAATCAATGGATATTCATTTTGTACTTTTATTTTTATTTATGAGACATTTGTTAGTTTGTATTAAATTGTAATAAATAATTACTGAATTATAATTGTTATAAAGTGAATTTTTACTATCATGGCATAGCTGATTTTTACGATTTAACGATATGAATTGTGGTTTTCGTAAAATATTAAATATTGGCACTATCAGTTAAAATTTTTGTGACATGTTTTATATCGTTGGAAAAAGAAAAAATAAACAATCAACATTAAATGGTGTCATGGCCTACTTTGAGATTTGTTCTTTTAATTTTTGCACAAGAGCGTATGTCAAAGCCAACTGCGTTTTTCGAATTTTTTGATACATATTATTATTCTTATTGTCTTTGCCATCAACTATCATCCCTTTAACTTTTTTCGTATCTCCTCAAATAAGGAAGCTATAACCGTTTGTAGTTTTCCTACTTTTCAGGTTTTTGTAATATATCTCACAAAGTAGGCTATGGATTTCTAATTTCTTTTTACTGAAATATAGCTCACAAAAAATGAAATTACTATTTCTAAAACTTTTTTCCTCAACAATAGATATTAAGCGAGATATTTAGTGTGGCCCTCGTAAAATAGACAGCCTGTATATATTATAGCCACATTCTTTGGTTATAATCACTTTTTTAGAAAATCAAAATCGGTTAATAAATAAGGCAAGGAAAAAATATTCTCTGCGACTGCGCGCGCCTGATATTTTTTTAACATGGCGGCTAACGCTCAATTCGGATTCCTCGGGACTTTTAGTATGTTATTATACAAAAAAATACATATTCTGAAAAATTCAGCTTGGTAGTAGTCAAAATGTCTAGATTAAGCCTCTTTCTAACAGATTGTGCCTCCACTAAATATTGTTAAAGGATTTCTTCGTTCCATTAATGCAGCAAATAAGAATTATTGGTACATACATCTTGACTATTATGATAAATAGAAATTCTTAATATATGCTATTTTTATAGTTTTGCTTGTATTCCGTAAATTACACACATATTTTTAGTAAAGAATAATGGTCAATATTTACCTTAACCTTACTTTTAACTTCTTGATGTATCTGTACGTTAATAGCTATGACTAGATGGCGTTTTGTACTCAATAAATATTTAGCTACGGCTGTGTTATATGTCAACTGTCTACTCAAACAATGTTTATTAAAGACAAAAGAACTATATTACCTTTCCTTACTTTTCCAAATAAAATAAATCTAATAAAAATCCAATTTATGCACGAGACTCTCTTGTCTCTCCTAACTCTTGCTTGTAGTAAATAGTACATACTATTTGAAGCAGAAACTCATATATTTTACAGCAGAAAGTCCTCGCTTAAAGAGAAGTGTCCAATTTCCTGTTTCAAATAGCCAACATATTTCTGAAATGAATAATGAACAGATCTGATTGCGGACCTGGATTCTCTTACAAGCTTTATTAGAATACCACCTAGCAAACACCTACGGGTGAACTTTGATATCCTTGTAAGTATCCTCCAAGTAATATGAAAACGCTACGGAAATATCTGCGCATTTGCTGAGGAAAATGTGATTTGAGGGCCACTATATTTCATAATTACGGAAAGACGTCCGTGTGCTCACTCGAATTAGCTTTTAGTTGGGAGATTTGTATAATTTGATTCAAAATAATGCCTCAAAATATTTTTGACTCATATACATATAAAGGGGTACATTTGTGTGAAGTTATTCACACATTTCCATCCACACTTTATGTTACATGGTAAATTTAAATTGGGACAGATGAACTCACCTACATGCATAGCCACTGATCTTTATAGAAGTTGTGCGCATTAATTGGAAACGGGAATAATTGTTTAAATTATTAACAAACGATTTTTCCTTGTGTTGTGTCCACTAGTATACAGATTTTACATTTTTTGTGGGGTATTTATTAGAAAATGAGAGAAATCTGGATAAAAGGTTATTACTAGAAATGATACATATAGGTCAAAAATTACCTACGTAAGTATTCGTGATGAAAGATTATAAAAATACGATCTGATATACAAACCCATTATAGTATTGTGTCTAAATGTTAAAATAAACAAAATACGTCAAAAATAACTTTTTTTATAAACTCCACCACACGGTGAGGAAGTTCTGTTCCCATAATCAGCGGTTTTTTGTGTTTCTACGTAGCCTACAGCTTGTATAATATTAAAAAATATTTGCCTTATTCATATTCCAAATATAATCAACATTAAATTATTGGCATATTCTAAAATAATGAAAGGGGATCGCATTTTATATTATCCGCCTTGAGTTAATATTGCGTAAAGTGATTTTTCAACCGTACGCATTACATTTTATAAGTGAATTATCGATTTGAAAATGAACAGGATATTAAGGTTGAATGGGTACTTCTAGTAATAAACTAACTGAATGTTTTTCAACGTTATACTTATTTGACGTTTTATTTTCATTATGTGCTTCAGTCATCAGCCACGCTACAAATAATATTACTTATTGCTTTATTCCCTTGCCAACTCAAGAAATTAGATAAACATCTTATTCAAGAATTTCCGTATTATTAAACGTTGTTCTTGTTAAAACAAATAAGGACTGATGTAGATTGTTTGATTGTCTCTTGTTCCCCATAATATTAAAATCATTTCAAATAATTTTGTGGTCTTTCAACATTTAATAATAATGTTTATTATTATTATTGGTAAACGCTGTTTAAAACATTCTCAATTCGAATTCAGTCTACTCACATACTGTATTTGCAGTTTTATTATTAACGTTTCTAATTACGGTTTGGTATTTAGAGCACTGACCTAAGTCAAACGGCCATATTTACCTTCGCCCTTGTCGAACATCATTCTGCAATTTGGCAACAATAGGACTATATGGCCCTAATAATAAATCAACATGCTATAATTAGCTATATCGGATATTATACAGGGTGGTCCGGTTTCCATAGTGGAAACTTCAGGGAACGATAGACCATCGAAAAATAATGAGTGTGCTACATAAACATTGTCTCTTAAGCGCGCCGTTTTTGAGATATAGATAACCAATGTATAGTATGTTCCTTTTCGACCTTTTCGATAGCTGGCCATACAGTAAAACGAGAAGTAACCCAAGGAACATATTATTTTATTTCAATCTTAGAAATAAGTTTTATTATTGTCATAATATATTGCTGCTATTTGACTTAACATAATATAAACCAGCCTAACACCACCCATTTGATACCATCACTTTAAAATTTACCCTAATAAATAGCTTACTAACATCTCATGTAATACCCACACTACTATATGTTGATTAATCTCAGAACCAGTGGATTTGTTTTTAAGAATATAGTGTAATTACTTGAATTGTTTACAAAACTCGAAAAATCTGTCATATCAAGTATTTTTTGTATGGTAGTAACAAGTTCTAAAGGTCTATAAAAATTGAGTTCTTGTCACCCTTAATATCTACAATAAGTTACAATAAGTTTTAACAAAAATATTTTGCAAGCGACTCATTTTCTCAAAATAAATAACCGACAAATGCCAGGAATCCTTTGCACACCATTCTAGGGTATCGTCTGCTTTGCAATATTTATCGCAAGTTTTACAAAGCTTTACCCAGATTTGAAGTTGTGGTGGAGAAGCCACATAAAGGATTTGTTGGTGGATTATTTGCGTTATCCCAGATCTCGTACACTCTGAAGGCTTTTTGGTGTATTGCCATTCCGATTGTTGAAAGTTTATGAATCCTTATGAGATCTTGGATAATTTTTTGCATGCTAATATCGTGTGTAGTCACGCGCACACAAACACCCACAGAATAAACAAGATGAGTTTGTGAGAAGTAGTGAATACACCACGTCTCTAAATTTAGTAAAGATACCCTTAATCTTTACTAAATTTTGACGAAATGTTACCGCTGAAAAATACTTTTATTTGTTTTCACACAGATTATTAATAAATTTGGTTTCTTTTATATTTTTATAATTTATAAAGAAAAGTGATAGTACGATTACTAAAACTTGTAATTAATGCTTAGGTATATTTGATAATACGCATTTAAATAACAACTGAATATAGTGAAGCAAGAAATGTGAGTAAAAAAAACGGATATTTGCTCTTTTCGTATTCCTTGAATAAATCGAATTTTGCAGAGTTTTGCAGTCTTTAAATATAATTAATATTATCCTGATCCAGATAAGGCGAATATACAGAAAAAAAATAAGTGAATTATGAAAACACGAGCACATTATAGAGGGCTTCCTTAAAACTTTTTTGCGGATGATTTATATGAGGAAAAGCAGCCTAAGGGCATTGTATGCTTTTCAAACAACAATGGAATCGATTTAGATGGATTTAATGCCAGCACATGTTTGGAGGACAGATCCGCTAGGCATTGCAAATCACTATTAAATCTTTGTTTACCTGTAAGCGTCTCTTTGAAAAGAAAAAAATAATATATTTTTGTGTATTCGGTGTACGATTCGCATGTATTATAGAACAATGAGAATTTAACGTATACATAATAGAAAGTACAGGACCTAAAATAGATCCTTGAGGTACACCGTTCTGCTAGAAGATCTACTCCTTAATCTTAATCTTTCAAATAAGATGACAATGAAAGTTGTGTCCCTCAATTGCACCTTCATTACTTTTTCCATAATTTCTGAAAAAACACACAAAACACTTATATAGTTTGAGATCAGAAAGTATTTGGAGAGGTCACTTGAGAAACAAGTTTTCGAAATATTTTTTGTAATAATCATTGCGAATAAAAGGAGTTTACTGCTTTTCAATGCTTAATTTGAAATATACAACCATATAAATTTGCGTTTTTTGACAAAGAAAAACCGAAGTATTTATTTTGACTGTAACTTTTTACTATTTATATAATTTTTTTTTTTTGAGAGGAAGATCAAAACAAATACATTAAGTACACAAATTATTCCTCATCTTACACAATTTTATTTATATTTTTTGACATATTTTTAATATAAGTAAAATCCAAACGTCCATATTGACTTTAACAATATGAAAAAATTGGAGAATTAGTAAATTTTTACAAGAAAAATAAAAACTTTCTTCGATTTACATTTGACTATTTTGTTTAACAAATTAGGTGAATTTATTAAATTACCGTTGTACCTACTCATAATGCTTTGATAAACCGCAATCGAGCTTCAAATTTTCTAAAACGTCTTTTCTAAAGTAAATATTTTCTAAAAGTTATTTGTGGCAACGTTCAATTTTCTTTTTTTTCTTATTTGGGATTTACTTCCACACTTCTGAACATTTCCCGAACAATCTAAAAAATATCTTTATTTAAAAAAAATAACCTTTACGCCTGTGACTTTACGTCAAGGGAACAGTTAGAGGTTGTTTTTTTTTGACATAAAATATAAATAAACTAAAATAAAAACAATGATGTTTTGCAGGCGTTTCGGAAACTTTCTGTTTCCGTTTTCATTGCTAAAAATTACACAAACCAAAGATTATCTACCAACCTTTAACTGTCCAGTTGACGTAAAGTCACAGGTAAAAAGGTTATTTAAAAAAAAATCATTTTTTTGATTGTCTGGGAAATGTTCAGAAGTATGGTAGTAAATTAGAAGAAACATTGTGCAGTCAACGGTGTAAAAAAGTGAAATACTTCCTTTACTTTCGATAATACAAACATAAGTTTTATAAGGAAGTTGTAGGAGACCAAAATGGCTACATTTTAAAATTAGTTTGAAACATACAGAGTGATTCGTGAAAGCGGGGCCCTATATAAATAAATTTTTTTAAATGGAACACCCTATATATTTTTGAAAATTTGAATTATCTATGAAATTCTCTATATTACTATATAAGGATATCATAGTCTAAAACCTATAGTTCTCGAGATATTCAAGATAATTAAGAAAAAAATGAATTTGTCATAATTTTTTTTTAATTATTGTTATTTTGTCACTGTGTTAAATTAAACAAGAATCCCTCTCATTTCGGATTAAAAAAAGGTTTATTTTAACTACTGGTTTAGACAAGAACTGATTTATTTGTTACAGGATGTTCCGAACATGTTGACATTTTTAGAAAACTTCGAAGCTCATTATCTCGCTTATTTCAAATGGAACACCCTGTATTTTATTACGGAATTTTATAGGCCTATTTATTTCCTACAACTTTTGTTAAATATGTCCTATACCTATCTGAAAGGGTTTAGGAGATATTGGCAGAAATTTGTATTTTTTACATTACTTCGAACGGTTTTGGACGTTTATTCGCATTAGCCTTGACATTAAAATAAATAAAAAGTGAAATAAATTATTCAGATTATTTCTAAACTAGTATTCCTAATAAAATGAAATATTTTTTTCTTATATAATATGAAAAGCTCCTCTGAACAGGAAAATGATTATTTTATTTCCATTTAATTTAAAAAAGCCAAACAAAATAAAATGAATGAAAAATAAAATTATTGCAAGTGAAAAAAAACCATATGAATATATCATATGAAGTGAACTAAACGATGTATAAAAAATAAAAAATTTATGGAAAATTTGATGCCACAGGGCATGTTGAATTTATTTTATTTTGTTTGGATTTTCTTCAATTAAATGAAAATAAATAATCATTTTCCTGTTCAAAAGAGCTTTTACATTACCTACTTAATAAGAAAAAATATTCCATTTTATTAGGAATACTAGTTTAAAAATAATCTGAATAATTAATTTTTCTTCTCATTTAACATCTACTGTTTGTTTTTTCTCGAGGCTAATGAGAGTAAAAGGTAAATATATAAGGTTCCAAATAATGTAAAAATGTAAATATCTGCGAATATCTCTTAAACCCTTTGGGATAGGTATTTAACAAAAGTTGTAGGCAATAAATAGTCCTATATGATTCTGTAAAAAAATATGGAGTGTTCCATTTGAAATAAGCGAGATAATGAGCTTCGAAGTTTTCTGAAAATGTCAACATTTTCTGAACACCCTGTAACAAATAAATCAATTCTTGTCTAACCTAGTAGTTAAAATAAACCTTCTTTTAACCCGAAATGAAAGGGTTCTTGTTTAACTTAACAGAGTGACGAAATAACAGTAATGAAAAAATATGCTTAAATATCTAGATAACTAAAAGCTGTAGACTATGATATCCTCATATTAGCCTAGGGTCGATCTGAAGATTTATACAGGGTGAGTTCACTTTAAATACAATAAATTTAAGAATCGATAGAACACATGAAAATAATTGGGATCCCGTTAAAAAAAAATCTCTAAAATGTCCCATTAATAAGATACAGGGTGTTGAAGTTTCAATTTTTTAAAAGTTTTTCTTATTTAACTTCCGAACGAAAAATAATATCAACTTTAAATTTACTACGAAAGTTTAGTATATCAACAGCCATATTTCAAGTATGAAATCATCGGGCTACATATACTGGGTGGTTGAGTTTTCGGTATCATTGAACCTTCTTTCCGCCCCATCTTTTTGTCAGTACGCCACTGATTATTATTGATAGGTGTATTAATACCGCTGCCGTCTTATGAAACTTTTTTTTCTCTTGCAAAATTTCGATATTTTGCTTCGTTTAGAAGTTATGGAACAAAACGTAATTGTTTGCACATAATTTGTCGATTTTAGATAAATGAATTTATTTAACTGCCACATGTTACTAACATATTAAATTTCTAGATAATTTGGTATATTAGAAGAAGAATATAATTTTCATTAAAATTAGCATCATGAGGATAATACAGTTTGTCCCATTTTCACACCAATCCAGCTTGACTGAAGTTTTAGACAGAAAGCAAGCAGTAAGTAATAAAAGATCCTTTAAACTAACTACACGTAATAGGTGGCTCTGAGTTTTCATTATTAACTATTTGTTTTCCGTTATGTCAAACTGATCCAAATGCAAGCTTGTAAATTTAAATCACGCATATCGGGCCTTATTCAATTTCTAATAAGTAGCATCATTTTAAAAACGTTGGTATTTCCGTTGCAAAAGCCATAGACGAAATGAATATCGGCATATTCAGCATTTGTAAAGTATTGTGGCATGACGTTTATAAAATGATACTACTTATTAGAAATTGAATAAGGCCCGATATGCGTGATTTAAATTTACAAGCTTGCACTTGGATCAGTTTGACATAACGGAAAACAAATAGTTAATAATGAAAACTCAGAGCCACCTATTACGTGTAGTTAGTTTAAAGGATCTTTTATTACTTACTGCTTGCTTTCTGTCTAAAACTTCAGTCAAGCTTGATTGGTGTGAAAATGGGACAAACTGTATTATCCTCATGATGCTAATTTTAATGAAAATTATATTCTTCTTCTAATATACCAAATTATCTAGAAATTTAATATGTTAGTAACATGTGGCAGTTAAATAAATTTATTTATCTAAAATCGACAAATTATGTGCAAACAATTACGTTTTGTTCCATAACTTCTAAACGAAGCAAAATATCGAAATTTTGCAAGAGAAAAAAAAGTTTCATGAGACGGCAGCGGTATTAATACACCTATCAATAATAATCAGTGGCGTACTGACAAAAAGATGGGGCGGAAAGAAGGTTCAATGGTACCGAAAACTCAACCACCCAGTATATGTAGCTCGATGATTTCATACTAAATATAGCTGTTGATATACTAAACTTTCGTAGTAAATTTGAAGTTGATATTATTTTTCGTTCGGGAGTTAAATAAGAAAAACTTTAAAAAAATTGAAACTTCAACACCCTGTATCTTATTAATGGGACATTTTAGAGATTTTTTTTAACGGGATCCCAATTATTTTCATGTGTTCTATCGATCCTTAAATTTATTGTGAACTCACCCTGTATAGAAATATCGAGAATTTCATGGAGAATTCAAATTTTTAAAATATATAGGGTGTTCCATTAAACAAAATTGACATCTATAGCGCCCCGCTTTCATGAATCACCCCGTATATTTCGAACTAATTTTAAAATGTAGGCATTTTGGTCTCTTACAACTTCTATATAAAATTTTTGCTTTTATTATCGATAATATAGGAAGTGTTGGAATTTAACGCACCGTTGACTCACCCTGTACAGTGGTACCTACTTGTTAATGATCATTTTCTAATGCAAATATTTAGAAATTCATAAAAACAACAACTCCTTCTCCATTTTGTACTATCATGTTTCGTCATATAAATATGATTTAGTTGGGTGTATTGTAACGACAAAAAATAAATCGTTGCACTATAACAAACATCAAGAAAGCACCAGAAGTAATCCATAAAAGTGCGCCGCAAACATTACATAGTTCTTTAAATATTTCACCTCAATGTAAACAAGAAAACTGGAAACCTCTTGAAAATAATTGATTATATTCTCGTTACTGTCAATAAGGAAAACATATTTCAGTTGTTTACTTACTGCAAAATAAATTCACCTCTCGCTTAAATTGAACACTTGGTTTGGCTCCCACCAAGTCTTCAGAAAATTTTCTTGCAACGATTTAAGGAAATCCTACTTAAATTGCATTGTAAGTGAATGTATGTTTAATATCTCAGCGTGAGAGGAATATTACAAAATTATAATAGCATGCGATTGAATACAAAAGTAGAATATTCTTACTTTTAAATATTTTTTAAATAACACACTACATGTGTGCTAATCATAAAATGAATTTTGCTAGAGTACATTAGGTGTAAAATGGGTGTGATAACAAAATTGGTTATAAAAAAATAACAAGGGGTTGGTCGAGTTGACCGACTTCATGTTAAAATAGTCTTGATGGTAAACAATTTGAAAAATATGTAGTCTCATGAGAAAAAACTTGAGTATTCCGAATTTATGAAGATACTGATATAGTGGAAGTAAACATGTTTTGAATATTTTAAGAATATTTTTAAATGTATTTTAGATTGGAGTGCCAAAATCTAAGACAAACATTTAAAAACTAGTTTAAAAAACATTAGACAAATAATTTTACAATTGTCTTCCCAATTGCAGGAAAGAAGTTTTCTATGCGCCGCCATAAGTCTTGAATTAGCAGTCAGCACACTCTTTTACATCGCTCGAGTTCTGGTCCTTCCTGGCCTGCATCCAGATTTGGTATTAATCATTTACTGCATCAGAACACAACTCTCGCAAACTTTGGCACTCATTCTCATATTTGTGCCGAAGTTTTGGTACCAGCAGAAGCAAGTGAGGAATTTGGCACAGGAGTATTCTTGCAGGATTCCCGTAGATGCTTTCAAGGTGAGCGATAAAGTTTAATACATTGTTAGAACGTAGTTTATCTGCCAACTCTGATAAATATTTTAAACTGAACGTTTATAAACGATTTATCGATAAGTTATTCGTAAAAGTTAAATTTACTTACCATTTTAATTTAATTTTATTAATTTCTAAGACAGCTTTCTCCACTCCATTGTAAAGTGTTACGTATTCCATTAACACTTAAGAATAATGAGAGTATGTTAATGTTGAACTTAATTGAGCTTAAAAAAAGTATCTGTTATGAAATTATCAAATCTATAATTGGAGTTAAAAAGTTTATATTGTCGTTGTCAACAACAGAATGAGGAGTATCATCTTAAAATTTTCTTAGTTCTTTCAGTAGTTAGTGTCGATGTTCAATTTTGTGACAACTTAAGGTTTAAAATATTTAGTAGCTTTTATTTGCATTTAATAAAATATCTAAAACTAGCCCGAGATTATCGATTTAATGTAATTTACTAATTATCTCTGGCACGGCGATCAATGTAACTGGATTAATTTCCCGGAATATTTACGCTAGATTTCCAATAATCCGATAGCGTAACGCAACACCGATTTTAATTATTAGAGTATCTGATAGTTATCTGAAAATACTTTCAACTGAGACAAACAGCAATCAAAATTGTAAATGAAGACTAAATATTCTCTTTTGCGCTGAATATTGAGTTCTTGACATTTAGATCATTTTATCATGCAATTCTTTTTCGCTTGACCGAAACGTAAAATTTCGAAATATTCAACGTGAAAGAGAACCCAAAAACTTTTCAACAAGTCATCAGCTCCACGAAAACTTTATGCATAGTTAAAAAAACTTAACTATGCTAAGAATATGTACCATGAGGTATCTCGCGGTTTCCATGAACCAAAAACATTCTCGTCTAACTGCTTCAATGCAATAACATTTAAGATAGGAAAGAAAATAAAAAATTAAATTAACGTAGGTACTTCGCTTTGTTTAAAATAATTCATGAGGACTATCATCATCATGCACATGTCATTGTGTTACAATATGGCAACACTGTTTTTGTGAAAAACTAATCTTACTTTCTGAGGTTCAGTTCATTTGTGATTGCAGATAAAAAATGTTCTCTGTAGCCATTCACATTCCACTAATAATTGATTGGCATGTTTAACCCAACCAGTCTTCACAAACTTTTTTTCATAATAAACAATAATAATTTGGTTTCCTGAAGTTTATCTTTTGAAATTTGAATTTGAAAATTAAAATCATCTAGGCATGAAAGTTTCTTTATACCTACAATTTTTAATTCTTCCAGTGTTTTTTTATACTACCTGGGTTAATTTTCTTTCATTAGTTTTGAATAAGTATATCAACGTTTGAGACAAAGAAAAATGTATTTTGTAGAGTATTTGTTTGTTGTTTGTCAATTTCTTATTAGACGCAGAAGCCTAATTAAAAACAAAATACCATTTAATTGTAATACATACTATAATTTATTTATTTATTGATTATTGAAGGACGTGAATGCACATGGACCCCTGACTGGCAACAACAGCGATGTGGATGTAGGTGAGGTCACCTTGGCGGACATGAGCCCAGACGACATTCGAGCTGAGCTGAAAAGACTCTATCTTCAGTTAGAAATTTTTAAAAGTAAAACCATTTGCCGTGATAACCCTCACATATCGAAGCGCAGGGGTGGAAGGAAGGCTCAACATCGACGATTTAGTTTGCAGGTAAATTTGTTTTGAAAAAATCTATTGAAATACATTGGCTTCTCTGCAGAAAGGTGCTACTTTCGACTACAATAATTTTACTTCTAGATTCACTGCTACAATTAATTGTATTTATTAAAACGCACTGCTTACAACTAAGCTTTCATATATTGTAAAAATTAACTATTTATATCAGTCATTGTTAAAAATGTAATAATAATTTAATTTAATTTAATAATTTTTGTATTTTTTACATTATATAATTCTAACTGTCGGTTTCGTAACTACCAACTTCTTTGTGTGACAAAATTATGACAACTAATTTGATATACATCTATAAATTTTGCGAAGTAACAGTATTACACAAACTAGAAGCCACTTTTGATCGCCAAATCATTAAAAATCAAAACGTGGTATTAAAGGTTCACAATTTTGCTATGTATTTTATAAATAAATCATATTTTTTTCTTGTACTCGAAAATAAATTATTAGTTTAATTAGTAAGTTTAGAGCACATAGTCAGATTTATAAAAAATCAGTAAACTATAACACGTAATAAAAATTTGCAGATTTGTTGTTTGTTAATTCATTTGCTGTATGATATACATTAGTGCGTCGGACTTCGATAGTGAGTTCTATAATAGCTAGAAATTACATATATGAAAAATAGATAACAAATTTATAACCGGAAATTATTTTCGAATATACGGGGCGGGCCAAGTCAATATTACAGGATCAATTAGTGTCCTTTTTTCAAATGGAATGTTATGTACAGGGTGCTGGGTGAGTCAACGGTGCGATAAAGTCCAACACTTCCTTTATTATCGATAATATAAACAAAAGGAGATCGAAATAACTATATATTAAATTTAGTTTGAAATATACAAGGTGATTCATGAAGCGGGGCGCTGTAAATGTCAATTTTTTTAAATGGAACACCCTATATGTTTTTGAAACTTTGATTTCTCCATGAATTTCTCTATATTTCCATAAAAGGATATCATAGTATAAAACTTATAGTTCTCGAGATATTTAAGAAAATTAAGGAAAAAAGAAATCGTCGACATTTTTTAAATTACAGTTATTTCGTCACTGTGTTAAATTAAACAATCATTTGGGGTTAAAAATTTTTTTATTTTAACTACTAGTTTAGACAAGGATTGATTTATTTGTTACAGGGTGTTCAGAAAACGTTGACATTTTCAGAAAAATTCGAGGCTCATTATCTCGCTTATTTCAAATGGAACACACCATGTTTTTGTACAGAATCTTATAGGCCTATTTATTCTATACAACTTTTGTTAAATATGTCCTATACCTATCCAAAGGGTTTAGGAGATATTCGCAGATATTCAGATTTTTACATTATTTGGAACGGTTTCATACCTTTTAATCACATTAGCCTCGAGAAAAAACAAACAAAAGATACTAAATAAAAAGCAAAATTTAAAATATTTTCTTCATATTAGTCATTATTAATTATGTTTTTTTTTTAATTAAATTCCGATCCATATTCATATACGGGTTGCATTGCTTTAGTGAATTGACGTAATAGGCGATGAAAACAATTGAATGTCAACTGTCAGATTTCAGTATTTTTTTAATATTTTAAAAATTATTTTATTTTTTATTAAGTATTTTATTTTGTTTGGCTTTTTTTTTTCAATTAAATGGAAATAAAATAATCATTTTCCTATTTAGAGTAGCTTTACATTACTTTTACCTATATGAAAAATATATTTCATTTTATTTATTTCATTTAATAGATAGATAGTTAGATAGATAGATAGATTCTTTATTAATTCTTTTAGCCCATAATATCTCCTGTTTGTTTTTTTCTCGAGGCGAATGTGATCTTTTAACCCGAAATGAAAGGGTTCTTATTGAACTTAACCCAGTGACGGAAAAACAGTAATTGAAAAAATGCTGACAATTTTATTTTTTTCCTTAATTTTCTCAACTAACTCGAGAACTATAAGATTTAGGCTATAGTATCCTAATATAGAAATATAGACTTAATGGAGAATTCATATTTTCAAAAATATATAGGGTGATCCGAGGGGTGATCCATTTAAAAAAATTTACATCTAGAGCGCCCTATTATCATAAATCACCCCGTATATTTCAAACTAAATTTGAAATGTAGCCATCTTGATCTCCTATAACTTCTTTATAAAATTTTTGTTTGTATTATCGATAACAAAGGAAGTGCTGGACTTTATCGCACCATTAACTAACCCTGTATATCAGTACATTTTTTCTTGAAGCCTTTTCTAGACTCCTTTCACTCCTATATTATTATTGACTAACTCCCAAATACTTGAATGTACTGCATTTTGTTGTTGAAATAATATAATCTGCAGCTGCATATTAAATAAATTACTACAGTCACAATAATCATGAGATTTTAAGAAAAGAATATGTGAATATTTGTTGCGAGACATGTAATTAATGTTTTTGAATAATTTTCACTCCCTAAAAATATATAGGGTGGTAAATAATGATCGAATGATATCCATAGAATAGAATTCCATTTAAATAAAAGGCATTTGATCCTGTAATATTTTATTGTAATATTGTTCTCCTGCATATTCGAAAATAATTTCCGATTTATTGACTTTTTTATTTAGTTTAGTTACTTGCATTTTTTTTTCTAGCTGTCATAGCATAGAACTCAAGCTATCGATGTCTAACGCACTATTGCTCCACCCTGTATATTTAAATAGAAACCTCTTTTGGAAAGTCATTTAATCCTCTATCAAATTTAATTAGTTTCAAGTATTTCAAAAAGGCTGGCTAATTTTTTAGCCAGCCTTTTTAATAAATAATTATATTTATTAAAATAAATGTAATAATGGCGGTAAAGTCTGCATCCACTAGCAATATCTGTTCTGTTAGTTTCCACCACAGACGATTAGCAATATCTGTTCTGTTAGTTTCCACCAAAGACGGTTTCTACTAACCGCATTTTGTTACTTATTTAAAAGAAATTAATTAATTTAAAAAACCGTCAACATAACTTAAGAATTCTTCACAAGTTAACTATTATTTAGTAAGTAAACTGTCGAATTTTGAGATTTCATTGTTGTCTCAAGTCTACGTCAACAGTTTTTTAAATAAATAATATTTTTCGTTTAATTTAGTTATCGATTGGTTTTGAAGATCAAATAAGACCCTAACAATAATAAAGACACAGGACACAGGTCATGCTAAAGAAATATGGCGACCTTATAAAGGCACTTTAAGCCAAAGGCTAGTGAAAAATGATTTAGATGATTAATTGCTATTAAATTATATGGGACAAAAGTGTTCGAGTGATATCGCAAACCCATATTCGTCAACCATAATTATTTGAGATGCGACTACGTTTCTTCTGATCAGTCATATTAACAAACTGTCAGATTGATATTGAATAACAGAAAATTCCCATTGGATGCAAGAATATCACACGCAATATCCACAAGAACTCTGTTTGGACATAAAGTATCAAACATGTTAGAGGATCCATACTCTTTTAAATATACTATAACAGGTCTTCAGTAGTGCTTACAATTTTTGCAACTGCCAACTTTATTGGCATACATCATCCCAAATAAACAAAATTCATATCTGAAATTATTTGGATTTAACAAGATGAGGCATCACGTCATTTTGTAGTAATTTTATTGAAATCGGTGGGTTGGTTTAGAAGCAACAATTGAATAACCACCTATGTTTGACATCTCTAAATTATTTCTGATGGGGATATTTAAAGCGTACAATTTATTTTATTAGGGCGAGTTATTTAGAAGCTTCTTTCTGAAGGTTGACGGTTTGAATAATTATTGTGATAAACCTTTTTTGCATTTTATCAAGATGATTTTTTCCAAATAAATTGTAAAGAAAGTATTGTTTTTTGTTTTATTTTTTATAGTTCTTTAACTTCATTTTTACTAACATATTTTTTTGATTCTTTAAAGGTATAATCGGATGAAATCGGATGACATACTTTTGACCATAAAATTTTAATTTTATATCTCTTGTTCACGCTGGGTATGTTTTCTTTCTAATATTCTGCCCCTGCAGTATTTTTTCCCATGAGCAAAATTAATAGCATAAATAACATTTTCGTAAAAAGTATTTTTTTTATAATTGCTCGTCCAGGATGATGTGTTGTCTATGACAACACATTATCCTCTGTGGTCTGGTATTGTAAAGAACACCATTTTTATTAAACATTTACAGTACTATGTAAATTAATTAGTAAGTTCGTACTATTTTCCAAAGCCATGTATTGTATATTCTTTCTCTTCCTTTTCTTTTTTGGGATTTATTACCACATTTCTTGAGATTCCCGAAAAAGAAAAGTAAGAGAAATAATATATGAAATGCCACAATTAACATTTAAACAATATCCATGTATATTCATATACGAGGTTTTCATATAAAAGGGGTGTAAACGCCAACTCTCAAAAATTGATATTTGTGGCGTAACGTTTACAAAGATCACTCTTGTCAGGCGTAGGTATAGTTCTGCGGGTCTAAAATAAATTTCTTTACTCGATAGCTATCTACCTATCGAATTGATATTGCCTTTTACAAAATTGAATCTACTAATTCGGGTTGTTTCTTTTAAACCAGAAATCTTTAATAACTCCAGAAAAATCTTCAAGACAAATCAATTTTTAATGTGAGAGGGCCACCTTTTGGCATGGATATTGGCCATTTCAACCCCTCTAACTGTTCCTCTGCCATTACGTCAAAGGCGTAGAGGTTATTTTCCCGTTTTAAACTAGTTAATTTGAATACTTTTTAGATCAATCACCTTTTTTGATAGGAATTTCAAGAAATGTGGTAATAAATCCCAAAAAAGAAAGGGAAGAGATAATAAATTGTTTATTTCATTATTATTGTTTTGTTTCGTGTCGTTTCTTCTTTACCCAAGTTGTAAGTCAACTTGTACATATTAATGTTTGTTATATTGCATAATGAAAGTATTTAAAATTGACGTTTGTCGCATATTATTTCTCTAAATGTATAGTCATATATTTTATTCATAGATATTTGGTTTAGCAGAAAAAACTATTTATATCCAAGAAGAGTAATTACAATTCTCCATGTCAGATTTTCATTTATTTGTTATTTACAAAGAAAATGGTAATTATGATTATTAAAATCAACTTATTTCAACTTTAATTGAAAAAAATTATACTGCAAATGATTACATGGATTAAAAATATGATTCTTAAGCGTAGCTTTTATTTAATTTTAATTTATACAAACTTTTAATTAATATTTTATTAGTCCACAAGAAATGTATCTATAAGTGAAGTGCAATTATTTACATTTGCAAATAGTAACTCATTTTAAATGTCTCACTAAACAAACTCTGTATTTTGCATGCAGAAAAAGGGAAGCAGAGAAAAGGTAAGTTTTAACCCACTTTGTCCCAAGCCTCAAGTGACCTAATTCACTCACTCCAAATATACCTAGTTGTAAGTGTTCCATCCAGTTAGAATCAATGATTTTGTGTGCTTTTAAATGCACGACTGATTCCAGTAAACGTACGCCCGGCTATTATAACTGAAATTATCTACGTGAACTACCGGTTGGTTCCCAACTGCACACAAGGTTACTGATAGGTTCATTTATTTAGCTGTTTTGTGTTGGTTTGTTAATTAACTGGAAAACAAGATTTGTTTGCAATTTATTTATTAATCATAATTTGATGAGTATTTATTTTCTTTTCTACAATGAATAATTACTTGTGGTTTCCTATATTATGTATCATATATTGAGTATAATTGTAGTTTAAATATAAATAATAAAAGGAAGCAAATAAATATATTGAAGAAGAAAAACAACAAAGGTCTTGTTCCCACAAAATTCTTTTTTATTGCAATAAAAAAAAAATTTGTGGGAACAAGACCTTTGCTGTTTTTCTTCTTTAATATGAACAACCCACATGGGATTAATTCTACGTTAAATAAATATATGTTTGTAAAATTTCTCAGTTGAAATCAATAGGGTTTTGTAATCTACACAAGATATAAAAAAATACGATGATGAGGAAAAAACACAACAAAATAAACATTAAACATGATACCTATATATTTTCGATTTTTGAAAAATAATTTTCTCCTCCGAAAGTTATTATTTATTTATTAATCGCATAATTTGCAGGACGTGATTTTCTGTCCCGTATCTCCTTCCCTTTCTAAGAACACTAAAATACGGTGGGTGTACACGTACGCTTTAAAGGACATGTCGGATATAGGAGACCGTGTATGTCGAGTCGAAACAAGTATATTGACGTAAAGAAATATAAAAATATCGACCGGTCAACCTTCTAATTGATACATACCGAGGACGTGTGTGATACATAAAGTGAAAATTAATAATTAACCTAATGACAGAAGTAAGTGAAAGACAAAGGATACGTACAAGGTCACTCTCTTCTTGCCCAGGGACCAATCAGAGACTTTTACAGGCCTACTATGGATTTAGTAATATCGTTTCAAATGCTAGATACTAATGAAATACAAATTTGGAGATTCCTAATTGTCTGAAAAAAAAATTAAATCGAGATGTCTTTATGATTAATAAAAACTGATATTTCTAAAATAATAACAAAAATAAAAAAAATATTTTTTTCACTTGCTGTTCAATCATTCTTATTATATGAACATAACCAGTAGCAAAATCCCCAAACATTAATGTTATTAAATTTAACAAAACCATCGTATGTATGACTACTTGGAACTAATTTGTATCTGATGGCCCAAAAAGACAGTAACGGTACCGAATAAATTACCACATCGCATGTATTGTGTCTCGCAAATTAATATTGATTAAATAAATACTCAAATACTATCTATCAAATATCATAAATTCTATTTTAAATATGACTGACACCTTTACCACCTTTCATTTGAAAGTTATTGATTCATTGAAATAAATCATGTATACAGCAACTTGTTAATAATAATTTATATACAAAACATTTTATCAGGGCCAGTAATGATGTGTCTATTAATCATACAAAATGATACTAAAAATCCATGGCCTGCTTTATGAATTATGACAAAAAAACTTGAAAAACGAAATTTATCAGCTTAGTATTTTCTCCTGTCCAGTGACATATTATACAGTAAGTTTCAGAACTCATTTACCCCCTACTAACTTTGAATAGTTTCAAATATTTTTTTGAAGTTATAGTCCCAGATAGATTTGCGATTATCTGACTCTAAATTAAAAAATCGATATTCCAATATGGCGTCTGCCAACCATATTGAATCCTTCTCTATTGTCGGACCAAGGTGTGTGACATTTTAAATTAAAGGTCTATTCGTCCACAGTAAGTTCACCAAATTTCGAGTAAACATTTGAATTGAACATAATGAAAAGTCTTTCAAGAAAACGAGTAAAATCATGTTGAAATACAATTTTTTATTATTTATTAGGCTTTTCAAATTAACTAGCAGTAGGGTAAACAATTTTTAATTTTACATTACTAGGTACCTTAATAAACACGGTATTTATTTATTTACTTTAACAAATAGGTACTTGAAATGACTTCCATTTTATTCACGACAACAACGAAACCCTTTTGAGCGTTAAACCATAAACACTTTCAGATGTGTCAAAAGACTGTTTGAGGCAGTTCTTCTACATTTCTGAGCTTGATATGGTAAATCAGTGATTTTATAAAGCCCCAGAAAAATCTAAGTGTGACAAGTTGTCAGATCGCGCTGGCCACTCTATTGGACCTCCCCGACCTATCGACCGATTCGGTTTCATCAAGATAGTTTCTGACAGGTCCAAAGAAATGGGGCGGGGCTTTATCGTGTTGAAAAACTATTTCATTTTATCTGAATTCGTCAGGATGTTCTTGAATTATGGCATTGATTCTGGAGAATATTTCTTCTTCAAATAATTGTCGGCACAAAAGCCCTGACAATTGCCAACGAGAAACTTACGTATGGTATACTGAATAGATAAATACAAGTTAAAAAAGGTTATCATATTGGAGAATAATCTTCCTAAATCGGCCACACATAAACAAAGGGCCAGCTACGCTAAAATAAAACAAACGTAAACAAATTAAAAGCGTAAATAAAGTAAATGCATTGTACAATGTTTCTTTTAAATAATCAATAACAGATCAGATGTTATTTACATGCTTTGAACATAGTTTAAACGACTTTCAACACAACAGTTAAACTAAGATGCACTTTATTTCTGTAAAATTCTATAAAAATGTAAATAAATAGCGTAAGACTTACTTGTAAAACCACCAGTCCAGTCAAATGACGAGACACAATGTAAATTATATCCTAAGAAGTGTTTGTGTAGTGAAATTTAAAAAGTTCAGTGATGTTTCGTCGAAGTCAACGGCAGGTCTAAATTTCATATAACGCAATATCAACAAATGGGTATCCACAGATTCGTCATGAAATAAGGATGCTGAAAATAACATAATTTCAAAGGAGAAATATAGAATAAAGAAAAAATAGGCAGAAATACAAACCATAAATGACAGATAGCAATCTAGAAATCCTTGATTTGCAAATGCATGTTCCTTAGAAACGAAACAAAAGTTGAGTTGTTATTGGGTAGTGAAAGAAGCAAACCCTTGTCCAGATCGCTCCTGAAAATATTTAGTAAAATTAATGGAAAAACTGGAAATTTATATACCCAGGACTTTCCAAGGGCAAATACGAAAACGAAACGGATAAGCAACTCCAACTTACCAGAAATAAAGGTAATAATTATCCTAATTAGTAAGCACCCATCAGATTAATCGAATTCCAAAATTGCATCCAAGGCCTATTTGGTTTAAACACATCCAGTGAACGGTGTAAGAAATTCTAGAATAATCAGCCATCATAACTGCCCCACCAATGTCAAAAGCAGGACTGCCAATTTAAGTGCAGTTAAAACGACTCTGTAACCAGAGAGTGTAGAACTTACCCAGAACTAAATTTTTAAAACACTAAGTTTATTTAATTTTGTTAACATCCAACAGGACACAGTCCTTAATTTGTTATAGATTTAATTAGTTTTAATTATCGCAGGGATTTAGAAACGTTATTTCTTTTTGATCATCTGGCATATGTAATAAACGTTATATTTTGAGTGACGTCTAATGTTTAATTGTATCAACCAAAGCTCTCAGTTGCATATCAAACTAACAGCCGTCTCAGCGACATCTACCTGTCGATTAGTCAAGTGACATTCATATTAAAAAAGATTTCTAATTTTCTTAGTCCATACAAGTCAAATAAAATAAAACAGCACGAAGTTCTAACAATCTTTATTTAAAAATTGCATAACAGCAAATTTATAGGTAAGATATTTCTTCAGTGGTAGAATGCAACCCCCAATAGGCCCTGAAAAGAAAAAGAGTGATTGTAGCAATTAGCAAACCTACAGTAAGTTTCATGTTAAATAATCATAAAAATTCCCCTCCCACCTAACATAACAATTAATTTGGCGTCCAACGTGGGGCGCCAATATAAAGGGTGTTTTTTTAAGCATTATAGAACTTTCAATCGCGATGGCTGTGAAATCAGTTGTCAGTTTGCGCGCTATAAGTGATATTTGTATTTAGTATAGTATGGCAAATTACCATGAATGCACTTACGCTTGATCGACGCTACTAAATTGTTAAAATTTTCTTGAAAGTTGGTCGTCGATTCACGAAACGTATAGACCACTTCGTAAATTTTAACGGCGTCCATAATCTTCCATCTGAACAAGCCATTCGTCGCACTGTGGATAGATTTCGTGCCACATACTCCCTAAATGATGCAAAAGCATCAATACTTTGAAGGAATGTGAGTACTAAAGAGAATGCCGTCGCTCCGTCGCTGTAAACAGTAGTGTGCAAGAGAATTGAAAATTGTCGATTCGTCACTCTGTCCATTCACTACGTGGAAAATTTTGCGCAAAAATCTTGGCCTACACCAATATAAGATCCAGCTGATGCAGCAATTAAAGCCACAAGACCATCGCTTGAGTTATTCTTTCTCTAATTGGGCTTTAAAACAGTTGCAAGCTGATCCGTTGTTTTATCGGAAAATTGAATTCAGCGATGAGGCTCCTTTTTGGCTTAGCGTGTTAATAAGCATAATTGCAGAGGTCCTGCGATTTGACGCCTCCGGATTGTATGGAGCTACGTGAAGTCTGGTTTACGCTAACAAACCAGGAACAATGGACGCCTTGGAAACCAACATTGTTCGTGTTATTCATCACATACGGCCACCATTGTTGGAAAAACTTACCCAAAATTGGACTGACAGAATGCGCTCTGTTAATATCAGCCTCGGTGGCCATATGCCTCAAATCATTTTTAAATATTAATGTCATGTATCGATCCTTCAAATAAAAAGAGATTTTTGATCATAAGTTAATTTTTGTGGTATTTATTCAAGTTTCAAGTTCTATCGTGCTTAAAAAAACACCCTTTATTTGTTGTGTATGGTATGGGGGAAATTTTTGTCGAATATAAATTTATTTAATTTTTGATGGTTTTTTGTTTCTGTTGGACCCCAAAAGAAACAAAATAAAACATGAAAAAAATAAAATATTTTTATTTTACGAAAACATCCCATAACATAACAATTAATTGGCGCCCAACGTGGGACCCAACAAAAACAAAAAACCATAAAAAATTAAGTAAATGTATATTCCACAAAAATTTCCCCCATACCATACACAACACTACGTAGCTTTTGCAAATATTGGAGATACCCGAATATTGATCCTGTACTTTGTTTGGGGTTTTTTCTTATTTCTGTTACTACTTGATTTTCTGTAGGGTAATTCTGAAGGAGATGGCCATATAGTTTTTATTTTTTATATAATAAGATAAAAAGCGCAAAATAATTTATTTCCGTAAAAATTTAAACTTTAGACATAAACAAACAAAGATACTAAATACTTAATTCTTCGTGGTAACCAAAAAATTAACAAAAATAACGAGTCATTGGCCATCTCTCCGCAAACATACGGGAGAAGTACATCTGATGTAGCGAATCCGATACACTTTTTTCTTGGTTTTACTGTAGTCTTCGCCTCATCCCACACATTCATTTTCATCAAATTCGTCACATCTTGATTCATCATTTTCTAGATCAATTCTTCTTCACTACTTGAGGATGAATATTCGACTTTCTCCTTCTTCTTTTTGTTCTTTACCAAGATTATCCACATACTAATTATAATTATTCGAATTATCCTTACCTTTTATAGCGATCAAAACATAACCGTTGGTCCGAATCTAGTATTTCACCACAACCATTGAGTAAATAATAATAAAGAGCAACTTTCAAGTTTCGAGATTTTAGTGTTTTTTTGCCAATAACTACAGAATTATCTACAATATTTAGGGCTATGCAGCCGAATTACAAATACCTTCCCTTAGCACTAAAAATTAATGACAATTCTGAAGCTATTGGAAAAGAAATACAATTCTAAAATCTCGAACCTTGACAGTTGCGCCTCTTTATATTATTTCTTTACGAAATGCCACAACTACAGAGACTGTATAGAGCCGACAGTGGCGACAAAGTGTTGGCAGCATTTTGATTGGTACCGCCATTAAAGAGGCTAAAAATGCTGAAATTGTTAAAGTTGTCATATTATCCATTATCCTGTGTATATTTGTGCATCTTTAACAATTTATTGTGACTTATTAAATGTATAGAAACTATTTTTGATTAGTGTATTGTAAAAAGAACTATTTAAAAACTTATTTAATAATTAAACAAATTTTTGAAAAAAGTTTAACACCCTGTATCTTGAAAACGAAGCAATTTCGGACCCATGTTTATATGAACTTTCTGTCTTAAAATTACTCAAATAATCGTCTGTTAAATTTATTGTACATACTTAATGAACACCCTGTATTGTATATTGTATTCATAAGGTAAGCGTTGGTTTAGTTTTTTCTCATCATGTCTCATTGTTGGCCGTTCGACTGTTTACTTATTTATGGTTTAACTGAAAAAGTCTAGGAAAAGCTGTTTTAAAAATTGTAGAAAATATAAATTTATTGTTTTACTGGTTAATAGGAAATTTAATTTTTTTTGCTAAAAACATTTTAATGAAATTTATAACTGTATCTAACCTCACACGTGCACACATATTTTTATATTTTTAAGAATATAAACTTTTGCCTAATACATAATTAAAATATTCTAGACTTTCATTGAATTAAACTAATAATTATAGTATCACAATACGAGTGTTTCAATAGTCAACTAAAGAAAACCTAGCCAAAATGCTTTTGGTTGATTGGTTGGAATTCTAACCAATAAGTAGCAGTTTATTTTAAATAATCTACAATATTGAAACTTTATAAATCTACAGTTTGAGAGAGTTTTTAAATGTTACAATGAATCCAAGCTAAAACTACAAACATTAAAATGAAAATTGAAAATAAATTTGCAAAACTAAAAATTGAAGGTCCTGATAAATTTAGCCTCAAAATTGTGGGTGGGCGTGACTTTGGTTCTATTATCGTCTCTGTCACTATAAAGTCTCTGTACGCCGAGCGAACTGACATTGCCATCTGTATCTATTATTACAAACTACATGACATGACCATCTCTACCGTATGGCCATCTCCCCTGGAATTGCTCTATCAACAAATATTTTTAGTCTTCCGGTTTTTTTTCAAAAGGCAAGAGTACTTTCAGCCCGAAATAGACGATACTTTATCGACAACTGACCATACTTCCATACTATAAAGATATAATATAATTTGACATCAGTTAGTTTCTTGTATATCTTCAAATATCGAAAATATTCGTCTTAGAAATACCTCATATTTTTGAGTTCCTCCTTCAAAATTTATGAACTAGGCCATGGATTTTAAGGCATGTCGTGTTACGAAATGCAGTTCTTAGAATATTTTATATTAAACGAAATCTTTACTGGTCTTAATAAAATGAACAGAATGTCCTATACAGCATGCATTTATTTCAGAAGTAGTTACCATAAATATATCTTGATGTAAAACAAATATAATTTTTAATAAAAATACGTTAATTTAATTATCATGATAGTTAAAGTTCAAATCAACCGTTAAAAGAACAGCATATTTCACCACCGTTTCATTAACTTCTCCAACTTTCAAATGCCATATATAAAACAAAACCGTAAGTTAATAGGGCTTCGGTCCGGTTGGGCTGGTTAAGTGAAACTCTTTGTTACTTTGCCGAGCTTTCGAAAATTTTTATTTTCTTTATCAAGGCTACAATTTTAGAAAACAATATTAATAAACTAATTTGATTGGTAATTATAATAAAATACTTACAAGTAAAGTGAGGTTAAAATTTGAAAATTGACATCATTTTTACTAGAATTATACAAAATAACATATAACGGTAAACCACATTATTTGTTACCATTTACATTCATTGTTCACTAATAATAAACTATGGTGGTTGTTATAAATCTTGATTACTTTGTTAAATTTTAACGTGGTCACTCATATGGTTTAGTAATATTTTATACACGTGAAGAATGAAAGAAGGTAGTGATTTTTCGTTTTAAAACTGTAAACTAGATTGTGATTTTTAAATACTGTGTGGACCAAAATAATTCTTAAGTTTGAATTTATTAAATTTTAGTTTCATAAAAAAAATTTTCGAACCAGTTTGGACCATGGTGGTAAATTAAAAAACACTTATGATTAACAGTCTATCATTATTAATAACGGTAATATTATGACTTACTAATGTTAAATTTAATAGTGACGTCATCAATATGTATATATTATTATATATAATTCAAACGGAGATACATTGTAATAAACGAAAACTTAAAGAGAGTGCCTGTATTCAACTAAATAGTACCGACTGTGTCTCTACTAGTTCAGTGTTGCTAGAGGAAGTCTGACTACCGATTCTCCAAAAAGAAGTACGTGACGGAAATATCAAAATAAATTAGAATTCTTTATCTAGTGATCTATGCATTAATTAATAATCAGTGTCAGGTGTCAAAGTGATCTTTTTTGACAAGTCCATTTTTTGTAATCACAGTTGAAAAAGGACCTAGACTTTGGTTCGAAACGTTCTGTTAAGATAAGTTATTGTTTTATAATTGTTTTTTACATATCATATAAATATATATATCTATATGTATATTATATAATATACATTTTGTTATATTTTCTAGTGTAAAATACTAGAAAACCACTGATACGAATTTTAGATAACAATATTGTATTTATATTCATTTAGAACTATATACAGTGGTTTTCTGGGGCAAACTGTTGAGGTTTGCCTTTGATACTACACTTTTATCTTGACATACTTTGGCAATTTTCTTATTTCTATTTATTTTTTAGAGTTTGGCTTGATTCCCAGAATTAAGTTCAATGAATATCAATATGTATATAGTATTATTTTTATCCCTGTTTTATCTGTTAATTACTCAGTTTATTTTAATTTTAATATTAATGACACCTGCGCAGCTCTAAATTCATTGTTAAGTTAATAAATTTAGTTTTTTGTTTAAAGAAATAATTATCACAGTCAGTCGTCATTAATGAGTTAATAATTATAGTCTGTAAAATTTTAAATTATATTATCTTTTCAGCTGTTTTATTGAGTTCATTTTAACGATTTCATAAAACTTTGCCACGCTAATTCATTAAGTTAATAAATTTAGATTTTGTTCAAAGAAGAATTATTGTGGTTAGTTATTATTATCCATTAATATCTATTATGTTCCATTAAATTTAATAATTCATATAATATTAGATTCTATATGTAGAATTATAAAAACTTCTCCACTTGCAAATGAGCACAATCCACGTCAAACAGAACATTTAAAACAATTAGAATTTTACACTCACTACATCACATCATCTAACCATTATACATTTTAATTTTTACATGCTCTTCACTTACAAGCTAGTGTAATTAATTTTTTGTACTGTACTAATTAAATAAAAAATGCCAGAATATATACAAGCTAGTATGTGGAAAAAAATTATACACAGCCTCACACAGCAATTGTAATAATCATAATGCTACTCTCATAATTTACATATTCAGACACCTACCATATCTCTAGAAAAATAAGTATTGTTTTATAGTAGTACCAAATATTTTTATTTTAAAACTAATATTACTGTGTGTTTGTTTAATTATACACGTCACTAATAATATTTTGCTAGCTTCTTCTAGAATAACCAATGGTTAGAAGATACCAACTTAAACTTTTAATTAATTTAATTTAAAATTAAGCATTTCTAGATTTTTACATATAAAGAAATGTATTCTGATTGATATGCCTATCTGAAAATGTATGAAATATTTTATTGAATTTTGTTAATGTTAAGACGTGGAAAATTACTGGCACCAGTGATGGTATACAGATATATACACATAGTGAGTAAAAAGTATTTCATTTAATTTTTTATATTGAAATTTTGAAAATTTTGGATCCCTCAAAAGTTATCCTATTTTTTTGTGGTAAACCCAGAAAGAGCATATTTTCCTTCGTATATTACGCTTTGGCTTTAATAGTCACACAAGAATATTACTTTCCTTGCTTGATTCGAACTGTTTACAACTTTATTTAGTAGGTTTTATACGAGCTAACTTCATACTTACCAATAATAACAAAAATCTCAATATGATATATTTATGTTGATGTTCAACCTCTAAACGAGTTAATATAATAACTATTGGTTATAAAATTACGTACTTTAAAACGTAATTAAATTATTATCGAATTCTTTGCAAAAACTAGTACTAATAAGCAAAATTCCACATTTTCTACATGCCCTGTATACCCACTCTGTATGTCTTTGACTAAATACCTTTGTACTATATACAAAACGTATTACCTCTTATTAGTAAATAATTTACTTTAGTGTGTAGTAAGCGTGCGATAATTAATACCACACGTAGTAAAATACAATAATTATCATAATAGCTAATTTAATTAGTATGATAACTGCTGTAACTGATGGTTTTAATGATTTGTTTACAGAAATCACTTAAACGATTATTTATTAAACATAACTGATTTATTGATTTATAATTTGATAAATGTTTTAACTATATTATACAATGCTTGATAAAATTTAGATGTAGCTGTATTGAAACATTCGATTTAAACCATTATTTATGAAATGACTGCCAAAATTAAATGAAGCAGTTATACCTAGTGAAAAGAAAAATCGTGAGTGAAATTTTAAAATATCACCAAAACATTTTTTTTCAAAACTAGAAACAAAATTAAATGATAAACTTGAAAAACTATGGAAATTTATACACACGACTTGTTTCCAACAGAAATTGTCTGGTTTATCAACTAAACATCTCACCTCAACTCACAAACAGCTTATTGAATTCAAAAAATTGTCTTTCAGAAAATAATCTCATGGTTCTCTGAGAAAATGGATGTCGAAATGACAGAAATCCATGTCCTTACCATAACATTTTATATACTTAGTGATATTTCAAAAAATTCCACTATCTGCTTTTTAAAAGAAGCGCAACAAAGGTGCTTCCGCATTTGGTTGAGATTTTAAGAAAAATCCTGTTGGTGTGAGGAAAGAAGAAAATATCAGTATACATATCAAACTCATTGAATAATGTATAACCACAACTCTTTAGACATTTAACCCAAAGAGTTATCAGTTAGTGAAGTAAAGGCAGGAGACTAGAGTCTAACAAGTGGGCCGTAAGACTTCTTTGTTTATTCCCGCATCCTCAATCTTCTAATGAAAGTTAGGATGCTGATCCTTTGTTCCTTTAAAGGCATTCCAGTGCCGAAAATTTTGTAACTCAGACGCCCGTTAGCTTTAAACCGAGTAAACATATATTTCTTCACTGGCAGAGTCAGCTCTGATTTGCTTCTATCACCCAAATTAAAACTAAATAAAACAATTAAAAGTTTGAACCATTGTCAAGTCACCAACGATGAGATATCCATTAGTAGACAGAGCAAAAATACATACGTCAGCCTGATGTTTGCACCTCCGTGGTCTTAACTGTATAAAGCATTATCGATTAATTAATGTCAGACAAATATTATAATAAGTAAAATAATTACTTTAATATCTCATTTATATTATATTAGTATAGTATAGTTTACGCCAGGATTTATTGAGCAGTAAATATTTATTTGTTTAGATATTGAATACGTGCAGACTGACATGCCCGACAATTCCTCCTTTTCAACTTCTATTATGTTTTATAGACATTCCTATCCAAGTATCATATAAACAGAATATTAGAAGTTATCAAATAATAGAAACACAGAGTTACGTCTTATCCATCTAAGTCCGAAGCAAATCATAAATAAATTTTTTATTCGGCTCAGGATGGATTCAAATTTATCGCATTTATGTTCGCAACCAAGTAAGTACGTATCATGCCAAATTCTTGACATCGACGATGAAAATTACTGCTCTCTTGGCCCCTCTCATCGCCGTAGACCTGGACCAAATCTCGTTATGGCCGATATTTTCGTTCGCCGAGTCCACTCACAAAAGCAAGCAGTCTTAGTTCCTTAGTTCCTTTGGTTATATCCGCGGTCGCAGTTTTATTTGCTGCTTGTCTCGTTGCGTTTCTTATTCTCGCTTCCTTTTGGTATCTCGTCAGGATTTGTAGTAGTCCTTCTTTTTCCTCCATAAATTCAGTTCTCTCCTGGTTCATTTTGGTCCTGTCTCTAGCCATGTGTTTGATCATCCTCTCCATTTGCTTTTTCATTCTTGGTGCTTTGTACTTCGTCCATCATCGCATATATTTGCTTCTTCAAATCCATATTTTCTTTGACTACTCTTCTTGAGGACGTGTCTTCTCCTATAATGGAGCTTTCGGCCCTATTGGTGATCTGGCAATATATGTATTTTGACCAGTAGAATTAAAGAACACTTTCGAGGGATAATGGTACACGTATTCTAAAAATATGCAAACTAACTAAGCCCATTTTTATGTAGTTATCATTCTGCATTACAAAATACATCCATTACTACCACACATTGATGAACATTTTAAGTGTTCTTGTGGACGCACCGTGTAATGAAGCACCGGTTGCAGTTGGATTATAAAAACGAAAGAATATTTCAAGCAATTTAATTTAAAGACAGCTACGCGCCGCAGATTTTACTCTTGTTATTTCCTGACCCATATAATACACACGCTGAGCAGCAGGTCTGCTACTGTAACACTAACTCGTTCTAATCTCTATTTGAAATCTTCACGGTAAATACACTTAAGTTGATCGCTGCAGGGCAGTGTTACCAGGTCTCATAACTCTTATGTTTGACCGTAGAAACTGAAGACATTTTATCAACAAACATTTAAAAATCAAGTGCAAAATTAATATTATTTAGATCTAGATATTAATTAAGTATTCATTGAACTTAATTCTGTTGAGGTTTGCCTTTGATACTACACTTTTATCTTGACATATTTTGGCAATTTTCTTATTTATATTTATTTTTTAGAATTTGGCGTGATTCCCAGAATTAAGTTCAATGAATATTAACTATCGGCCACAAACAAACTACAAACAATATTAATTAAGAATGGAACAACTAATAAGGTAGTTGACCCGATTAAAGCCCAGTGCTTTATAAGGCCCACATTCAAAAACTTGTACTCGAAACTGTAACAGAAATCTATTAAGTAGGTTATTAACTCCATAGTGAGTTGACAAACCAATGTGTAGATGGCGATCCCACACAAACCTGCCTAATCTCAGTTATGGCGTAATTCATTCTAATGTGAAGTCAGGAGCCAAGCTTTTAAAACTTTATTCAAAGTAAATCACTAAATCAGCGCTATTTGATATAAAGTTGTCCTAATTTGTGTTCAGCTGTAACGTGTGATTTGCTAGGTATGTTATCTTTCTTATTATTACTGCAAACTCGAATATTTTTGACTTAGATTTTAATAAACTGCCATTAAAATGCATTAACGGGCCTTAATAAAATCACTTGCCTAAAATAAGGCCCACTGCAGGGTTTTTAAAAAATATTTTTTTTGCCATTTGAGTTTATTTTACATTGTTACTATGTATACATTAAATAGACACTATAATATCCTTTTAATATTCCATATTTGTTTTTCTTTTATTAATCTCAATTTGATGTTTTCATTATAAATAATAATGGTGGGCCTTATTCGGGTCAACTACCTTATATTAGATGATTTTGAAAATTTAGAAATTGCAGAATGTAATGAATACTCATCCAATTATTGTGACAATAGGTATAAATGGACCTCATTATTAGATTAGATTAAGTTTAGTTTTAATCATGATGATGATATAATAGCTAGGTTGGTAAAACATGCATCATGTGTAAAATATTCTATGTATTGGTGTCCAATGAGACGTCCCGGGGTTGAATCCCGGTCGTGGCAATGGAAAATACTGTGAGGGATTTTTCCATTAACACGGATATTGGATGTGTGTCCCTTGTCTTTAAATGTGTAGCCCCCTCCCGCACAAGGCTCAGCCTTCTGGGATAAAGGGGGTCGTAATTACATGTGGCGTATTTATTTATTATTTATTATCTACGATCTAAGCATGCGAGATGTCGTACGAGTCTGAGTCGTCTGCTAGAAAAATATGTAATGTGCACTTAAAATGCTTTAAATTAGTTTCAAGATAACAAAGATTCAAAAAGAATCCAATTACGATTAAATTTTTTGTTACTCTAATTTTTGTGCCCTGGCAAAGTTCCGAATCTTTTTAATTAAAATGATAAACCATTTATCCTATTTTGGTTGTACTGTTTAATATAGGAAGGACCGATTGTGCAAATACCAAATGCTTATATTTTTTTGTTGGCGCATTTCATTCTGACTATATATTTTGCTCTTTATTCATAAAAGCTGTTTTAGAAATACAGCAAAAAGCCTGATGTCATCGTACGACCAAATAATTCATACTAAAAGACTGACGTCGCCGTTTAGGTTATCGTCCGACCAAATAAATTTCACAAAAAGGCTGACGTCACCGTTTAAGTTCTCGTCCGACTTAACAGATATTATAAAACAGCTTGTCAGCGACATGAACATAGTCCAAAGTACATGGCTTTCTTGAAATTGCTACGATGTCAACAATGAAGTAACAGTACTGTAGAAAGAAACTGAGTGTCTTTTAGGTGAATAAACATTAATAAGCAATTGATGAACGGAATGGAGTGTACAAATCAAATATTAAAAGAGTATAAATCACAAGCTGTAAGTAATATTGTTTCACCTTTACCACATGCGTCTTTGCCATCAAGAAAAGGCTCTGCCCAGCAGCATGCATGCAGTCTTTCTGCAAGTACAAATATGGTTAAACAACCAGCTGACGCACCTGAAGCCTGGGGATGGAAACGAGGCGTGGATGGAACCCTCGAAGCTGTCTATCAAGACCAATGATCCTGCAGCTTCCGACTCAATCAAGAAAACCATATTTTGCAAAAGTACAGCTGGTTATGGGTACGATGCGGATATCGTAAGGCTGGGATAATATGCACTTCAGTCTGTGACAATTGTGAGGGAAGCTGCAAGAATAGCCCTCCACAAAAGACGATGAGTTCGTTGAAGATGCGTAGCTGAAAAACCAGACCTTTGAGTTTCCACAAAAACAGTTTGATTTTGCTTATTTTAATGCATAATATAAATATATGGTGTCTGTAATTGTCATAATTTCTTTCAAATTCGCAACATTTTCTGTAAATTTACTGCCAATGCTTTTTTTTTATATGCCTATAGTATTTTTTATACCCTACAAATTTAAAAGTATCACTTATACGAGAAAATGAATAGGACCTTCTTTGTAGAAAATTCTGCCTACTATTTTGTATATGGATACATTTTCCATAGGGCTGATAGTTACGGATATAATATAAGCAAAAATCGAGTCGAGTTCCATTTAAACAGCTTCCCCAGCCCTCGTTCGCTCCCACCTTCCACCAACGCACAACCATACCAATCAAAACTCTTGGATTTTTTTCCCTTGATTGCCATCTTTTGTCTAATTTGACTGGAATATTTCACGGGCTTTCGCACATCGACATCGAAAATTATTTTGACATAATATGCGTAACTGGGGCATGGTTGTTAAATACCCACTAGCGTTAATGATACACCAGTTTATATATTTTTTCGGAAAGATCCTTTGGAGAGAAGAGGTGGTGTAGAAATACGTGTAAAAAATAATTTTAGGACCAAAGAGATTTTAACATGTTTTGAGCAAATTGAAGTTGTAGAACACCAGTGGTTAGAAATAATATTAGGAAATCTTAAATATTTGTTAGGTGTTATTTATAGAACACCGTCAAGTAATATTTAGTTTTATAAAACACATAAATGATTACTTAGTGTACACCACAATATAACATCAGGACTATTAGGTGATATAAATGTAGGTCAAAATTTTAAAGATCTTGTTTGTTAATGTTTCAGTTATTTTTGAACCAACACGTATCACGCAAACTTTTCAGAAACTTATTGATGTAATATTTACTACCATATAGAGCTTGTTAATTAGTATGGAACCCTGATGGTCTTATTTTATATCAATAATTAATTTTTTTTGAAAAACAGCAAACCCAAATTTGTCACATTTTATGATAGAGAGTCCAACAATATAAAAAATGCCTGGATCTATTACAATAAATTGCGTAATTTAACAGTTTCAGATGAAATCATCAAATGTGGTGTGCTGCATGATTTTTAATTATGATGAAAGAAATTGAGAATGATCCTTTAAGGTATCCGAAACGAAAAACCGTCACCGTTTATTTTGTTTGACGAAAATTATGTAATTTTCATATTCTTATACGCCGGGCACTATCTTTTTATCTATAACAGATATTGAAATGATAGTAATTTTAGTAATAACATGAAAACTAAGAGCAATAAACCTACGAAACCCTACAATTTTGAAAACAGAAAACTTAACATAAACCAAATATTACATTATGTACAAATGTACATGGTGTTACTTTAAAAGGAATCAGTCGCCGCCATATTGTTTAATGTTTATATCATAAAAGTCAAAAAGATCTCAGCTAACGTCTGAGGATAAAAAAGGGATCTACTTTCATCCAGGTTTTGAAATTTTTAAATGTCTATAACTAAATGAGTTATGATAGGGGAATTCTTGGTTGGGCACCATGTACATACCGTGTGTCAACGAAATTAGTAGACAAGTCATAGCACGCAGAGCTTTCTAGATATAAAATTGAGCTTTGGAGGACATAATACACACGGGAACATGCAAATTTTCGGTATTTGTCGACCTCAACTATAAAATTTTAAATGTAACACCCTGTATATTTTTCATTTTTGGATTCTAGAGACGATTTATGGTGCGCCTGTCCTTGTTTGAGAAATGTTTTAGCCCACTTGATTTTTTTAGACCTATTTTTATTTCTGCATCTACTTTGCCGTGAATATGTAACGTCAATGTCCTGGGTCTAAATGAAAATGATCCAAGAAAAATTGAATCGTCAGATTTTTCAGCAACTACTACAACTGACACAAGTCTGTTATACTAATTTGCCAATTTCTTTGTTTTATCAGCACACTTACATAATTTATTAAATATGTTTTGAAGCTTATTATTTCTTTAATATAATAAAATTAGGTTCCTATTAAACCGATTTTAAATTTGATTGTACCATTATTTGTGATGAATAGTACTGGGTGTCTAAAGAACGTTGCCATTTAAGAAAATGGATATAAATACAAATTTATGATTTAAGCACATTTGAAGAGTTGTAAATCCTAAAGCAGTGGAAGAAAACTGACGATGCAATTTTTCTTAGATCATCTAGATCCAGGGCATTGATGTTAGTACATTCACGTCTCTAGAATCCAAAAATATAAAAATATACAGGGTGCATTTAAAATTTCATAATTGAGGTCATTTCCGGCGAAACCGGATACGACAGACATGTGACAAATATCGAAAAATTTGCATTTACCTCTATATATTATGTCCTCCAAATTTCAATAATTCTATATCTATAGAAAGTTCTGGGTGCTATGACTTGTCTAATAATTTCGTTGACACCCGGTATATTTGTATTAATAAATTTTTTTTTTCACTTATTACATTTCCTATTTGTTAATTTTGTTATAATAATTTATGTTATAATTTATACTGCAACTTAAGGTTAAGTGCGAATAGCTTCAGGCTAGACTTCACCCTTAGATCGTAGATGTTTGTATTGTAAATAATATAATTTATTAATAAAGACAAAATGATGATCATTTCCAGTCTCATTAGAACTGTTATCACATAATCGAGTATATATAATATAAGTACGACGAGGATTATATCTCATATCTTCCTGATATACTCGAATATTGGCTGTATTTGTTAGGTACCTTTAAATGTGTGTGTACTAGCCTCCTCCTGCACAAGGACCTTTCTCTCTGTCAGTCGTTATTAAATTGAGGTGCAAGAAATTGATGCTCGGATATGAAGAATTAAGTTATGAAAGTGATTATTTATAACTTCATAACATTGTAAAAATCTGAATACTATGACAAAATAAGAGCTTTGATGCCTCGTTGAGCGCTATGTAGATCAGTTTTGAGTATATTTTTTTGGTTTTGAAAATATTGGACGAATTAACATATTTAAAAGTGTAATCGTCAAATTTATCAGTAGCTCTTTTATTGATAAAGATATAAAGGTCACTACAACAAAGATAAAGATATATAAAGGTCTACAACAAAATGTAAAATTAAAAATTTATTAGCGAATAATATTAATATTTGTGCTTCAGAATCTTCATGGAAAGCACAAAGACCGAGATCGCCACAAACATCATGAAGAGGTAACAGAAGCCGAGCCCTCCAGAACGCCAGAGGACTCCGTGTGCAGTAATGAGGGCCCCAGCGCCATCTATGCCGATTTGCCCTCCACGACTCACAGTGAACATAAATAGATACGTACATACCGCGGTGTAAAGTTCACCATAGCACATACTTATAATATGCGGAACTTCCAGGAATTAAATCAATATGAGAAATAAAGGTTTCCAGATATTTCTTTGGAATATTTTGTAGATTTTTTGTACAGAAAAATTTTAAAGGAAAGTATGCCGAAAAAAATTACTCTGTTTTATTCTTGGAATGTCTCACGTTAACAGTATTATTAATAGTACCTAAAACTGTATTATTGTCATAGCAACCCATTACTAGAAAATGATAAGTAGTTATGATTTTTGGAAATTCCCATCAAAAAGTTGTACCAATCGGGCAGGCCAGATTATTAAAAAAATTTCAACGCATCATAACTTCTTTTTTATAGTAAGAAAAAAAATCTTATTGAAATTTGATGGCAATCGAAACCAGTGATTCCATAATTATCTTGGACACAGAGGTGTCCAAGGTATATTTGTCTTTTCAGTGTACATAGTATATTATCCAAAATAATTATGGAAATGTTATTAAACCACTATTCTTCACCATTAACTTTTTTTAAGAAATTGTTTTTCTTACACCTGTAATAATCGGCCGTTGAATTTTGTTTTTAATAACATGAATAGAACGCCTTTAACTTTATTTCAGTAACCTTAATAACTAGGTAGTCACTATTCTTTTAAATCGATATTAATCGCGAAAAACTTTTCATTGAGGAGTTATCTTTCTTTGGTGCATATTTTTGCTTCACATATGTATAACAAAGTGCATATGTTTTTTAAAGCATTAGGTACCATATTGCGAATAGAAAAAAGTTGTTGAATTGTAAATAATGGACCCCATGTCAAATTTTACTTTATTTTCCATAATCTTATATACAGTAGACGATGCATAAGTCTCGAAGAGAATTATTATAAGCTAGAGAGGTCGAGTGCAACAAGTGGTGAGCTATTACCGCAAAATAATGTGTCCTTCGAAGTACACACTTATAAACAGCACAGGAATACTAAAGAAACTTAAAAACTTTTTTGGTACTTTTCTAATAATTTTTTTGTAATTCAACTCAAAATAGTTTTACATCACTGAGGTGTGAACTTAGGAATTGATCGGAGGTGTTTACTTCTACCATTTACTATTAATGAAGATGACTTGCCCATAACTTGCCAGAATATATTTTTTTTTGTTTGGTAAACGAGCAGTATAATCAAGGCAGATCTGATTTTGTGAAGAATAGAAATCAATTTTTTAAATTTATATACATTACATTTCCAATAAAATAGTTAAAACTCCATTATGCACGGTATCGTGGCGACATCTAGATAATTATGAGGGAACTAAATCGAGATTAGATTTTCGGATTTTCAAGGAAATGCATGATTAGATGTAAATTTAAAAAATCAAGTTCTATTCTTCACTGAATTGTGAATCATTCTATCTTTCAGTTTTTTTGCTGGGATGGGAACTGCAACTTTCCGATATAAAATATAGGATATTTCTCAGTTTTAATAGCCGTTTGTAAATTCCTTATATTAATGCTTATTTTCGCACTTCATTGTCTTTTTTGTACGATACGATACAGTTTAAAAACATATGTTAATGTAATTAGAAAGAGTTACCTCAGTAGGTGGCATTATAGAATTTTATCCAGTATTTACCTTCATTTTTGGATTGATTCATGTAATTGGTAAAAAGAAAACGTTTATATATTTTGGCAAATTACTTTTATAGCATTAACATATCTAGGAATGTTATGAGTATCATAACTGCCGCAGATGTCGGTTTGAAATCCGAGCTCGTAGAGCGAGGATTTTAAGACATCTAAGGCTGCTGTGATTCATAACATCCGTGTTTTGTTCAATAGTTTATCGGTTTCAGAAAATGAAGACATTATTAATAGATAGGTATTACAAAAAGCAGGAGCAGTAGTGATACCTTTGAGTATTTAATTATTATTGTTTTCTGTCTGTTTGTATTAATAAATAGCCCTATAGTTTCATTATTTATTATTTCATCTGTTGACAGTTGTTGACAGATTTGTATTGTAATATTACCGTACAAGCTGTTGGCATGGCAATAAATATTACTGTACAACAACTATTGTAGATATATGTAAACAAAGGATTAATATCCTGAAACCGATAATAGCTATTAACATATCTAGGAATGTTATGACTATCATAACTGCCGCAGATGTCGGTTTAAAATCCGAGCTCGTAGGGCGAGGATTTTAAGACATCTAAGGCTGTTATGATAGTCATAACATCCGTGATTTGTTCAATAGTTTATCGGTTTCAGAAAATAAAGACATTATTAATAGATATTACCTTTTGATATTCTCTTATTAATAACGTTTTCATTTCATTAGTTGGTCAAGTCTGTATGGGTTGATTTGTCGCCATGGTTATAGTTATATTTTGTTTGTTTTTATTTGTTATCTTTTTTCATATTACATAAATGTTTACATTTTTAATGTCACAACGGCTACATAAAAATGGACCTTGGATTGCCTGAAAATACCTTTCAGTTGGATTTCAGTATTTAATTATTATTGTTTGAAGTTTTTTGTCTGTTTGTATTAATAAATAGCAATATAATTTCATTATTTATTATTTCATCTGTTGACAGTTATTGACAGATCTGTATTGTAATATTACCGTACAAGCAATAAATATAACTGTACAACTTTAGTTATGAGTTATTTACCAGCCTACTTTTGCATATGTAAACAAAGGATTAATATCCTGAAACCGACAAAACATATAACGTCACAAAGTCATAATTAATTTGATGTGTTATTAAAACTTTTCCTTAAGAAGGCTCCAAACTCCGGAGGAATACTAATAAGAAATTAAAGAACTTATAGTAGTGCCAAGTGGGCGGCAATTTTCTGAAATAACGGTTTTTAAGTTTTTACAAAAATCAACCATACAAAATATAATCACGTTACCCGTTTATATTTGTAGTGCCTATAACATCTAAAATTCGTTAAAATTATTAAGAGAATAGAAAAATTGTTAATGCTTAAATAAAATTCCAGTATAATTTAAGCTACAGTGATTGATATATTGGAGAATTGCCATTTTAAAAAAGTTTTTGTGGGAATTTCACTATACAAAATCGCGCAAAATATCAAACTTACGCAATCTTCCCCTTATGCAATCCTCTGAAAGATACGTCCAAAAATCCAGTAAGTACTTATTTTGTACCTTTCAATCCTACTTGTGTCATTCATTGCTAAATGGCTTCATTAAAATATTTAAATATTTTAATATCATGTTATAAAGCTTTAGGGAATATAGACGCTTAAAAATTGTCAAAATGACAGTAATTTGTTTTGTAATTAGATTAAAAAGGTATGGGACCAACCTAGTCCTACATATAACATCAAAAAGTCTTAAAGAAATGTGAAAAAATGCAGGGATTTTATTTAATACAAAAATACCTCGATATTATTACTAAATAAGGACATTTTTAATCCATATAAAATGATAATACGAATAGTTAAACGTATTCTTTGCATTGTGCTAAATATTTTCACATTTCTTTATTAAGGAGAAAGCAAAAATGAAAATATGTAAAAATAATATGTATTTGTGTTTGTAAATAATTATACGATATATTTATTGTTGTCATTTTTATTTGAAAATAAAGTGTTAAAAAAATCATATTGCCTGTTACTCTCATTTTATTAAAAGTTTTAAATAAAATTGTTTATGTAGTTCTTTCAAATGTTTTCAAATATTCAGATAAGCCACAGGATAAACAATATCCTAAGTAATATAATGCTTGTAGAAATAGGGCTGCGTTAAAATAAAGTACTCCTCGTCTCTAAGAAAACAAACAAGAATTGCAAAATTATAATAAAAAATTTAGATCTTTACTCAAATTCACCATAATGAGGAAAATATACCTATATTCACTTAAACAGAAGCGGATAATGACCTCAAAAGTCATCCCAATGATAAAAAGGTATATACTAGGTATACAGAATAAATAATTTAATAAAATAAACAAAAAACGATTTTTACAAAAGCAAAATAAATTAAAACAAGGACAGTGCAAAACATCTATGGAAAACGGTTAAACATATTATATGTCCAGGAAATCATAAAAACAAAAAATAAAATGAGATTGTTTTGGATTCCAAATAGCTAATCAATTTAATGATCATTACGGTAATATAGGAAAAAAATTCACCAAAAAATCATTTTCAACAAACGGTTGCAAACGTTTGCAAATGTTTGCAATTGTCTGTTAATATTTTGTCTTCTTTAAACAAATATTCGCAAACAACGAATACGAATAATTTCTTTAGACAGATTTAATAGAATAAATAACTCCCAATTTGGTTTTAAACATGCCAGATTTACACAGGATGCAATTGCTGTGCTGGTGTCCAATGCTTATAATGCTTTGGATGAGGGCAGAGTCTTTGCATCTTCGTAGATCTGGTGAAAGCATTTGACACCGTCTCTCGTGAAAAATTGTTGGTGACATTAGAAGAATTTGGTTTTCGTGGTAATATTTTGCGCCTAATGCAGAGTTACTTGTCAATGAGAAAACAGTGTGTAGCAATTATTGAAACTCTAAGTAATTTTAAAACTGTACAATTTGGAATACCACAGGGAACGGTGCTAGGTCCAGTATTGTTTAATATTAATGCAAATAACTTATTTTTGCAAAAAATTAAATGGGAAATTGTTAGTTTCGCCGTCAATACATCTATTTTTTATACAGGTCATAATTGGGATAACGCGATTAAAACAGCTGAGGAAGATTTCAGAATTATTAAATCCTGGTTTGATTCGAGGTTGTTAACTATAAACTTCAATAAAACGAAATACGTACCTTTTGCTGTCAACGAAACGAAACTACCGAATTTCGCCAAACCCCTACCTCTTCGAATTACCTGTGAAGATACAACAATCGAGATTCTACCCGCAAATCAAATTAAATAGGTACCTTGGTATAATTATTGACAGTTATTTAAAATGGGACATGCAAATATATGCAACGGTGCATAAGATTAGAAGTATGATATGTAAATTTGTGACGCTCTTTTTTACCTTGCTGAAAAAAGAAAGAAAAAGAAAAAATATGTTAAGAGACAGTATAATTGTATATTTTAACTTATTGACTAGCAAAATAATGTTAGTCAAGAAATTAATGTGTTGGCTTCATCGTTCTTCATCTGACAACTTTTGAATTAATTGAATTATCAAGAGAAAAAGATATAAAGTTCTATACTATTCTCTGCAAACTACACTGTTTTGTTTTCGGAAAAAGTTCTGTTTTTCCTTATGGTTACCCATCGGTGTTATAATTGGATAAAAAGAAAAAGAAAAACTACAAACTTTCATTAAATCGACGTTTCAACAATTCTTTATTATCTTCTTCAGGACTAATGAGAGATATGGTTTTGCGTCAAAATAATTATATCATCTATTTATAAATATGTAACTTATAATAGGATTATTGAAGAAGGTGCTGCAGTAAGAAGGTTTACCTTTCTTAAAGATACAAATTTTCGAAAAATTGCCTCAAAACAGGAAGTGACAGAAGCGTAGAATCGGTTGTTTCAAACAAAAGTGACGTATATAATTTTAATATATTTCATTTGAAATTGAAGCTTACTTGTTGGAACTAAATAGTTCCCATCAACTATCTTATGATGTAATCTGTTTTACAGAAACTTGGTTAACAAATAATGATCAAGCTGAATTGATAAATATACCGGGCTACAAAATAGCCTCTTACTTTTGTAGACAACAATTTATACATGGAGGAGTACTAATTATGGTTAAAAGTAATATTGAGTTTGTACAATTAACGGAAATTAAACTTTCTTCAATTGAAATGGTTTGTGAAGTAGCAGCAATTTATGTGGTTCAGTTGGATCTTGTTATTATGACGGTGTATCGCTCTAACGTGAACGACTCTCTAGAAAAATTTGATCTATTTATAAATACCTTAGAAAAAATATTTAGTCAACTCAAAATATTACAAAAAAGTGTTGTAGTGATTGGTGATTTTAACATTTATTTTAACACCCAAAATGTAAGAAATCTGGCGTTTGAAGATTTCCTTAATTCCTTCGGGTTATTACCCCTTATAACAGAGAACACAAGTCTTAACAATTGCCTAGATAATATAATAACAAATATTGAGCAGACAGAACTCAATACATGTAAGTGAAACGTATTTATCTGACCATAAAGCGGTGTCAGTTGAAATTGCATTTACGATGCAATAAAACAAGACTGAACAAAAAGTAAATCACAGACCTATTACACAAAATGGTCTAAATATTTTATTTAATAATCGGCAGAACATCGACTGGGATTTTGTAGATGAAAAAAACTTTAATGTAAACAAAAAATTCGAAATATTTTTGTCTCTACTTGTAGACGAAATAAAGAAGGCTTTTCCTCTAAAATCAAAAATAGTTAAGCAACACAAGTATAAAATAGAATGGTACAATAATGACCTCAGACGTATGCGCGAGACTTTAAATCTGTTAAGAACACTCCACATGCAAAATCCCAACGATGGCAATATTATGGGACAGTATAAAACATATCGTAAATTATATAGGGTAAAAATAAAAGAAACAAAAAAGGCCGCTAACGATAAATATGTTTTAAACTCCAATAACATATCAAAAGGTATATGGAACGTAATAAATAGTAAACGAGATGGAAACCTAACAAAAACTCGAAACTACTCTAATGAATTTCACTCCAATGATCTTAATATGTTTTTTGCAAATATCGCAAATGAAATAACTAGTAACATTCCTAAATCAAATATTGATCCAGTTAATTTACTAGAATCATGTAATATGGGAACCAATATAGAGTTTAAGTTTAATGAAATTACTACTACTGAATTAAGGGAAGCAATAAACGCAATAAAAAATAAAGCAAGCAGAGATTATTACGAAATAAATGTTAAAATCATAAAACACGTTATGGACATATATTATCAGTCCTCTTACTAAATTACTTATGGGGATAATAGCACCCAACATATTTTTGAAAATTTTTCGTTACTATTCATCGGAATCGTTTCAAATTTTTATGAATGATATAGAATTATATAATCTAGGGCTGTATGCATGCATATTTGAATAGGCCGAAAAATTTAAAAAAAAAATCGAAAAAATGTGAAATTTTCCAAATCCATGCACATGCATCTAGAAAATGTCATTCTAAATACGGTGCTAAAATTCAAATCATTTAGCTGCTATCGTTTGCGTATAATGAATTTTCAAAACTCATGATATTTTGTACCTGGAAAACAAATATGAATAATCCTTTGAAAAAACAAATGGTAAAAATAAAAACAAAATATAAACAAATAAAAAATTTTTGAGACAAAATTATTAAAACTATTAAAATTAAATTGAACTATTCTCAATGAGTCCACCATTCACCTTATGCATTTTTCAATATCGTTTGTTTTTTTCAAAGGATTATTACAATATTTTTTCCCAGTGAATGGTTTAACTAGCTTTAATAACTAATGTATTGTTTTATTTGTTTTCAATAACCGTATCAACAGAAATTAGATACCATTTTTAGTCGTTACCACTGTCGATTTTTTCTTAATACGTCTTCAAATAAACCAGAGAATTGTGGAAAATGTTAAATTACTGATAATTTCAAAATAGTACCGATTTTGTTTGCAAAAAAAAGTTCGCCGTTGTTAAAAATTCTTCTCCATTTTCTTTAACACCCTGTATCATAATGTCGCAAAATTGATACCACTTAGGTTTTAAAAGGTCCTGAATCTAATTCTGGTATTCGTTTTCCTCTAAAAAAATCGCTAATAGTTTTTCTCGGAATTTCGCTAAAAAAAGTACGTCTCAGTAGGTCATGATGTACCTTTTTTAAAAATGTAAGGTATAGCTTAAATGCAGTGTTCCAAGTCCTATCCAGCAAAAAAGGTGACCAATAAAGATTTTAGGAGGGTGGATACATCTTAAGTGGGACACCCTGTAGATTATTTCTTTCCTTTTCTTTTTTGGGATTTATTACCACATTCCTCGAGATTCCTATCCAAAAAATTCTGTAGATGCTTGCTATACATGCATTGTTTAAATATTAAACAATGCTACATGTAAAAGAAAACTTAAATGATTACGTAGTTCATGAGGACACGGTCATAACACAAGATTTAATAACAAAATATCCTTGAGGTATCTGCGATTAAAAAAAAGTAGAAATGGGCTTAACTACTTTGGTCCTGCTTTTTTTAACAAACTTCCAATTCAAATTACTTCTTTACCTTACAAGCAATTTTGTAGCCAAGTTAAATAGTACATTAAACAACAAGTTTATAAAAGCAAAGTTTTACTAAACGAATATAGTGTTTGAGTACGAGCGAGCGCAGCGAGCGAGTAACTCAAAATTATATGAGTTTAGTAAAACTGCTTTTCTTACGAGATTTGTTTATACTATTTTTTCGCATTTTGTGTTAGTAGGTAATTATAAGCAAATAGTGATAGACATAAAAATATTACAAAGTTTGAAATTTAAAATATATCATAGTAGGTACTTGTGAGGTGAGTGAGGTAACCTGACACGGCTTTATTTATTTACGTAACAACAATGAAGTTTCATTCGTCGAATTGATTTTAAATTATATATTAATTATAAAAATGAGTCTTGCTACTGAAAACAATTTAGAAAATTGTTCTGAATATATTTTAAATGCCGCTCGATAATATTTAAATAACCAATATTTTGTCAAACTGTTTTTTATTAACAGTGACATTTCTATATAGTAAAGTTACATTTCTATGTGGCAAAGTGCCACTTTATTAAACGATTTTGAATTTAGTAAAATAGAATATTATTAGTCAAAATGCGAAAAAAATTATTAATAAGCGGAGCTTTTTATACTTAATTTTCAAGAATTTTATCGACTGAATTTTTAAGTGAAATTGAGTGATGTAAAAAATAATTGTTTCTCAAGTAAATACTTAACTGTGATTATATCTATTTTTCTTCTATCTGTTTTACAAAAACGTTTATGTGTAATTTATGTATGTCTGTATATTAACTGATTACTCTGTATTGTAACTAATTTATAATATTACAAATATTATACTTTAACTGACTTGTGTAAAACTTGCAAAAGTTCCTAACATCAATAAAATTATTTCTATTTCTAATATAACTTTATACCTTTTTGATAATTCAATAATTAATTCAAAAGTTGTCAGATGTAGAACGATGAAGCAAACATATTAATTTTTTGACTAATATGATTTTGTTAATCAATAAGTTAGAGTACTTACACAAATACCCCTCGTCTTTTAACATATTTTATATAAACGTCAATGCCTTGCACTTCTCACTAACAAGTATTTTGGTCTGCCAATTGAAATTATTATTGATTCATATTTTCATCGTTTAGTATTTAGTACGGTGTTGACCTTGATTAATGTACTATATTATTCAAGGTCTTCCAACATTTTAGGTGAATTAAAAATTTGTAATTTTTTTATATTTCTTTGTGCTGTAACAGTTTTGCCATTTAAGGTAGAGATCCTGTTTCGTTCACTTTTCTGGTAATGCAAATTTGTTTAACACACCTCTTCTTATCATTGCAAAGTAAGGAAAAGTATATTTTTCGTTAAATCATAGTGATAAACATGCATTTTTAAATATCCAAATGTAAGGGGATGGCGTGAGTCGGGTTTCTTTTTTCCTTTTTGTGTGCTTACATGACCGATTATAACATAGACGGCCTCGTTATTATTAGATCAAAGAAGCTGTATGGAATAATTTCTTATCGGGCTTTTTGTTCGAAGGAGACGTACAGACGAGTTCAGTTGTATACCATTTGTTCAACCGAGCGGACGTGTCCTAGTGCAGTTATAACAAAGTAGTTTAGTAGTGAACCTCGAAGCCAGTGGGTGTATCAAAACAGTTTGTGATAAAAGGAGTACGCTGTTAGCGGATGATAATAACCAATAGGTCTGAGGTTCTATTTACTAGCAGTAAGTGAGTTTTATTAATGTGGCTAATGCATTATACTTATTGTTCTTGAATTATGTGTTGCTCTTAATTTGCAACTGCTTATACATTTTATTTACAGCTTGCTACTGGAAACGTTGTCGACACGTTTCCTCCCTTTTCTTTAAGTTGACTAGCAGTAATGTAACTGTGTATGTGTACTTTCTAACTGTGCATGTTATTTTGATATATTGTTTATTTATTTATTGTTTTGTGCTGAGACCTATAGTCACTGACTGGTCGCCGGTTTTTTATTGTTTTGTGCTGAGAGCCATAGTCACTGACTGCTCGCCGGTTTATTTATTTATTGTTTTGTGCTGAGACCTATAGTCACTGACTGGTCGCCGGTTATTTATTGTTCTCTGCTGAGAGCCATAGTCACTGACTGCTCGCCGGTTTATTTATTTATTGTTTTGTGCTGAGACCTATAATCACTGACTGGTCGCCGGTTATTTATTGTTTTGTGCTGAGAGCCATAGTCACTGACTGCTCGCCGGTTTATTTATTTATTGTTTTGTGCTGAGACCTATAGTGACTGACTGGTCGCCGGTTTATTTTTACGTTTTGTGCTGCGAGCTATAGTCGCTGACTGCTCGCCGGTTTATTTATTCGAACTTGTGCTGAGAGTGGAGCCTATGGCCGTTCGCCTGTTTACTAGGATGTGGCCTAGCCTCCCTGAATTCGAGGGTGCTGAGAGCGAGAAATAACCTCACCAAGTCGGCATGGACACCTCATACCCAAGGCTGGTAAACTCTAAAGGTTACCCAATCTGAACCTGACCTATCTCAATATATCACACGTCACTTGGCGACCGTCGGTATATCCATCTCTGTTCTACAACAGCAGAGCAGTGTTTAATGTCTCTTTTTAGTATGTAAAATAAATGACATACCGCGGTCGCCAGCCCTGCCTCAACCCGCATTTTCCTCGCCCATTGATGTAACCTGTACGTCTACAAGCCTTGCCTCATACCTTGATTAGCCATAGTCGCCACATGTTTGGCCTAGCCTCCCTGAATTTGAGGGTGTTGAGAGCGAAAGATATCCCCACCAAGTGGGCATGGACATTGGACACCTCATATCTTGATTAGCCATTGTCGCCACATGTTTGACCTCTCGCCGCCGGTGATCATCCAGTTACCGTTTGATTAAGCTATATATGTGTATAAATGCATATAGATGCATATACGCGTGTGTATCGATAACCTAAGCGAATATACTAACTTGTACTGCTTTTGCAGAGTATCCAGTCCATGGTAAGCCAATGAGGATTCACCTGTGTTGCAATGCCTGCCTACTGGAGCCTCACAACTTTAGTTTATAATTCAATCCAAATCAATGTTGTAATATGATACTTGATTTGTCTCTGCTGCTATTACCAATAAAATTGTATTTATATTCAGTTCAGTTGTTTTATTGTTCATATAATCAATATCGCCCAGTAAAATACATTTCACCCTTACACAAATACAGAGAATGTGTTATTGATGTGTTATTGAACTCATATATTTATTTTAGTCATCCTCTGTAACGCCTATAAAAAAACAAAGTCCGGCTGCAAAAATCATGGTATGTGAATAATAGAATATTATTCGACAAGTGGTAATGTACTAAATAACTCACGCCGATGAATTTTGCAGCACGAGCCGCCAAGCGAGTGCTGTAATTCATCAAGTGACAGGAAGAAGACAAAGGGTTGTAATAAGTAACGAGTCGTCTAATATACTGGAAGTATTATCTGGTGTACCGCAAGGCTCAATATTTGGGCCTCTGTTGTATACTGTATATACTTCCAACTTGTTTTCTTAAATTACTTATTGTGAATACCACTTCTACGCAGATAATACTCAGCTATATTATTCTTTTGACGCCAGTGATGTTCAGCAAGCTAGTGATAATATAAATTTGTATCTTTCCAGCTTAACTCAAGCTGCTGCTGAACATTCTTAACAATAAATTCAACTAAATCAGCATTAATTGTATTTGGTAAAAAAACTGTTTTGGTAGAAGTAAGAAATAATATTAATATGAGAGTAGGGGACAATTTATTGACAGCAGTGAACGGAGTAAAAAATCTGGAGTAGTTATGGATTTGGATTTAAAATTTAAAAAACCAAATAAGCAATATGATCCGAAATGCATATTATAATTTAAGAACACATATCAGTCTTACCAGGAAATTAAGGGCATCTTTATATGAATCTCTTGTTTTGTCACAATTTAACTATTGTGACGTACTGTATGATTTTTGTATCGACAAACATGATTGCTACAGAACACAAAAAGTTTTTTTTCGTAGGCTGATATTGTTGAAATCACCACAATATATATACAAGATCAGATTTCACACTGTCATACATAATATCAACATTGGAAATAAAGATATGCTTTCCATACCCCGTCATAAATCAGTCTTATATCAACGGACTTTTTCCTATAATATAGTAAGAAGTTATATAATTAGATCCATGGAAATATTAAACATGTCAAATTAAAAAAAAAAAGTTAAGCAACTATTTTAAAAGATTATTCTTTCCTCAGCTTGTTGTTCTTTAAATTATTACAATATGTATGATGTGGTATTTAACTTATGTGCTTTCACATCTCACAGCTACATCGAGACACGACGATCGTACATATTCGACGTAGAGGGGAGATCATGGCCGGTGCTGTGGCCTATGCGGATGGGGGTCTCAGTCGACGATGCATGACGGCTAATTCCCACTTTCGGCGTTCTGTAACCCCACTCACATCACGAGCTTGACCGAATGCTCCCTTGTGTAGTATTGCGAGATGAAAGCACGGTATAGGGCGCGACAGAAAAGGCGCGACAGAAAATATATATTTACATTCTTTTTGTGTAACATTTCATTCTAAAATGCCCTAATTGAAGGATGTATGGAAGATTTTTGGCTGCTATTAGTTAAGCTTTAAGCAGTACATTAAATGCATTCCTTTTCGTTCCATGTATTGATATACATTTTTTTATATGTCCAATTTGCTTTAAATTGGAGTAAATAAAGGTATTATTATTGTTATAAATAGTAAGAGGTAGAACTAGACAATTTTAGAAAAATATGGTGAAATGTGATTAGGACCAACATTTTTATTAATGTTTAAGGATTGCAGCTTTTTAAATACTTCATCTTCTGACAATTGTTAAGTTAAATAAGATGAAATTATAATTATTGATATATGACTTGTTTAGTTTATAGTATTGTTTAAATTACTATTTGCAGTAAATGTGGAATTGAAGTAATCAGCAAGCATGTTAGCAATTTCAATACCATTTTCATATTGAATATTTCCATCATACTGGTAGGTACACTGTTTGATTTTTCGTAGAATTTACAGTTTTAAAAAAGATATGTTTTTGTTGTTTAAATTGGCTTGAGTTCTCAATAAAGCAATTTATATTTGAGAATACAAATTCCTAAAGTAATAGTACGTCAAAACAACTAAGGGATTCATTGACATTATTGATAAAAATATTATCACAATCTACACTTCCCAAGTAAATTACTAATAACGTAAATCACCTAATCACTTAAAGTTGTATCGCTAGTTATTTTCGTTAATAAGATTTACATAATGATCATCTACAGAGATCTGTACTAGCAAGGGTGGATGGTTTTCATCAACATTAGTTGAACTAGAATCCCTATGAAAAACAATTACCTACATCAGACTGGGAGAAAAAATCATACATCTATTATTACAATTTTTAACTAAATTAAACTGATTTAGATTAAGAAAATTAAAACAATCACAAAATAATTTCAATAATTATAATAATTAAATTGTATTTGTTATTTATAAACTCACACTTAAATTGGCATAAACGCATTTTATTTTAATAGGAATAACTACTATTTTATTCCTATTTGTGGAAATTATTTTCAATCTGATAACATGGTATTTTACGTAATTCTTGATTATGATATTTAATCTTCATATTCAGATTAGGAACTGCTTCTAAATTTCTATTTCTCCAATCATTCTGGTAACAAATATGTACACATGTTGTAGTATAATCGGTTTACTGGTTATTGAGTTATTTGCACTTTATTATGGATACGTTGAAACAAAAGCGTCATTTTATAAACTTATATTATAAATCAATAAATGAAGTAAATTAACAAACAAAACAAAATATATGAATTATTAAAACAAATTACATAACATAAGCAACATAACCACCATTAACTTCGATACATTTCAAACAAATTTTACTAAAATTTGAACGAATTTTTCGAAAAAGTGCTACAATCATATTTAGCAAAGTTATGTTTTCTTTAATTTGATTTTTTAATTGTTCAAAATCTTCGTCCAATGTAAATTTTTTCTTGAGCATTCCCTAAGAAAATAATCTAATGGAAAGTTAATGGTAGTTACGTTGAAAATGTTATGTATTTTATTTTAATAATTCATATATTTTAATTTACATCTATCATCTCTAGTGCACAAAGTACTGCTGCCCAAGAAACCTACATATTTGTACCAAAAATTTAGTCGATTCGCAACAAACAAGTATTAATGATATTCAGGCATTCGACGACTATGTTCAACGCTGCTTTTCTTATAATGCATGGCAAATTATACAAATGCTTACCTTTTTATTTTGAAAATTATTCAATATAGATTTTAAAAAAAAGCTAAAAGATTTCCTTTTGGAACAGTATCTAATATTGAATGCCCTAGTCTATGCGATTAATGTCTACCATGTGATTTTTCTTTGTTTCATTTAAGTAGGTATTATTCTTCTGTTATTACCTAAATGTCAAATTTTAATAATACTGATTTAATTAATTAAAAGTGTATTATTATTTTTTTTAAGGTGAAGTTGAAAAGTGCTTTTTGGGCGATAGTTCGCTGTTTCTTTCCAATGTGTTTTTTCTCTGTTTTTATTTTGTTAATTGTAATATTTAAGTGGAATGAATAAAGACGTATTATTATTATTATTCTTGTTATTATTAATATTTTTAATCAGAATGATTGGATGAATTAAAATTTGTCAAAATATACCTAACTTCTTTGCGTCCCCTGTATATTTAAAACGCTATTGCCAATCCGTTAGCAGAAGTGAAATTTACATAAAAAACCGTGTAAAGTCAGATTTTTTATTTTTTTAATCGGTCGAAGATGAAAACAAAAATGGGGGGGTTCACATTAATAAAACTTACCCTGTGCCTAATTCTTGGACTGTATTAAATTAAGATATTAAAATTTGGTGCTGCATTCGATAATACTATGATATCTATTAATAATAAATGTGTACAAAATAATATTTTCTGAAACAAAATAGTAAGTAGTAATTATTTAACGGGTGGTACCTTAGGAAGTGCCGACATTTATATTTTACCATTAGTACAATAGAAAACGTCATGCCATATAATATATTTATTGATGATAAAATGAGGACAATGAAGTTTAAGCAACACATAATAATTATAATACACGTTAGTAGTAGACGATGACAGTTATTTTATTGTGTATTATATCCATATGAGGAACCTATATCGTGAATTATTACAAAAATAAATTGAAGATAAGATTGATTTATTATTAGTATAAAATATTTATGACACGCCATTAGAGAACACAATAGCATTGAATTCTAATACTATCTCTACCAATACTTTCAAGCTATTATGTTTTAAATAGTAATATGAAGATGAGGTATTTGAACTGTTTGATTCTTATATTATATTATTTTGGTGAACTGCTTATTGGCCTACATCAAGAATATAAGTGACCTTATATTATAACTTCGAATATAAAATATTATTAATATTAAAGATTTTTACATTTAGGTAGAGTTTGAGAAATATCATGTCAAACCGGTGACGTTTGATTTTGAATTATAATCCATATAGTTTTTGTGCACACTATATCTAAATTTGAATACGGTAATATACATTCCGAATGAGTTATGTCAATTTGCAAATGTTTTTAATACAAGTAATTGACTGAGCGTTGATTGTGATAGAATTTTAGAGCCCAACAATAATAAAATGGAGAATATTGAATAGCATTATTTACATTTGAGGCCAATGTCAATCATCCAGCTTCTGATGATTTACGATGATTTACCATACAGAAATGTGTTTATTTAAACACAAAACATCAAAAGTATTTAAAGGCACTGATTTTTTAAATAAAGGCACTTCTTCATGACGATTTATTACATTTGTCTATATAATTATAATATCCTACAGAATAGTTTAAGCAGTTTTTTTTAATTATCTTTATAAATATTATTATACGGAAATACGCTGTTATTTTTACATTAGATCGTTCAAATAAAAATAGAACTACAATGATCTTCGGGAGACAAACTTGGTTCTCGCCAAAAAGTTTCGGGGTCAATTCCCAGTCATGACAGTGGAATTGATTGTAGAAGAGATTACTTCCTCTATATACGAATATTAGGTGTGACCGTTGTCGTGTATTCAATCTCGCACAACGTTAGTTTAGTGATACAGAAGGCAGAAGTGTATGTATTATTATTAATATTATTATTATCATCTCTAAGTGATACCAACTTGATTGTAAGGCCATACTGAGCACAATTTCTCTCTTTATTGAAACACACATTGTTATTCTTAATTTAAAAAAATCCACTTATTCTAGTATCATTTATTATGTAAAAATAATCCTTAATTTTTATTCATTCTTCAGTTTTTTAAAAACACAAATTTTCTGTCTAGCTAATACTTAACTACAGTACAAATTTTAGGAGTATCGATTGTTTTGGTCATCAGTTTCATGTTCACAAGAAACGTGACGGCTTGATAAAAATATGGACATTTTGAAAGTTGTTCAGAATTCGATGGCAAGCTTATAATACTTTGTAGAAGAGTTCTCTACCGCGCTTTAACTTTGATTAAGACGAAGACTACACAGGATGGTCGAAACGCCAAAAATTCTAAATATTCAACGATAATCCGAAATCCTCTCATGGCAGAAGTTTTACAAATAATACCTAGTCTTATAAGGCACCCTATTATATACTTAACAAGTAAAATTCGGCAAAGTATTGAATATTTTCCAGCGAGTTTAACAACTGGTTTAATTAAATCGGTTTTTAAAAATTAAAATATGTTTTGTTTCGAACTTGTAAATAATGAAAATAATAGGGAAAATAATTAAAAAATGAACTGTTTCTATTTGGATAAATATGAACTCTAGAACAATGGAAAATTCGGGTGTACACCACCATACTCAGATAACTTTGGATAACAATAAAGTTGTAACATGTGTTTTTCTTAACCTACCCAAGGCCTTTGATATTGTCGTACATAAAATCTTGATTGACGTGCTTTCGTGGAGTTGCTTTAATCTTTATTAAATTGTACATAACAGGCAGATTACTGTTTGTTCAATTGAGAATATATTGAGTAATATACATCGGGTAATGTACAATTTGATGTTCCTCAAGGTACCGTACTTAGACCTTTCTCGATTTATGTAGACATATTGTTTAATTTGGAAAGTTTGGGAAGTGTCTTTATTTGCCGATGACACAGTAGCCCTCGGCTAAGGCCTCGTACTATTATTTTAACCCCGCGGGCCATAAACGCTTACCTTACGCCCTTGATCGTAGCCTACCGATAGATCATCGATTCTTTTGTCAAATTAAGGCATTATTTCCACAAGCATTATTATCAATAATTTGTGTTAAATTCGCTTTAAATTCTAAAAAAAATGTTTGATTCATTATAACTAAGAGAGTGTACTCCACCAGATTTAAAAGCTGCTGCAGGAAAGACAACGGAAGATTTGGTGCCGCAAGTGACGTTTAATAGCTGAAAAGCTACTTTTCCGGCTAACTGCAAATTAATAGTTAATAATTGCCTACTTCCCAAGTTTTTATAAGCTGGCAATGGAAACATTACATATATGATTGTGAATAAATAAATTTTTTCTATGAGCGTGTGGAAAATATCACTTTTCCGCACGCATTTTAGTTTCGAAAGTTGTACTTTTCCGCACTAGTGCGGAAAAACGTATTTTTCAGAAAGTAATTATATTTTTATTTGCATTTTTGGGTAATTTTTTACAAATTTAATGAAATTAAATCATTTCTATTTATACTAACTCTTTTGAAGTAGCTCTTATAACTTATTATTGAAAAAATCACGTAGCATATAGTCATGACTCTCTCATTTTGACGTTTCTCAGTCACATAACAATTAACAAACGTCAAGTCAAACAGTAGTATCTTTTTAAAGTAGATTCTAGTTTCTTAATTAAATAAAAAATGTATTCATCACGCTCCTAGGAAAAATATTGTTGCTAACACATGCGGAAACTGTCTTTTCCGCACTCGACTACTTGACTGAACTCCGCTTCGCGTCGTTCGGTCAACGGCAGTCGCGTGTGGAAAAGTACAACTTTCCGCACTTGTTAGGAAAATAACTACTGCGGCTTCTATATTCAAATGACAACTATTTGCTGTCAATATAAATTACATCGCATATTATTATAACTAATAGCCCTATACATTTTTGAAAATATTGTTTATATGAGCTTACTAGCATTACTATTATTTATATTCATCATAAAAAAATTTCATTTAATACTTGTTATACATATAAAAGAGAAAATTCTCCAAAATTTACTTTATTTCTCTAGATACTTTATTAAAAATAACGGCCGGTGCCAATGGCAACAAGTATTTAGTACATAAAGCGTCACTTACGGTCGACAAAACCATGCAATAAGAGTATACTTACGAAGTAGGTATGACGAAAATTATTTTTTTTTAATAGTTAGCCTGCGCCTACACTATGAAAAAATGTTCAGTTTTAAGAAATAGTTTTTAACTTATAGCGACAGACATGCCAAACAGATAGGTAGGTATTTGCTGTTTTAAAATTCCATTTCAGTATGTTTGTTTATTTCTGATAATTTACAACATTTTGCCAATGACTTAATACTGCTACAAATAATGACACAGAAACAAATAAAAACTTACTACCATTACGAACAGAACATTATATCCTGAATCGTTAGAGCTACGAAACCTACTTTCTTGAAATTAGTGCCACTAAAAATATCAAATAAGCTGCTGTGTACTTACTACTTATCTACACCGTGTAATTATAGCCTAGTGGTTTATAGTGTCAATCAGAATAACATCGAGTATATTAAAACACCCACGGCGTTTATGACTTTAAAATGGGTTGGAAGTAGGTTAATAGGGATTTTTAATATCATATGGCATGCCTAAACATAGCAGTACATTTATATTTGAACGCTTAGGAAGGTAATCACTGTAAACATTTCTATATCATGCACTTTTTTTTATTTATAAGGTGTTGTTTATTGATAATAAAATGTTGAAATCACGAACGTAAAATTTTATACGTTCTTTGACGTTAGATCGATTCCAACACAATTGCGATCAATAATTTCATTTTGGCCAGTAGGCTTAAAATCTAAATCGGAAATAATTGCTACAAAAGGTTTTCTTGTTTTAATGGCTTCATTTGTTGCCTAATATGACTATCCTAAGTCCCCCCCCCCCCCCCCGTCTGAGTTGTGTTTAAGTGGTTGGGGGTAAAAATGTACCCCCAAAACGGGTGTTTTTGCGGTTTTACGGTTATATCTCGTAAAAGACTCACAATATCGAAAACATAGTCCTATTAAAAGTTGTAGAGCATTAAATTCTCCATTGGATGAGAGAAAAATGTGTTATTTACACTATATTAAACATAGTACTATACATTGTATTAGTTTTGTACTTAGTAAATATATAAAATATTAAAATTGTATATATAAAAAGATAATATTAAAAAATGGTTTCATATGGAATATGATGAAATCCATTCAACTGATATAAAGATGGAGGCAGGCTAAGAAACACAATTCTTGAAATCAATTAGTGATGATTGATGATTATATTTCATAATAACAAAAATTGTAGTTAAAGGCATGAAGATGAAAAGGGAACAAAAATAGGTAGATACACAAATTTCACAGATGTCGACGTTTGATTCTCGTTGGGCCACTCGGCTCCTTAAAGTCTGTAATTTCCGATACGGAGTCCGTCGCCCCATCACTCGGCTCCTGAAAGTCTGTAATTTTCGTCGCCCCATATATGCAGTCCAGGTCTTCGTCAACATCTGGTTCGTCAATTGCATCTGGTTGGAGGGAGTTAGTGCAGGAGTTCCCCTTGCAGTTGGCAAAAATCAATGAGCAATTAATCTCAGCCTTTCGACACCCACTACCACCTGAACACCCCTTGTTGCATTTACAGAAATTGTGGAGTGAAGAGACTGTGGAGCTGGCTCCTTGGAGGTAGAAACGGGGTCAAAACCAAACTTTGAAGCCTACTATCCCCAGAGGAGATCTGGTGTTCTAACCACATTTGTACTTGTAGGTAAGTTCTCAAGCAATGTTAGCGGTCTGCTTTGGATTTATCTAGAGTATCTCCTGCCCTACCTCCGTAGAGGGTTGTTAAAAATCTTAGGCCATCTTCGGTAATAGCTTCAGCTTGAGTGTCATGCTCAAAGAAAAGTTTGATTTCTTCGAGAAGACATTTATTTTCGACCAACAGCTTGACCACCTTCTTCTTACCCTGCCTAAAAAGTGCTGAAGTTGTGTCACATCCACTTATGGCGTGGAGAAATATGAGTGGCCTTCTGATGTTGTCTGTCAGTTTGAAGCTGTTGGGACCAAATATTTTTGACGGGGTCGTTCCTCTTCCAGGTTTTGAGAAATATATGTTTGCTGATGGTGTGACTAGGGCATTGAGCATGATGAGAAGGTCCGTATCCTCACCAACTACCACAACTTACTCATGCTCCTGTGATGCCTCAAGGGCCGTGGCAACAATCAGATGATCTGCGTCTTCATTAGCTTGCTTTACTGAGAAGCCTTCACCTTCAAGCCTCTCAGTAAGCAGTATTTCTGTTGTTGGAAAGGAATTGCTCCTGAGTGATGGTCACCACCATTAACTCGGTAAAGATGACCTCAGGAGTAGGGTGTCTATTGCTTTGGCGGAGGCGCTCAGCATATTTGATGCTCTTGGTGGGCAGGTCTTCACCACACTTGTCGCACTTTGGTTGTAGTGTCTTTTTAGGTAGTTAAAGTATTTGGCTAGGATTAATTGGAATGTTTCACCATTCTTCCACACAACCCGATGAAGAAAAAATCCACCATCGATGACAAAAGCTACTCCTTCCAGGTTTACTTCATTAAGTGGTGTGAAGAAGTCATATAACACTGACTTGGGAGTCGTCCTCATTCCAACTGCATCGAACAGAGAGAGGGGATAGGATGCCAACTCATAATGGAAGAATTCTTTAGGCTGTTCATCGGATTTTTTGAGGAGTGCTATCCGGTGAAATATGGTTTTAGGATTCACTGGTACATCCTCCCCATCAATGGTCACCGTAGATTTGATTCCTTGTATACTCATTACTCTATTTTTTCGGACAAACTTGATTTTGTCAAAGGTTTGACCAACCAGGGCGAACATTGAGGAATTGCAAATTTCAAAGACTCTGTGGCAGTTGATAGAGTCTTCTCCGGCGATTCTTGTGCTGATGGACATAACAAAATTAGTAACAGGGAAATGATCATGGGATTGAAACCATTCAATAAACTTCTGTACTTCTGCACTCTAGTATCCCTCGCATCAACATTTTGCTCCGAGGTAGTGAGTTATATGCCACAAAACTTTTCAAGCTGCTGGGTCACTGTAGTAACAGTTGACATGGTCAGATTCCATATACTCAGAGTACTGTCTGAAATGCCACGACCATGACTGAGCCATCCGGTACTTTTCAACTAGCGTATTAGGGGTCTGCTCAACCGTCATGTCAGACCATATGCCACTCCAAAACTTATCAGATCTTCTGATAGTAAACCACCCATTGAACACAAACCGTGTATAGTCTTTTTGGGATGTTTTTTTATAGGCCCATCATGTCTTGTAAATAGAGCTGCGCAGATTTAACATAGAGAAAATGCCCACTGGCATGAAAATAGGGTAGCATCTGCCTAACAATGGTGAGGTGTAGTTCCCAGTCGCCACTCTTCTCAGCCTGGGTTAGTTTAGATGATATTACCAAAAAGCAAAACGAAAATTTTTCATAAATATGTAGAATTTGTCCAACTTTGAAGAGCACTAGTATGGGAACGGGTGGTCCAAAAAATATGCTCCTTTTGGAGGTACATTTTTACCCCCCACCACTTAAACACAACTCCGCTGGGGGGGGGGCTAGGATAATCATATTGGTCAACAAATGAAGCCATTAAAACAATAAAACCTTTTTAGCAATTATTTTCGATTCGTCTAATTTTTTGGTTTTACACTACTGGCCTAATTGTGTTTGTGATGTTGATGCATGTTATACCTTCTGGGAAGATAAAGAGAGAGACTAATCTAATAAATGCCTATTAGGAAATATTTTATATATTTACCTGTATGTAGCACTCTGCATTTCAATTTAGGTACCAGATGTAACATGATCATGGTAACCCCCTTTTTTCCTTTAATTTTGAAGAAAAATAATTGAAATTTAGAACGTTCTTATATACTTAATAAAGTGATTTTTTTTCACTTCTGGTTTTACCGAAAGTGACACTAACTTTTGATTTTCAAATAGAACTCTATATAATATTGCATTTTTGAATTCTGCATAATTTTCCGAATCTAACGATACCACATAAGTGACATTTCAAACGTCAATATTTATTTATATTCTATTTAGGTATGTTTTCCATTTAAATATTAAATTAATGATTTTCCAACAAATAAAAATCTTCAAAATGGGTTTTGGGAAACACAATTTTTTTAAATGGAATATCGGTACCGTGGGTGTTATTTATTTATTAAAGCATATGAATAAATTCCTTATTATTAGTACTAATAACTAATAAAAAAATGGTACCACGGTGCCTTTTTGGTTGCATTTAAAAAAAATGTATTTTGTCCCAAAAACCATTTTGATGAAGTTTACTTGCTCATAAATCACATAATTTTGAATTTTCGATGGGATTTAGATTTTTCTAGCATTATATGGGTAAATTTGAATATACCGGAATAGTCATGGCACAATTTAATGGGCAACTAAAAATTCAATTAATATAAATACAGACGATTGAATTGTAACTTATGTAGTATCACTGGATTCGTTCATTGATCCAATGTCCAATTTCGCTACTACAACCACTCTTCGACAAACGTAGAACAGTGTTGGTACTTTGGTACTTATTTGAAAATTACTTTGTCGTGAGGTAACAAATCTCAGACGTTCACAACATCGTAGTCGCCACAGTTTAAATTTTGAAATTTGCTATCTTTATTGAAGGAGAACTTGAATTTGACCTCTTTACATGGAACCAATAATAAATAAATATTTAGACGAAGCAACAAGTGTAAGTATTTATTTATAAGAGGAAGTAGACTATTCTTTTCCCTGCCCGAAGCTCAACGAAGGCAGGTATCATCTAATGAAGGACAACACATCTCAGTTCAGAGTATTATAATCTTTTCTCCGACCACTTCAACCAAAGCATTGTGCAAGAAGAATCATAAATTATAGTGTGGGCAAAAAAATCGAAAATTTTTACATTGCTTGTAACTGTTTTATTAATTGTCCAATTTGTATGAAGCAAATATCATTGGATAACACTAGTGCGATCATTTTCATATAGTACGCAGGAATAAATAATTTATGAGTTAAATTTAATTTATTATAAATAATATGTATTTTTGAGGAACAAACCCTAGAAAGACCTACGTGTTTACACCCCTTAGTAAACACCCCGTGAATTCAAAGGATTCAATAATTGCAACAGGACCAACACTAAACCACTGATTTATTAACTCACTAATTACTTAACAATAATTAGTCACTTAAACTATCGCACTCTACTTTTAATCACTATTATTTACTACTAGGCACTGTTTTTTTCTGATATGTTTAATTCACTTTCCAATATACTACTGTCTGCAGTGGACCATCCTGGCCTTTATATACCTACAGATATACCTTCTAGCATAATCCAGACGCTTCTCTAGGCCATTCCACAATTCTCTAGTTTTCCTAATTCATTTTCATATTGTTGACGCCATCTCTGGGACGACTACTGAACCACCACCTATAGTGTGAACTTAGGAACCTGCTATAAGAGAGCATACTACAAACTGCTGTAAAGGGGGTGTAAATTCATCACACTAGCAACAAATGGAATAAAACTGGCAATCACAAATGCTGAGTTCACTTAAACCCATTTTTGGCGCTATAACTGCTAGTTATATTTAAGTTGCATGTATTTGATCGGCCCAGTTGTCAAGAGGATTAATGGCTCATACAATTAAACTGTCAACTAAAAATTGTAAATGAACAGTCTAGTCGCTATACAAATATCAAACTATTATAATGAATTTATTAAATACATCCACTTAATAAAATTTCAGCAATTTTGTATTTAAAACAACGATATTCGTGGTTAATATAATCCCATAGGGAGTTATTTAATTTCTCGGATGTTTTAAATTTGGTTGACATAATTTACAGAATTGCTTTCATTTTTATTATATGGAAAGTTGGACGTCTACAATCTAATGTCGCTAGACTGCTTATATAATTTGTTAGTATTTTCTCGAATAAGATAGTTAAATGATTTTTAGTCGTATCTACTGACGAATTTTATTCAGCAAGTTGCCTAATTGTTTTTGTTTGAATATATATGTTTTGCTTTTCATTTTCTTTAAAATCGTATTTTATTGCTGGCAATTTAACGCTTTATCCTTTTCACATACATATCTACGTTTTGGTTAATTTCTAAAAATTAGTTTATGGATAGAAATATATGGCAAGATTTATTAAAGTCATACATTAACAACAAATTCACTGTAGATATATTGTTATATCTCAGACTTTCCCGGCAATTCATTTTTTAGGATAATTGAACAAGGTACTAAATACTAATAAAGTATAATTAACCTTGCTACAGAAACAAGACAATTAATTACCACGAAATTTTTCCCAAAATTCTCCAAAAGGAATACTAAAGGCTAAGGCCCCAAAAGGCTACAACTATTCAACGTATATTATTGAAAATAAAAGACGTTAAACGTTGATTGTGGCCTTCATTTCAAATTGTCGTTTTTAAAATTTTCTTTTAATATTTCCCCATACCATTTTTTACTCATTTCTACTCCATACTTTTATGAAACAGAAACAAACCTTGAATAAATATATAATATAGGTAATATAATAACATTCACATATTTTAATTTTAGATATTGTCGCGTGCTCAATTGATTTTGAAAGGAAAACAAGTCATTTTTGCTTTTTATTTTTTACATTTTTTCAATCACAATGATTTATTTCCGTCGGTGATTTACTGCCTTTGATTTCATTCTTACTTATTTCATTGGTAGGTATTTCTTTTTGCCTATATTATCCAAGTCGAATGCAATACAAGTACGTGCGAGGAACACAAACAAGAGTGTTGGACAACTGAGGTAAATATCGTGAAGAGAACAGTAGCGTACACGAACCCTCTGTTTATTATTTTATTATTTATTGCGTTTCTTTAATCACAAAAATAATTCGTGAACTTTTACTGCATTTAGATCTTCTGCCTATGCTTTGAAAACCTTTCATCCAGATGCTTCTTAGTTTACCTTGATTGCATAGTATGGAGAGGCTTTCCTCTTGCAAATACTATAATAATATGTATTTATTAAAGGGTAGTATTAATACGAAAAAGTTACAGATTTTCCAGAAATTGCTAAAAATGTAATTTGAAAATAGTTTTCAGGTCATATATTTGATATTGCCAATATATTCTGGAATTTTAATTACCGGTGTTCCATTTTAAACGCTACAGAAAACCAATCTCATCAAATATCTATTCGAATTACACTCATTTTACAACTAATCAAACTAGATCAGGTACAAAATGAATAAAAATAAGTTAATTACATAATTGTTAATTATAAGAAGTTAATTATATTAAAGGAAATATCAATTAATTTTATGATATTACAATGGTAATAGTCCCATCAAATTAACAGTTTTTGTTGATTGTAGTAAAGTAATGAATGTTTAAATTTTACCGTTTTACCATTCTCAGGGCACTACTACACATGATACAATAAATAAGAGATAAGATATCGTGCAGCTCGTGACGTCACCGTGTGAGTTAGGACGACATTAAACGCCTGTCGGGCAAATAGGCCTCTTGCACGTGCCGTATTTTTTGTATTCTTTCACATATTTAAACATGGTCTTATTTAACATTATTAATAATAAGTAGACGGTACCATTAAAAGAATCTCTCTTCAAGTATAACCATAATTTTCTTCGTTTTTTATTTCTAGGAACTTGATTAAATGTTTTTTCTGGAATTTTTTCTGATGTGTTTTCAATCACTATTACAACAAAATTACTTAACTTTGACGACTTCATAATAACTGGCAAATAAATTTCAAAATGTCACGTTTTGGCAATGCCAATTCTCAATCTATAAACTTTCAATAAATAAATAATAATTAATGGAAAAACTAGACAAATGTATTAAGTGTATAAAATTTTAATCAAAACCAGTGCCAAGTACTTTCGACATCATGTCATCATCAGGGGCCACTCTACAAACAAATAAGTAACAATATTAATAACAACTATTATATAAGTTGTTAAACTAATATATTAATTTGAAAAAATATTATTTATAATTGACTTACACAAAACAATTTTTATATATATATATTTAGAATTATGAAACAATTCAATTTATTTTAAATATGAAGAAAAATTTTATTAAAAACTTTTAAAAAAATCTTTAAAAAACTGTTACTTACTCGTCAAGAGAGTTTTATAAAAGATTATCCACAAATTTCATTGTTCCAAGAACACATGGGCAAAACATCAACATAATAAGATACAAACTTTTTGAGTAACAAACAAAACAAACATACCTAATTGTTAACAATTTAAATTGCTCATAAAAGCAAAACCACGAGGACGGCCATTTCGCACGTGGAAACGGAAACACCTAGTAATAATTTGTAAGACAGAGAAAGTACCAACAATGACCAAGATAGCAAAACAAAGTAACTAAAGAAACAGCTGATCAACAGGATTGTAATAGCTCAATGGTAACAAAGAGCAGATACGTACTTAAATTCACAACTTATTAAAATACAAAAATGAGTTATGAAACGTTATAACAATATAAACTATAACTACAAAAAGCTAAATAAATTTTAAAAATCTTCCAAAATTTAAAAAAAATTTTTACTTTTATCTATCAATATTAAAAACATAATTTTGTTAAGAAAACAAAACGCATTCAATCTAAAATTTAATTATTATTAAAAAACGGAAAATATTTAAAAATAGGCTTAAATGAATTATCTAAATTAATTTGTGTATTTAAACAAAGATTGTTAGAGTTTAACAAAGCTCTAGAAATTTCTAAATTTTCAAACAAATCAAGCTTTAAGTCATTATTACTCAAATTATAAGGAATTTTACTATTATCATGAGGACTAAAATTATGATTGTTAAATTTTAAATGATGACCGAAGGCAGATGACTCTGGTCTTTTTATATGTTCTTTGATGCGAACTTCTACACTCCTACATGTTTTACCTATGTAAACAGCCTCACAATCTGAACATTCTAATTTATAAACACCACTTTTTTTATATTTATTCACACTATCTTTTGAGTTAACCAAATTGTTACTTAAAGTATTTACACTTTTAAAAGAAATTTTTCTATTTGCTGAGTATTTTGACAACACTTTAGCCACTTTTAATGAAGTATTTCCAATAAAAGGGAGAGAAAAATATGTTAATTTAGGTTTTTTAAAACTTCATTATTTAAGCCAAAAGCAAGTTTTCTATCTTTTTTAAATTTTATCTTATTTAAAAGTTTGTCAATAATGTTTGGGTTATAACCATTATTGATTGCAATCTGTTTAATTAAATTTAATTCTTCATTATAATTATCTAATGACATGGGTATATTAATTAATCTATTGAGATAACAATGGAACGCAGCCATTTTATGTTGATGAGGGTGATTAGAGGTATTTGGAATAGTATGGTCAGTCTGTGTAGGTTTCCTAAAAATCTTAAAATCTAATTTATTATCCACTCTTGAAATACACAAATCTGAAAAATTTATACTATTATTATTTTCTAATTCTAAAGTAAATTGAATATTTGGATGAATATTATTAATGTTCAAGCTCTCCGCCTTCGGAGTCGGGCTATTACCAAGCAACGTGCTTTCGATTGTCATAAAATTATCTCGTACATTATCAATGTCTGAGATTCGGTCAGAAAATTTTTTGAAAAAATAAAATCAAAATGTCGCAACACAACAAAACAATTATTTATTTATTAGTTTATAGATTGAGAATTGGCATTGCCAAAACATGAAATTTATTTGGCAGTTATTATGTCGTCAAAGTTAAGTAATTTTGTTGTCATAGTGATTGAAAATTTCCCTGAATGGTGTTATCAGTAGTAATACCATAGTTTTATATGTACGGTGGTAATACCACAAGAGATTGAATTTTCGCGATAAGTCTGTCGATTTATTTCTAACGAAACTGAGTTGCCTGGAAACACCACGAGTCCGTAGGACGAGTGGTGTTTTCAAGCAACTCAGTTGAGTTTAGAAATAAAAGACAGACTTATAAGATAAATTCAATCACGAATGGTATTTTATTAGACTATTTCACGAGCAAATATTTTGGTTGATAACTTCACTTGAAGTAGCACCGAAGCGATTCATTTTGACGTCCGTCTCTATAATTAATTTTTATTACTGTCAAACTTTCCTTTGCCATCCATATCCATGGTTACGGCCATCCATATCCATGGTTACGTCGTTGAAAACACCACGCTGATAGACCAATTAGAATTGAAAGACAGTCGGTGTTTTCGCTGTAATACAAGCTGTCTTTGGTTTGTGATTGGTCAGATTATGTGATAATTTTAAGGTGAATGAAATAGTCAGTGTAATGTTGAAATGATTGGGTGATTTGTGTCACATGACAAGAAATAACGAAATTTAATTCGTTGAACTGTCAAAAAATTTTCTCGTATATTATCAATGTCTTAGGGATATTATAGATGAGAATTTTGTAAATATTTACTGCCACACTTCTGAACATTACCCAGACAATCTAAAAAATATCTGGATTTTTTTTTAAAATAACCTTTACGCCTGTGACTTTACGTCAAAGGAACAGTTAAAGGTTGGTTTTTTGACATAAAATATAAATAAACTAAAATTAAAACAATTCGTGAAATTACACAATTTTAATGCTTATATCATAACCATAGATACTTACTATGCTCACAGAAAAGTTGATCAGATTAGATATTCAAGTTGCTAAGTTCTTCTTTTAGCATCGGTAACCATATTGTACAACAATCTACAGAATAATTTAATACGCGTTTGTCTTCATTTAGGAAAGTTATTGCAGATTCCTTAATTTTTCTCTTTTTACTGTCCGGTTCTTTTGTTAAAATTTTTGCTCCATCCCAATTTATTGGATGTCCGTTTTCGAAAGCGTGTTCACAAAGTTTTGATTTTTCAATTTAATTTTTTCTAATACAACTTTGGTGTTCACCCAATCTTACATTGAAGGGTCTGGGTGACTCACCAACATAATATTTGTCACATTCCCAACACATTTTTTTTTTAAATCCAGATCTTTTTTAGATTGTCTGGGTAATGTTCAGAAGGTGGCAGTAAATCCCAAATAAGAACAGAAAGAAGAAACTGAAAGATGCCACAAATAACTTTTAGACAATATTTTGTAAATACTCAACCTTGGTTTAAGAAAACCATACTTAACTCTTATGTCTATTTGGTAGTCTTCTTATTGGTGTTGTTAATAGTTAGTTGCATCATACATAACGATGAAAAAAAAATTATGGCAAAATTAACAATTCATATCAGTGGTTGGTATAAATACATTAACAATACAATCATATAATATGGCAAGAGCCACAATCCAGTCAAGATCAAATTCCTTTTCAATAATCCTTTTTATTTTATGTACTTAAAGAATTACCAATCATTTCCCAACATTTTCAATAAATTCAAATAGTTTAGTTCTTGGAAATGTAAATTTAGTGAATCTCACATATAATATATCAAGCAAATTTATTTTGATATTTTACTAGACGCTGGTAAGTATATTTTAAGATTTATTGTGTGTAGCTCAGATAAAATTATCAAAGAATTTGCCTATTCTACAGATGACTATAGGTTGGGTTGGATTGTTTCGGGTAATTTTCTAACACAGACCAAGTGAAATACATCGTCATTACATACTGTGTGTCATCTAGCCGAAACAAATATTATTGAGCAACTAGAAGCATTTTGGAAAATTGAAGAATCACATTTTAATAAAATATTGTCAAAAGAACAGATGGAGTGTGAAGAATTGTTAAAGAAGACTACAAAACATGACAAGCAATGTCATTTCATGGTAACATTGCCTTCTAAATAGACTCATGGATATTGGAGATTTCAAGGATATTGCGATACAAAGGTTTGAGAGTTTAAATCGTAATGCATTTATGACTGAGCACAAGCAATTAAGTCATATTGTTTAAAATTTCCGAAAACAACATTGAACATCATGACACATTAATTTTCTATCTTCCTCACCATCCAGTTTTACAGTACCAGCGCTACTAGAAAATTCAGAGTGGCGTCTAATGCATCAGCAAAAACAATTACAGGTTTAAATCCAAATGATCAACTCAAAGCCTATTATAAGTATTCTTTCATAAATTTTGAATTTTTAACGATTTCAAAGCATTGTAGGTCATTGTTATAGATTTTTTTTAAATGCGGTGTCAAGCAAATGCGGAAAATTAACTGGCGTCTTTACAGCGTAAGAACTAAATTAGGTACGTCACACATTATTTAATAAAATTTACTCAATCACACAAATTTTACACTTAACTCAAACTTAACGAATCTATTCATTACTCTGATGGATTAACTTATTTATCTCCATTTTTGAACTGAGACGTTATATAGGATGTCGACTAAATAAAACATTATTATCTTATAATCAAAAGCTTTCGGTAATCTTGTCAAATAATCATCATTTGAGTCATTAATTGCTATGCACGAACTCAAAAAACAGTTACGCCAATGTCATTAAGCTCTTTTGGCAAATATTAGAACTAATCATTGGTTTTTCGAGTCGCAATATATTCAGAAAGGTATTACGTAAATGTGTAACATATTTTCGATCTAAACCTAAAGGTATTAATGTTTTAATGGGTGATTTACCGAAGCAACACATTATGCCATCACGTTCGTTTTATAACACTGGTTATATTGCCGGTGCTTTCAGTATCAAGACTTCAAAATTGTGAATTAAAAATTTGTGAAGGCCTGCTTGTGCATATTTGTGTTGCTCGACTAAAGCCGTTTATCTTAAGATGAAAAAATTGGGTAGTTAGATCCAATGATCTAACTACCCAATTTTTCTTAAATGCTTTAAAATGGTTTATTTTAGAAAAGGCAAATGCCTAAATATATACTCGGACAACGACTCCAATTTTGTGAGAGCAAATAATGAGCTTCCAGAGTTCATTAAAATGTTACAAAGTCGTGATCATAAAAGCAGAATTTCAAAATATTTACTTTAAGATAACATAACATGGCGTTTTATACCTCGAAGGTCTCTTCATTTTGAAGGATTATGGGAGGTAGGTGTCAAAATAGGCAAAACGTATTTAAGAAGAGTTAATTTTTTGGGGCAGCGAGCGGAGGACTGACTTGACTCACTTCATAGCGATATGAAGTTAAGCAACAGCTATCGCGTTCAGTACTTGGATGGTCACCATCCACGGAAAGACGCGGTCTCGTTTCCCTACTTCTAGCGGCTTGTATATCAGCTATGTATATCGCAGAAGCAATACAACTGTAGGCGAGAGGTGTATTGAGGATATACCATCCTTCGGAGGGGATGTAAAGCAGTCGGTCCCTTGTCTATTAAATGTTAGGCAAGTAAAAAATCCCTACTCTTAGTAAAATAAGAGGTTCGGCAAAATTTCCAGGTTGGGGGTTGCTCGTCTCCTGGCGTCGGTGATAGGCCCTAGTAGCGGAAATAGGCCGACGTTAAATAAGTGAATAAAAAAAAAAAAGAGTAAATTAACGGTTAAAGAGCTTTATAAATAGAAATTCTTTTCCGATACGGTGAAATAGAATGGTCCAGTATTATTGAGGGAAGGAAAGTGATTTGACATTTGAATAGTTTTGACGTTTAATTAAGTTATTAAGTAACTTGCGAAGGTTAGTAGGCATTTATTATTATACTCTTAGATAAAGTGCAGTATTCAACTCGAGGTAATGCTAAATGACTTACTTGATGAATTACAGCAAAATTCATCGGCATGAGTTATTTAGTACAGGGTTATCCAACGAAAAGGCCCACCCTTATATTTTCTTTATTTTTCGAGTTAGGAAAAAATGTTTCAAATAAAAGATGTAGTGAATCAAATGAACTCATTTAAAACCCCTGCAAAGAATATACAGGGTGTTCCATAAAAGCGGGACAAACCTAACTTGCATTTTTTTAAATGGAACACCCTATATTTTTTTACATTTTTCAAATCTGTGTTTGTTTGTGATTTCAAATATATACATATATGTTGTATCTTATCTTTTACTGTTTTTTATTTATTGCAAGTTTCGCGAACAATATTATTTATACCACCAGCATCTGCATGCGTATCAATCAAGTTAGCCATGGATGAAAATTTGCTTTTTGAATTTATTCAATTATTCTGTAAGGCATAAGTGTCAAAATAATTGTTTTTCATCCATGGCTAACCTGATTGATACGCATGCAGATGCTGGTGGTATAAATATATTGTTCACGAAATTTGCAATAAATAAAAAACAGTAAAAGATAAAATATAACATATATATATATTTGAAATCACAAAAAAACACAGATTTGAAAAATATAAAAAAATATAGGGTGTTCCATTTAAAAAAATGTAAGTTAGGTTTGTCCCGCTTTTATGGAACACCCTGTATATTCTTTGCAGGGGTTTTAAGTGAGTTCATTTGATTCACTACAACTTTTATTTGAAACATTTTTCCCTAACTCGAAAAATAAAGAAAATATAAGGGTGGGCCTTTTCGTTGGATAACCCTGTACATTACCACTAATCGAATAATAGGTGACCATTATGGTCCTAACAGTGGTAATTACCGCTTGCCATTTGGTAATAAATAAAAGATATTTACGATACAACTAGGATCGAGCTATATTGTGTAGTAAGCGGTCGTAAATAAATTATGCTTCGTTATTGTTCATATTGCATTTTTATTAAATTATTTATAATGTTTTTTTTTGTTTATATGCAACAACGATGTAACATATTTGACATTAATTACGGTCCATTGCACTAGAAGCAACTTGTACACTGTACACCTTATATGCGAATATATTATTATCAGAACAAATTAATGTAGTTAATATAATTTATTAGTATTGCGTTAGACGCGGTACTACTGTTTTCTTCTAAAAATAATTATTATTCATGTATTTTTACACTTTCAGTCCGCTAAATTGTGGCACTCTTAATTACCTAAGCTGTACTGTTTGCTACTTACAATTTTTACAATCGGCACTTTCTAGCTTTGTAACACCTTTTATTTAAGACGGATCTCAGGTCCAGTTCGTTAGTTTAAAGTGCAAGGAACAACACTCTCTGGCTCACCGGGGTGAGAACGCTAGCGGAGTAGTTAAACAGTGGAAAAGACAGTTCCTTTGGTCCAGAGGTCGGGGATGATTGTCTTGTCAATCGGACTGGACAATTTCCCAGGTTAATTAGTGATAAACAACGGAAATGATAACTCGTGAATGAATTTTAATATAGTGGTGTATTTATTTATTTATTTATTTATAGTATACAAAAATCTTTATTAATCGACAGTTGCAAATTAAGAAAAAAAAACGGACAGTAACAAATTAACGGTGTGCGTTTACAAGTATAAACCAAATGCAGTAGTTATGTATAGTTTTCTCGTAAAATATAGCGCGAGCTGGCAAACAAGGGTATACACAATTTCGGTCGGTTGCGCGGCGGCTCGAGTTTGAATGTGAACGGAGCGAAATCTGCCAACGCGGGGAAAAGCAATCGGCTACGGCGAGCAGTGGCTGTCCACCAGGACATGAAATTATCAAAGTGCGTTCAATAAGCTATAGATATTATCTCCCTGTATGTAGGGTTTTCTAATTAAGAAATACAGAGAACTACTGCCACAAACGTAGAGCTATTTTAACAAGGAATATTTTCCTCTTTAGTGAAAGAAACTCGACCTAGAGCATACACTGGAGCGGAAGGTTGCCACCACAACCGGGAAATGCAGGGTTTCGCCGGCGTATGATAAATCCACGTTATGAATTATAGTTCACTGGAGCTGTGTTGACCACCCAAGTGGGAGATGTTGAGTCAGTCGGTGAATTTTTTAAAGAGCAAAATGCAAAAAGCGTATGGAAATGACGGTTTGTTTTAGTGGTGCATAACGTCGGTATTTACAAAAATGACATGAAATCCGAATATTTGTACTTAATTGAACGGCTAGTTGAAGACTATGTTGTATTCTTACCAAGATAATTTTCAGAGGAATTATAATTGAAGCGGCGGTTATTTTGTAGTTGTTGACGGTTTTGCTAGTAAATGACAAGTTGACAGTTTGACTGCTAGATCAGACAGATTCTTTTCTGGGTGCTCTTCGCGAATTTATTACCCGTTTTTTGATGACGTATCTCGGATGCGATTTGAAGCTGCAGATTTGAATTTGAACGCGTGGCTCGTACTAGAGACATTACTTACTTAACTTCGATCGTGTTATGTAATTTACAACAGTTACTCGGCGCATCTGTAAACGGAAATAGGCTGCTAGCCATTTTTAGGCTATATTTAATAAAGAATCGGATTAAAACAGACACGGATTAATATTTTAACAAGTATTAGTAACAAATGATTTTTACTTCCGGCTCGGTCATTATTTTTACGGATTTTAATTATACCGGGGATTATTGAAAATGAATCAATTAATTTAGTGCTTGTTTACCAGCGGCGTTTACAACTCAGTGTTAACTTAACTAAACCAGGACTTAAATACTAACATAGGGTGTACCCAAGTGATGGAAATATTAAAAAAAAACAGACAACCCTTGACGAGAAAAAAAATCACTTCGTTACAAAATAAAAATATATATTGTTTTATCGAAACGATTAAAATTCATTTTCAAACATAATAAAAGTAATTTCGAATCAGTTTGTGCACACTAGACAGAGAAGCTACGGAGGGCGTTCAGGGATCTATTTTCCAATGTCTACAAATAGTTCCTCCATTATTCAGGTGATGATATTTAATTATTTGTTTTCTCAGTTCAGTTTAACTAACACGGTCAGCTACTGTTCTTCCATCACAGCCTAATGTTTATTAAGAAATGTATACCATGGCTTTAGCGAGAGAAAAAGAGAAGAAAAGGAAAGAGAAAAGAAGAAACGTTACTAATGTTGCATTAGATAATTTTTATATGTCTTTTTAAAATTGGGACATAAGAACGAAAGTCCATCAAATGGTGGTTTATTTAATCAAACAGCAATGTTATAAGAAAATGATGTTTTAAAAATTTCTTTACGATGTTGAGGTACGGTGAGGAAATATTTTCGTCTTATGTTGACATTATGCACATCACTACGGAAAGGTAACTTGTTGAGGTAGAGATTTTAATTCCAGTATTTTGTAAAAAAAACACACAATATGAAGTCTTCGACGATTATATTTAGCAACCTGCACTTAACAGTTTATGAGATATTCTTTGAGGTCTTCTAATTCCATAAATTAAACGAAGACGTGCGTTCTGTACCTTTTGTATACGTCGCGTTTTAATATTGCCAATACAAGGACCGTACACCACATCACAATTCATAGTAGTTAAAGTGGGACAGAACTAGAGAATCACATAACATTTTTTTTAAATTCTACAAGTGATTTTATGTATACCGGGTGACCACGGATCATGGTAAACCCCCGCCATTTCCACAATTTTTGAACTATCCAAATGAAATTTTGCAGCAGTAATGTACAGGGTGTTCACGTATATGTTGAGATACCCCGTAACTTATTTATTTTTGAGTTTAGAAAAAAAATTTGTTAATACGGATTTTAGTGTTTCTTTTGAAGATTCAAAATATGCTATCAGAAAAACAATTAGACATCTGAGAAAAAATATATATAGCAAACTTGATTTTTTTTAAATGGAATACCCTGTATATGTTTCTAAATTTGGATAGACCTTTTTATTCTGATTTCAAAAATATACCTACAGTTTTAATACATTATCTCTCATCGTTTTCGAGATATTAATTTATAAAAATTATGACCACCCATCTTCGACATCAGGAATAAAATGATAGAGCAGGCCCTGCAAAAACATTTTATTTTAAGTTTTGACGTTTGAAGTATTCTATTGCATTAATTGTTGTGTAAGTTATAAAGAAATGGGTTTCTCTGAGACGAAAAATATGATATATTGCGAATATACCTAAAAAATAATAAAAATGCTACCAAGAGCGAACCTAAAACATCGATGAACTTCAAGAGCGTATCACACAGCAAATATTAGAGATGAACAACAACGCTCAAAATTTTATTATTAATAGTATAGAGAATTTAAAAAAAAACGATATCATTTATGTTTAGAGAACAATGGAAATCATTTTGAACAGTTTTTGTAATGTTTATTTTGTTTTGTTTTTATTGTGTCGATTGTTAGGCTATCTGTTTTCTCTATGTTTTATTTAATTAAACTTGTTTTTGTGTTGTTTATTTTTTGCCTTTCTTTAACATCCGTAATAACATGCAAAAAATTTAACTGTCGATTCCTTGTTGAAAGTTAAGGTCAAAACTTAAAATAAAATTGTTTTTGCAGGGCCTGCTCTATCATTTTATTCCTGATGTCGAAGATGGGTGGTCATAACTTTTAAGAATTAATATCTCGAAAACGATAAGAGATAATGTATTAAAACTGTATATTTTTGAAATCAGAATAAAAAGGTCTATCCAAATTTAGAAACATATACAGGGTATTCCATTTAAAAAAAATCAAGTTTGCTATACAGCGTGTCCCACTTTTAATGGCCCCCCCCTTCACAACTCAGTTATTAGTTATCCAATTTTAACCAAATTTGGATTGGTGTCAATGACCTTTGGTGTGATGTTTTTGAATTAAACAAAATTTATTTTTGTCAGTGGCGTGCATTTTTATTAAGAAAAACGGGGTCACTTTTTCGAGAAGTCATATTAGGCATTTTTTTACAAAAAAACATGCAATATTATTAATCAGCATGCTTTGGAACCCCCATGTTCAAAATTTTACTACATTTTGATAAAGGGTTCCCAAATAACGGGCTCAGTGAAAATACATTTTTTCAGTCGTAAATAACTGATAACTTGAAAACAGTTTGTGTTACGAAAAAAAGTCATTCGTCATTTTCAATTTAAGCTGATTTACTCTATCACATCATGTGCTCAAAAGTTTGAAATGCCGCAGTCGTAAATAATTAACTTGACAACGGTTTATTTTTAGAAAAATAGTTTAATGTAATATCAGAACAACCTTTTTTTCTTTTGGTATAAAATTGATTTATTAAATAAAATAAATACACCACATGTAATTATTATTATTATCACATAAGATCATTTTTTATCACTTAAAAAATAATACAGAACCGGTTAAAATATTTTTTTATCGTCAAATGAAAAATTTTTGCTTGCAGAATTTGAAACTTTTGAAGGCATAGGGAGATAGAGTAAATCAATTTAAATTGAAAATGAGGAATGACTTTTTCTCAAAAAGCAAACCGTTTTCAAGCTGTCAATTATTTACGAATGAAAAAATTTATTTTTACTGGGCCCGTTATTCGGAAACCCTTAATCAAAATTTTCGGGTTCTAAAGCATGCTGATTAATAATATTGTATTAGTTTTTCTGTAAAAAAATGCCTAATATGACTTCTCAAAAAATGCGACCACTTTTTTCTTAATAAAAATGCACTCCACTGACAAAAATAAATTTTGTTTAATTCAAAAAGATCACACCAAAGGTCATTGACACTGAGCCAAATTTGTTTAAAATTGGATAACTAATAACTGAGTTGTGAAGGGGGGGGGGGGGGGGCATTAAAAGTGGGACACGCTGTATATCTTTTTTCTCAGATGTCCAATTGTTTTTCTGATTTTGAATCCTCAAAAGAAACACTAAAATCCGTATTAACAATTTTTTTTTTCTAAACTCAAAAATAAATAAGTTACGGGGTGTCTCAACATATACGTAAACACCCTGTACATCCAAAAAGACTCATTTTGGTCCATCCGATTTTTTTTTCGACATCCCGTTTCGACGGAAGTGACCTCAACTTTGGAATTTTAAATGGAGCACCCTGTATATTATTGCATTTTTGGTATACTGAGAAAATTCTGAGTACGATAGAATTATTTTGGGGATTCCTTAAGCCGACTTGATTTTTTTAGAGCCAATTTCATTTTTTAATCTAGAGTGCCATGATTGGTCTAATTTAGTTCAAATGTACTGGTATAACTCCCAAAAAAATAGATCGACAAAAAAATATAAAAATAGCGTCTTGGCGTGCATTCAAATTTGACCAAATCACTTTTTGTCCATTTTGACCAATTTCCCAAAAGATATCTTAATGGTAAACCGATACCATAAAATAATACATTTTGTATGAAATCCATTGATGTGCCCATCCTTGATAAATCTGCAATGTGCAAGTAATAAAAAAAGGGAAAAAATCATCGAACACAACAATTCATTTTATACTATTTATCACACTAGCCATGGAAGAAACAATTAAAAGACGTAATTTTGACAGGTGAATGAGTTTTTTGGGACATACATTACTGCTGCAAAATTTCATTTGAATAGTTCAAAAATTGTGGAAATGACGGGGGTTTACCATGATCCGTGGTCACCCGGTATAATATCATCCTTAAGGCAGAATATGAATTCTTTAATTTACTTGTTATGTGTTGTTTATACTTTAATCTGTGATCGACTATTAGGACAAGGCTATTAGAGCTATCTCTAAAGGGAATTTTGTAATTTCCAATTTGCAAATTAATTCCTCTGAATACGAATTCGCGAATATTGTCGCTGCAAAATAATATAGGCAAAAGCTTTACTAGGATTAGTTTTTAGTAAACGATCAGTTGAAACTGTTAACAGATCAGCTAAATCTCTATTTATTAAATTGTTATACCCCTGCAAATCATTAAGATAAAAATAACAATAAAGCTGCGTATCATCAGCATACAAATAATAATTAGATATTAGAAAATCGCAAGGAATTGTGAAAATTTGAAGTAAATAGTAGATGTCCGAATTATGTACTTCCTTGTGGTACTCCTGAAACTACAGTAAGTGGTTGTGAAATAGTATTTTAAGTATAGTTTGTTGTACTCTGTCTGACAAAAACGACACAATTAAATTAGAAGTTTGATTAATTCCACAGAAATGTAAAATTGAAAAAAGCAATTGGTGATTTATTATATCAAAGCTTTCATATAATCTAATAGAACCAAAATACTAATGTTACTCTTGTCAGTAATTATGTCATCAGTCATCTGCGGTGGCTGGTAGCACAGAATCCAGTTCTAAATCCTGATTGTTTAAGTGGTAAAATGTTTACTATTTCTTATCGCCTCTGTTATTATTCTAATTAAATTCCAATTATGCCTTTCCCACAATCTCATGATTTGCGTATTTGGGTTTGCTCGGCCGATATTTATGGTAGGTAGACCATCCAACCACGAACCAGCCTGATTTTTTACGTTCACTAAGTACCTCTATAGGCTCTTTCCTATAATGTATGTCATATGTCACATACAGTTACAGGTTGCTGTTGTTTTTGACTTGAGTGTATTTGAGAACATAAAATAACTTTAGCTCAATTGCAGCTACCCTATAGCCTTTGACAGACCGTTTAAATATATACCCAAGTGTACGACACTGCACGAAGACACGAAGAGCATCGACCCCTCCTCTGCTTCCACAAGAAGCCAGTGGTTGTTGGTTTGGCTGTCTTGTACACCACAACAGTCTACTCTACCGTTTTGTAGTACCACAACTCGCGATCTAGCAGGCTAGTCTCGATTTGACAAAAGCGCATCAAGTGACAGTAAACTATTACGATCAGCTGAAGCGGTTGAACTACGCTCTCCTGCTACTGTACGGTAAATCCTGCTACGATCTATTTTGCAATACTTGCAGGACCCAAGAACTGATCTTTTTATAATAGTTGTATATTTTATTAGATAATTGATATAGACGTATTTATTGACATTGTTTTATCAACTGATTTTGTGTTTGTTTGGTGGCACAGCGTGTGTTGTGAAATGTATTTAATTGTTGTTTTTTCGATTGTTTTCGGTACAGCGCTTGCTGCGGATATTGCAGGTATGCATTAGCAAATTAATCAAATTACTTTTAATTATAGTGAACTAAACAAATATCTAATTGATTTACTTAAAGTAGGATAATAAAAGTAGTTAGCAGTAGAAAATTGTATGAAAACAGAACCATAAGAAAAAAGTTGCCTTAGGACTTATTGTCTGGAAGCAATGTTTAGTAGCCAAGGAATGACGAATTTTAAATAATGATGCGAGATTAAAAATATTCTTTTTAATAACATACTTGCATATTAGTCTTAATTTTTACATGGACCGTACTTAGATTAGTTGTTATACGATTATTAAATTTATAGCTAGACTCTTTCTATAGTCCGACAAATTGAATGTGACTTATGATTGATGAAACAAGGCATTAACACCTAAGCCAAAATCTGAATACCATAATATCTAAATAAACGTAACACTTAAACATCCAAAAGTTACATCCGAATAGAGTTACGAGTTTTCAAAATTAAAAGAAATACAAATCGTTTCAAATTTTGCAGGTGTGCAGGCTTTCTTTTCCTTATCATCTACTTGGTAACGTTTATTTCTAACTCCTATCATGAAGAAGCTATGAGTTCACATTTTTGAATTTTTTGTTTTTTTTTTTAATTAACTTAGACATAGACTGTAAATTTATTTCCACCATTCGATAGCTCTAGTAAATGCTTGCTTTTCTAAAATTCATATTAAATGCGATATTTTTGACTGACGTCCTACAAGGACTCTATTGACTATGATTATTTACTGAAAAATATAGTAAAACAATTATCACTTATCATTCTTTATATTCTCTACATTCATATAGGAACAATCAATGAACTATCATTACCACCAACCAAGTTGGTAGCGATGCGCGTTTTCACCAAATAATTGAAAAATAAATTCTGATAAGAATTATAAACAAATTTCAACCAGAGACGAGAATAAAATTCATTGATGGCTAAAAGTTAATAGTAGAGGAATTGATTCAAGGTAAAGGAACTCTTAATTATTTTATTTGTTTTTACAATTTTCTTCCATTCTATTTTAAGTGCACTACTCGCACTTTGTCATTGAAGTAAATATGACTTGAGAGGCGGTTAAGAAAACATCATTATAAATTTGTAAAATATCGTTGATTGTGCCAAAAATTATTTAAATAATTTCTTCATAAGATTATCAACATTGTTTTAAAAGAAATTGAAAAATTCAGAAAGTAACAGAAATTTACAACACATTATTAAGCCGCCTACAAGAAAAGCTCTAAAAAGTATTAAATAAATAACATTTTATTTAAGTCCCCAGAAGTGTAAGGTGGCGAAAAGGCGCTTAAAAATATATCAGTGCAAGCTGCAAGCTTCAATTCTGCATTGTCGGGATTACACATTTGTACAAAGTCCAATTTGGATTTTATTATTAGACTTGAACACTATAACTAAAATGTTAAAATACTGTATTCAAGTCGAGGAGTAATCCACGGCGGAAGGCTGGTGTACATATCTTAGAAAATCACCGAAATTATTTTAAAAATCACCGGAAATCACCGGATACTATCAGAAATCACTGGAAATCAACGGAAATCTTTCCTCAGTGGAAGTCTAATGTAAATAAATTTTGGTCGCGGTTTACCCCTCGGTTCAAGTTAATATTCTAACCATAAAGCTAAAAAATATCCTAAAAAGGTTTATAATCGGTAATAATTAATATTATTTTATTTTCAATTTACATCATTTACATTCATGTTTAGGTACCTACATTGCAAAATAAAATACTTAAATATTTCTTTTGATAGAACATCGCAGATGCGAGAGTTTATTCAAAAGAATCAACATTTTTGGGAAAGAACTAAAACTTGTCCCAAATGGAAAAAACATTTTTTTACAAATCTTTACATTTGCATATATGACAGAAATACGTTATTAATTATTCAAATTAATTTTGATTCAAATAAAATAATACACAGTCTTTCTTTAATTAAGTATATCAAGTAACATTATTACAATTCTTTTTTGTAATAAGTAGATATCTTAAACGCAATATTACTAAATCGCCTCCTTTCACTAATTTTTACCACATTTGTAGAACAAGTAACAAATTTTGTAATCTCATTTGTATTTAAACATCTATCTAGTCAGTTAAAGTGTAGTTGGATTCCAGTGGATCTGAAATATTAAGTGACGATAATAAGTCATTAGAGAATGATATCTCTGATCATCTTTAGATTACCTAGCATGACCTCTAGTTTGAAGAAAATGTTGGTTTTGAGTTATTCTGATATTGTTTTCTTTTCTAATTCCTAGCACTGTTGGTGAAAATACAATATTGATTTTACAGACGAACTTTCCACATCCTCTCTTATATGTAAAGTTGTAGGTAAAAATTCTAATGAGAATCTTATGATTTTAGTCATAATGTTGACAATCAAGTCATTTCCGTCAATATTAATATGGAGTTTGTATAATCGTAGCAATCCAAACTATGTGCTCTAATATGATAATATACTTATTCAAATATTCTAATGCTACATAACTGTTAAACATAATTTTATCAGATATCTTTTATATATCAAAGAACAAAGGTTTATCCAATTATATGTTTTGTTTGAGACTTATTCTCCTCAGGTCTTTAATACAATACCCTCCCACAAATATAATCTCTAGTAACTTCCTAGTGTTACTAAAATCTAAAATCCGCTACTGCTATTCTCATAATTTGAAACATTATTAGTGCATATTATGTGAAATGAATATTATCACTATATTTAAAGAATTCCAAAATGTGGTTTTCAAATTAATTAAAACGGTACACTTCTTTCCGTTAATCGGTTTATATTTAATACAAGTACATAGTTATATTTTAGAGCACACTGAATACTGAGTGATCTTAAATAAAAGCTTTTAAATTAGGTTAAATTATCTTTCTGTATACCGTTGCTTCGTTAAACTCATGTTATTGCAAATTTTTAATAGACAAGGTTCAGAAATGTTCTGTTAGGTGATAATAATACCAATCATTCTTGACCGGTGTGAAATCATCCACAACCACATTTTCAAGTAGGACTATAATCGATAAAGTCGTGGTCATAACATAATAATTTTCCTATTCTGCCAATTATTAGTTATTAACGAGAGCATCATTTCATTTCTTTTTTGTAAATACAGTAGCAATACGATAAATTGTTTTTAGCCTCAAAATTATTTGTCAGGGCGTCGGAGAGGGTGAGAAGGGGTAAAATATATTAAATATCATATCTTCTTAAATAATTCTTGACCGGTAAAAATTCCAACGAAAATTTGTTACTAGCAAAGGGATGAATTGTTTCTATCCACCGATATCATTTGTCAGGCCGTTTAGGAGGGTGAAAAGGGGTGAAAAATTAATATATTCAAAATTATTTATTATAATTCGTGAACGGCTAAAATGTGTATGTAGAGCTATTACCAACTATGTGGTGAATTGTTTCCTGGCATATAAATTATTTGTCAGGGCGTCGGAGAGGGTGAGAAGGGGTGAAACATATTAAATATCATATCTTCTGAACTAATTCTTGACCGGTAAAAATTCCAACGAAAACTAGTTACTAGCAAAGGGATGAATTGTTTCTATCCACTGAAATCATTTGTCAGGCCGTTTGGGAGGGTGAAAAGGGGTGAAACATATTAAATATCATATCTTCTGAACTAATTCTTGACCGGTAAAAATTCCAACGAAAACTAGTTACTAGCAAAGGGATGAATTGTTTCTATCCACTGAAATCATTTGTCAGGCCGCTTGAGAGGGTGAAAAGGGGTGAAACATATTAAATATCATATCTTCTGAACTAATTCTTGACCGGTAAAAATTCCAACGAAAACTAGTTACTAGCAAAGGGATGAATTGTTTCTATCCACTGAAATCATTTGTCAGGCCGTTTGGGAGGGTGAAAAGGGGTGAAACATATTAAATATCATATCTTCCGAACTAATTCTTGACCGGTAAAAATTCCAACGAAAACTTGTTACTAGCAAAGGGATGAATTGTTTCTATCCACTGAAATCATTTGTCGGGCCGTTTGGGAGGGTGAGAAGGGGTGAAACATATTAAATATCATATCTTCTGAACTAATTCTGGACCGGTAAAAATTCCAACGAAAACTTGTTACTAGCAAAGGGATGAATTGTTTCTATCCACTGAAATCATTTGTCGGGCCGTTTGGGAGGGTGAGAAGGGGTGAAACATATTAAATATCATATCTTCTGAATTAATTCTTGACCGGTAAAAATTCCAACGAAAACTAGTTACTAGCAAAGGGATGAATTGTTTCTATCCACTGAAATCATTTGTCAGGCCGTTTGGGAGGGTGAAAAGGGGTGAAACATATTAAATATCATATCTTCTGGACTAATTCTTGACCGGTAAAAATTCCAACGAAAACTAGTTACTAGCAAAGGGATGAATTGTTTCTATCCACTGAAATCATTTGTCAGGCCGCTTGAGAGGGTGAAAAGGGGTGAAACATATTAAATATCATATCTTCTGAACTAATTCTTGACCGGTAAAAATTCCAACGAAAACTAGTTACTAGCAAAGGGATGAATTGTTTCTATCCACTGAAATCATTTGTCAGGCCGTTTGGGAGGGTGAAAAGGGGTGAAACATATTAAATATCATATCTTCCGAACTAATTCTTGACCGGTAAAAATTCCAACGAAAACTTGTTACTAGCAAAGGGATGAATTGTTTCTATCCACTGAAATCATTTGTCGGGCCGTTTGGGAGGGTGAGAAGGGGTGAAACATATTAAATATCATATCTTCTGAACTAATTCTGGACCGGTAAAAATTCCAACGAAAACTTGTTACTAGCAAAGGGATGAATTGTTTCTATCCACTGAAATCATTTGTCAGGCCGTTTGGGAGGGTGAAAAGGGGTGAAACATATAAAATATCATATCTTCTGAACTAATTCTTGACCGGTAAAAATTCCAACGAAAACTTGTTACTAGCAGAGGGATGAATTGTTTCTATCCACTGAAATCATTTGTCAGGCCGTTTGAGAGGGTGAAAAGGGGTGGAAAATTAATATATTCAAAATTATTTATTATAATTCGTGAACTGCTAAAATGTGTATGTAGAGCTATTACCAACTATGTGGTGAATTGTTTCCTGGCATATAAATTATTTGTCAGGGCGTCGGAGAGGGTGAGAAGGGGTAAAATATATTAAATATCGTATCTTCTGAACTAATTCCTGACCGGTAAAAATTCCAACGAAAATTTGTTACTAGCAAAGGGATGAATTGTTTCTATCCACTGAAATCATTTGTCAGGCCGTTTGGGAGGGTGAAAAGGGGTGAAACATATTAAATATCATATCTTCCGAACTAATTCTTGACCGGTAAAAATTCCAACGAAAACTAGTTACTAGCAAAGGGATGAATTGTTTCTATCCACTGAAATCATTTGTCAGGCCGCTTGAGAGGGTGAAAAGGGGTGAAACATATTAAATATCATATCTTCTGAACTAATTCTTGACCGGTAAAAATTCCAACGAAAACTAGTTACTAGCAAAGGGATGAATTGTTTCTATCCACTGAAATCATTTGTCAGGCCGTTTGGGAGGGTGAAAAGGGGTGAAACATATTAAATATCATATCTTCCGAACTAATTCTTGACCGGTAAAAATTCCAACGAAAACTTGTTACTAGCAAAGGGATGAATTGTTTCTATCCACTGAAATCATTTGTCGGGCCGTTTGGGAGGGTGAGAAGGGGTGAAACATATTAAATATCATATCTTCTGAACTAATTCTGGACCGGTAAAAATTCCAACGAAAACTTGTTACTAGCAAAGGGATGAATTGTTTCTATCCACTGAAATCATTTGTCAGGCCGTTTGGGAGGGTGAAAAGGGGTGAAACATATAAAATATCATATCTTCTGAACTAATTCTTGACCGGTAAAAATTCCAACGAAAACTTGTTACTAGCAAAGGGATGAATTGTTTCTATCCACTGAAATCATTTGTCAGGCCGTTTGGGAGGGTGAAAAGGGGTGAAACATATTAAATATCATATCTTCCGAACTAATTCTTGACCGGTAAAAATTCCAACGAAAACTTGTTACTAGCAAAGGGATGAATTGTTTCTATCCACTGAAATCATTTGTCGGGCCGTTTGGGAGGGTGAGAAGGGGTGAAACATATTAAATATCATATCTTCTGAACTAATTCTGGACCGGTAAAAATTCCAACGAAAACTTGTTACTAGCAAAGGGATGAATTGTTTCTATCCACTGAAATCATTTGTCGGGCCGTTTGGGAGGGTGAGAAGGGGTGAAACATATTAAATATCATATCTTCTGAACTAATTCTTGACCGGTAAAAATTCCAACGAAAACTAGTTACTAGCAAAGGGATGAATTGTTTCTATCCACTGAAATCATTTGTCAGGCCGTTTGGGAGGGTGAAAAGGGGTGAAACATATTAAATATCATATCTTCTGGACTAATTCTTGACCGGTAAAAATTCCAACGAAAACTAGTTACTAGCAAAGGGATGAATTGTTTCTATCCACTGAAATCATTTGTCAGGCCGCTTGAGAGGGTGAAAAGGGGTGAAACATATTAAATATCATATCTTCTGAACTAATTCTTGACCGGTAAAAATTCCAACGAAAACTAGTTACTAGCAAAGGGATGAATTGTTTCTATCCACTGAAATCATTTGTCAGGCCGTTTGGGAGGGTGAAAAGGGGTGAAACATATTAAATATCATATCTTCCGAACTAATTCTTGACCGGTAAAAATTCCAACGAAAACTTGTTACTAGCAAAGGGATGAATTGTTTCTATCCACTGAAATCATTTGTCGGGCCGTTTGGGAGGGTGAGAAGGGGTGAAACATATTAAATATCATATCTTCTGAACTAATTCTGGACCGGTAAAAATTCCAACGAAAACTTGTTACTAGCAAAGGGATGAATTGTTTCTATCCACTGAAATCATTTGTCAGGCCGTTTGGGAGGGTGAAAAGGGGTGAAACATATAAAATATCATATCTTCTGAACTAATTCTTGACCGGTAAAAATTCCAACGAAAACTTGTTACTAGCAGAGGGATGAATTGTTTCTATCCACTGAAATCATTTGTCAGGCCGTTTGAGAGGGTGAAAAGGGGTGGAAAATTAATATATTCAAAATTATTTATTATAATTCGTGAACTGCTAAAATGTGTATGTAGAGCTATTACCAACTATGTGGTGAATTGTTTCCTGGCATATAAATTATTTGTCAGGGCGTCGGAGAGGGTGAGAAGGGGTAAAATATATTAAATATCGTATCTTCTGAACTAATTCCTGACCGGTAAAAATTCCAACGAAAATTTGTTACTAGCAAAGGGATGAATTGTTTCTATCCACTGAAATCATTTGTCAGGCCGTTTGGGAGGGTGAAAAGGGGTGAAACATATTAAATATCATATCTTCCGAACTAATTCTTGACCGGTAAAAATTCCAACGAAAACTTGTTACTAGCAAAGGGATGAATTGTTTCTATCCACTGAAATCATTTGTCAGGCCGTGTGGGAGGGTGAAAAGGGGTGAAACATATTAAATATCATATCTTCCGAACTAATTCTTGACCGGTAAAAATTTCAACGAAAACTAGTTACTAGCAAAGGGATGAATTGTTTCTATCCACTGAAATCATTTGTCAGGCCGTTTGGGAGGGTGAAAAGGGGTGAAACATATTAAATATCATATCTTCTGAACTAATTCTTGACCGGTAAAAATTCCAACGAAAACTAGTTACTAGCAAAGGGATGAATTGTTTCTATCCACCGATATCATTTGTCAGGCCGTTTAGGAGGGTGAAAAGGGGTGGAAATTTAATATATTCAAAATTATTTATTATAATTCGTGAACTGCTAAAATGTGTATGTAGAGCTATTACCAACCATGTGGTGAATCGTTTCCTGGCATATAAATAATTTGTCAAGGCGTCGGAGAGGGTGAGAAGGGGTAAAATATATTAAATATCGTATCTTCTGAACTAATTCCTGACCGGTAAAAATTTCAACGAAAATTTGTTACTAGCAAAGGGATGAATTGTTTCTATCCACTGAAATCATTTGTCAGGCCGTTTGAGAGGGTGAAAAGGGGTGAAACATATTAAATATCATATCTTTTGAACTAATTCTTGACCGGTAAAAATTCCAACGAAAACTAGTTACTAGCAAAGGGATGAATTGTTTCTATCTATGAAATCATTTGTCGGGCCGTTTGGGAGGGTGAGAAGGGGTGAAACATATTAAATATCATATCTTCTGAACTAATTCTTGACCGGTAAAAATTCCAACGAAAACTAGTTACTAGCAAAGGGATGAATTGTTTCTATCCACTGAAATCATTTGTCGGGCCGTTTGAGAGGGTGAAAAGGGGTGAAACATATTAAATATCATATCCTCTGAACTAACTCTTGACCGGTAAAAATTTCAACGAAAACTTGTTACTAGCAGAGGGATGAATTGTTTCTATCCACTGAAATCATTTGTCAGGCCGTTTGGGAGGGTGAAAAGGGGTGAAACATATTAAATATCATATCTTCCGAACTAATTCTTGACCGGTAAAAATTCCAACGAAAACTTGTTACTAGCAAAGGGATGAATTGTTTCTATCCACTGAAATCATTTGTCAGGCCGTGTGGGAGGGTGAAAAGGGGTGAAACATATTAAATATCATATCTTCCGAACTAATTCTTGACCGGTAAAAATTTCAACGAAAACTAGTTACTAGCAAAGGGATGAATTGTTTCTATCCACTGAAATCATTTGTCAGGCCGTTTGAGAGGGTGAAAAGGGGTGAAACATATTAAATATCATATCTTCCGAACTAATTCTTGACCGGTAAAAATTCCAACGAAAACTTGTTACTAGCAAAGGGATGAATTGTTTCTATCCACTGAAATCATTTGTCAGGCCGTGTGGGAGGGTGAAAAGGGGTGAAACATATTAAATATCATATCTTCCGAACTAATTCTTGACCGGTAAAAATTCCAACGAAAACTAGTTACTAGCAAAGGGATGAATTGTTTCTATCCACTGAAATCATTTGTCAGGCCGTTTGGGAGGGTGAAAAGGGGTGAAACATATTAAATATCATATCTTCTGAACTAATTCTTGACCGGTAAAAATTCCAACGAAAACTAGTTACTAGCAAAGGGATGAATTGTTTCTATCCACTGAAATCATTTGTCAGGCCGTTTGAGAAGGTGAAAAAGGGTGAAACATACCATTGACAGGTAATGCGATGTTGCCTTTGTTACTTCATGGCTTGGAACTGTAGATGGCTATGGTAACAGCTAATCAACGCGAGATTTTGATCGGTGACCGGTGAAAGGTGGATTGTACAGGTATGGCATCGCGGACTTTTTTGTAGGAAATTTATAAATGCTCTACAAAAAAGGTCCTAAGCAATTTTCCTCTATCTAGCTTCATTTTGGCAACGTTTCAAGTTAAAGACCGGAAAACATACTTTTTGCAATTTTATTTAAAAATAATTCGAAAATGCCGCAAATTTGAGATGCACAAATTGAACCTAATCATATTTACATTATTACCTATCGGAAAGTGAAGATTCTACGCTTATAATCATGATACAATAAACTTTCTATCATGAACTACAATGCCATTAATTTAAATTTGTGGCTCCAGGTGACGTCATGCGCAAAGCAGACGAATTTCGGACGGCTATCGATCATATCTTGTAATTTATTGTATCCATGGAGTAGCTATATGTTTTGTCATTGAGTAAAAATAATAAAGAGGCGCAACTGTCAAGGTTTCGAGATTTTAGTGTTGTATTTTTTCACCAATAGCTTCATGATTGTCTTCAATTTTAAGGGCTATACAGCCACATTACAAATACCTTCCCGTAGCACTAAAAATTGATGACAATCATGAAGTTGTTGGCAAAGAAATACAATAGTAAAATCTCGAAACCTTGACAGTTGCAACTCTTTATTATTTTTTACTCAATGGTTTTGTGCTAAGTAGTAGCTGTCAATTGTCAAATAACAAATTGTCAAATCTGCTACATAAACATAACGTTATAGAATGTTAAGTTTTGGTTATTTGAATTTATTAATTTAGTCTGGTGGTATCAGTTTTAATTGAAAAATGCACAAAGGTGATGGAGGACTTTTTTAACCATTTCCACGGCGAGAAATTATTTGAAGAGGATCAAATCTTTGACAAGGTAGCAAGATGCTTGCCAGTTATGCTATTCGTTGTCTCGTTCGGACAAGGACTTTCATTCGTTTACGAGAAATCAACACAAGATAACTCTAGAAAAATAAACAAGATCACAAAATTTACAGGATTAAAAAATTATGATTATGCTTTATACCTAATAATTATTATTATGTTGTTCCATGTCCTTTTTAATAATAGTAGAGTCCACGGCCGCACCAAAACCCTCTAGAAATGATTTCTGTTTGCACTTCGAGGTTAAAAGCTAAAACCTATTTCAAATGATTCGTTAGGTACCTTCTGGAGCATCAAAATCCGATGGTCGTCCAAATGTCGTCCTGTACGGGGTGGCTGTAGGGGATGAAATGTGAAAAACACCCTAAACATTTTTTTTTCACCATTTTAATCTACGAAACACGAGGATTACTTTTGTTAAAGCAAAATATGCTTTAGGGTAAGGCAAATATTAGAAACAAAATATTAAACAATTCGGAAAGCACGGAGTTAAATGAGCGACGTCTATGTTTATCGTACGCTGGTGAAAAGTGTCTTATTGCACAGGCAATGTTTTCGCTTAACACCACACTAGCTACTTTATTCTCATTATGATCGAAAAACACCCTTTAATAACGTTGTAGATTGGAATTTCAGGATGCTAAGGCACTTTTTACTTTTTTAATATGACCGCTCCCCAATTTTTGAATGGGTTTTTTAGGAGCGCCCGCACAAGATCTTTTAAGGTCGACATTCGTTTGTTTTCTTTTTCTTTTTAAGGTCCATTATTGCCTGTTCTCGCAGTAAAGACGTGCATTTGACTAACTGTATGAAAAATACGAACTAAACTGTATTAGGTATGTATTTTATTTAAACGAAATATTATTTTTTTATATGAATTTATTTTGCTTTAAATAGTTTATAGTACAGTTACTTGGTGATCTCACTTCTAACTAATTCTATAGCTGTTTTAAATTAAAATATTTTTGGATAGTTTGATTCAAAATGGGTCAAATATCCAATATTAAAAGGGGTGCCTTTCGTTGGGGGTGCGTTTCACCCCAACTTAGGAGTTTCGAAAAAATAAAAAGTGACTGTTGGAACGCGTGGATCATCGAATTCTACTCCAAAAAAAAATCCTCTATTACGTTCTTTTAAAGCCCATTATCGCCTGTTTTCGCAATAAACACCTTTATTTGACCAATTGTATGAAAAATATGAATAAACTGTATAATCACATTATATTAATTATATTATGTATTTCACTTGAACAAATTATTTCTTTTTATATGATATTATTGTTATGCTTTAAACAGTTTGAACATTGTGTCATTAAATTTTTCGCATTCTGATTCTAACGATTCTTCAACTAAATATTTCAAAAAGACGAGTTTCCTTGGTTTTGGGATTATTACAAAGGGCTTTTTGTCCCACACACTTGCAGGAACCGATGCATGATAATTTCACACTGCAGGCCACTACAACCTTTAAAATATTACCAAAAAAGTTTAGGAGTTTCGAAATATATATAAATAATTAACAAACCTTTTTCCAGCTATTGTAAATAAAATAAAAATTGTGTTTCATTGGGCATTGATGGTTTCGTACAAGGGTAATCTTATTGTTAATAATTTTCCACCCATTTTCCACTGGATCTGCTAGTAGTGGTTTTGGATTCAGACTAGCTAGGTATTCCAGATAGGTATATGTTTGGTAGTCGACTCGTAATAGGTGTTAGTAAAAGACTCTTTCGTTGGTAAATGTTTGTTTATTGGTTTTTGAAGAAGCCATATAATGCTTTTGTCCTATTACGAATCAACTACCAAATATACACCTAGCTGGATTAATATACTGAATCCAAAACTATTTCTAGCAGATCCGCTGGAAAATGGGTGGAAAATTATTGACAATAAGATTACCCCTGTTCTCAGTACTAAATCATCAATGCCCAATGAAATGACACCATTTGTACTACATGTAACTGGAATAGTACATTGTGTGTCTAGTAGGAAAAGCCTAACATTCTCGGTCGACCCTGAAGATTGCCGGAGTCCGGCGGGAATGCGCCAAAAAGTACCCAAATTTCGAACTAATTCTATAGCTGCTTGTAAATTTTTCTTCTTCTTCTTAAACTTTAGGGTATCAAGTTGAAATATTAAAAAGGAATATGTAGATGTGCTTTTACCCCTAAGAGGGTAAAAACCCCCCTGAAGTTCAAAATTTAATACTGACTTAAGTATTGAGAGTCAGTTATTAATGTCAATTCATGTATATGTGTTTGAGGTCGCTGATTACGAATCTCAATTAAAAATTTTAGTATTCGCGATTGTAGATAGCCCTAATATGGCCGATATAATAGGGGTACAATGAAAAAACTTATTTTGTTTGTTTTGAGCAAGTAGAACTTTTTCTTTGCAAATTCGTATATTTTAGGACATAAAACTTATAACTTACTTACTTATTTTAATAAGAAAAATTATTGGGTAAAAACCACCCCTAAAATAAAAAAATCAATAATTATTAACCAAGTACTGAGATTAAATTATTTAAACTTATTTATGTTTTTGGAATCGCTGATCACGAATGTGAAGTAAGAAATTAAAAATTTTATGTTGATCCCTCAATATGGTCGATATAAAACTCATTCCTTACTAAGAAAAATAATTGATCTTACCCCTAAGAGGATGAAAACCACCCCTAAAGTTAATATATCAATAATTAACGAATTTCAGAGACTAATAAATTACCGCAAAACGAGCAATATCGTAATATGCTAAAATGAGGCGCGCTTCTTATTTCGGTCATATCTCCTTTGCAATTAACCTAAAAATCATCAAAAAAAATCATTTCGAAGGTCTATTAATCCTATTTAAGATCAGGTAGGTCAAAACATTACAAAGGTCAGTTTTTCTATATTCATCTTAAATGCGTCAATTAAAGAAAAATAATAAAAACGGTAGCATTTTCCTTAGTTTATTGCCACCATTCTTTGGTAATATTCTTCCCTGCTAAGTTTTTTAACTTCAAAGCCATAAAATTCATTATTTTAAAAATTTTCAAAATACATTAAGTGTAAAATCTTTTAGATAATGCATTCATCACGGTCAAACAAATTTGAGCGTATACATAATAGTAATGACTAACAAAAAACATAATTTGGAATTTTATATTTTCAATTTGGAATTTACTGAACCAAAAAAACGGGCACTTATTTTGTCAAAAATCAAAATTTTGCCTTTATTTTCCTTGTATCATTTTTGATTTAGCAGCCAAAACACAATTTTAAGCTACTGTAATAAGTTTCAATTTGATTCAAGACGCGGGTTATGATTATTTGAAGCGCGTGCCCTTTTCAGGTCTGCATTCAAATGCACCAACTCGACTACGATGAGCCTAAACTAATTTTTATTTCATGGATTATTTTTATTTCATTAGCTAACTTTTTCTAAAATGTGATCCTCTTTGAGTAATTTGCTTATTTAAAACCTTTGAAAAATCAGTCTCTTCTGCTTAAAAATCAACGTTTTCAATCCCTTTAACTCGGCGGGTATTAAAGCAAAAAGTACGTTATAGAGAGGTTTTTTTGGAGTAGAATTCGATGATCCACACGTTCCAACAGTCACTTTTTAATTTTTCCAAACTCCTAAGTTGGGGTGAAACTCACCCTCAACGAAAAGTACCCTTATTCCTTTTTAATATTTGATATTTGACCCATTTTGAATCAAACTATCCAAAAATATTTTAATTTAAAACAGCTATAGAATTAGTTAGAAGTGAGATCACCAAGTATATAAACTATTTAAAGCATAATAAATTCATATAAAAAATAATATTTCGTTTAAATAAAATGCATACCTAATACAGTTTAGTTCGTATTTTTCATACAGTTAGTCAAATGCACGTCTTTACTGCGAAAACAGGCGATAATGGACCTTAAAAAGATCGCTCCCGGTACGAAAACAAGCGAATGTCGACCTTAAACGATCTTGTGCGGGCGCTCCTAAAAAACCCATTCAAAAATTGGGGAGCGGTCATATTAAAAAAGTAAAAAGTGCCTTAGCATCCTGAAATTCCAATCTACAACGTTATTAAAGGGTGTTTTTCGATCATAATGAGAATAAAGTAGCTAGTGCGGTGTTAAAAACATTGCCTGTGCAATAAGACACTTTTCACCAGCGTACGATAAACATAGACGTCGCCCATTTAACTCCGTGCTTTCCGAATTGTTTATATTTTCTAATATTTGCCTTACCCTAAAGCATATTTTGCTTTAACAAAAGTAATCCTCGTGTTTTGTAGATTAAAATGGTGAAAAAAAAAACCCTACAGCCACCCCGTACAGGACGACATTTGGACGACCATCGGATTTTGATGTTCCAGAAGGTAACAAATCATTTGAAATAGGTTTTAGCTTTTAACCTCGAAGTGCAAACAGAAATCACAATTTGATATCATGTGAACTCCACTATAAGTAGATTTCAACTTTGTTGAATATCCCTTCATTACTTTAAACTATATATAATATAATATATTCTTTCGTTAAATATTATGAACAATTATGTAAATATTCTCTAACATTCATAATATTCAACGAAAGAATAAATTATTATTTTCAATTAAAGTCTACAAAAATGTGAAATTGTGACAACTTTTGTTTATTAGAAATCCTATGATTAATTTCCAATATTTCATATTATGTCAAACACGTTCTAATTAAAAGTGCAGGTAAACACCACGATAATAAGCACGATCTATACAAGGTGTTTCTAAATTGACTACCATAAATTTAAGAGCTTGTAGAGAACGTTAAAATAAAACTAAAACCTCTATACAGTTTCGTCGAAAAACGCTTCGTTTTCAAAATACAGGGTGTTATAGTGTCGACTGGCAGATCAGTTATTTAGCTATATCTCTAAACAGATTAGTTAGAGGAATCTAAATTTTTGTGAGCGAGTGTTACTTAAGACTACCGATGACTGTATAATATTTTATATCTTATACCACCATTCAGTGGCGTAGAAAAAGGGGTACCCTAACACTTTTTTGTTAATAAAAAATTTGCTGTCAGATGTTTTGAAAATATCGTCTCATTTTCAAATTCCCCAATCAAAATGCTATAATAAAGATGCTCTTATTAAATATCTCCAGAGGCGTTCGTTTTCGGGATATTCACGGTTTTATGTGGTACCTACTTAATTTGCGAAAAACATTAAAAAAAGGGGCAATCATCACAAGGTAGATAAAAACAAAAACAAATGCAACTCAAACCTGCTTAACTGTCAAGAAATTACATTTTAATCTCAAAGGTGCACTTCTTAACAAATTCATATTGAAAATTTCCTTTTTTTGATTAATCGTTCAGTAGCAATATTTTATAAAAAGTACTAGAATGGTAAATTACACATGTGCGGAAGTTTTTATTTATCTTGTACATTATTAAAATATTCTACCTTTGCTTTGCTATTTTATTGACTAACATTAAAAAAAATTTATTAAACACATGAGTATTGCCACATAAAACCGAGAATATCTCGAAAACGAACGCCTCCGGAGATATTTAATAAGAGCATCTTTATTGTAGTATTTTGATAGGGGAATCTGAAAATGAGACGATATTTTCAAAACATCTGACAGCAAATTTTTTTTTAACAAAAAAGTGTTAGGCTACCCCTTTTTCTACGTCACTGAATGGTGGTATCAGATTTAAACTATTATACAGTCATCGGTAGTCTTAAGTAACACTCGCTCACAAAAATTTAGATTCCTCTGCCTACTCTGTTTAGAGATATAGCTAAATAACTGATCTGCCAGTCGACACTATAACACCCAGTATTTTGAAAACGAAGCGTTTTTCGACGAAACTGTATAGAGGTTTTCGTTTTATTTTGACGTTCTTTACAAGCTCTTAAATTTATGGTAGTCAATTTGGAAACACCTTGTATATAAATCGCAGATTTTCAATTTGTGGTACTTGATTTCAAGATTAAGAAACAGCAAAATCTATCCATACCAATCAATCTACTTTATATTTAAAATTCGCGCCAAGATTTCTACTTGATGATGTAGTCCTAGCGGTTGTGACAAACCATCTTATATCACCCCTTTTCACCCTCTCAAACGGCCTGACAAATGATTTCAGTGGATAGAAACAATTCATCCCTTTGCTAGTAACAAGTTTTCGTTGGAATTTTACCGGTCAAGAATTAGTTCGGAAGATATGATATTTAATATGTTTCACCCCTTCTCACCCTCCCGAACGGCCCGACAAATGATTTCAGTGGATAGAAACAATTCATCCCTTTGCTAGTAACTAGTTTTCGTCGGAATTTTTACCGGTCAAGAATTAGTTCAGAAGATATGATATTTAATATGTTTCACCCCTTTTCACCCTCTCAAACGGCCTGACAAATGATTTCAGTGGATAGAAACGATTCATCCCTTTGCTAGTAACTAGTTTTCGTTGGAATTTTTACCGGTCAAGAATTAGTTCACAAGATATGATATTTAATATGTTTCACCCCTTTTCACCCTCCCAAACGGCCTGACAAATGATTTCAGTGGATAGAAACAATTCATCCCTTTGCTAGTAACTAGTTTTCGTTGGAATTTTTACCGGTCAAGAATTAGTTCGGAAGATATGATATTTAATATGTTTCACCCCTTTTCACCCTCCCACACGGCCTGACAAATGATTTCAGTGGATAGAAACAATTCATCCCTTTGCTAGTAACTAGTTTTCGTTGGAATTTTTACCGGTCAAGAATTAGTTCAGAAGATATGATATTTAATATGTTTCACCCCTTTTCACCCTCTCAAACGGCCTGACAAATGATTTCAGTGGATAGAAACAATTCATCCCTTTGCTAGTAACAAATTTTCGTTGGAATTTTTACCGGTCAGGAATTAGTTCAGAAGATACAATATTTAATATATTTTACCCCTTCTCACCCTCTCCGACGCCCTGACAAATAATTTATATGCCAGGAAACAATTCACCACATAGTTGGTAATAGCTCTACATACACATTTTAGCAGTTCACGAATTATAATAAATAATTTTGAATATATTAATTTTCCACCCCTTTTCACCCTCTCAAACGGCCTGACAAATGATTTCAGTGGATAGAAACAATTCATCCCTCTGCTAGTAACAAGTTTTCGTTGGAATTTTTACCGGTCAAGAGTTAGTTCAGAAGATATGATATTTAATATGTTTCACCCCCTTTCACCCTCCCAAACGGCCTGACAAATGATTTCAGTGGATAGAAACAATTCATCCCTTTGCTAGTAACAAATTTTCGTTGGAATTTTTACCGGTCAAGAATTAGTTCAGAAGATATGTTATTTAATATGTTTCACCCCTTTTCACCCTCCCAAACGGCCTGACAAATCATTTCAGTGGATAGAAACAATTCATCCCTTTGCTAGTAACTAGTTTTCGTTGGAATTTTTACCGGTCAAGAATTAGTTCAGAAGATATGGTATTTAATATGTTTCACCCCTTTTCACCCTCCCAAACGGCCTGACAAATCATTTCAGTGGATAGAAACAATTCATCCCTTTGCTAGTAACTAGTTTTCGTTGGAATTTTTACCGGTCAAGAATTAGTTCAGAAGATATGGTATTTAATATGTTTCACCCCTTTTCACCCTCCCAAACGGCCTGACAAATGATTTCAGTGGATAGAAACAATTCATCCCTTTGCTAGTAACTAGTTTTCGTTGGAATTTTTACCGGTCAAGAATTAGTTCAGAAGATATGATATTTAATATGTTTCACCCCTTTTCACCCTCTCAAACGGCCTGACAAATGATTTCAGTGGATAGAAACAATTCATCCCTTTGCTAGTAACAAATTTTCGTTGGAATTTTTACCGGTCAAGAATTAGTTCAGAAGATATGGTATTTAATATGTTTCACCCCTTTTCACCCTCCCAAACGGCCTGACAAATCATTTCAGTGGATAGAAACAATTCATCCCTTTGCTAGTAACTAGTTTTCGTTGGAATTTTTACCGGTCAAGAATTAGTTCAGAAGATATGATATTTAATATGTTTCACCCCTTTTCACCCTCTCAAACGGCCTGACAAATGATTTCAGTGGATAGAAACAATTCATCCCTTTGCTAGTAACAAATTTTCGTTGGAATTTTTACCGGTCAAGAATTAGTTCAGAAGATATGGTATTTAATATGTTTCACCCCTTTTCACCCTCCCAAACGGCCTGACAAATCATTTCAGTGGATAGAAACAATTCATCCCTTTGCTAGTAACTAGTTTTCGTTGGAATTTTTACCGGTCAAGAATTAGTTCAGAAGATATGATATTTAATATGTTTCACCCCTTTTCACCCCCTCAAACGGCCCGACAAATGATTTCAGTGGATAGAAACAATTCATCCCTTTGCTAGTAACAAATTTTCGTTGGAATTTTTACCGTTCAAGAATTAGTTCAGAAGATACGATATTTAATATGTTTCACCCCTTCTCACCCTCTCCGACGCCCTGACAAATAATTTATATGCCAGGAAACAATTCACCACATAGTTGGTAATAGCTCTACATACACATTTTAGCCGTTTACGAATTATAATAAATAATTTTGAATATATTAATTTTCCACCCCTTTTCACCCTCCTAAACGGCCTGACAAATGATATCGGTGGATAGAAATAATTCATCCCTTTGCTAGTAACAAATTATCGTTGGAATTTTTACCGGTCAAGAATTATTTAAGAAGATATGATATTTAATATATTTTACCCCTTCTCACCCTCTCCGACGCCCTGACAAATAATTTTGAGGCTAAAAACAATTTATCGTATTGCCACTGTATTTACAAAAAAGAAATGAAATGATGCTCTCGTTAATAACTAATAATTGGCAGAATAGGAAAATTATTATGTTATGACCACGACTTTATCGATTATAGTCCTACTTGAAAATGTGGTTGTGGATGATTTCACACCGGTTCATTCTTGACCTTTTCTATAGAGGATATGTGAACTGAAAAGAAACAGAGATAAATAAGTACACACAATTATCAACTAATAATTCTGTTGAATAAGACTTTTGTTATGGGATAATACATTTTGACATGATTACCAATTTTCTGTTTATATTAATTGTAATTTTAGTTAACATAATCCGAGACATAATCTGTTAGGTGTGCATAATTTACATGTTATGTAGATGTGCATGAGAAATCACACGCTGACATAATTTCCATTAACATTAAAATATATTAACACTTAGTTGGACTTGCGCTACACCAACCAATTTGGCATCATCTGGGGATAAATAAAACTAGGTCATGAAATTTTTATTAGTCCCATAAATGTCATTTCTAAGCATTCTTCTTTTCTTGAAATGACCCATAGAAACAATTCAGACAACAAATGAAGTGGTTCTGACTTCTGAGCCATAATCAAAGTCTGTATACACCATATACAGAATAACTAAATCTAAAAACATAAAAATGTACCTATATCATGAATGCCCTCGACTTTTTATTTGTTGCCGACTGGTATTCTTGGTTCTTTAGTAAGTTGTGTACTCGGTTGTGTATTTATACTTATTGCTACAAAAATTTATAACGTTAAAGCAGATCAACAATACAATTCTGGTGTCAAATATTTTATGGCAGAAGTGTTTATTTTGGAAACAGTAAGTCGAATATGAATTGAGTTGTGGGATATTAACCTCAAGGTTACCATAATTGTTAGTCATCTTAATAATAGCTGGTTGGTAGAGATGCTAAGGAAATGGTTAAGCTTGTAATAATAGAATATACATAAAGTTCAAAATAGTAATGAAGGACGTGCTTCAAGTTGACATGGACTGTAATAACATCGAAAATCCTTACCAACTAACTATTTCCTTCGTTCATTTGCTTAGGTAAATGACACCTAATAAAACGCAGGATAAAATTTGTCGACGTGTGTTTGGTTTGATTCTGCTTCATGTTTGGTTCTTCAAACCATGAAAAGATGAAATTACAATTGTCCAAGTTCCGACCGTATCTTATCCATCTCATCAGGTGATGCTTTAGAAATCAATTAATCACAAATATACCCCAAAATGTCAATCCAGTTTAGGTCAAAGTGTCATTTAAATTTCACGATGATTATCCATATTTTACGAAAAAAACTATCGCCCTTTTGATTTCTTTTCTTGGCACACCTAATTAAGTTAATTAATTATCTTGATGAGATTTACCTCACTTGATGATTCTTTAATTTTTTTAAATGTAAGTTAGAGTCACCTCTATCGAAAAAACTTTGTCGGCTTAATAATAAACATAAACAAATATGGCCGACTTAATTTCGCTTATTGTGAATCTGATATCAGATATGCAAAATTCAAAATTGGCATATTCAAAATGGCGGAGAAGCTATCCAAAATAATTGATGCTAATCTTTGGGTAATAAAATATTTTAATGCAGATTCTGAAGGATAAATATTTTTATCATCAAATTTTTAATTTTCATTATAATTTTTGTTTCTTACATTTTTGGGGTCTCTTGTTAGAAATCCGATATTAGTTTTTCAAAATGCAGACCCAAGATGGCAAATAACGGACAAAACCAGACACTTTGACGCTAAAAACATATTTTTTAATAAACAAAAAAATTTGCTTTTCTCAACATGAACGACGATGCCGTTTACTATAAAGATTTTAGTCTGGATTCTGGGTTATTTATCACATGCATTTAGTCCTCTAACTTTGGCCCATTGTGCTGCCCCCGCAGGAGGTAGTGCTCACTCCTCAAGCCAACCAACACTTCTGACGAACCCGAGGATTGACCTCAGCGGACCTATATTGGCCATACTGGTCAGAAGTCTCCCAGCCCAGCATGGATACTCTCTTTGTTGTGAGCAGTCTCGTCTTCTAGATCACATCCTCCTACATTTGGGATTGTCTACAACACCCAACATGTGGAGGTGCTTGTTTAATCTGCAGTATCCTGTTAGTAATCCTACGATAATTCGTATATTATCTTTGTGATGGACAAATGAAGACTGCGGACTGCGGTTGCCTAATTTATGACTGGGTGCAGCTATAGCTATTTTGCTTTGCTTAAATTCATCCAATAATCGGTATATCATTTGAGTGAATAGCTCTTTATCTATAGGAACTGTGGATAATTTGGAACACACCCAAAGCCTTTATGGACCAGACCGTCTGCTTCCTCAATCCTCGTTACCTTACCACCGTATCAAGATTACAGTCAACCAATGATTGATTTTATTTTTTTTAATAATAATATTAATAATAAAATATAATAATTATTATTATATAAAATAATATGTAATAATATATATTAAGAATATTATAATAAATACTAATATTAGTATTAACTAATAATTTTTAAATTATAATAATAATAATAATAATAATAACAATAATCATACTCGTAATCATACCTACAAATAAGTATAAATAAAATATGCACAATGTTACATAAAGTATAACATTTTCAAAAAGTAATCTTAAAATTTAAATAAAACATTGACCTGAACGAATTATAAAAATTCATTAAAAATATAATTTAACGAAAATCGCAGAGTCGTCCACAGGATCGATATTTTTGGATATATGTATTTGCGATTAATTGAGACTAATTCTAAAGAATCATTTGCTGAGGTGGATAGGATTATGGTCGGAGCTTGGACTATAAAGGGGATTGACAATTCCATACATCCCATGTATAGAAACCATCGTATTTAAAATACACTCAGTTCCAAAAAAAGTGACGCACTCGATTTTTTGGGTAATTTTAATGCCCTTTAGCTTTTAAACCAGTATGGACCAATTTGAACATTTTTTTTTTTAGTTTATAGCAAAATTAATTCTCTATAAGCCCAATTGGAAGCAATGGTGACTTTTTCCAAATTTCATGGAAGTTAATGGAGAATTTGAAATCTAAGTTGTTTCACAGGTTTTCAAAACACCCTGTGGGTTATTCTCACATTCATGGAAAAATTATTCATTCTGCGTTTGATGAACCACTTCTCAATGAACATTTTGTTTTTATATTCACTGTTTTATCGTACCTATTATCCGAAATATAACGTTTTTACGTGAACCCTGCTTTTCGCCTTTAAAATTGAATGGTACCTAAGCTCGCAGTTGGTCATGAAAACAAATTTGCCATCTTCTCAACAATTAGTGACAGTGACAGTCCCGATATGAATCCCATAGAGCATCTATGGGATGAACTAGGACAAGAGTTAGATATGTTGAAAGGGCTCCTGAAACCCTTGCCAATATGGCTGACGCTTTAATTCAGTGAAAGGGCTCCTGAAACCCTTGCAGAGATGGCTGGTGCTTTAATTCAAGAGTAGAATGATACATCATAGCAACGTATTAAAAATTTAATGTCTAGTACCCATGCCGATCACACACTGAGACTTGCTAGAAGCGGCAACACAAGATATTAAAAATTCTAATGTTACTCTTGTGACTGTTTTACTGTTTCTTATTTTTGTACCGTTTAAGTTTATCATTTATTAAAAATGTTAAATTAAAGTTGTTTCAGTTTTTTTTTAATGGTTTTGTTATTTTAGGGTTTCCAAAACACTCTAGATTGCTAAATAATGTTTGTGTATCATTTCTTAATATTAAAGGTGAAAAAGCAGGGTTCACATTAAAACGTTATATCTCGGAAAATACCAGAGATAAAACAAGTCACCGTTGCTTCCAATTGGGTTCCATTAAGAATTAATTTTGCTATAAACTGAAAAAAAAAAATGTTCAAATCAGTCCACCAGTTTAAAAGCTAAAAAAAGGGCTTTAAAATTACCCAAAAAAATCAAATGCGTCACTTTTTTAGAACTGAGTGCATTTATAACACTTGGATATCTATATCTATATAAAATTATATACAGGGTGTCCCGTAATAAAGTGAAAAAAATTTAACTGGAGATTCCTCGTCGAAAATTAAGGTGGGTATTTCATATAAAATTTTCTAAAATAAGCTTTCCCTGTTCGGCTACACCTCCTTAAAGGGGTGGGCTAAAAAATGGTTTTTAATTTCTATCTCAAAATAGCGTAATCGGAAAAAGATGAAATTTGGCACATCTTGGTTACTAATCAAAAGGCATCTAACGAAATTATTTCATCCATCTATCATGTACACAAAGGAGTAAAATTAACTACCTTTCTTGAAATTTTGTAAATATCTTTCTGCCTGCTATTTTTTTTTCAATTAAAAAAATAACTAAACATTTAGAAACTTTTTTATCTCTTGAAAAAATTTCGTAAAATCGACCATTTTTGAGAAAAAAATTAAATTACATCTGCCTAAGTGATCAATCAAAAGCGATGAGCACCAGCCTACTTTTAGTATTTTACACTAATATAATCGTGCTCATCGCTTTTGATTGATCACTTAGGCAGATGCAATTTAATTTTTTTCTCAAAAATGGTCGATTTTATGAAATTTTTTCAAGAGATAAAAAAGTTTCTAAATGAATCATAATGTTTAGTTATTTTTTTTTAATTAAATAAAAATAGCAGGCAGAAAGATAGGTATTTACAAAATTTCAAGAAGGGTAGTTAATTTCACCCCTTTGTGTACATGCTAGGTGGATGGAATTATTTCATATGCCTATTGATTAGTAACCAAGATGTGCCAAATTTCATATTTTTCCAATTACGCTATTTTGAGATAGAAATTAAAAACCATTTTTTAGCTCACTCCTTTAAGGGAAAGCCTATTTTGGAAAATTTTATATGAAGTACCCACCTTAATTTTCGACGAGGAATCTCCAGTTAAATTTTTTGCACTTTATTACGGGACACCCTGTATATAAAATCAATCAGTTGTAATTTTGATTTTTAATATATCTCCTCTATACATTGAATTAGAAATAAATAAAATATACAAATAAGAGCACACCCATATTCTTTCCACAATTTTTTCACTTTTATCAAATTTGCGTGATATTCTCACAAACTATAGAAATTTTATGTATAATATAATTGAACTGATTTATTTGAAGAAACAGAATTGGTGTTTAAAAAATTCCATTATACGCCATTTAATATTAAATTAGGTAGTTGAAATCTCGCTCAAATATTTTTACTTTAATAATTTCATATTTCGTTACTTTTGCATCAAAGAACCTAACTGTATTTGCCACGTGACAAGAAATTTATAACTTTTTGTTGATTTATGATTAGCAAAATTGGGTTAATGGTCTCTACCTGACGTTCCGTAACAATTTCACTTGGGCTATTGTTATAATACCTATACATTTCCCTTTATAAAAAGTGAAATCATATAAATATTTATTATTCATAACGGGATGTTAATTTAAAGTACACTAAACCGCAACAGAAGTAACAGAAGTCACTGGGACAATGCGAAGAGAAATTTTTTTCTGGTATAAAGCTTACTTAGGGTCAATATAACATATTCAAATAAAACATTAATATATACGTGTTCCCCTACTATATGAAAGGTGTTATGTATGTAGAAAGATAATTTCGCACATTATTACTCCAACCCAGATAGAGATGATCGTCACATATTTCGCGAGTTGGTGTCTCAATTATTATTCGACGTTTTGGTGTTTAGTAGAAACTACGTCAGTAACAGTGTTTAAATATCTTCGAATCTTATTTAGACACATATAAAATGTTATACCATTAAATTATAATTTTTTATACTTTATTTTCGTTTTATACAAGTATAATAATAATAAAAAAATATCTCATTTGATATATTATTGATATTGATGCTCAAAAAATCTGTTGGACGTAAAAATGATTGAAACCAATTTAAAAAGCAGTTATTGTCCAATCCTATAAAAACCACCACTTTTTATAACTATATATTAGTAAAATATTGAATAAATTACAGAAATCATAGCGTCCAAAGCAAAAAATATTGAAATTAAAAAATATTTAACTTACCATAAAATTAATTTATTAATACCAATCAAAAAAGAAGTACATGCTCTCTCATTCTTATTGGAAATCATCAGGAGGATAGTACGAAATAACGGATCACTTATGTAAAGATATAAATTGAGAACGTTAAAAAAATAATTTAGTTTAATTTGGCTTTGGTATTGAATTAAAAAAAATTTATTCATAATAACCATAACAAATATCATTCACCTTTCGTGTTTTTTTTACAAATTACTGTTCTTGCTTGATGATACGTATTGTTTATAAATTTAGGTTTTATACATCAGGCATAATAATAACAAAAAAATATCCAATTTAATATATTTGTATGATACTCCACTTCTGAACATACAAATATAAAATCTGTTGGACGTAAAAATTATTGAAACCAATTTTAGATCGACGTGCCTGACGACATTTTTATTTAATCGATTTTCAGCATTTTGAGCAATTTTCAGCAATTTTTTTTTGTAATTATTTGTTATAATATACATATTTGTCTTAAATCGTTTTGCTCGTCGTTTTGTATATAAGAACATTGAAAATGTATGTTTTTTATTATTATCCAACCAAGATTAATGTCAAGTTCAAAGTCGGCACAAACCTCGGCACAAACATTGATTGTGCTTTGTGCTGTGCTCAATTTCAGGTATTAATTAAATTTTAATTTTTTTATTTTATTTTTGTTTAAAAGGGCTGATAAATGTTCATCCATATTTTCAAAGTTTTGTGAATTAGTTTTGTGTATGGCTTCTTGCAAAATCAGTGAAAATCAGTGAATAATTGAAAAAAGGAACATGGAGAGATTTACTTTACTTCAGTGAACTTGTAAGTTGCACAAAAATACACAAAAAATGTATCTAATAAAGGATACTGGTACTTCGTACTGTAACAACATTCGGCCATCTTCTTCCCTTGCTTAAAATGAGGTTTTTGATTTAGTCTTGCTCAAAAGTTTAGTCTCACGAAAGACTAAATTTATCTATGGTCTCACTGACAGCTCATTCAGGTTTGCTGGAAGTACTTGTGGAGCCCTAATATGTCATCCCATGTTATGAAAAAATATTAACAATATACCAAAGATTTCAGCATGTTTCCCAAAATTCTGCATAATACTAAAGGCTTTGACTGCGGTAAAATGCATGGTTCGAAAAAATCACCCTGCATAACTGTGGTATCGACATTAACATAACCAAATATTTCCCATGGCTTAATACAATTTTTGTCTCTAAAAATGCTGTTCTAATTTAATGTTATAATAATAACAAGAATTTATAATGAAAATACCAATAAGGATCATTCAGAATTCATTGGAAAATGCATTTAGTAATGAATTCAATAAATAATTTCAATGACAAGAGTTAATACGAATGAAACCATTGAAAATATATTCGCAATTTTATTAAAATTGAAGGAAAAATACTACTTTGAGGCGGTAAAAGCTTCGGAACTGTTTTAATGCATAATCCTCGGCATAATCATAACTCAGTTATATTGAAATTTTTATACCAACATCGATTATTATTTATGTGGTAAAGTTTTCCCAAATGATTCTACCGTGGAGGTCTTCGTCAACAAATCTGTCAGATATTAGGTATATGAAATGTAATTGCGGCGTAGAGATAATCTTTAAACTGGTTTTTAATATTACAGCGCAATAATTTTATGTAAAACTTGTACGTAAATAGTTATAGGTTACGTTTAACTTCTGTTTCATTTGACGTTAGTGCGAAAAGATAAATTTGTACAATCATAAATATATGAGAATTTGAATATACTTATATATTTTATGTTGCAGGTTTTAATTTATTTTTAAATTATATTCGAAAGAAAATTTAAGGTTTTATTATAGAACCTAAAATATACTAAAAACTTATATGGCCAATAGAATTATATAAATATAAATACACCACATGTAATTACGATTCCCTCTATCCCTCTAGAAGAGCCTTGTGCGGGAGGGGGCTACACATTTAAAGACAAGGGACACACATCCAATATCCGTGTATAATGGAAAAATCCCTCTCACAGTATTTTCCACTGCCACGACCGGGAATCGAACCCGGTTGAGAGGCAGGTACGCTACCATCTCGACCATCAGTCATATATGGAAAGATATAACATTTTAATTTATCATCATTTATGGTAAGTGGAAACTGAGCGAGGTTTAAAATGGTTATGTTGATATAAAGTTAATCTTTGGCGAAATCATGATATTATAAAATATAATACTCGTAATTATATACGTATTATAATTTATTATTTATCTCTTGTACAAGTCTTTCTCAATTAACTTCTTAAAAACTTAAATTATTAGAAGCATTTAAATTATAGATAGCACTTCCTCAATTTTATGCCTTAACTAATAAGTTTCTCTTTTTTCATAAAAGTTATTAGTTATTACGGATAGTTCAAAATAAAGAATGGTTACTCTTTCTTTATACATACATGTTGGTTTTTCTACAAATTACTATTTTTGTCCTGGGTTCATATGGTTTCTACAGTTCCACCGACATAATCTTTAAATGTATTTACATCAAATCAGTCAGTCAATTCTGAATTAAGAGTTAAGTTTTTGTTTCTTAAAAAAATGCTAGTTTATAAAGCATTTTTTCACTCTTAAGGCTTTTACTCACGCTTTGAGAACTTTGTTTGTTGTTTGTTTGTGTGATTAGGTAATTTGATGTAAATGATGTTAATAATGATATGCACCAAAAAAACGTTTGTTGCTGATAAAAAGTTCAAAGACGCCGGCGTTTCTTATGTGCACAATAAAGATGTGGTCGACTTTACCACCCTACCACCTTGTATATATAGGTATTTCATTTAAAATTGTTGTTTTTATTTAACATACATCATTTAATTTCCTCTCATATCAAAGGAATTTAATACCTATTAAACACGTTTTCAATCTAAAAGATGTAAGAATATAAAAAGCTATTTTATGTTATATAGAACTTAATTCTCTATGACTAATAGTATTAATAATAAAAATAACAAAAACAATTTTCTCTGTACGTTTTATTTCATATCCTATTCGTCAGACAACTTTCTTAAATGAATCACGCTTTCTTCAGCAAATAGTAAACTTGAATAAATCAAGGTCGCTTAATTGTTTCTAGTAATTAGCTGTTTATAATTATTATTTATTATTAAAGTCAGATGTAGATGTCTCGACAAAAGCACAGAAAGTTAGAGAGTAAAGTTAAAGTATTACATTATTTGTAAAAATATATATTTAAGTCAATTATGTAATGCCCAAAAGTAAAAGTGATGAAACTTTGATAAAAATAGGTACCTATGTGACATGATTCCTAAATATTTTCATCAATTTTATTTCACGTGTATAATAATAGTATGTTTAGAACTTAGTTACTTTCACTATATGTATGTATGGAATTTAATAATTTCTTAAAGAAAGTAAAAAAACAATAATTGCATATGTGTGCTAATTATTATTCTTTCAATACGAATATTATTTTTATCACAATTTATTTTAAACACTTTTTTAAGGTGAGTTGATGAGAGTATTCTTTTAAAATAACTGCAGTTTTCTCTCCATAGTTTCTTTAAGAAAAATTATGCTTGAACTGAGTAATAAACATTTGATTTCGAGAAAGAAGATTTATAAAATGAATAATTAATCAATTAGGTAGCAAAAAACAAGCAACGTTTGCACCCTATTGAAGGGGTAGAATTATCAAATTTTAATATAAATAAAACAAAAAAATATATACAGGGTGAACCCCAACTTATTTAATTCCTTTTACGGGACAGTAGATCCCTTAATGGTAAGTCCATATACAGAAAATTAAAGAAATATACTCTGTGGCTTTCTAGAAAAAAATCATGAAAACGTCAAATATTTTGAGAACTTTAGCAACTGACCTATACCTTTGCAATTTCAAAGTACTTAAATATACAAAATATGTTGTTCACATCATAAGTGACTCGATAGATACGTACAGGGGTTGTCAAAAGTTCAATATCGACACTTTTATTTAAGGTAGGTCAGTATTTCAACTTTCTTTTTTATATTTTTTTGTTCATAATTCGTGTTACAAATATCAATATCAATATCAATATCCCCCCCTAAAATGAATTAAATAAGTTGGGATTCACCTTGTATGTTCAAGATGATGCTTGTATTCGGCATATTATTATTATTATAAGCGAATATTCATGTTTTTACTTCGGCATTCGCTATACCTTTCATACTATTTGGTAGTTTTGTGAATTGTTCGACAATGCCTTTGGTAAATATTCGGTGTATTTTTTGAGCCTTCGTCAGTTTTTAAAGAATACTTTTCTTAATACTAATACTACTAATACTTAAATATACTGGCCCGAATTTGAACTGAGCCACCCTAAATATAGACCAAATTTACAAAGCTGTAACTTTTTTATTTATTTATGGATTGCAGATATTTTTCAATTGTTTTAATCCTAAACTCGCTTTAAACAACAGTTTGAAAATATTTAAATTTGCTTCATACACACCACATACAGGGTGATATATGTAAGCATATTTTTTTTTCACTGTTTCATTCTAGTGGCTCGTATTTATCGAACACCCTGTATAATTACTTTTTGGTACAATGAATACCTACAGGTGTTTTCAACATATCATTTTTTGAATTTTGGCTCTATCTCTTGTAGTTCAAAAGCAGCATGAATTTTTATTTACACCTATTATTTCTGACTTGATCAATCCAAAAATTTATTGAAACTGGATTTGATGCCTTTGATAAAATCATGACACTTCTGTCACGCTATTACTCAACATTTACTTAAGTCGAAATGCCTCGCAGAGAAAACACTATTATTGAACCGTGTATTGGATTGATATATTGACGACAATGCCAGACCGCACCGTGCAGGTGTTGTAAAGAATTTCTTTGAAAAGCATAACATCACACGTATGGTGTGGCCTGCGCCACCACCAGATCTATACCCTATTGAGCGTGTATGGAACCTCTGCAATGAAGAATTTCAAGCCGTCCTCATGCTGCCAATAACGTCAATGAATTAGCCATTGCGCTTCAGGAAGATTGGGATGCTCTTGCCGGCGACAGGAGGCATGCCAAGAGTGGCCAAGACAATGTGCGCAGTATTAGGAGCTGAAGGAAGAGCCGACGCGTTATTAAATTAGAAATCAAAGTTTAAGTTAATTTAATTGTTATATGACTATATTATTTTGTTGCCATTCCAATAGATTTATTGATATTAAAATGTTATTAAAGTTGTTTTTCAATTTATTTCTTGAACTGCAAAAGATAGACCTAAAATTCAAAAAATTATATATTGGCAACACCTGTAGGTATCCATTGTGCCACAAAATATATCACCTTGTATGGGATGCGTATGAAGTAAATTTAAATATTTTGAAACTAATATTTAAAACTAAGGAGTTTACGATTAAAACGATTAAAAAATTTCTGCAATCCATAAATAAATAAAAAAGTTACAGCTTTATAAATTTGCTCTATATTTCGGGTGGCTCAGTTTCGGGTCAGTATAGTATATTATGGAATAGGAGTTTGGTGATAGCTATTAAGACACGAGTATGAGAACTACGATAAGAGCCGTAGGTATCATAAAGAATACGAGTGTCTTAATAGCCATTAAATATGATTTGCATACACTATTTTTTCTACGCCCAAAATAATATTTTTCTGAAATCACTGAATAGTCCGTTGTTAAGCGACCATGTTCGTTGCTAAGCAACCATCAGGAAACCGTCCGGGAAAGTATAAACTTTCCCGTACGGTTTTTATCTAAATTTCTTTTCTTCTTTTCTTTTTTTTCTTAATAAAATAGTAAAAGTAAATTTTACTATTTACGTCAAAATGGCTTATTGCAATATTAAATTATTTGCTTTCTACATTCGTAGTACTTGATTTTCATCAGTTAAATGTAGAATTTGCAAATAAGCTCTGTAAGGAGTTTTATGTCTTTATAAGACGCTATTTAAAGGATACAGACTCACATTTTAACGTAAATAGTAAAATTTACTTTTACTATTTTATTTTACTAGATATTTACCTCTTGGATTTCTGACTTCTTTAAATTTCATTTCTGTTTCTTTATACTTACTTTATATTCAATATATTTTGCAAAGACATGAACAACTTGCATGGTATGAATAATGGATTATTAATTACTACCTATCTGATTAGAATGGTTTGCTTTAGTTAATTTCATTGAGCCACTAGATGTATACGGATAGAAAATTCAAGAAGGATAACAAATCGAAAATCAATAACAAGTGTGGTGGATGATTCAACTTTTTTTTTGTTATTTAAATTATTCTCATATTTGCGTATGATTTATGAATGGATCTTTGCTTACGTTTCAATTACTGTAAGAGGGAAAAATATAATAACAGTCTACTGAAAAGCTGCCAAAGCCTAAAAATTTATAAAAATTGGAGGGATTTCAAATTGATTGTTAGTTAGCACTAAGTACCAGTAATTATTTACATAGGGCTTAGAACCGAAATTGCAATTACGAGTAAGTATACTGGGTGACAACGATATCACTAGCACCTCTCTTTTGCCCCTTGTTTTTCAAGATATCAGAATGAAACTCGACATAGTTAATGTAGACGTAAAATGTCACAGTACTTGAAGTTTTTTTGGAACAACCGGAAGTGACACCAACTCTTAATTTTTAAATGACCCACCCTATATATTATTGCACTTTTAGAATCCTGGAAACATTGTGAATGGGTTTGAACTATTTTGGTGAGTTTTTGTTCCAACTTAGTTTCTTGCAAAAAATCCCTTTTTTCAAATTACATCACCCTGCAGCACCTCCTCAGATAAACATGACTTTTCAAGACCCATTCAACGGTACCGTCAAACCCAAAATCCATTGAGCATTAAACTCCAAAAATCTTATTTGTTTTTGTCATTATAATAGAAAAATAGCATTATTGTAAATGATTTTTAAAGTAAGCTATAAATAGCAAAGATTATTTGACAGTTATTACAAGAAACTTTAATAACAAACAATCCAGTTCTATTAATGCGTAGTGCGAATAAAAATGCGTAGTAAAAATATTTTTCTAATTTTTAAATTGAATTAATTTATATTGATTATATGCCATTTTCTAAATGATCAAACAATCATTATGGATTTAGAAAGAAGGCCTAATTTTTTATGTTACAAATATCTCTGTAATAAACTATACAAGCAAATCAGTCGGTCAATCTCCGACATGACGTGACACTGTACCCTTTTTTTTGCCATAATTTAATTTTAGACGTTTTGAATTTTGTAATTTTTAATTCAATTTTTATCATGCATTAGAGAAGGTTCAATAAACTTAATAATTGTATGTTTAGAGATAAAACATCAATGTTAGTGTATCAAATTGGATAGGTTTTTTGTTATTATGCTTGAATAAAGCCTAAATAGGGTCATTTATAAACAATGCATATCAAGCAAAGAAAGAGAATTGTAAAAAACCACTGGTATATTTACATAATTCAAGTAACATCTATACTTTTTTTATTTATTTATTTATTTTTTTAATGCAGCGCAGCGCCCTGTTTGCCTGGTACTAAAACGAAAGCCCTTTATAAGTGTTTTCCACTAATATAAAGATGTCATGCTCTACCTGTCATGGATTCCAAAATATTTGAGGAAAAAAAAAGCATATTTATTAAAAATAACTATTGCATCTCAAACGTTTTCCTTCGTATTGAAATAATCTATGTTAAGAGTGTCCTAATTATTCCGCGTTCTATAGAAAAGGTATTACTGGTGTCATATAAAATAAACACACTTATAAGTATATCGTTACCTCTACAACGAGTATAATGGGCACCTTCTGAATATTAACCCATTTAGGAAACGCCGCAATAATGTTTGATTGACTCGTCAAAAATATGTGTTTTAAAGTGCTTTTATCTTGTTTTGTTATATTTTCATAATCAAATATTTCTGAAGACATGAAGTATTTGTTTTCATATTAAAATTGTGACAGGATATTTGCACGAAACTAAAATATCTCTTTCTTATCATTCTAAATAAATCAGAGCTGCATATCTTAGTCAACCACAAACAGACATAAGTTGAATTTAATAAATGCATTATATTTGCACATGCTGTACGTATCTGTGATCTGTGTTGTTATATTATCAAATACAACTAATACAAACAATTACCCACTTAGAATGCTATAATTCTATACCACTACACAATTTATATAAAAGCCTAATTCCACTACACAGTTTGTAAAATCAAAAAGTTAACCAAGATATAAATCATTTTAATTACATACAAATTTACTACATGGCATTTTCTGAAGAAACAATTCCATTAAATTTTGCTATATTCTTTTCCTCATATATATGACGTTTCTGTTTGCATGCACAACATATAAATTAATTGCGCGTCTGGTTGTATGGTATTTGACCGAAAGCCAAAAAAAAAGACGTTTCTCTAAAACATCTGGCAATAAGTAGGTACACAGAGTGACGAACTTTTCGATGCCCATCATTGGCGTCTCGGAAACTTCAAAAATGGACAGAATAAATTGGGATGGGACAAAAATTTTAACAAAAAAGTCCAACAGTAAAAAGAAAAAAATTAAAGAATAATTTTACTAAATGAAGATACATAAATGCGTATCAAACTATTTTGTAGATTGTTGTACAATGTGGTTTCCATTGTTTCCAATGCTAAAAGAAAAACAGCAACGTGAATATCCAACGATATAAGAATTATTATGTCATTGTGAATATATAATCTCATTAATATTTCTGTAAACGTAGTAAGTATCTATGATTATGAAATAAACATTCGTGTAATTTCACGAATTATACAAATAAATCTTAGCATTGAAAAAGGAAATATCGAGTTTCCGAAACGGCATCAGCGAAATATCTTACATTTTGTCAAAAAATACGACGTTTAACTGTTCCTTTGACGAAAAGTCACAAGCGTAAAGGTTATTTTTTTAAACTCCAGTTATTTTTTAAATTATCTTCAAAGTATTAAAAAATGTGGTAATAGCATATTTTTTCGTATACTCAATTATGAAAGTCAATAATAATGTAGAAGTGCAAAAAGGCTAGAAAGCGGAAAAAAATGTATTGATACAGGGTTATCATTTATATTTTTACACCTCCCTTAACTTTGTTATATTTAGAAAAAGAAAAAAGTGTGTAGATTTTAAATACGATATCAGAAAAACAATTGAGTTACGCCAAATTTAAATTTTTAAATCTACGCAAAAATAACTAAAACTTCTGTGTTTACACTTTTTTCTTTTTCCAAAAATAACTCAGTTAAGGGGGGTGTAAAAATACAAATGATCACCCAGTAGATAGCATTTCATTAAAAAAAAAACTAAACGTTATAGCGTCTTGACTAGGGATGGGCGATATTGAAAATTTGTTATCGAATTTCGATATATCGATAATTATCGATATATCGGTATGTCGATATTTATCGGTATATCGATATATCGATAATTCCAATCACAAATATCGTTATTCGATATATCGATAACTATCGATATTTATCGATATATCGATAAAAATTCCCAGCCCTAGTCTTGACTTTATCTGTGTGTTCGAAAATTTCCGTTGTATCTGTATCTACTTCTTGTTAACAAAACAACTAATATCCCTTTAAATTCTCGGCACAGTATTCAATTCTGATAACATTTGTGCATAAATAAAGTTCATCATAGTTCATCTAATTTTGTATATTTATTTAGTAAACCATTTATGGAAGGACGTCAATCGTTAACAGCCAAAATAAATGTTAACAGCATCTATCGCCTTTGTATATTTATTTATCGAACATTTGTAAATAAACAAATGTTTAGTACTATTTTATATGCAAAAAATGTGTTCGATGTGTTAAAAGTTACTAAGAATCTATTGATAAAGCACTTAATCTGACATTTCCTTATTTTCTTACAATTTGTTCTGTCCTAAAAGACAATTAAAATATCGATGCCTAAATAATAACTTAAGGACAAAGAGTCTGCTGTAAAACAACATTATACCTTCTTGTAGAAAATATAACAATGTACACTTCATGAGTCTTAGAAAATAAATACACAATGTATAGAGGAAATATTTTTATTCTCATGAAAATTTAAATTTAAGTTAACTAATATTTTAGCGAAAATTCACTATATCTAACATAATTCACCTAATTGAAAATACTTAATTAAGATAAGAAGAAATCATTGACTCTACAAACAGACTAAACTGACAGTGAAACACACTTTCTTAAAGAGGGCTTTAAAGTCGGAAACATATGGTCGAGATGGTAGAGATGGTCGAGATGGTAGAGTACCTGCCTCTCACCCAAAAGTCCCGGGTTCGAATCCCGGTCGTGGCAATGGAAAATACTGTGAGAGGGATTTTTCCATTATACACGGATATTGGATGTGTGTCCCTTGTCTTTAAATGTGTAGCCCCCTCCCGCACAAGGCTCAGCCTTCTGGGATAAAGGGGGTTGTAATTACATGTGGTGTGTGTGTGTAATTTATAATTGTATCGAAATTTAAACGTTTGTTTGTATGACCACAATTCCCTCTATGCAAAATGTTTCAACTGTTACTTTTAAAAGTGAAAAGAGATTCAGCTAAATCCAAATTCGAATTACAATTAAGAAAGTTACAGCTGTTCAAAGTGGACTCATTATTCGCTAGCTTTTTCGATTTTGAGATACGCCCATCAAATTTGATGTGTATATTTTATTTTTCTACCTTTTTCTACCAGCACATCTCTGTTTTGCATTTAAAGTATGTCATATGTCTACAGTACAGGGTGTTCATGTATATATTGAACCACCCCTTAACCCCTTTGTTTTTAATTCTACAAAGAATTGTTAATGTTAATAAAACTTTTTGTTCTTCTTCTGAAGATTTCAAATATGTACTCAGAAAAAGGATGACATATTACATTATATTACGAACTTTCATTCATTATATCACAAGTAAATTGATTCGTCAATAAAATAGCTACAAATACTAAGTGAAGTAAATATTAACACACCATTAAATATGTAGCGATAATGACACAAACTTAAGGTTGTAATGTAAGTCAGAATAAAGAATTCCTTATAAAGTCGTCATCGAGTCATTATGTCTCCTGCATTTGCGTGGCTCACTTAAGTCACAAATAAACTGATATTTTGAGCTTAAATAGGTGAACTGCTGTTTATAATTAAACACGTTTATGAAGTTTATTTATTTTCTGTGCATTTAGAAAAATAAATGTAACAACAACTTAACATGACATATTTTCTATAAAACAAGTTACACAAAGTGTAATTTGATTAGAAACTTTCAATAAATATGTGGTTTGTAAAGCATACAGTTTGTGGTTTCAATCGCCATCTTTTCGTTACGCAAGCATAACTTTTTTAAAAGGATATTGATTGTTTACCACAGAATCAGAATAATGCTTACTAAAACAAGTCAACCTTGCCAAAATCCACAAACTCAATATCAATCATAGGGGTATATATGTATATAAACTTTGTTATGTATGTCATATCACATAATATTGCAGAAGCAAACAGAGTTATGAAATATGATATTAATAAAACTTTGATAAATTAGTAAAGACTGCAATAATAATTCGTCTTTACTAACATTTTCATAGCATCAACTTTACAACAGTACTTGTAGTAAAATAAACATCTGATTCGAAATATTTTACATGGTATTGATGTATATGTGTATACAGTGACGTCGAAAAGTAAGGAACAAATGAAATATCTTCAAATCGTTCAAAAGTTTTGGAAAAAAATTTGATTTTATATTAGGCCTATTTTAAAAATATTTTCATTCTACAAGGTGTCCCAAAATAGTTGGACTTTACATTTCCTATGTATTAAACCCTATAAAATAAATTGTATCTGAGTTACTAACATTTATTCGCATTAAACAGGCTAATTAAACCAGAAATATAAATGTAACCTTTTGGACACATATGTTGAAATAATATTAATTTGTTACTAATCTAATAATAATACATTTAATATTAACAATATTTTCTTTTAAAAAAATTTGAATATGTTTAGAATTTTACAAGGAATTCGAAATTGCAAGAAACATTGGGGATTGTCATTTAAAAAATCAAAGTTGATCACAGCCCAGCTTTTTTAAGACACCTTGTAGAATAAAAAATATTTTTATAATAGGCCTAATATAAAATAAAAAGCGACCTCTCTGAACGATTTTTCCAAATCTTAGGCGTTTTGAAGATATAGAATTTCTTCCTTACTTTTCGATCTCACTTTATGGATGTGTCATTGTGCAGGTTATTTTGTAAAAATAAATATTTTACATATAAATATTTATCTATAAACTAGCAGCTGGCGTCACAATATTTTGGAAACAGGCTGCCAGAATTATTTCTAATAAGAGTATACAGGATCACTGATATGCATAAAAACGGTTGATTATTTTCTAAAGTAAGATAGCTAGCGAAAAATGTTAAACAAAAAAGTTTTTAAAATCTGTTACAATAAAGAAAAATTAAGTATACAGGGTCAGTCAAAAAGTCGTAATGAAACGCCCTATATTATTCGATTTTTTCAATTATTTTCGAAATTCTAAAAAAAATTCGTAGGATAGCACACCATATACCTAAACTTAACCATTTTCGAGATATGAGTTTGAAAAGTTACTTTTTGTTACTCTTAAAATTTTACTAAAAATAGCCCGAAATGATGGATTTTTATTATGAAAATTATAAAAAATGTAGGATATGGATATTGGATATGACTAAATTTCATTAGTTTTTTTGTAGAAAATAAAAAAGCATTGATAGAAAGGCATGAATGAAAAAATTTAATTTTTAATGAATTATTACTGGATGTTTCAAATTTTATTAAAACAATAGTTATGCCAGCAAATGTAGAGAAGAAACAAATTTTAATAAACGACAAGTATTTTCTTTGAAATTCTATTTTATATGATGCTCAAACTCTTCACCGTTTACCTACTGACAGTATTGAAATAATTAAACAAAATATTGGGAGGAATACTGGAAATTGCAATTCTTCGATATTTTACGGCGTGTTTTTGTAGACTAAATGTTTTATATAACCCTACAAAAAGAAGTCGAGCGGGGTCATATCGGGAGACCTAGATGACCACACAATTGCCTTCTGCGTCCAATCCATATCCCAAGAAAAGTTTCCTCTAGATATGACCGTACCACAAGTCGAAAATGTGGAGAAGCCGTAGAAACTAGTAGATTGTTTTTGACATTGACATTGACATTTTCTGTGCCTGGGGATGTGAAACAAATTTATTGTTCGCGAAACCGGTCACATTAATAAAGGAATTTTATGAGAATAATTTTTTGCCTTCTCAACATGAATCACAATTTAATTTAAATCGCAAAAAAATCAGTACCTAAACGCTGAAACGAATACACTTAGATAGAAACAGGGTTAATTATTGCTATAACCCCCCCCCCCCCCTTCTGCACGCACCTGCTTGAAATTCGAATTGATCACTATAGGCCTCTATTCTAGCTTTTGTTAGTTATAACTGAATTACCTAAATTCAAAATTGTAACTCACATAGGTAGTTTAGAAAGTAAAAAATGATATTCGTACGTTAAGACTACCTCGATCGTATGACTGATGGTCGAGATTGTAGAGTACCTGCCTCTCACCCAAAAGTCCCGGGTTCGAATCCCGGTCGTGGCAATGGAAAATACTGTGAGAGTAATTTTTCCATTATACACGGATATTGGATGTGTGTCCCTTGTCTTTAAATGTGTAGCCCCCTCCCGCACAAGGCTCAGCCTTCTGGGATAAAGGGGGTCGTAATTCCATGTGGTGTATTTATTTATTTATTTATATCGTATTGTCGCTATTTGATAGCAAATTAATGATTTGTTCTACACCTCCACTGTTGGGAGCACCCAGTGTATAACCACCGATTCATATTTATATTGTTCAATGAACTGAAAGAGCAAGTACCAAAAATTCCTAGAGAATCCATCAATTGACCCGTTCTTGAAAAGCCGATATTCCTTCAAAAAATGTTATTTATAACATCCTGCAATAAATGGTATTACTTACTATATTATTCTACCGTCTATCCACCACTTAGTATTTGTCACTTCGAGATAAGTCATTTATCGCTTTGTTATAGGTAAAAATTCTTCGGTTTTTTATTTTATAACTGAGCTGTACATGAATTTTCCATTAAGGTCACCTTTAATTATTACTGCCGCTGTCGACTCTTTGAGTGCTTCCGGTCTTCCTTTTGAATAGTGACGTAAATGTTAACGTTGCAGAAGTACAATAGGTAAATCACTCAGTTTAAGGACACCGTTCATGTTTTATTGAGTCATCGAGAGTTGACCACAAATTGTAGTAAGCTATTAGCCATATACAGTCGTTGAGGAAAGACTTAGTAGGTTACTTAAAAAGATTGCTATTATGTAGTGGAGTAATAAATTCTTCTATTATTAAATATTTATTATTATTTATGAGAAAATAGAAATTCAATTATGTAATATACTACTCGTAGAACACAATAAAATTAAATATTAAATAAAATTAAATTTACAAGAAGAAAATGTAATAAAATTAAGCTACTTATTCAAATAATGCAGAACAATTGGATCATATTTCACCAACAAACTTTGCTAAATATTTTGATGTGAAATGGGCAGGGGTCAAGATGGTTATTCTTATCATATCTTTGTGACCTTGGATCAAGCCTCATTAGAGATAGGATCACTTCATCACCTACATCGACTACACATGCTGGCGATGCACGTTTGTTCACGCTTGAACTGCCTTCTCAGAAACTTTTCAACTGGTCCAGAGAGCTACAACCAGTATTTCTTTACCTGTTCAATTTTTCTTACAAAGTATTTTTACACTCACTAGATACTTTCGTTTGTGCAGTACATACCTATGAAATATATTTCTATTATACCTCCTAAATACATCAATACTAGCTAGCTATTTCTGGCTAGGTATCTTAATTTGAATAAAATGGATTGCAATGAAGATGTTCAACAAATTTCTTGCATAGGAATCGTCAAGACATGCTTCTCACCCAGAAGTTCTGGGTTCGAATCCCGGTCTTGGTAGTGAAAATACTGTGAGAGATTTTTCCACTATACACGGATATTGGTTGTATGTCCCTTGTCTGTAAATGTGCAGCCCCCTCCCACACAAGGCTCTTCTAGAGCCTTCCGGGATAAAGGGGTTCATAATTACATGTGGTTTCATTATTATTATAATTATAATAAAGTCTTTTCAAAACTAATTGTAAATCACGTGATTCGGCACACTATATACATTCTCAATGGTATTACAGGGGCAGAAAAAACAATGTTTATCCATTTGTGATCACGTGTCACGTGGTTGACGGCCATTTATGAACACTCTGTAGTTAGCTTCAGCCGTAGAAAACACATTGCCCAGTAACTGTGAAAAACTGCTTATGTCTGTCTCTGTCTGCCAAGTTTTTAACCCAAATTAAACTGGCAATATGAAATATAAGAAGCATTAAACACATAAACAAACAAAACTTCTTTTCGTTACTGACGTTGAAAATATGAAAAAGTCAGAAATATTTATAATATAAAATTAAATTAATTAAATATCATTCATGTTTCCAGTTTACTCTGAGATAAAATAGAACTGGGCTAAACATCATAACGACCTTCACCGCCTTAGAATAATGTATATATTTAATAATCTTACGACATAAGACTTAATCCTAATTTTCTACTATAAACTGAAATCAAAACATAATTATTTGGCTGTGTTTGTTATTATATCCTAAAATTTAAAGATCTGACACATCAAACGTGTTCTTTTTTTTTTTGAAGTAACGTAATGATCTAAAATTAAAGATTTTTATAAACCTACACAATTAATCTTGTAATAAACAAGAGCTAATAAAAAAAAACAACAAAAAAGATTAATTTCATTTAACGGTTTACTGCTCTTGTTCTGTTTAAATGTATGATTTTTGCAATAAAAGAAAAAAACTCCAAGACCTGAACAGGATCTAGAACAAATCAGGTTTACTGCAGTTTTTGTTTTTTGTTTGTTAATTTGAATATTAAGGTAACATGGTCATAAATTATGAAACGCTAAATTGTTTAATTGCATGTTTTCTTGCACTTTAATAACATGAGTGTACGTACCTATTTATTTATTAGTTTTACCTCACATGCACGTAATAATTTAAAATAATACGCTTAATGTAGGTATATAATTTGGTTATTCAACCAGTAAATTTGCTGGTTTTTTATAATTTTACTTTTATCTTATCTTTTATAACCAAATTTTCTTAAAAATCTCGCATATGCTCATCCCCTGTTTATAGATAAATTAATAGCAATAAAATTCGTATTATTCCATTTGGTAATGACTGAATTAAATGAGTTGGTCAGTGATCATGTCCCTGACAAGACGAACTTATGTGGAGTGTAGATACTATCATCACCGAAACTGTACGTTTCGTTCCACTTATGTTTAACATACAGGGTGGAACAAAAATATCAAATAATGGCTTTAACTTTGTTATTTGCAAAATTACAAAAAACTGTTCAATATGAAAGTTGTTTGGTTCTTTACCATGCATGTTTTGAGTTTTTTATTTTGTTGATATCTTCTTCTGATTTGTTCCTATGGCAACCAACTTTTTCTTTCTAAATAACACCCATAATTTTTTTTTGTTAATTTGAAACAAGCATATTTTTCTCTATTCAGTCACAAAATTTTGGAAAAAAAACATTTATTACGACTCACTCGTCGCCTCTTAATAAAGGATGCCATGGAAAATATCATGCAGTTATAAAACACAAGCACTACTTTTGGTAAAGAATGCCATGGAAGTTTGACAATTAAATTTTTACAAACAAACAACTAAATTTTAGTGTTGTGATGTGTGAAATTAATTAATTTAGTTCGTAATAAATATTTTTTTTCACGCTTATTTTTTTCTCAAAAATTGCAAAATTTTATGACTGAATAGAGAAAAATATGCTTGTTTCAAATTGACAAAAAAAAATTATGGGTGCCATTTAAAAAGAAAAAGTTGGTTGCCATAGGAATAAACCGGAAGAAGATATCAACAAACTAAAAAACTCAAAACATGCACGGTAAAGAACCAAACAACTTTTGTATTGAACATTTTTTTATAACTTTGCAAATAACAAAGTTAAAGCCATTATTTGATACTTTTGTTCCACCCTGTATGTAGAAAGACTTCTAGTTAGTCTTTAACAAAAACAATACTATAATACGAGTATAGGTACTTAATTGATTTGGTATAGTACAACAGTTGCATATTGATGATGCTTTCGATACTTTGGAAAGTGTGAAGAGCAAGGCAATGGGGCGATAATTATTTATTCTTGGGAACGGGCTGCACATGAGGAATCTTCCAGGTCTAAGACCCATATTATAAATATAACTTTAAATAAAAAAACTTTATAATGGGGCGTCGAAAAACCATATCCAGTATAAAAGGTTTCAAGTGTTTCTGCGTCCATTCGAAAATGAAGTTAATTTGTTTTTTGATTTGGTTATAATTATTTTTGTCTCCACCAATTACAGACTTGGTGATACTTTTCATCAGTAAACATTATTTAGTTCTGCTCCGATCGGTTTCTCCGTAAAGTGGTAAGCTTTATTTTTCAGAGATATATTTTCGCTTTTGTAATAATTGATACATGGCTCATTTCTATCTCTCTTTGGTATACAGGTTGATTCAGAATTATGGTGCAAAGAAGTAATCACAGATAGAGGTCTTAAAATAAAGAGACACGTGTATTTTCGTTTTGGTCAATTTCGATTTTTAAGGCCCGTACGGGCCCATAAATGGGACGTTGGGAAAACAGTTTTTTTGAGATATCTCGATAAGTACTTGATTGATTTCAATGAAATTTGGAGGGTAGTCTCAAAATAACCTTTCCAATAGAACCTTTAAAATATTTTTAGACCTGCCGCAAGGGGGCGCCTCTATTTTTTTTATACAATTTTTATGTTTTTCTTTTTTTATTCTGATGCAGAATTCATTTTTACACAAAAAATGCCCTTTTGTCTATTTTTCATATCATGCACCCATTTCAGAAAAATGCGAAAAACTGTTTCAATGATCTGACTTACAATACTGCGAAACTACAAATTATCACAATTGCCATGGAAATAATTGATCAAAACATCAACAATGATATTTTGACGTTTACTATTTTTATTTGCCAGTTAGATGTTTGTGCTGTGAGTTATTTAATTAAAAATTTTCCTACCCTTATTTACCATTATAATGGCTGAGCGTTTTACGTTTCGTGAAACATTGAAACAGTTTTTCGCATAATAAAAATAATAGAAGCGAAAAACTGCGATGTAGTGACTCTATGTAGCATCCCCTTGCGGCATGTCTAAAAATATTTTAAGGGTTCTATTGGGAAGGTTATTTTGAGACTACCCTCCAAATTTCATTGAAATTGATAAGTACCTACTTATCGAGATATCTCAAAAAAACTGTTTTTCCAACGTCCCATTTATGGGCCCGTACGGGCCTTAAAAATCGAAATTAACCAAAATGAAAATACACGTGTCTCTTTATTTTAAGACCTCTATCTGTGATTACTTTTTTGTACTATAATTCTGAATCACCCTGTATGTTTAAACAGGGCTAAATTGGCCAAGGTATAAACTTATCGACTAATTTAACGTATTGAAAGTATTCATTTGATAAGAAATTACTCTTCTTTAAAATAAGTTTTTTCCAATTTATTTTGATGCATGCTTGTAATTTTGTATTTCTTATTATAGTAATCATTACATGTACATGTATCAAATAAATTTTAGCTGCAAGGTTCCATTTTATTTTCTCTCTCTTTATTTTCTTATTAAAATTATCATGCTTAAAAAATGTATAATAGTTTTGTCTGTAATTACTTTTTCAAATAAATAATTATTTTATTGCATACAAAATAATATACAAAATTCCTACACAAAACTGATTTAGGACTTCATTATAATGCAAAACAAATTGCATTTATATGACTGAGGAAATTGGAAACATTTATTATTCCTTTGGTTAAGTAACATAAATATAATTATTAATTCTAAAGTCAACTTAAATTGGATACTAAATTTCTCCCTGTTTTTTAATTATGCACTGTCTGAAATAAAGGCAGAAAGAACATTTAGTTATTAAGCAGTAGAAGTAATACAAGGTGTCTCACTGGGAATTGAATCGATCTATATAGGGAAAAGTATGTAACAAAAAATTTGGGGAATTACTAAAGTCAGTGTGGTCAATTCGACAAAAATAATTACAATCACATGGTACTTCCGGTTATGCCGGTAGTCGATACCAACTTGCTTATTTTAAATAGAACATCCTGCATATTTACCTAAGTAAGAAAATATAGGGTGTCCATTTTAACTAAAAAAATTTTGTAGGTTTGAATTTCACAAAATGTAACATGTTACACTGTTACACCTGTCAAATTTTCTATAGAAATCTCGAGTATCTTTGAAACTACTGGGTTTAGGTATAGGATCTACATGTTTTCGATTTTATAGTCATTTCGGAAAATCAATAATATACTTACAGGGTATAACTGGAGATACCAAATAATTGTAATTATTTTTGGATTGGATTGACCACACTGACCTTAATAATTCCAAAAATGTTTGTTACATTTTATATCGATAGATATAGTTCCCGGTGTATAATAAAACTTTTACAATGGAAAATCATCTAAGAAAGTATAATAAATAATAATTCTTATAAATTCCACGTGCTAACCTTCTTATTATTTTACTGATTAATTAGTCTTTAACATCACTAATCGGCATTTTGTTAAACAAAAATTGCCAGACCAGCAAAAAGATGTTATCAGATAAAGTTTAAACTTTACATTGTCGAGAATTAATATTCCCTATGTGATCTTTTCTTGAAAATCATTGCTCTTGTTTTTTCGTTATTATTAACATTTATACAATAGAGAGTTGATGTACTCGTATTGGTTACTGTGTCAAAAAAGGTAAAATTAGTTACAGCTGTAGAGTTTGGTGAATCATTTATGTTAATAAGGAATAGTATTGGGCCCAATACTGAACTTTGCGGTACTCCAATATTTAGAATGAATAAATCCGATTTCTGACCAAATCTCTAATTATTGGCATTTCTCGTACATATATAAATTATTCAGAATATGGGAGTTTGCCAAGTAGGTATTTATTGACATTCACTTTCTACGAAACACTTATTTACAATAATTGGTTTGTCCAAATTTTCCCAGATAAACTATTTCTAATAAAAGGGAGCGTATCTCTACCCGTCTACGTAAAAAAACTTGGTTTCGTACACCACCATAAGGAACCGTAACATGATTTTTACATTTTCTGTATTCGAGACATTTTACTTTTTACATATAATAGCTATAAATTGTGTTATTTATGTTAGATTTAGTTGCGAATAGAACCCCACAAAATATGTTTGGAGTTTAATCCAAAATTGCCTTTATATTATATGTGGTCGGCGATAGAACTTCTACGGGAACGAAAACCATTTTTGGACTTTGTGACCTTAACCTTCTTCTATAGATATTTTCATGGAGATTATTTAGTACAAGTTGCATCCTTAATATTATCACGTAATAATCTTGGTACGAGATAAAATGTGGCAATTTATGCCTTTACCCTGCAGTTTCATAATTTTGTCTTATTTCTTACCTTTTTGAGTAGGTACCTTCCATGTCGAAGATTTTGAAAAATTTCGTTAAAAAAAGTTGTTCAAAATGATCAATTATGCAATTGTGCAAAATTTCAATAATATCAGGTTACTTTCATCCAACATAATGCCGTTTTATAAAAAAGTAAAAACGTTTTATTATAAAAAGTAAAGTACCATAACAATATAACCGGATTTGAAGAAGCAGAAGTTTTTGCCTTATTCTATTTCTATTAAGCGCCGGCATTGGTTGCAAATTACTTTTATCATTGTTAACTGTATACGTTGTCCTTGATGGTGTGACTCCAAACAGTTAAATAATCTTAAAAGCAATTATAATTGCCAGGAGATGTTAAACCGAGAGCTAAAATGTTTCTTATTAAAAAACAGTAATGGATAATGTTGTTCGTTAGATACAGTAATGCGAATAATATTTTTATGTTAATTTCCAGTTATGTAATGCAAAAATGTAAATAATTTACTTTTTTAATTAATTATTGTCACGATATTGTCACGTTATCTAAGTATATCATTTTTATCAGAGGTTATTGACTTATTCTTCAAGGAAGAAGCTTGCAGTTAATTTTGATAAATTAGTAAGTAACTGATATTATTTAAATTAGAAAAGTTCTTAATGATAATCGATTATATGCAATGAAACCTAAAAAAGCCTTAAAAATGTAATATCCAACGTGTCCACCTGGTGCGCTGAAGATGAAAATCTTGATTAACAGAAGAAATATATGATTTCTTTTATAATGTTGCCTAATTTATCAAGCTGTACAGAATAAAAATAATGCCAATGAGGGTATAAAAAATAAAATTAACATATAATTTTTTTATTTTAATATCGCGTTATCGATCCGACGAAAATATGTGACGTCACTAACGTGACTGCAGTGTATCGCGCCGTGTAATTAAAACAGGTGTTTTTCTGACATATTAATAATTATAGGTTAGATTTCCAACCAACAAAAAGCATCTTATTTTATTAGATAGAAGGCAATGAAAACTTCATTAATAACGCACTGAACAAGATTTTAGTTGATAGTACAGAAACGAAGCAGAAATTTTTATAAAAGCGACATAATATTCGAAAATCTTAAGAAGTACATATTTTTTTAGGTTAATTGTGATGCCACGTGTACGGCACTCTAACATCGTCTATTCGAACAAACGCTGACGTCACTAATGCAGTTGCATTGCACATGAGGAAAAATAGGTACATTTTCAACCAACTTTAAAAATTTATTTTTAAGCTATTTTAAGGGTTAGAAAAAAAATCCAACGGCATTATATAGAATATACATTTTTTCTGACAGATAGCAACATTGTCTTTCTTAGTTAGCCTAAATTATGGGCGAGTTGCTTTATTCACCGATTGATCCACCAGATGTGTTTTATCTCATTCTAACCTCGGATATAGAATGAGATAAAACACATCTGATGGATCCACTGGTGAATAAAGCAACTCGCCCTATTTATAATTTTTCAAAATTTACTTGAAAAATAACAATACCTTTGTGTATAGAACTCGTGTGAAAATATTGACAGCTTTCAAAATATTTAGCCTATCATGTTTTGGTCTCAGTTTTCGTCATTCATAACTTATAGGTTATGCCAATCATCAGTACAAATATCTCTGACTAAATGAGGAGCAAGAATGGCTCTTGGAAATGCTGTCAGAATGTGAAATATAAATCTTGTAATATATAATTAAGGGAAATTTTAAAAATACTTCATTAATTCAAATGCATGGAAGTCCTATATTAAGTACTTTTGTAAAGTCTTCTCCACGTATATCTTGATTGGAAAGTTTTTTGTAAAAACATATTTTTAACAAAAAATTACCTACTACTCGTACTAGGTAGTCACGCAGTATAATACAAAATAAACCATATAAGCTTTTTTATCTATGAAAGAAAATGTTTACATGTTAGTATTATTAATCGAAGTGAAAATATGCAAATTCTCAAAAGTACATTTAAAAATATATTATTATGTAAAATTTAAAAAAGTTTACAACTTCAGAATTTAATGAATTTTGTAAATAAAAACACGCTAAATAACATGCTAAAATTATAATATATTCTCTTTAATACAAGTTAATTAACTGACTTGATTTACTTTTGTTATATACTACTCACTAAATCATTATGTTGCAGTGATCAGAAATCTGATGGGCGAACCAGATTACAGGCAAATTAGGCTGCATTGGGAGACAGAACCAACGTTGATACCAAAAAACGGGTTCACAGTGCGATACTGCGAATTACAAACTTGGGGTGCACAGAGATGCAGGTCGCAAGAAGTTAAAGATCCTGTGGAGCACAACAATATTGATAAAGAGGAGCAGTACAAATCGTACACTGCCGACATCAGAGGTTTGAGAATGGCCACCAGGTATTCCTTTGAAGTAAAAAGTATGAAGGAAAAAGAAGAGAAGGCTGAAAGAGAAGATAGGGCGGAAGGGGATGATCAGAATCAGAATATTATTGTGATTCCTACGAAGGGATGTAAGTATACATCAATTATTTATTAAGTGAGGTCCGTTTATCTTCTACTTGTGTTGAAGTACCTAGGTACTAATTAACTTCAATTCGATGGGAAAACATATTTATTATTTTTTATGTTTCTGAATGAGTGTATTGCAAAATCAAATGATATTTATATATCAAACATTCACATAGCTTAATAACGAATTTTTATTTGAATTGCCAGTTATTTGAAAAACTTATGAAGTTAAAACTGAGATATAATATAGTTATAATTCTGAAATTAAACTCGAGACAACGAGAAGCGAGACACTCTTCTGCCGAAAATGACCATATTGTTTAGGCCTAAGTAGCGCGTCCCTAAGCATTGGGACATCCTATATAGAAAAACTACTTCATTAACATATTGTAAAAAAAAACAATTACCCTGAAGAAGACAGTAAATTATATCAAAACATTTTCAGTATCGGCAATAAGTAGTCAATTTTTTTATTTCAGCTGGACCGCTATTAAAAAACCAGTATCGAAATATAATTCTTTAGCGGCTTTTAAAACATAATTTTTTTCTTTGTCTATTAACTTGTGCTGTGTTTTAAGAGGTTTAGACGGAATGTTAACAAATAATACGGGTCTATACACTAATGATATCCGTGTCTAAATTTTTGCATAAAGTAGTTTCAGTTTCAAAAATTTTAAATTGGTGTATGACGTCTGCAAGAATTGCATCATTATTTTGGAGCCGACTCATACATTAAAATATTTCAAGTCATTCACAATAATGTTTAAAAACCCATTGTATAAGGAATCAATTATTTGCTGTTAATTAAAAAAATGCAATTAAAAATGTATTATTAAATATGTCAACATGTGTGTGCATCTTCTATTAAAAAGTGAACTCTGAAGGCTAAAGATTTTACTTCATATTACTTTTTTATGCATCGTATAGCAAAGCAAATAAAATAAATTTAATTAAATCATGGTTATATTTGCTCGCTTCATGGAATTCCAACCATGTGTATCGCCGCGTTTAAATTAGTTCATAAAACAGCGTATTTATGTCACTTTTAGCAACCCGGAATTTATACAGTCCGTTAAAAAATATATATAGTTCGTGCAACGAACGGTACTTTTGAGTTTCGGAATTTTTTAGATGCGTCTTAATGAGAATGACTTGGCCATAAAGATTCTTCTTTGGAAGATAAGTATACACAAATAGTTGGGATGGTAGACCGCAAATGATACTCATCTACTCATTACTATTAGCATTTGACTCAAATATATCGGTTAATTTTTATTGGATTTAACCATTTTTAAATAATGTAAGAAAGATCATATTCAAATAGTCTCATGGTAATGTAAAACAATTATTACTCAACGTTTTGTTCGATTTTGCATAGATTTTTCTCTAGATCCATGGTGAATAAATATTCTAAACGTTAGCAGTTTGGTATATTTTGTTACTTTTTGAATTAAATAATGAAGTACATATAACTATAAGTTTTTTTATTATTTTCCTCTACTTAAATACATAAAAATGTAACTTCTTGGAGTTCAGTATTTTGTAGACCATATAAAATTGAAATTTATCTCCACATTGATAAAAAAAAAATGTTGGTCTAAGTTGAAATATGTAGGTACACAGGGTTGCCCATTTTCGAGGTCGGTTAAATTATGGCAAAGTTGGGCATTTGATGCTTATCAAAATGCTGTGTTGAAGTTTGGAAAATTCCGAATACTTCCGGAAATATCTGGAGAAAATCGAAATTTCATAAAATCATTTTTTTCTGACATTATTTGAAAACAAATTTCAAAACGTCGTTCGTCATTGCCACTTTTTATCCTCTTCGTTTTAAAATTTGTTTTCAAATAACGTCAGAAAAAAGTAAAAAAGATTTTATGAAACCACGGTTTTGTTCGGATATTTCCGAAAGTATTCGGAATTTTCAAAATGGCAACACAGCATTTTATTAAGCATCAAATTGTGCAATTTTTCCATAATTTAACTGACCCTGTATCTCTTACGGTTCCCGAGATCCCAATGATGAGGCTCGAACATGGGCCACCCCACCCGTACTCTACTATACCATTTCAAATACAACATAATTATTCAAAAATTTAGGTTGCACAAAAGTGGTCGTGTTTATAAGGAATAGTAAAACAAGCACAAACGTATTTTTTGAGATATTTAAATTCAGAGGAATATGGGATGAATTCTGAGTAGTAATTTTTCTGTGCCAATTAAAATTAACTTATGTATGGCAGAGTCAGGATGATAAGATGATGTAAGTAATAATTATTTTCACGCCGCCTAAGAAATTTATAAATGACAGGAAGGCGGCAATAATTTCTTGGTGGCATGTAACAATTTCTGCTCGATAATTGTGGCATAATTACAATAATGGGAAAAGTTGCAGTAGAAAGTAATTTACTATGAAATTGTATTGTCAAGTTTATATTTTATAACTATATGCTAAATTTTTCCTTTTATATGGATATGTTTTTATATAAATATAGATAATATGCATCCGCCTATTCCTAACCTTATGTAATAGATAGGTATTGTTATAAAATTTTTCATTTGTTAGTAATGTGAGATAAGTTCAAATAAAGGTGACATTAAAAGATTTGAAAATGTTAATACCAAAGAAAGATAAAACTTGAAATATAATAAAGTTTGGTAATAATTCGCTTAATGTCTTCATCGTGCTCTTTCTTATGGTGTATTCGGTTTTTAAATTTATTGTCTCAATTATTAAGAACTAAATACCACAGACACGTGTGTGAAATTTTAACTAACTAACATTGAAACAAATATATGTAATGTCAAAAATGTAGCTAATATTAAAACTCTCCTGTATATCGCTAATGGTACATACGGTGTGTTTTGGAATCAGCTTGATGTCTTTTCTCTCCCATTAAACCATCTACATTTACTCACGGAGCACTATGAATTTTTGGGAAATCTATAAAGTTATTACCATTAAATTTATCAGTTCGTAGCAATTATGTTAGATAATTATTGGAAAATTCCCTAACCGAAAGATTATTATGAATCAGTAATATAGATAGGTATATGAAAAATTTAAAGAAAATCGGCAATGTTACAGATGTTCTAAAATCTGAAAATTCAGCTATATCTGAAACTAAGTAATGCAAAAGTATGAAGTATGCTTCTAGACTAGATCGATTAATAATAAAGTATTTCAAAACTCTGGCAGAGTAAATTAGCTGTGGTATATACTCTTAAGATTTCCAAAATATTTTTTTCCAAATAATACAAGAGCTACCGGAGAATGATTATAAAAGGCGTTTACAATTTTGTACATTATGGTAGACAATGCAATAATGGTCCACAACATAGAGTACATTTTACCATTGAATAAAGGATTGAGTAAAAAAATAATATAAAGAGGCGCAACCGAGCAGCTTTAGAAATTTCAGTGTTTTATTTTTTTGGTAATAGCTTCAGGATTGTTGTTATTGTTACGGAAAGGTATTTGTAATTTGGCTGCAAAGACCTAAAAGTTGAAGACAATTCTGAACTGGCACCAAGTACTTGTTACGTAGTTCACTTTCGGTAAGAAAATTTAATACTTAATTTCTACACATGCTAACCGTATGTATATACAATTATTTTCTATTTAAGAAAATTACTACTGTTACTCATTCTTCAGAATAAAATATACCCGACATTCCTGCCTTATTCTCCCATCCCATAGTAATTTAAAACTACTAAAACTACATTGCATGATACCTCTTCTTTATTCTAATAATAGGCCTTTCAATGTCAAATCAGCTGCATTAAAACGAAACCACAATATTGTTGACAATGTTCAAACATGATAGCCAAATGGATAGATGCGAATTGATACGTATTTACTTGGTTATGAAGATTGATGGGTCGAATCCAGCCTGAGACAAATTAAAATTTCAGATTTACTTCGGACCTGATGGACAGAGAACTGTTGCTGTGGTTCGGACTCCACAATAAACTGTAAGGCTTTATCTCTCTGAACCTAATACAAAATTGTAGGATTTTCGGGAGTAACTTGGGTGATTTGACAGGTGGTTAAGAAAACATCTTTTAATCAAGTACTTCCAAATTAGTGGTCATATACACTAGCAAATAGCTTGACCGATTCGATTCGATTTAGATAAAACTTTATTGGTACCATAAGCCTGTTCAATTTCCTAAGTCGCACCGACAAAATTGGCAGTACTTCATAAGATCAAATGCGATAGTTAATGGCGATGTAGTAAACTCTTTAAAAGATTTTTAGTGAAATATAAACTTGGAAAGAGGCTACGTACCGAACTTTTAATCTGCGTAAAGATGGTGAATTTTGTGCCACTAACGAGAATACTTACTACAGATCGATTCGAAAGATCACATCTTCGAATCGTCTCTAAATCCGCGGCAGCTAATAGATTCTAATTAAGGTGATGCAGATATATATAAACAAAAAAACATAAAACACACCACAGAAATTAGACAACCCCCAATTCCAAAGCCAAAGGCTGTCCGGAAGGGGGCTACACATTAGAAAGAACGTAGACAAACATCCATACCCACCGACATTGCTATCTGCCGGTGCCGGGCTTCGAACCCGGACGCGATAGGCAGTGTAGCCAGACATGACTGTCACTCATGCTCTAGCCCAATGCGCCACCGAGTCGGCAATATACAGGGTGAGTCAAACTTAACGCGACAAACGAAAGGTACGGATAGGGCATGTTATTTTAAGCAAAAAAGTTCTAATAAACATGTGTCCGGAAATGCTTCCTAAGAGCGCTACGGACGTTCAAAGATGGCCGGCCCAAATTGGTTTTCTTGCCTTTTATTTCAAAAACTGCTTAAAATAATTGGTTTAACGTAACAAAACAAACTAAAATATTACAAAAACTGCTCGAAATGTCCACCGTCATTTTCAATGCAAAGTTGACATCTGCGAATGACTGATTAATTCACTCCGCTGCCTTATTAATTAAAAAGATAAGCAGGCCTTGATAACAATTCAAAGTGTTTGTTTGACAGCCTTGTTTGACGTGTCGATTGAATTCAATTTGTCGCTAATTCTAAGCTAGTTTATGAGTAAATTGCGGAAACATGCCAAATACCTACACTACAAGTGAATATGCGGATATTGTGTTTGTTTACGGGTACTGTGATGGTAATGCGCGCGCTGCTGTGAATGAGTACGCCCGAAGATTTCCAATGAGAAGAGTGCCCGACAAAGCGGTATTTACTAGAACATTTCAACGATTAAGAGAAACTGGAACAACTTCTTTGAAATCGCGAGCAGACGGTATTTTTGCACCCCTTCATAATAATCGAAGAACAGAAAATATCCTAGAACACTTCGATCAAATACCTTCAAGTAGCACGAGGAGATGTTCTTTGCAATTAGGCTATTCCCAGAGCATTGTGAACCGAACTCTGAAAGCAGATGGTCGCCACCCATATCATTTGCAGAAAGTTCAGAATTTGCTTCCTGAAGACCTACCTCGAAGAAGAGAATTTTCAGAGTGGTTCTTGGAACAAATAAGAAACGATGCTTCTTACTATCGGAAGGTGATTTGGACGGACGAGGCAACTTTTACCCGTACTGGTATCTTTAACCAACATAATGCGCATATTTGGGCCCATGAAAACCCGCATGCTGTAAAAGAACAACATTTTCAACATGAATTTTCGTGCAACGTTTGGATGGGGTTATGCGACGATACACTTATTGGTCCATATTTCTTGCCTCCAAGACTAAATGGTCCGGCCTTTCTTCATTTCCTGGAAAATGAATTTGAAGCAATATTAGATGACATGCCTCTAATTGATAGAGCAAACAGGTGGTTCCAGTTAGACGGTTGCCCAGCCCATTACACTCTACTAGTGCGGCAATGGCTTCACAACCATTTTCCAGGAAGATGGATTGGTCGCGGTCGAGACTGTCCCCGTCCTTGGCCTCCGCGTTCCCCGGACTTAACCACTATGGACTTTTATGTTTGGGGCAGAATGAAGAGCAAAGTTTATACTGAGCCCGTCAACGACGAAGCTAGTCTCCGAGCGAGGATCTTGCAAGCTGCCCAAGAAATACCACTAGCGGAGTGTCGTGCAGCCGCGCAATCAGTCATTCGCAGATGTCAACTTTGCATTGAAAATGACGGTGGACATTTCGAGCAGTTTTTGTAATATTTTAGTTTGTTTTGTTACGTTAAACCAATTATTTTAAGCAGTTTTTGAAATAAAAGGCAAGAAAACCAATTTGGGCCGGCCATCTTTGAACGTCCGTAGCGCTCTTAGGAAGCATTTCCGGACACATGTTTATTAGAACTTTTTTGCTTAAAATAACATGCCCTATCCGTACCTTTCGTTTGTCGCGTTAAGTTTGACTCACCCTGTATATATACACATGATTCAATGCAGATATATGATTGCGTTATCCGCCATTTTGCAAGGCAACTAAATTCGATAAAGCGGATCCAACAATTCGCAAGTGTGATCTAAACTTCACAAGCAACTTAGTGGCGCCAACCGGTTGCCTCCATCAAAATGCCCTAATGAGCCCCAGACTTAAGTGACACAGCCACCTGCATACTGAAATTTGGAAAGATTTTATCTCAAAAATATGCATAAATGGTACACTTTACATATGTGTCTCACGTATTTCACAGGATAGCCGAAAACATAAAAGAAAATGTGTCTTTAGTAACCAAATTACTATCGAATGTAACACGAAGGGATATTTTTAGGAGGATTTGTCAAACATAATACCGTTGCCCCCCGGCCCAGTTGCAACTGGGAGGGTGTAGGGTACAAGCCGTTGCATATTAAGACGACTATTTTGTAGAAGTCAAAAATTTTTAATTCCAAGAAAGTAAAGCCATAAACATATGTGACGAATGATTGAAACATATGCGATGACATAAGATGCATTAATTGCACTTATGTCATTTTAGTTAGTGCATTAACGAAATTGAAAACACCAGGCTTGTTAAATTGTCTTTATTTTTTTTAACCAATAAAATACAATATTTACCAAATAGATAATTCTAGGGCGAAGTGTCAGTGGGAATTGCTTTTCAACGTAACCCTGTATAAAGCATGTACAATACTGTAGATAGGTATACATAAAAAAAACAAATATAAACATTCGAATATAAAATAAAACAATATAAAAATAAGATAAGATAGGTACAATAAAAATGATTCGCAGAAAAACTAATGCATCAGCGGTAACGGTAGGTATAACTGAAGAAAGAAAATGTTCAAGAGGCTAGAAATGCGATATAAAAGACAAGGAAAAAGACACATGTATTCGATAGTATATTATATTTTACAAAAGGTATCTCTTTAACTTTTTCTTAAAGTTCAGTATGGTGTATTTTTTAAAATCTGCTGGCAAGGAATTATACTCTTTGCAGGCTTGATAAATAAAAGTTCTGGTGTATAGATGCAGTTTCCGAGAGTTTTCGAGCCTCAAAAAACCTTTACTTTGAATTAATTCACTTATTCCGCTTTCATATTTTCTAACACCGTATGCAAACCTGAAACAACTATTTTGTATCCTCTGTAAACGCATTGAGTCAATATTCAAAGGGCCGGGCCATAGACTGTGTCGCAATAGGAAAGCTTCGAGAAAATTAAAGAGTTACATAAACTAATTTTCAACTGAGAACTCATAATATCCTTATGTGCATAAAGTTGTTTTAAAATCAAATAAGAAGACTGACATAAACTATTTACATGTTTAGTAAATCTTAACTCTTCGTCAAACCAGAGCCCTAAGTTTTTACATGTGTCGGTGATGCCAAGAGAGTTATCACCCATTTTAATGTCAATTTGAGATTTTACACTAACTCTTTTCTTTTTGGGGCCAAATATCATAACCTTTGACTTATCTGGATTTAATTTCAATCTGTAAGCGGCGGATATATTTAACAGAGAATCTAAATCGTTGTTAATGAGCTCATTTGAAATTATCAAATTGTCAATAGAAAAACTAAAATAAACTTGAGAATCTTCCGCGTAGTGGTGGACACTGCAAATATTTAAATGTTTATTAAAATCTGAGATGTAAATCGAAAATAACAGAGGTCCAAGTACGGATCCCTGTGGTACTCCGTAATTTATTGGTAAGGCTTCAGATACATTAGCATCCACAACCACTCTTTGCGTACGATCAGACAAGTAGCTATAAATAAAAGAAGCTGCTGTATTATCGAAACCATAATACAAAAGTTTATTACACAGAATATTGTGGTCCAAAGTATCGAACGCCTTGCTGTAGTCCAGCAAGACAAGACACGTTACTAAATTATTATCTGTGGCTTTAAGCAGATCATCTGAAATATGTAAAAGGGCAGTATGGTCGACTTCAGTTTTGTAAGACACATAAAAAACCGGCGGCTTGCTTGATGCCCATAAAAACTTCAAACAAGCCGGCTCTTTTTATGTGCTGTAAAGATATGACACAGACTTTACTAGTGCTGTGGTGAGGCCTGAAACCAGACTGAGATGGCGAAATAATATTTTTTTCAAAAACATATGCCGACATTTGAGTTTTTAAAGCCAATTCTAATACTTTTGAGAGAGTTGGTAGAATACTAATAGGTCGAAGATGTTTCAATGAACAATTTATAATATTGTATAATGTAAGAAAGAAAGTGAACAATAGCACAAGTCCAGTCAACGCAGTGATCAAAGATAAAAATGGTAAAAGTTTTGCTGGAAAATTCTGGATTAGAGGTTATCACTCAGTATACTTATTAAAATATAGCTCATGCTCATAGGCATAACTTTTCGTACTGCATATTTATTTATTTATCATTTATTTATTGTTGCCAGTAGGCTTAGAATGATCAGTTTCATTACAGAAATTCATTTATACATCAAAAAGTAACGTTGGAAAAGTGTATCCAGTACCTATGTCGAGTTTGCAAAAATTAATCTTAAAAAATTTAAAAAAAAGGGGGAGTGTACCTTGAGCTTGTTACGCACACGGCATATTATTATGTAGTTTCAATTTTACTGGCAGCAGAAACATATTTTCAAATCCGGGTACTCAGATTTAATTTTGTATAAATTTTTTCGCCTTTATGTTCTCCAAACAAAAAGCCTTAGCAGTCTAACTTAGGCAACTTTAGAGAACTAAATTTAATCATACAGCTAGTTTATTGCTCCAGGATCTCCATCACGTGAACAAAAATCTGCACGCTAAAGGTCACTTCCCAGACATATTAAAAGAACACGGCAAACGGCAACAACTATTAAAAACGTATTGTGATTGCACAAAACATTGTGTCACGAAGTTTCTTAACGGATAAATTAAATTAAATCACGAGCACAAACTTGTTCAATATTATTTATAGTTTCCGCATGTTTCTTTAACCACATTTTAAACTAATCAAAATTGTGCATTAATGTTTATAGAATCAAAGATATTAACTTGATATTAGTACATTAAACAACAAGTTTAGAAAAGCAAAGTTTTACTAAACGAATATAGAGTTTGAGTACGAGCATTGATTAAGGAATGAATAGGATACGCGACTTCAATGGTAAAGTGCGAGGCCTTTTTTGGCAGCGAGAATCCGGTAAGTTGCGAGCATTCCTGTGATTCACGTAGTATGCTTTTGATAAACCTGTGTCGTGTCTGATTTTATATAATTTATAATCTAGTGAAAACAAAAATTGATTTTTTATTATTATTATTATTATTATTATTATTATTGTTATTTCTCCTACGTATTATTTAATATTTGAAGTGAAAAAAGGGAAGTATGTCAGTATTCCTAGTTATTTTTCCTATCTATTAATTTATGTATTTCATTTCTAGGTGTGCAAGAAATCCATGATTTTAAACGTGTCTTTAGAATTCGAAGTGAATGGGTGTTTTTTACTTCGTAGGGAATTTCGGCATATACTAATGGGCAAAGGTAGGTAAAGCATCTTTGATCAACAGTTTTTTTTTTATTTTTGGTATTTGTGAGGTTTTAGATTTAAAACGTGTATCATGCTGATGTGAAATTTGAAGAGAAGAATTTTTGTACTTAAAATGTCTGATTACTAGACTCTGAAAATACAGCTGCCGTATGTCAAAAATTTTAGCTTCTTTAAAAAGTAATTCAGTTGAATAAGTATAATCCCTGCTATAAATTATTTTTAAGAGCCATTTTTGTATAACTTGTAGTTTGTGAAGATGGTTATTTGTTATGCCACCCCAAACTAAAACACCATATATGCGTTTGTACCAATGAGTGATATAATATTTTTATATATTTAATATCAAATAATTTCTTATAAAATTTAAATCTATATATTAAGCCCCTTAGTTTCAATACAATATGATCTATCTGGTGGCTCCATCTAAGATGACTGTCGATAACTATTCCTAAGTACTTTATATTATACTTAAATGATATTGTTATCTCTTGTTGATCTAGTGTGAAGAGAATATTTTTGTAGCGCGGTAATTTGTCGACATAACTACTAAATGGCACAAAAATGTTTTCTTAAAGTTTATAGTTAAAAGTCTGTTGTTAAACCACTGAATCACTTTTACAAAGTCACATTCAATCAGCTCTTTCAATTCTTCCCAAGTGTTACTTTTATAAAATATTGCCGTGTCATCTGCAAAACTAGTAATCTTTCCTTTTATGTCCAGCTTAAACAAGTCATTGACACATATATATTAAAAAGTAAGGGGCCCAAAACTGTCCCTTGTGGTACTCCAAATTCGACAGTTTTCTCCGAGCTTGTCACATTTCCAATCACTACGGATTGTTTTCTGTTTGACAAGTAACTAGAGCTACACCCGTAAATCCCAAATTTTTCAACGCTATAGCTAATTTGTCATGACAGACAGTGTCAAAGGCCTTGGTCAAATCAACAAAGATGCATAACGATGGTTCTCCGTCATCTACTGCCTTATATATGTTTTCCATAATGTTTGTCATTGCATCATCGGTCGATTTGCCACTCCTAAAACCAAACTGTCGCTCTGACAAAAGACAATATCTATTTAAAAAATTTGTAATTCGGTTTTTTAGAATTTTTTCATATATCTTAGCCAGATTACTGATTAGAGATATAGATAGGCCTATAGTTTTGTACATCGGCTTTGTCTCCATTTTTATAAATTGGCCTTATTAAAGCTTTTTTAAAATCATCTGGGAAAATACCGGTATGTTTATAGAAATATTAAAAATATGAGCCAGTATTTTGGAGATTTTGGCTATATATTTTAATGTTTCTAATCTAATATTATCTAGACCTGGTGATTTTGCATTTTTTAGGGTACCAATAGTTTTCTTTACCTCATTCTCATCAGTTTCAGCTATGTATATGGAATTTGGTTGTCTTGTTAAAAATGAGGGTATATTGTAATTGATAGTGATTTTATTTGCTAATTTCCTACCTACGCTACTAAAATGTTCAACAATTTGCTCTGATATCTCTTTTTTGTCTGTGATTATTTTTTCCTCTTTCGTTCTTATTTGTTTTATTTCAGTCACTTAATTTTTTGAGCCGTTGATATTTTTTACCGTATTCCATAGTTTATTTTTAGAGTCTGTTAAGACATAGTTGTCTATTAATATGTCATTCTAATATTTTTATAAAACAAATTGTATTTAATCATGTTATCTAAAACAAAAAATTAATATATGTTAGTTACTGATTGACAAGAAAAAACATTACATAATTTTATATTTTGAAATGTTTTACAAGTTTTAAATATACATTTTTATCAAGTCAAGTAGTCAAATTATTAGTACAATAATTTCAAGATACAATACCATCCTAAGTGAAGAAATACAATTATATATACAGTCCACTTCTATTTGGGTATATTGAGGATACTATCAAGTCCATCAATTCCCCATCAACAGAGTCCTTATTAACATCAATTAAATTTTTATAGTAATTTATTTTCGCACATTGTATAAGATCACTTAGTTTATTTCTATACAATTTGAATTAATTTATTAAAACGATATTGTTTGGATTTTTTGCACCTTTTTATACATATCGTTTTTCTTGTTAACAGATTTTATTAAGCCTGCCGTCATCCATTCCTTCCTTTTTATTTCCCTGATTTTCAGTGCAATTATCTATTAATTCAATTTAATTTATTTAAAAACTTATCTGTTGCAGCATTTATGTAATTTTTCAGATAGACATCATCCCAAGTTTCATTTCTTACTAGATTAATTAGTTAAGTTTTATTTAAATAATATTTAACACTTTTATTATTTACAGATTTTTTATTTTCTGTTTCAGATGCCGTTTTTATTTGGAGCAGCGTAGGATAGTGATCACTTAGATGTATTTGTAAAACTACTGGCGTAAAATTTATCTTTGGTATTCCTGATTTAATAAATATATGGTCTATGCAAGTTTTGCTGTTTCCATTAACTCTGGTGTGGCTATTAATGGTAGATACAAAGCCTCATTCTGCTAATATGTTCAGATATTCTTCGGACACATCATCATTTCCGAAAATGTTAATATTTATGTCTCCAATCAAAATTTTGGTGTCATTATCTTTGCTAATTGTTTTTAGGTAATTGCTTAGATTATTATTAAAAATATTGGGGTTAGTTGACGGTGACCTATATACAGCTATGATGTGAATGTTTATTTTTTGAAATTTTAATTTTACGCTAATTACCTTTATATCATCAAAGTCTATTATATTGTGATCGTACTCTATACAATTCTTTATGTAGATAACAACACCATCATTTTGATTTAGACTACCTTTGTTATAAATTAAATCATATTTAGGAATATGTAATAGACTTAAATCTGCTATTTTCCATGTTTCTGTCAAAACAATAACTTCAAATTGCTTTTTAAATTTACTTAACACAACTCTCAATTCATCAATATTTTTTGTTATACTTCGGATATTGTTATGATAAATTTCGAAATTATTCATACTCTCGCTAAATAATATTTGGTTACATTCATTTACGTTTTGTGCAGTTTTGGTTTCTATTCTCTCAATTTGAAAGTTTTGTATATAAGGGTCCATTCCAACGTTAATTTTAATTTATTATAAAGTACAAACAGATGATTAAAAGAACATAAATCTAGTTAACACAGCTTATTATAAAACACATTAAAACATATTAAAATTAATTAAGAAAAAAGGAAAATATATGTATATATATCTACTGTAGTTACGTGGTTTACGAGATTAGATTTTTTGACCTGCGGTTGATTGTGGTGTAATAGACAAGGCTAAGAATTCAAAAAATTAGGTTCTAACGGCAAATCGTGTAACAATTGATTAACAGGTGAATCCTTAGGTTTTTGGGGTCGCTGAACACGCCTAGAGGTGTTAACAGTCCAAATTTTTAGTCCTAATGCCTCAAATTCAAGACGGCGGCCAAATTTTTGGCACTTAATTACAAAATAAATATTTCTTGGGCGATTTTGACAAGATCGATGTCGATATATATGTTTTTGGGTATGCTGAACACGTCTATGCCTGTTAAAACCTCAAATTCCCAATCCTTGTGTGTTAAATCAAAGATGGCGGCTCGTTATAATTTTAAAATATCTAAAAACAAGCGCATACATATCAAATGCTTTAAAAGATGTTTGTTTTAATATGTTTCCGAGTAAGCTAAATACGTGTGTGGTTGTGAACAATCAAAATTTTTGGGTTTTAATATTCAAATCCAAGATGGCGGACTCATTTAAAAATTATTATACCCTGTTGATTTTGACTAGATTGGTATGGTTTTATATGTTTTTGGGTAAGTAAATCAATCATATGGGAACTAAAACTTAAATTCCTAAGCCCTCTGTCCACATCCAAAACGGCTGCCAGGTCTCTACATGCAAACGTCTCAAGTAGAACTCGGTAATAAAGTAAAAAGTTCTATTTCTCATGTACGAATAAAGATGATTTAAGTAATTAAGTTACAAAAATTAAGTTATAAAAATTCCCAACATGACGTGAATATAAATGAAAATAGTACTCGCGAATAAACTTTTTCTCGCTTTATTACTTCTCTCTTCCTTTCTTTTGGCGGTATTTGCGTATTACAAAGTTTTCTTTGCGCGCGCTCTGTATCTTCTTCCTTCTTTATTCTTAAGTTGCTTAATTATAGAGCTTGTGTTGAGTTGTAAACTTTAAGTACCTATTTTGTTTTCAGAAACTCAGTTTTGGTAATTATGTCGTGTTTTATGTCGGTATTAGTTGTGATTAACTTGTAAATATTGTGGTTGTGATTGTTCAAACTAAATATAAATCATTTGATCATGCTTAAATCTGAGGTGTGACAAGCATGCTTAAAAGGGAATAATTTAATTCTGTATTTAGTCAAAGTCTATTATGTTAATACAATATATATACTTTGTCGTGCTTACTAAGATTGGTGTGCAAATTAAAAAATGTAGGAAATTTATTGGAAATAACCATGATTTTCAATAAATTTTTTACATTATACGCAAAAAATCTTTACGGCAATAGACTGAGCTGAATGGCAAAAAAATTCATCTGTTTTGTAAAATCTGATAATTTGTTATTATGTAGTATATAGGGTGTTTAACAATAGCCTGCCGTCAGTCAGCCAGGTTCGCTGACGTTTGGCTCAATCTATTACCGTAAAGATTTTCTTTACGTATAATGTAGGAAATTTATTGAAAATCTTGCTTATTTTCAATAAATTTCATACATTTTTTAATTTGCACACCAATCTTAGTAAGCACGACAAAGTATATTCGACTCGGTGGCGCAGTGGGCTAAGGCGTGAGTGACAGACATGGCTCTGGCTACACTGCCTATCGAGTCCCGGTTCGAGACCGGGCACCGGCAAATGGCAATGTCGGTGGGTATGGATGTTTGTCTGGGTTTTTTCAAATGTGTAGCCCCCTTCCGGACAGCCTTTGGCTTTGGATTTGGGGGTTGTCTAATTTCTGTGGTGTGTGTTTTTTTATTAACATAATAGACTTTGACTAAATACAGAATTAAACTACTATTCCTTTTTAAGCATGCTTGTCACACCTCAGATTTAAGCATGATCAAATGATTTTATATTCACCAAATCCAAAACCCTAATTATCACAAACTTTGAACAACACAACCACAATATTTACTAGTTTATCACAACTAATACCGACATTAATACCAACATAAAACAATACATAATTACCAAAACTGAGTTTCTAAAAACAAAATAGGTACTTAAAGTTTACAACTCAACACAAGCTCTATATTTAAGCAACTTAAGAATAAGGAAGGAAGAAGATACAGAGCGCGCGCAAACAAAACTTTGTAATGCGCAATACCGCCAAAAAGAAAGGAAGGGAGAAGTAATAAAGCGAGAAAAAGTTTATTGGCGAGTACTATTTTCATTTATATTCACGTCATGTCGGGAATCTTTATAACTTAATTACCTAAATCATCTTTATTATTACCTGGCAGCCATTTTGGATGTGGACAGAGGACTTAGGAATTTAAGTTTTAGTTCCCATATGATTTACTTACCCAAAAACATATAAAACCATACCAATCTAGTCAAAATCAACAGGATATACTAATTTTTAAATTAGTCCGCCATCTTGGATTTGAATATTAAAACCCAAAAATTTTGATTGTTAAAAACCACACACGTATTTAGCTTACTCATATTAAAACAAACACCTTTTAAAGCATTTGATATGTATGCGTTTGTTTTTAGTTATTTTAAAATTATAACGAGCCGCCATCTTTGATTTAACACACAAGGATTGGGAATTTGAGGTTTTTACAGGCATAGGCGTGTTCAGCATATCCAAAAACATATATATCGACATCGATCTTGTCAAAATCGCCCAAGAAATATTTATTTTGTAATTAAGTGCCAAAAATTTGGCCGCCATCTTGAATTTGAGGCATAAGGACTAAAAATTTGGAATGTTAACACCCCTAGGCGTATTCAGCGACCCCAAAAACCTAAGGATTCACCTGTTAATCAATTGTTACACGGTTTGCCGTTAGAAGTGATTTCTAGGCCTCTTACGAGATTTTATGCTTAGTCTATAAGCTTCTTCGCCGGTTTTGCTGATGTTCTGCTTGCTGGTTGCGTGTACGTGAATATTATTTTCTTGGTCTCGTTTTGCACTACTTCATCTTCCTCAGCTTCTTCTTGGTTGTCCAAGTTTATATTTGGAGTAGCGGGAGCACTATTTGCTTTCCTTTCTTCTCCTATATTCTCAGTGTCATATGTGTCTTCCTTGCCGAGGTTTTCTTCATTGTCAGCTAATTCCTCAGCCGTATAAACCTTGTCATTTACATATAGTTTATTTCCTTTTATATATGCAATGTAACTCTTAGATCTGGCTTCTATTAAGTGTTGATAAAGTATTTTATTTTTCTTTCTCTCCTCTAAATTTAATTCCTCGGATATTGTTATATTAGTATTTTTCAGCTTTTTACAATGTTTTAATACATCTAGCTTCAGTAAATATGAAACAAATTTTACTATTATAGGTCTTTTTCCTTCTTGTTTTCCAATTTTGAATATATCACTTATGTCTTTATTCGTAATAGTAAGTCCTAAGTGCTCATGAAGTTTTTGTGTTGTATATTCTAACAGGTTCTCTTCCTTATTATCCAATCCAAAAATTATAATATTATTTTTCCTCAGAGATTTTTCTAGTTTTCCATTTTTAATTTTAAGTTCATCATATTTATCTTCTAATTATTTCCTCTTACGAACTTCATCTGCAATTTTATTGTTTTTTTTAAGTCATCTATTTCAGTTTTAATTTCGTGTTTTATTTTTTCTGTTATATCCTTGGTTTGCTTTACATTTGCTTCTTCTATAGTTTTTACTAGCTTATCATAAAATTCTGCATCAGGGCTCATTATTCAATTTATTAGTTATTAATTGGAAAATAAATTTATGTGTAAAATCCTCTCACACTTACTTAGTTCTTTGGTATACTTTAATCCTTTCTGGTTTTTATCCACTTTTTTCTAGCAGCACTGTACACAATAATTACTACCTATTTTAGCTCAAATAACGTTAAATATTTACTTGGAGAGTAAAAAAAAATGTCATTTATTAACACACATATGAAGTGCACTTTTAAATTTTATAATTTTCACTTTTCTGCTTTATTTCACTTTGTGTATACTGGCTTAAGTTTGTATTTATCAGGAGCACATTTACATACGTCGTTACTTGCTAATATTTCGATAAAATATTGATTAATTTAGTTTTGTGTCCAACGTCCAAATTATATGATCTGTCGAAAGGAGCGTAGTTATTTTAGTAGTAATTAGAAACTATATTAGTGTTAAGTAATTTAGTAGAAAAACTTACCTTTCTTATAACTTAAAGAACAAATGAGAGTTGATATCGCTAACGATATATAAAAAACATATAATGCTCATTAATCGCTCGTGCCAATTATCGTTCGTATTATACACAATGCACATAATCGTGTGAAACATGATAAGAGGATTTACTGTATGCAGCACAACTTACTGAACTAGTAATCAAGGCAGTTTCTTTTGTCAACAAAGTATATGAGGTTTTTCTTGATCCTCGAAGCCAAATAGTCAAATCATGGTGATGATGTAATTTATGATCTAACGGTGCATTAAATATTATATTAAATGTGCCAGCTGTATGAAAAAAATATTGTGCAGTTAATCCAAGAAACGTATGATAGTTATAAAGGCAATAGCCTTATATAATTTGCCAGTAACAGGACTAGGTGAGCTCATATTTTTATTATAAAGAATGGTCAGAATGTTTAGTAAATTATACTTGTTCCTGTTAGTTTGTGACGAATTGTCACTCTCAACTGTGATGATTAGCTGTAGGGAATTAAAGAATCCTATAAATATAAAAATTAATAGGAACACATTGATGACTTACTTTGATGTGTTCTGCAGTACGCATACGTAAAGAAGATTACCAAAAATTTTACAATGTAACAGTATACTTGAGATGGCATTTTCTAAATAATTAATTCTAGAGACATAGTGACAATAGTACATGTAAATAGATTTATTTAATGAATTAATTATCTTCAAATACCGCAGAACTAGTAACCATAGATTCCAACCCTTACCTTTACACCTTTTTACCATTTTAGAATTTGGTTTAAACATATTAACGATCTTCAAGCTATACCGGTAAAAACAGTTATTTAGTCTTTAAGCTAACACTATGTGCATGACCCATAAATCAGTATATCCCATGGTTATGCGAGATGTGATGACATTCACTATCGGAGCTTTTTACATTTCATTTTAATTAAAATATTTTCGCGGGTCTTTGACTTTATATAAACTTGTTTAATGTATATGTTGTGTTATCAACATATTATTTAGCTTATACCTATTGCATAAAATATAGTAGCGAATTAAAATTCTCAGTATCTAAATGGCATATTTATTTAAAATGATAATTACCAGAGTATTTGTGTTGGTCACTCCAACAAAAATTTCAAAAATCTGTATGTATTTCTCCAGAATATTTCGAACAATAACTATGTCCAAAATAGCTAATACACGTCAATAATTTCATTTAAACACATATTTTGATCATATACTTGAAACAATTTTCTGTTAAGCTTAAGAGTGTAGTGACGTCAAAAATATGTTTTTATGCATGCAAAGACCAAGGGTCGAGCTAAAATATCGCTAAATGTAACTAATATTTCGTTGAGAATGGAACATTAAATTGTTTTAAATAATTTTTTTTTAAACATTTGCTTACAGTCACTACATCATCTGAAGTAGTTGGGATGACTTGATGATCACAGACTTTCGTCACTGTTTTCATACATTCTAACGCCACCGGTTACTATATTTGAAACAAACACTTAATTAATACACACAATGAAACAACGATACCTTCTTCAGGATCCAGGAAATGTATCAATTTTTGAAAATAATCTGATATAAATCAAAACTTTATTTATAGAAATTATTTTATAGGAAAATATAGGAAACACGTCATTTTGGACTTTATTATCCGAATTTTTTATTAATTACCCGCTTATTGAAGGAAATTTCACCATTCCTGCCTCTTCGACTACTCTTTTATTTATTGACCATTTTTATACAACTGTGTCCTTTGTAAATATATCTACCAAATTTTATTATTTCATATTCAGGTTATCGTGACGGACGATTATTTTTTTTAAATAAGCGAGATTTATTTTGATTACTTTTCATCATCGACATCACCTTATTTATCGGTGGATATTATCAACCAAAAATTGACCTTTAAATATATCTAGCAATTACGCGTCTACCAAATATCTCGAGGCTTTCATGTCTCTTTTAATTTGTGAATAAATGATAAGGACTTTGCCTGGACCATCTGGTATCTAAGTATTGAGTAATCATTCTGCACTCAAATAAATAGTCTTATCAGTGTACGATATCTTTTACAAAATCATTAGCTATTACAATATTGCGATACAGTCTTCGCTGTGATGAATTCTATAATTAATTGGCAACAGAAAAGTCAACGATATCAACTTTACCGTTTCTCCTTGCCTATAAAATATATAGATACTGCATATACAGTTAGCTGTACATATGTTGCACAGGTATTTTGGAGTATGACGTCGAAGGAAAATAACAGGATTTTTGTAAATATCGCTGAATATACGGTTATCCTCTCACTTTACTAATAATAACTAATGAATTAGTCTCGATTTAGCAAACGATGCTGGATGATGTTACTTGAAGTCAATTAAACTAATTTATAGACTGCGTGCTCCAAATCGTTATTGCCTTTCTTGTATATTCAATTTATTATTTGAAAACAAAATATATACACTAAATGTATTGGTTTAATGACTATATCAAATTGGTTTTTAAGATTCACGATCAACAATGTTTTAAATTGCTTTAGAATTTACAGAATTCTACTCATACGTTTTTAACATTTTTTTAAAATTACGTACATTTTTGTGAATATTTATCTTTAGGTATAGGTATATAGATGGTATCACAAAAAAAATTTAATGAACCATCTTATAAAATAATATAAAACAAAATATAACCTGTTCTTAAAAATTATACTACTCTCTTTGCTTGATAAGTATTGCTTACAACTTTATAGGTTTTTTACAATCATGAACTTAATTCTCAACTAGGCGGATGTGGAATACGTTCCAGTGGTTTTCCCATTCATTTTGCTTCTATGAATATTTAAGTTTTTATTTTCTACTATTACTGGAATCTATTTTCTCAAAGTAAGAAAAAAGTAAGTCCAAAATAATCTCTGATATCTCATTTGGACCTGTCAGACTTCAAAATTTTTTTATAATTCCTTTGTTTTAGCTGGTGACACTGGATTTGTTTCGTCAACCATCTAACCAATATAACTACTTCTTCATATATCTTTAACGATAAGCTCAAAAAAGGAACTTTAGATAATTTGAATAATTTAATAAATTGTTTACCATTGAAGAGGGTCACTATTATGTCACTGGTCACTTTGCTGTCCAAGAGTTTCTTCTGCTACAATATGTCCTAGGACTTCCATATTATCCAACTCATTCAAAAAAATAAAGTAATTCATTACGGGATACAAAAATGAAGTATTTATCAAAATAACTGGAGGTAGATAGAATAAACAAACTGTAAATACCAATCAAAATAAAAATTAAAAGAAAATGTAACCTAGAACTCGTCGCAATAACATAACGCATGTATTGTATATTCTAAATGGAATTTTCAACGATAAACTCCGAGTGAATAGTCCTTCCCCTGGGGTGGAAAAATCTGCCCTAATATGTGCCGAGAATTTGACTTCAGAACCTAGTTTGAGGTCATATGGGGATCAGGAAAACATGAGGTGGACATCCCGGTTCGTGGGAGGAAGTCCGCCATATTGGATTTTATGTCAAATCGACGGGTCGCTGTATCTCCGTAATGTCTGGTCTGATTTGAACGATTTTTTTTTAGTTCGATTGCAAATTTTGTTTAGAATAAGAAAGGTTACATTCATTTTTTACGTAACTCTAAGTAATACCCCCAAAAAATACAAAAAAGGGAATTAAAATTATTCTTTCCCGTTCATTGTCATTTCCACCCATTTTCTTGCACCGTAACAAAAAAAAAATTAAAATAATATTTATAGCCTATTGCTTTAGCTATAAACTCGAGTTTGGAAAATTAAATTATCTTAAAGAATAAGAAAGTTATAGCTATTTTAGTTCCGCGGTGGCACTCCAAGCGATTACAATTTGAACAATAATTTATTATTAGTTGATTAGCTACTACTCAGCGCCTGCAAGAATATGGTAAAATGGAGAAAGCTACTAAATCAGATTTACTTCATGTGCTGGAAAATGTGCTAGATAAAAATAATTGTTTTGCCTGCATATCGATTCACAAGAATATATTTATTTTCATGAACAATTTAAGTACTTGCCAAATATTTAAAAAAAAAACATATGTTATAAGTTACGTTTTTATAGTTTTGACGATGATGATTATGTTGACAGAAAACCACATGCCTCATTAGTCCTGAACAAGACAATAAATAATTGTTGAAACGTCGACTTATGAACATTTGAGGTTTTCTTTTTAATACTATCCAACTGCCGACTAAGGACCTTACATATAATAACATTAGTGGATACGAAATTCGTGATATAAAAAATAATTATATTTCACCTTCTTCTTGAACATCAATGCCAAGTATTTTGGTTATTGATTTTATGGCGACTATTCGCAATATGAAAATGAGAGAAATTAAAACATTTGGTTCTTTGTTTCAAAATTTTATTTCTTACATTACAAATATTTGCAAAAATGCCTCACGTATTGATATTATTTTTGACAGTTATTTATCAAATCCTATTAAAAGTAATGAACGCAACAGAAGATATATGCCACAAAATCCAATAGAGCTGGGATATATTAGAGATGAAACTTCAATACCTGTTTTTGGTCATCTTCAAAAATTAAATTCAACTTACAGGAATTTTTTAGAAATAGCTAGCTTGCAATGTTAATTTTAATATGTGTCTTAGTTCCTTTGTTAATTGTGCGAATGTGGTATTTCCTTGTTTATATATAAGCAAGAGTGAATCGGAAATTATTAAGAATAATTTGGAGGAAAATTTGAACCTAATAACATTGGAAGAAGTTGACCACAAAATTATTCCATGGCACATATTATGAATTCTAATGAAAATCGTGCGGTAATTTTATCCTCCGACACTGTCGCTTTTATTCTCCTTTTGTATTATTTGTCTTAATTTCCACTAAAAAAGGAAATATGGTTTCGGATTGGGGTAAGGGACAATCCTAAGATATACTATACCTATTCATAAAATTTTTGAATATCATGTTCTTCCAGTTGCTCACATTCTAACTGGATGTGATTACACTAGTAAAATTGGTTCTAAAAAGCCAATACTAAAATTGATCCTATAAAATTTCTAAAAAATTTTGGTGTGTACAGCTTAGAATCCTGTATAAATCGCGCAGAGGAGTTTTTATAAACTATAAAACCTGAATCTTCATGTAAATCTTTTGATGAACTAAGGTCCTGGATTTGTTTTAATACGAATAATTTTATCCCTAAAAATTTGCCACCAACATCGTTTTCTTGTTTGGAACATATTAAAACAAATTATTGCGCTCATTTATATCTAAATCGTTTCAAGGGTATACATTTTGCTCCATTAAATGCCGTTAATTTTGGGCATAAATTAGATGATGAGGAGGAATTTTTAGAGCCTCCAAATATTTTGTGCGCTATTCCTGATAATTTTTTAATAACTTGCTCATGCAAAACGTAGTGCGTAAAAAAAAATTAAATTCAATGCTCTAAATTTTGCAAATGTGTATTAAGCAAATCTTGCAAAAATGTTTATATAAAGAGTTAATTTAATTATATTTTATAAACACCGTAATTGGTCTGGCGCAGGGACGCTCAGGGGTAGCAACTATAACATTCAAATTGTAGCCGCCTGGAGTGTCGGCTCGGGACTAAAATTGCCGTATCTTTCTTATTCTTTAAGAAAATTTAATTTTTCAAACGCACATTTATTGCTAATACAATAGCCTACAAATATTGTTTCAAGTCTTTTTTTTGTTAGGGTGCAAGAAAATGGGTGGAAATGACAATGAACGGGAAAAAATAATTTTAATTCCCTTTTTTGTATTTTTTGGGGGTATTACTTAGAGTTACGTAAAAAATGAATGTAACCTTTCTTGTTCTAAACAAATCGTTCAAATCAGACCAGGCGTTACGGAGATACAGTGACCCGTCGATTTGACATAAAATCCAATATGGCGGACTTCCTCCCACGAAACGGGATGTCCACCTCATGTTTTCCTGATCCCCATATGACCTCAAACTAGGTTCTGAAGTCAAACTCTCTGCACATATTAGGGCAGAGTTTTTCACCGTAGGGGATGCACTAGAAAGTATATCCCTAGTTTCTAAAATAAATAATTCCTTAATTTTCGTAATTTGTAGAAGAAATTTCAGGTTCTCTGCTGCGTTGATTATTTTGCATCCCTGGAGTTTTAAATATCTATTTAATGAGGTCGAGAATATATGTTTTTTGTCGTTTATATATTACCAGAAAAAGTATTAAATGTATATTTTAAAATGTTTTACAACTTAACGTTAACCCATTCATGATCATATGCGCTAGATTTTACTTTGACAACAATTTAAATCCATGTGGTTTATGACTCAACTTCTACTCATATAGGAATGTTCTATTTAAGTACTAATGGCTTGATAATTGTTCTCACCATTCAATTTCATAAATCGTTGCACTTATATTTACTTTTTGTTACAGAATAGTAAACACAAAATTGTTGAATCTTTATTATTGCTCTTAAAATTTTTAATAGAAAATAGCATAAATAAATCAGATGTTTCTAGAGGATGCACATAATTAATAACACAGTTGCTGCATTTTTAAGTACTAAAAGTTCTGTTAATTTCTCATTAGTTCATTTACAAGAAAATACCATCAAATTACGTGTTTAACCTGCATAACTTTAGAAATCAATGACTCGATTTTGTCATGTAAACATTTGTTTTCAATCCTTCATGGAATACAGCTTATTGAGGTAAAAAAATTGTTGGTTTTTATTTTACAATACCTAAATCACAACCAGTTTTAAATTAAAAATATGTATTAAGGCGTAGACAATATTTTAAAGATAATATCGATACCAGAGACATACAAAGTGGTCTATTTTCCATGCACCCTTTCTCCACAGTAAATCGTATAATTTCAAAAAATGGAGTGGACATTTTTTTGAACCTCTACAAGATATTATATCTCGTAAACAATACGGTTTGACAAATGTTTGCATGACAAATTCTTATTATTTGAACGAATTCTGTCGATTCTCAGTCGTGTAAATTAACACTGGAACATCCTGCATTTTCCTTATTTTTTCATATATACGTTTATATTTTTCTTTTTTCCTAACCGTTGAATTTAAATACTAGTTAGATTTTCTTGGGAATATCGTTGCCTTTAACACTTGAATCATCGCACTAACAATAAAAAATGTAATGGTATTTGTTAAATATTTCAAACAAACAAATGAAAAATAAATTGTCTCTGATGATGGTTAATAAAAACCGAAACGTTAGAAAATAAAATTGTTTATAATTTTATTGTGACCGATGTTCCCAAGAAAATCTAACTAGTACGTATTTTTTCAATAATATTCTGACGGTAATTAATAGTTTTGTAAATAATATGTTGTTTTACAGTTTCAGCAAAAGCAACACAATGTCTTCCACACGCCAGCGAAATCGAAGTATCTACTGGTCCGTTCTTCGGTGGTAGAATAGCTGTTGAGGCAGCGGACGGTGAAAGATGTGCAATCGATGGTGAACCTGATAGCCCCAGGGACACCTACACACTTCGAATAAATCACACGGAATGTGGAAGCCAAGTTAATGACACCACCGTTGCCACATTCGTGTTAGTACAGGAGAACTTGCCAATATTAACGCACAGCACTAGAAGGTATTTATTTACTGTCTTGCAAAAATCGTTTTATAAGATAGAAAGCAATAGATGAACAATAAATATTAGATAAATGATATGCGATTTATTCCTCATAAGCTATAATTTTATTTCCTCAAATGCAAGTGTTCAGGTGATTAAAAAATAAATCACATCCTTTCAAAGGTGGGATTTGTCTCATCAAATTAAGACGAACATTTCATGTTAAGTAATCCGACAATTCCTTGGTACTGAAACCGAGTACTTGGAATTGAATATGAAAAACCTTGTCTAATTGAGGTCAATATTATGGGATCTATTAGATTGTTCTGTGCTGCTCTTTTAAGGATAGAAAACCGACGCGTGCCAATTTACTTGGTCAACGTCTTAGATATTAGAGAAATGAGATACATTAGGTGGAAAAAAGCAGCATCTGCCGAATAAATTCAAGTGAGCTGAAATTTTGCATGCACCTTTATTTTGACCTTAGAAGCAAAGTCTCAAAAGTCCCCATCGATATCGTGCTTGTGTATTCAGTTATTTCAAGGTCAAACATCACAGAAATCAGTTTTTCGTAAATGTCGCTGCCTATGTATGACGACGCATCCAACCTACTGCCGCAGCCACTCACCAACATCTGAGTCGAGATACAGAATTGATTTGCTAAGTGGTGATGGCCGATCAATAATGATATTTATTTTTTTGCAATTGCACCAAAGGATGCAACATAAATTACGGGTGAAGAAAAGTTGGGCTGTACTGTTTTATACTTTGTGACCATTGTCACGATCAGTCACGCCTCAACGCAAATGTCGATAGTGCTATTGAAGACTCAATTGAAAATATTCAAGATTAAGAATAGATTGAGATTAATCTTGCAGATCTCATCACAGAAAATATTACAGATGCAGAAGAAACTGATGCGGAAGAAGTTAACGAAGAGATAAAAGAGAACGAACATGTGAAGGAGGAGGGAGAAGACGGCACGAGGACGAGCTGTAGAACGTACTTAAAACAAGGAAAAACATGGATTAGGCCAACTGAGGAAACCATACATAAGAAAACGCGCCTTGCACCCCACCCCACCTCTAAGCTGATGTAGAATCGGATTCACCGCTGCTCATTGTTTTTCTAGAGTATAGCATGAAAACGGCTAGTTGCACGTAAAAGATGTATACCTATAACCTTTTTTCTAGATAACTTCATATTAATTCTTTGTAATAAGTAAAAAAGTCGTTCTACCCATAGGATGCGTGATATTTGCGAAAAACTTATTTTTAACCAAAAACGCAAGCGCAATATCGATGGATACAACAGATGTTACGTCCAAATGAAGATGCAAAATTTCAGCTCACTTGATTTTTTCAGTAGGCTGGTCCTAATGTGACTGGAGTATATGTCCAAAATTTATAAACGTGCTTTTCTACAAGTAACAGTTATGTCAAGATTGACCTACAATGTATTTCTTTTTGACTTTTCATGATTCTTTTTGTCCTCCAAACTACTTTTACTATGCCATTGACATTTTACGAGATGGTTTTGCTAGCTTTTTAATTATAATTCTTATTTTGCTTGATTTAGGAAATATTGAACACAATTTTATTTATAACTTAATAATATCTATATATTTTTAAAAAGTAAATCTGTAAAAGTCCATTTATCAATATTATTTTTTTTAATATTTAAAAATTGCAAGCAGTAATAAAATTGGTATATAGTTTACCGTCTTAGTTGCGCCAAAAGTGATTTTTCATTCATCGGTCAAAATATTGCCACCAAATTTTATATTCGGTATCCCATGTTTAAACTTTTTTTAACTGTAAAGAAAAGTGAACCGACAAACATTTTCTGTGACGTCATGTTTCGATATTCATAAATATCATTAGCAATATACTAATATACAATATACCCTTGGCATACATTCTCATATTATTAGCAATAATTAATTAAATATATCTGTTTACAGAGATTATTTTCTTAAAACATTGTAATTCGGTAAACTGCCTATTGCATTAAATCAATTTTAGTGTAAACTTTAAATACTCCACTACCACTAAACAACGTTGTTAAATACATGTAATTTAAACATACTCTATACGAGAGCAGCATATTTGTTTTTATATAATTGATACAATTATTACCTATTGTTAATGCTGATTGATTTCAGTGCAAGTCAAGTAAAAACACAAACGGTTCTATTTGCTATACAGGGTGTCCCGGAAATAAGTGTACAAAAAGAAATCACATATTCCCGAGGTCAAAATAAATCGATTGGACCAAACTTACCTTTATACCAAAATGCTTCCTAAGGGAGCTACAGGCCCCTAAATGTGGGCCCCTGAAGACGGTTTTTATTTATTATCTCCGAAACTGTTCAAGTTAAAGTAATGAAATTTTGCACATCCACTAAACATTCTAAGTCTAACAAAATGAGGTTAATATCATCTCAAAATTTTTACCAAGGGTGGGTCAAGCTGTAGGGGTAGGGGGTAAAAATTACCGCAATTTTTTTATTTGTAAATTTTTTTGAGTTTTGACTTCAAATTATGAATTTTCAGAGTTTTTCACAAAGAAAATGCCCTTTTGTGCAACTTCGATCGTAGGCACTGTTTTCGAGATAAATTCATTTTAATATTCAAATGCATGCTCTAAAATGATTAGATAAGTGGAGTAAGTGGACTAATTTTTTCCTTTTCTCGTCAAAACGAAATTTAAGAGCCAGATCAAACCAAGATTTTCTTATTTATTTTAACAACTGCTCAAAATGCTTAAATTTTGTTTCGACGCGAAAAGCAAAAAATTAGTCCACTTCCCTAATCATTTTAGAGCATGCATTTGAATATTAAAATGAATTTATCTCGAAAACGGTGCCTCCGATCGAAGTTGTACAAGAGGGCATTTTCTTTGTGAAAAACTCTGACAATTCATAATTTGAAGTCAAAACGCAAAAAAATTTACAAATAAAAAAGTTGCGGTAATTTTTACCCTCCACCCCTACAGCTTGACCCACCCTTGGTAAAAATTTTGAGATGATATTTACCTCATTTTGTTAGGCTTAGAATGTTTAGTAGATGTGCAAAATTTCATTACTTTAACTTGAACAGTTTCGGAGATAATAAATAAAAACCGTCTTCAGGGGCCCGCATTTAGGGGCCTGTAGCTCCCTTAGGAAGCATTTTGGTATAGAGGTAAGTTTAGTCCAATCGATTTATTTTGACCTCGGGAATATGTGATTTCTTTTTGTACACTTATTTCCGGGACACCCTGTATAAATACATAGTAACTATAATTTCTACCTAGAAGTAATAGCATCAATATGTGCCCATGTCCTTTAATTGTAAACAATTATTCTTACTTTTATTTGCTAGAAATAACTTATTTTTAACGTATTTTGTTATCCGACATTTTATTTAAGCAATCAATTTGTGAATTGTAATTCCTACATGGATAAAGAAAGCAAAACGCAAAAGTGTCACAATTTCAGATTAGGTTAAAGTTTTTTTAATAAAAAACAGTGCAGTTTGTGCATTATGCAAGTTTCATACTCCTAAAACAAAATAGAGAAACACAATCCTATGATTCCATCAAGCATAATTTGATATTTCAGTGTTTAGTCTGTTACTTTATTAACATTTTTTATATATAACAATGACACAACTGATAACTGAAGTTAAATAATATCTTGAACTATTTCAGTTTTTACAGTTATTTCTACTTATTGTGGAAAGTGGGTTAATGTTTTTCAATGCAACTCGCTCATTTCTAATCAGTTTGTTTTAATTCTTTATTATATGAATCTAAAAATTAAATCAGTTGAGATGCTTCGTCTCAGTGTTCCGTTTATTCCGTCAATCTTGAGATTCGCTGTTTTTTTTTTTTTTTCATTCAAAGATGATTATGCGGTATTTTTTATATGAATCCAATTCGCAGCTTTATTTTTTATTTTAGCCAAGTCCACAGCCAAAATAAAATCAGTGTATGACTTACATATTTTACTGGAATATAGGTACACTATATTAATTATACTGTTAAATTTTCTTGCTATATGTACAGGGTAGTCCCTATAAAATTATAGTGTATAGTGACAAATGGATATTGTACATTTGTAGTTGAAAATAATTCACAGCTTAAAAAAATTACACAGAATACAAAGCCTTCTCATCGAACATTTCGAAAAGTACTATAACGAAGTTGTGTAAAACCGTTGGCAAACAAGAAGTAAATTAATTGAGTAACTTAAAATAAACTACTGGACAATTGAACTGCATATTTGGATGTTTTCTTCAAATTTTGGAATAAGATATCTCTACAGGGAGGAATATTATGGACTTGCGGTTTTCGGCATTTTGTTGCAAATTTTATTGACAATAAGCGGTTTTGCCTGTTGGAATGAGCATTTGCAATAAATATTGTATACAGCGCCTAATGCATGACCCGTCTAAAAATGGAAAATTTCATTGACACCGAGAATTTACAATAGCGGTTTTAAATTTGATTATATAGGCGTAATCTACTGACTATTTGCAAAAACTAGTTTGGTCACTTTTTCAAAGTCTGCAATATTTCAAAAAAATACAAGGATTTTTTTGAATAAAATCACATTTTTCTCATTACGGACCTGTGACTTTCCACTCAGGTGGTGAATGGGATATTTTTATTCGTCACTTTTTTACGCATAGGTATTGTTAACTATAGCCATATATCAATATTCATTTAATCTTACAGGGCGTTTAAAAAATATTAAAATTATGGAATATTCGGATTTACGATTCGCAAAAAAATCGTCACTATACCGGCTAGTTAAACGTCACTTTGCGACAGCAAAATCTTGTGTTGCCTTTTCTGCAGCTGCTTTTTAAATCTGGTGGAGTACACTCTCTAAGTCATAATGGGTTTTTTTGAAAATTTTAAGCGAATTTAACACAAATTATTGATAATAACAATGTTTGTGGACACATTAACTTAATTTGATAGAACCTTTAATGTCTCGTTACCTAGCAATGCGGAACTTTGCTTGCAGCCTACCTATTTAATTCGAATAATTGCCTCATGAACAGGCATGGCTCTGGTCACTCTGCCTATCGTGTCCGGTTTCGAGACCCGGCATAGGCAAATGGCAATATCAGTGGGTATGGATTTTTCTACTTTTTCTAGTTTTTCTAATGTATAGCCCCCTTCCAGAAGCCTTTGGCTTTGAATTTGGGGGTTGTCTAATTTCTGTGGTGTGTTCATGTTTATTAAATAAAAAAACAAAATATGTTATTATACACTGATTGTAACCTTCCTGGTCGTCTTCATTACAGCCTCGCCTCGGCTGTAATGAAGTACTTCCCAGCTCGGTATGTAATGTAGTAATCAAAAATTGCAGGAAAATCATTTCCGGCCTCAGATATAACGAGTAACGTTTGAAAATTACGCAACCCACCAGGACTTTGGTAAATAGCTTGTGTAGTTGGCGTACCGCTGTGGACTGCGGACACAAACGTCGAAGTCAACATGCATTAGAAACCGATAGGAAACGAATCCGTCGTCACCGTGGATGAATGACACGTCACGAATTTTGGTAATAAATTCACCGGGAGCGTGAAAAATAGGAATAGTTCTTCTTGCACTTAGCTAAGCAACAAAATTTGTAGTAAACGTCGGTCCAAAATAAGAATATTCCGCCATTGAATCTGCAAAGATTGTTCGTTATCATTGTTAAATATAAAAAACTAATTCTCCACCGTTCGCCTCCCAAGTAGCAAGTGTCGTCATTATGACGTCATTTTAAGGTGATCAGTGGTCATAAGACGTCAGTCGACCAGATAATGACGTAATAATGACGTGACATTAGAGTCGTCATATTGACGTCACAAAAATGCCGTCATATAGACGTAATTTTTGGGTGTCGCTATTGTGGGGTAATTTGATGACGTCAATTATACGTCATTGTTAGGTGGTGAAAGTGACGTTGCAAAATAATGAAAAAGTATACATAAATATATTTCACTGTAGCGGTACAAACCAGAAATTAGTTTTTTATTCTTGTATTTAATCACATAGCAAAAAGTTGATGCAACGATTTTTTAACTTGGGATTTTTGCGCCATCTTGTGACTCTTAATGCACACCTGGAGTATCTATCTTATTTTATTACCATCAATAAATAAGGATGGAAAATACACTCATCAGTGCCGAATTTTCATCAAGGAAAAAACGTTTTAAATCATATCTTTTTTTGCTAAACAAATTGATTGCAAATCGTAATAATAAACACTTAAACAGTAGGTACTTAAAATATTACAAAGACTGTTACACTGAGCTATTTGTGTTGATATTAGTAGTCTCCTGATGAGCTATTTGTGTTGATATTAGTAGTCTCCTGATGAAATTTCATAACGCATTACGCGCATTTGGTTTCAAAACTCCCTCCTTGCCCTGTGCGGCCTGTGCGCATGTGCACCTGTACTCACTAATGTCAAATAGTTTCTGTGCTGTCAAAGCAAAGCGTGGTCTCGTGCTTTTTAGGCAGTTTATTTCAGTTTATAAGTTTGTATAGGTATATTTATCTTAAATTATCATTCATCTTCCATTTTCCAGTTTTTTGTGATGTGATGTGCTGTTTTGTTTACTTATCAGGCAAGTATTATGTACTTTACATACAATATTGTAGAATTTTCTGAGGAAGCTGGCGACAGCTTGGCGATTGTCTATCTCTATACGCGATGGATAATGTGTTAAGAAATGTTTGATTATTTTGTTGTCAATATTTTTCTTAGAATTAATTTTATTTTATGGTTTTAGCATTCCAAAAGAAACTTTTAGAGGCTCAGATGACAATAAAGTAACAAAACAAGTAGATATTCTCTCATATGTAAACAAAAACAGCCACAACAATTATTATTATAACCTCGTGTTCACCAGAAAATCTTCCTGTGGCGATACCAATAATTTCTCAGCTTTGGTGAGTAGTAAGTATTAATTCATAAAAGTAAAGTATCATCGGTAGTTGTTTTGCTCTTATCGAAATACTCTAAATTTGTATTTTTTAGAGCTCCTATATTTAGCTTCACTAGGAGGAATAGGCATCAACTCTAGAACGAATCGAATGTTAAGGCTAGTTTTTCCAGACGAACGTGCATCGAAATATAATTTTTTTGGATTGAAACAAAAGAAGATAATAAAGCGTCAAGCTCATTTTGATTTAAGATAACTTTACAATGCAGCACCAGTGTATCGCAAACAAGTCTATGCGCTTGTATTGGCAAATTGAAAATCGTGATGTCATATAGGTATTAATTTTAAGATCAATTGTCTAACTTCTAAACGGTTTGTGGTATCAATTCACGGTTTGAATTAATATCAGATATTTTTTCTTTACTTTTTAAGACCAATTAACTAGTTTTTTAACTTAACACCCCCTTCAACAAATTTATTTTAATCGTTTATAATTAATATAGTTCTATATTTGTTATTCTGTTGTGTTTTTTTATATATATAAAGTATCTGCAATTTCTAGTTGTTCTTTATAAAAACCCATTCCTTCTTATTGTTATACTTATTTATGTATGTAATTGAGTTTAACCTTAAAAAATCACAATGAGTCGATGTAAAATAAATTTTCGTATAGATAAAAGACATTTTTCTGTATATTGGTAGATGAAAATACCATTGATTAAAAAGAACTTGTTTTAGCATTTATTTTAGTTACAATGGAGTAAGCGTTAAGAGTACCTATTTTCAGAGAACCGGACTGGGGGCGTTCATTACAAGATGTGCTGTATTTGGTTTGTGACTTTGGGTTCCACATAAAATTTCATATTAGTTATTACAACTTAGTTCTATTATAATAATATTCTGCAGGAACATAAATTTGATAAATATTGACGATTTTTTTGTGACGGCTTGTCTCTTTCCTGAAAATTTTAAGAGAGCAAGTCATTTTACAAAAAATAATTTGTAAACAAATCATAATTAATTATGTGCAGAATATTATTATTGCGGCTCAGTGGTAGTAACATAAAATTGATTTAGGTCCCATATCGCAAAACCAAGAAACAGCACCTCTCAAATACGTCATATAGACGTCATTTTTACGTCCTTTGCATAGTGATTATAATGCCGTCAATTTGACGTCGCAAATATGACGTCAGTGGTTTGTGACTTACGACCGTCATTTTGACGTCTTATTTACGTCATGACAAAGGTCATCTGCTGACCTGGGTGACCTAAATTTGACGCCATAATGACGACCAAACAAAGATATCCCGCAATTTTGTAATTGTGAAGTAACGCCGAATTGTCCTATCTATTCATACTTGCGCTCGTGGAATCCGAACTTTGCAAATTACTTTGGTAGTTATTATAATATGCCGATGAAATTCTAGCCCTCTCGTTCGGGAGATAGAAATTGACCAAGGATTCCAGTAAATGTATGTGCATCCGCCCCATCTCGTGCTCGTCACACATTGAATAAGGAACGTAATTACCCTTTTAGCATTACTGTGCCACGAAGCGATAATACTCCGTGGTAATTTTATTGTTAAGGAAACCCCTATATACGGGGTTGTCTGCCCTAAATTCGAGACAAGAGTCCCGATCCTTTGTGTCCTGCCTACTTTTCCCCGATTCCGGAACAAATATTTGCTCGCTTTTTATTAGTACCTGTTATGTATCTTATGTAGCAACGGCTAACCCTCAATCTTTAAGTAAAAATAAAGACATTGCGTAATGTTAAATTACTCTGCTATAAGGGAATTTACCATTTAAATCTAACCATCCAAATCAATGGTTTATAACCTTATTGGTGAGGACATCTGCTGTGTTGCCAGTTCAACACCTGCTATTTTCTATCCCGGAACTGTGGGATAAACGTTAATTTCGGTTTATAGTAAGTTGTAGGCCAAAGCTGCATACCACTCATGTAAAATAACAAGAAATGAGAAGCAGATGATTTGGCTTTACAATTGTGTAAATGAGTGTAAAAATTATAAAAATCGTCGAGTTCTCCTAAGTCTGTTGTTAACTAATCAGGCCCGTATGGTAAACTGCCCAGTCCGCTGAAACCGACAATCATCCAACAGACCCATTGACAAAACCGTGTCTTCACTGCAGCTATCTCAGCCTCTGAGAGAGAAAGTGTTGTTCCTTACACTTTAAAATGAGGAACTGGTGCCCGAGAAATATTAGAAAAGTAGGCAGGGACTGTTCGTAGGTAGCCGTTCATAATTCTCAGCGTATGAGAGATATTAAATTATATTCAAAACCGTCCAGAGGTGAGCAGTTACTACTTTGAAATAGAAATGTTCTTCACTTTATATTTCAGATACTATCGCCAGTTTCAGGATATTTTCAATCTCTAACTTCTTCCTCAATTTTGTGTATTGTGTAACCATTTCTTGTTATCTTGTTCACAACTGATAAGAAATCGCTCAACCAAAGGCTTCTCGCTGCAAAACCCAAAAATGCCTTAAAAACAAAAATGACTTGTTACGAGATATGTAAATTTTTTTCAAAACCAGCAAGAACATGTTCTATAATAATTTCAATTTTTGTTAAAAAATAAGCAATGCTTGTGGATTGATTGATTTTTAAACCTTTTCAATATTTACGTGGCGTTATTTTTTGTGAGTCTAGTATTACCAGACCCTTTGACATTGTTAATATTTCTTGTGAGAAAGACAATAAATGTATTACTATATTATTGTTAATATTATTATTATAGTTTAACAAAATCTTTCTTCATCAAATGAAGATGCCACAAAACTTCAAATAAATGTTTGTCTTGTCCCAACGAATAGGACAGACCAATTTATAGAGCCATTAATTTATAAAACAGTGCAGAGAGTAGGTTAGAACATTTCACTATATTCATTTGTGACAATCTACTCAGAACTAATATCATCAATTTACTTTTTTCAGATTCTTGGTACTATGCTCGTATCAACCGGAAACGTTAACCGTGCGAGCTGGAATTAGTCTCCCCACAGCGGGGCATCATCAAGCTGGCCGTGGACAGGCCCACATTGCCGTTCCTTATGAAGAAGACAACTCCTTAGGAAGACGATCGAGGACTGGTCGAGTGCTGCAAAAACCAGAAGCTCTAGGTAAGATGAACGCACCTAATAGATACATAACTGGTATTCGGTCTCTACAAAAGAAGTTCACGTAGAGATAGAGCATGTTTATAATTAATTAGTATGTCTATGTTCAAAAGAATGTCAATATAAAAGTTGACAATAAAACTATATAATAATATTATTTTATATTTTAATTGGCCAGCAATATGAACGTGGTGTATGTTAATCTTAGTTAAAATTATCAGAAAAGGAATCTTTTGATAAACCAGGAAATACTCGTTGATTATAAGATTTTGTTTTAGTTATCACCAACGTTTAGAAAGTTTATCATCACATACGTTTTTGTTTACACATAAAAGCATATTTTCTGGTGAAACCGATATAAATATTACTTAATTTTTACGAATTTCTTTTAAATAAATATTATATTTTTTTTAATTATAACTCCCATAAGATTGATCTGTTTTTACTTGACATGTATTCTTATAGTGATATTAAAATAAAATTTACCACAATTACAAATTCTTAAAACGCTTATTGTATTTTTTCGAATTCGGCGATTCTTCATGCTGCTATATAATTATACACATAAAATTAACACAAAATAAAAACATATAGAAGTCTCATTTTAAAAGTAGTGTTAATTGAAATTAATTGAATTGTGAAAATAATATATTTTTTTAACTTTTCAATGGTAGGTACCTAGAGATATTTATTGAGATAAATAATTTGAAAGTCTTTGTAATGATTTCATGGCCATATTTCAAGATCGTTTTGCTACCCGATTCATTCAACAGATTTTAAAAAACAACATTTTGCATAATTTTTGTTTTTTGCTTGCTTTTTTATCAGTTCCAATCGTATCTGTTTCGTTTTATACGTTTAACAGTCGTACAATAATTATAAATAACAAGCTCCTCCATCGAGCAGATCTGGCATTTTTTAATGACTATTTAGACATTGACTAAACAATAAGAACAGGCAATATTTTGAAAATTAAATTTGTATTTTTAAAATGTTTTCCTTAACATTTGTCAAAAAAAAAAAATGAGATCACAATCACATATAATAAGAAGACATTTATTAGCCTTCATTAGCACTTTACCTGAATAAAATCAATTAAGTCGTTCGCGCTATAGAATTTTCTGTGATCAATAAATAATTCTTAAGTAACAATAACAGCGATGATAAATTTCCAATAATCCCCCGGTTGATTTTTCAATAATAGTATTTTGATCAAGATGTGATTACGCTTTTAATTATCTTAATACCATTTCCATCCAAAGCACTATTTTGACATACCGTGTCCCTGGATCGACTCATGAATAGGTGAAAAATTCTGAAAATTTTTTAATTAAATTTTTATCTCTGGGGTTCAGCACCGCTTGGATAGACACTAATTTGTGTCATAATATTTTAGTTTCTAAAAATCGTGTTTACCTTGGAATTTTACAAAAAAGTTATTTTTCATGTTAGTGATGTGCCACTTCTGTAGGAGATATGACAAAATGTTATTAGAAAAAGTTGTTCAGAAAGTAATACTGAGTTGTAATACAAAATTTCTAAGCCCTCCACTATTTGATATTTTGTCTTATTTCTTATATTATTACCTACTTTATTAAGAAATAAATAAGAAAAATATCCAAGTAGGCAGTTTTACTTTCTGGACAACTTGTCTTAATAACATTTTGTCATATCTCCCACAGAAGTACTAGTCTCACTAGTGTGAAAAATAACTTTTTTATAAATATTCAAGGTATACTTGATTTTTACAAACTAAAATTATGGCACAAATTAGTTTGTATCCAAACAGGGCTGAACCCCACAAGATGGAAAATCAGACTTTTTCACCTATTCATGCGTCGATCCGGGGACCCCCGGTTTATCAATAGAGCAAAGTTGAATTTTTCTCAAATTACAGTGGAAATTGAGTTTTTGCGTTTCGTCGATTTTATGTTGCCGATTGAGAAATCAAAATAGTATTCCCAACATTCATTGGTGAGCTCTCTTAAACAAACTTCTCAGATTTGGAATTGGATATTCGTGAATTATTCAACTTTTTCGAAATAAGACCTTGAAACGGTCACTTTCGATCGATCGATTCCAGCGTCCAAATATAAACTCGATTTGTGGCCAAGATCCTTTTACCAAATGTAATCTAAGCGGAAAAATGCCTTCGAAATTTAACGTGTTACTAGTGCAATTTTTCAGAAAACCAATTACTGATTTTCTTTGGCTTATTCGAAATTTCATTGCCTTTTTTATGTCTACTCAATGGGCATCTTTTGATCTCGTTTTTGAGCAATAAGGGTTTTTATAAAAAAATTCAAGTTAAAATTGTTTTGTGAATACCATGAATTTGATAAATACCAATCAAAACATTCGGGCCTTTTAACATTGAAAATGTTTAACAAATCGAAGGTGTAACGGTAATACGCGGGCAACGCTATTGGAAGTAGTTTAGAAAATTTAAAATTCTAGGGGGCGAAAATATGGGGGTTGAAACGGTTTTTTGGACACGAAAGCGTTCAGTGTTGCGCATACTTTTTGAAAGATCCAAATTTAATTTTAGTCTAGTTAGAAAGATGATGAACCAGCGCTCATCGTACGGGCTGGGTTTTGAGTCTGTGATGCACAGGGGTGAAGTTACAGGGGTGTAAAGTTGAGGTACGTTTTTAACCTGGTGATTTCTTTTTGTTGATGTTTTGATGAGCAAAAATGTCGATCTGGGTTTTTAGCATTATGTGGACGAATCTGTGGATTGTTCTGGCAGAGTTGGATTTGGGGGTTGAAAAATGGGAAAAAGTTATAAATCGAAAAAAGCTGAAAATCGATATTTGTGTGAAATCGGTGTTTTGAGACCTTTTACTAGTCGATTGTAATTTTTAAGAGAATACGTAATGTGTTTGGGGGAAGGGGGTGGTTAGGTTGGGTATGAAATTTATTTTTTCGTGAAGTTTCGGTGAGAAAAAAGATGAATCTGCTGGTTTTTAATAATTTTTTGGTCGTTGGATTTGGGAGTTGAAAAAATGGAAAACGTTATATTTGTATAAAATTCGATATTTTGAGACTTTTACTGGTCGACTGTAATTTTTTATAGAATCCGTAATGCGGTTGTGGGGGTGGTCGGGGGTGATTTTTTTTTTTTTGTTGATGTTTTGATGAGCAAAAAGTGTCGAATTGCGTTTTTGGCATAATCTGCGGATTATTGAGAATTTTCTGGCCGAGTTGAATTCGGGGGTTGAAAAATGGGAAAAAAGTTATAATTATCGGAAAAAGCTGAAAATCGATCATTTGTGTGAAACTCGGTGTTTAGATACTTTTTACGGGTTGATTGTAATTTTTAAGAGAATACCTGATGTGGTTTGCGGTTTTGAAGGGGGTGAAAATTTTGTTTCGTGCTGAAATTTGGTTGCGTTTTTGGCAGTATGTGGAGTGTGGACGATTCTGTTGGTTTTTAGAAATGTTTGGCTTAGTTGGATTTGGGGGCTGAAAAATGAGAATAAATTATAAATATTAGATAGTAGAAAAAGTTAAAAATATATATTTGTGTGAAATTTGGTGTTTTGAGTTACGGGTCGTTTGTAATTTTTAAAAGAATCCACGAGGCGGTGGTCGGGGGGTGATTTTGTTGATGTTTCGATGAGTAAAAAATGTCGAAATGCGTTTTTGATAGCTTGTGGACGAATCTGTGGGTTTTAAAAACTTTTCTAAGTTGAATTTTGGTGTTGAAAAATAAAAAAGAGCATACTTAGTTATCGGAAAAAACTGAAAATTGATATTTGTATGAAATTCGGTATTTTGAGGCTCTTTACGGGTCGACTGTAATTTTTAAGAGAATTCGACATGCGATGGTGGGGTAGAAAATTTTTCTTTGTACTAAAATTTTGTTGCGAATCACTTCAAAATCGTTACGTGGCGAGTTTTAAGAATATGAATAATAAAAATAACGTTTTGTAATTTTTCCACCTACATATTTTCTAAATTATTAAATAAGGTTTTGAGCAATTTTTTTTTGATTTTGGTCCTTTGTGAAATTGTGAATTTGCAAGTAGATAGTAGATATCAACGGTATTGACTACTGTGGGTTTGTATTTTTTTTAAATTGTTGTAAAGTGTTGCCACTGGCAGAAGATGAACTTAAAATAATTCGATTTATTATAAGTCTTGCCTTCGGTTCGTTTGTTTCCTATTATAGGGGCTATTCTTACTTTTTAATGTAAAATAATAAATAAAAACAGTTTACAGGCCTTTTAATTCAGCTTAATAAAAGCTTGAAAACGTTTAAAACTTTTTTTTTATTTTCATCCCTTGTACATTTTGCAGATTTTGTAAAAATATCATGCTAGACTTGAAAGTTAGCCAAGCTCATTTTCAACGCCTTAACGAAGCTTGCTAAATTGCAACTTCTGTAAATTTTTGTAAGAGACAAATCTAGAGACCAACAGAAGTAATTTTCTACATTTGATTAGAAGTCGATGAATAGTTCGATTTTCGACTCTCGATCTCGATCTCAAAGATATATTCCATTTTTTTGTTCAAAATATACCAATAAAGGAAAAACACTAGGCTCTTCTGTATTGTGGTACAAATCTATAAACTACAAAACAAAAACAATCTGCATGTTGTAATTTATTCAGTTTGACTGGAATAATGCTTATTTCTTTTTTTTCAAGTTTTGCCTACTGATTAATTTTCGTAATAAAATTAAAATCTACTTAAATACAAAATTAACCTACATACACAGTGTATCAACATAGACACAATTTTTTTTATTTTTGGAAATCCAAGCAAATCTAAATATTTGCTGATTGGAACAGTAGGGAGGAAAATATCTCGGAAAATATAGTATAAAAAATATCGAGAAAAATATTTTCCTCTTCTCCTTTTAAATTTGTTTGTTTGGTAGGTCTTTCCTAATAATGTATTTAAATTTGCGGAAATACACTTGCTTCATTATTTTATATGACTAAAGTGAAAGTGTACTAAATTTACTAAATTATTATGAAACTAGTAGTGTCACTAACCATATGAATGCCATTGATAATAGGTATTCTATAGTATGATCAACAACAAAAAAGCGGAAAAGTCCATCAGTATACGAATTTGCACATATAAAAGAAATATATACCTAGTACTGCTGACAATGCGCTGTAGGTTTTAAAAATAACTTTTTAAGTTTTTAGTTATAACTCAGAAAGTTCAGATTTAATTATACAGCTCTCAAAATTCGAACTTATTGCATGAAAGCCATTTAGTTCACGGCGATATATATGTAAAAACACTTTATTTTAAATTATATGTTTTCATCAGTCAGAAATATACAAATAGTATAAAACTTTCATGTGTTATACCACTTCAAAACCAAGACCAAGAATTATTTTGGAAACATTATCTTACAATATCAAAAAAATATCATTTCGAATAATACGATATTTGGTGTTTATTCATGTTATGATTGTCTGGTACTTACTCAAAAAATTATTTTCTTAGATTTCTTTAGATACTGATAATGTAAATATTAGTTTTCATTTTGTTTTAGTAATTTTAATCTGATCTAATAGAAAGTAACGTAACGAAAACGGTTTAAAAGAAATCTCCAAACAAACGTCGAAACCGAGTATGTAGCTAAACGACTCACTTGATAATGAAAGTTTTTGAGATCATTTTTGTAGATAATTTCATGTTCTGCAGAAAAATGTAAGTATGGTTTGTTACACTATCTTGCTTATTTCCGAAATATTTGAAAAAATTCCTTTATATTAACTGCTTGGTGCTAAATCAATGCCAGTTATAATACCCCACACCTGACATATAAATATGGTAGTCGCAGTTTGCATTAATTAACTAGGAAATTCAATGTATATGATACGTCTGGACTATTATCAAAACACTGGAAGTAGAAGTTTGTGCTAAATGTACTATTGCCTTTATGAGTGTGTGATTTTATTTACCTATGCTTGCGGATTTTACTTCTCTTATCACATCAACCTAAACAAAATCCATTAAAAATGCAATGTTTTGTCCAATTTAGAAATCACCTTATAAACACCATTGTTTAAATTGTATTGTTTCAAAATATGTTACGCTCACGTTGCTGTGGATGACGTCAGTTAATTGTTCATAACAAAACACATAATGGTATGCCCAGAAAAAACATCGTTTCTTGGTTTACATTTTTGCAGGAAAGTGGAAAAACGACTTTGTTAACATGTGCATGTCTAATCTTCCTATAATACATTAACCTGTTTCCTGCTGCGTCTGTATATTATTTTACTATCTTCATCTTGGATAGTATGTACGCAAACTAGGTTGAACGGCTGAGTGCAGCTCATTGCATGTCTAGAACTAAATTATATGACTTTTGTTAAGTTCAAAAATTGTATCTCCTTGCTGAAATATATATGCATCAAGGCTAGGTTTGTTTAAGTGTTTAACGAAATTGCGTTATTGCGTTATCCTATCATTTTCCTCTGGTAATTACACCAGAGCCAGAGGAAAATAATAGAAATATAAAAATATTATTAAGATAAGAATTAAATTAATTTGGCTTGAATACTTTTAAAATGTAAGTAACTATACGTTGCTCTTTCGACAGCAAGTTATCTAAAAATTCAGCGAATAATTTATCTAAAATAATAAGTGAAATACTAAACTACTTTTCATGGTTTCGTCTGACAAATATTTCACGAGTCATCTTACTATGTAAGTACGTGGTTGGGTGGATCGTTCTTTTTTTATTTAATAAAAATGATTAAGAGAGCTCAAATATTCTAATTTTTTCGTCATCACTAAAAAATAAGGTCAAAAATTAGGTATGAAATATGTTGAAGACTAAGATATGAAATATGTTGAATTAAAATGAGATTAACCAAAATTTACTGAAAAAGAGAGGACAGAGATCTTAATATTGGATGGTTATGGGAATAGATAAAGAACACACTAAAATTGTGCCTATTGGTCAATGTGGAAATTTGGATAATACTCCGATTATGCAGCTGCATCTTGAAAAGTGGATACAGTCATTGCCAAAGATATGGCTAGAAATGACAACAGCAACCGGTGAATATAAAACCACTGATAATTTAAAAAATATTGTCAATAGTTTTAGATAGTTTAGATAAAAAATGCTTTTTGTGGAAAAAAGGGTTGGGTTTCTCTTTTTAAAATACTTCGCTTCATAAAATTTATCTTTTACTATTTTTGATCTGGGGAAGGTAAAAGAAGGTTGCAAAAAATGTTTTTCTCATTGTCTTTGTTTTCGGTAAGATTACGATCAAAAAAGTTATTATAAAATTGATCGCGAAACTTTTATATTAAATGTTTTCACGTGTGATTAATATTATTTGGTTGTATAACGCATTGAAGGTCATGAAGGTAAGCATGAAGATTTAAAAACTTCATTCTTACGTGTTAAATATTAATATTTCTATTAAACACGTTACCAGCACAGAGATTTAGTTCGAGGGGCATTTTTTTATTGCTCTGGCTTTGTTTTTCTGATAGTCTCAGCTGGTTCTTGTGGAAAAATGGACAGAAACCATGGTATTAGGCAACATGAAGATGAAAACTAAGTAAATTTCTACAAAACCGACGATAAATCAACCGAGCCCACCAAAAGGCGACCCCACAGGGCAAAAAATGAAAATGATTAATACTTTGCAGACTTTTTTTGTGATCTACACATTTCATAATTCGTAAGTGTTACAGAAAACGAGAAAAATGAATAAGCATTTTTTTCCCAGGATGAAAATCGTAAAATAGTAAACCTACGAACGAAAATGAAGAAACCAAAATTGTACTGAATTTCAGGCTCTACAAATTTGATACAAAGGAACTCCAAGTTTTAACAAGTAAACCTTGGTGTAAGTCTAAAGTCTCCCAGAAATTTAAAAATAGGAACATTTCCTGCAGACTTATAAAAAGTTACTCAACGAAGATGATTTTGATTGAAATTTTGGAACATAATGTTGGAAATTAGTGCTATTTTGGAAGAGCCTACCGGAAAGAGATATTTCCAGACAAATGAATAGAAAGAAGGTAATCTATTCTATTCACGTAAACATCCTAATCTAAATCCACTGAATTTTTCTTATGTCTTATCTTATCTCGAGAGTACTGTTAATTCCGTTCTGATAATTTGGAAGGTTACGGGCAAGAAGGGCAGAAGTTGAGATAATACGTATAAGTAAGACTTGACGTCGAATAATTAGTCTTTAAAGCTTTCAAGAATGATTACCTAACATATTGTTTAAATGTTAATTGTGGCATTTCATAAATTATTTCTCTTCCTTTTCTTTTTTGGGCTTTATTACCACATTTCTTGATATTCCTATCCAAAAAAAGTTGATTTATCTAAAAAATATTCAAATTAACCAGTTTAAAACTGGGAAATAACCTGTACGCCTTTGACGTAATGTCAGAGGAACAGTTAGAGGGTGTTTTTTGACAATTGAAATTAAATCATGATACTAAGTAGGTTTTAGTATCATGGAATTAAATTAATATACAAAAATACTGCGCTGACGTTTCGGAAACTATATCCGTTTCCTTTTTCAAAGTTTAGGCTTTAAATTTTTATGTAACGTGTAGAATAACACGGCATAAAATAAAAATTGTTTATATCATTTCCATAGATACTTACCATAGAAATGTTGAAAAACATCCTACATAATTAATTTTATTGAGTTCTTCTCTCAATATTAGTAACCAAGTTGAACAAAATTCTAACAATTTGATACGCATTTATCTTCTTTAAGTAAAATTATTGCAGATTCTTTGATTTTTCTTTTTTTGTTGTCTGCTTCTTTGGGCAAAATTTTTGCTGAATCCCATTTTTTCCTGTGATCGTTTTCCCAAGCATTTTCACAAATTTTAGATTTTTAGAATTTAGAAAAGGTGATATAGGAAAAGGTGATGTAGAAAAATCTAAAATTTGTGAACATGCTTGGGAAAACGATCACAGGATAAAATGGAATTCAGAACAAATTTTGACCAAAGAAGCAGACAACAAAAAAAGAAAAATCAAAGAATCTGCAATAATTTTACTTAATGAAGATATATGCGTATCAAATTGTTCGGTAGAATTTTGTTCAACTTGGTTACCAATATTGAGAAAAGAACTCAATAAAATTAATATTATTTAGTATATTTTTCAACATTTCTATGTATCTATGGAAATGATATAAATAATTTTTATTTTATGCCGTGTTATTCTACATGTTACATAAAAATCTAAAGCCTAAACTTTGAAAAAGGCCTCTGACATTACGTCAAAGGCGTAGAGGTTATTTCCCAGTATTAAACTGGTTAATTTGAATATTTTTTTAGATAAATCAAATTTTTTTTTGATAGGAATCTCAAAAGACGTGGTAATAAATCCCAAAAAAGAAAAAGAAGAGAAATAATTAACATATTGTTCAGTAGATGACGGTACGAATAATAATTATTCATTAATTATTATTATTAATATTATTATTTATCCACTACTACTAAATAATATATTATATATTTTTCGTACGAGCTTGCGGAAAATACCACTTTTCCGCACGCATTTTAGTTTTGAAAGTTGTACTTTTCCGCACTAGTGCGGAAAAACGTATTTTTCCGCGAAAGTAATTATATTTTTATATGCATTTTTGGGTAATTTTATACAAATTTAATGAAATTAAATCATTTCTATTTATACTAACTCTTTTGAAGTAGCTCCTATAACTTTAAATATCAAAAAATCACTTAGCATATAGTCATAACTGTCTCATTTTGACGTTTCTCAGTCACATAACAATTAACAAACGTCAAGGCAAACAGTAGCATCTTTTTAAAGTAGAGTCGAGTGTCTTAATTAAGTAAAAAATGTATTCATCACGCTCCTAGTCGCGTGCGGAAAAGTACAACTTTCCGCACTTGTAAGGAAAATAACTTTCCTACGAGGGTGCGGAAAATACCACTTTTCCGCACGCATTTTAGTTCCGAAAGTTGCACTTTTCCGCACTAGTGCGGAAAAGTACATTTTTTCGCACTAGTGCGGAAAAGTGCATTTTTCCGCACTAGTGCGGAAAAGTGCAACTTTCGAAACTAAAATGCGTGCGGAAAAGTAATTATATTTTTATTTGCATTTTTGGGTAAGTTATAATTACATTTTGAAAATGTGATCACGCTCCTAGGAAAAATATTGTTCCTAACACATGCGGAAACTGTCTTTTCCGCATTCGACTGCTTGACCGAACTCCGCTTCGCGTCGTTCGGTCAACGGCAGTCGTGTGCGGAAAAGTACAACTTTCCGCACTTGTTAGGAAAATAACTATTTCAAAATGTTATTAAAGTGGCATGACATGTGAGTCAAAGCAAGAAATTAATTGTAAACAACGTTGACTGTTAAATTTAATCAGGCAGTTCTTTTGACACATAACGGCCTACTCATAAAAAATGTTAAAAATAAGTAGTACTTCTAAATATCTCCAGTAAAAGATTTAGTCAAAAATAGTTGTGGCTATTATTCACTCGGGTAATTTGCGACACTCGCCTTCGGCTCGTACCGTAAACTTTCACCCTCAAGAATAATATAGGCCATTATATTGTGGAATAAACTACTGTAAATATGTGTATGTATAATATGTATGTGATAAGTTTGTCTTGTATATAGTTTCGTAATGTTATATAGGAATTACCTGTTTTACATTTCATTGACCATTAGAAAACATTATATGTAACCAGTACCTAAAATAGCTGATTGGTTTGTCTTATATCATCTATATGATCAAAAAAATGCCAATAAATTTTGGTATTATTATTATTATTATAATTATTATTGAAGCAAAAATTGATATTCAAATATTTTTTTAAATTTGACCGATACTTTCCTGTTGAAGGTCAGAAAGCTTTGAGACTGCGAACATGATCATTAGGAAGTTGAACAACTTTTGCCAGGGTCATAGATGCATAAATATAATACATATTTATGAAGTTATTGCTATTATGTTTTTCTCCCGGTTTTTCTACACTTTCGAAGTAAATAAATTACAATAATATAAATGAAGTGTATCTTTAATAAAGAATATCAGATGTACATATTAAAACGAATAAATATTTTTCATATTTGTCAGATATATTTTTTGTTAATTCACTTTCTTTTAAGGTACAATTCAGACGATTTAAGTTTTTCTGCATTATTCAATAACAGCCTAGAATGTTTTTAAATTGTACTAGGATGCTTCGCCCCAAATAAATATAGTTTTCTTTTTAAAACGTCCACTCATAAAAAATTAGTGTCATCCATTGTGTAAATCAAAACTAAAAATTAAAATGATGATATTCTACTACTTTAAATTTAATTACGTGTTGTTCCCAAACCCTATCACCTATCACACACTAGTCTTGTATGAAAAAATTAAAGTATATTTTTTGTTTCAGTTAAAGAAGACCTAGGCGAATCAGTTCAGGTGTCGTACAAGAACAACGTCGTTCCTATCTTCGTTATTACTATGCTAACAATTGCTGGAGTCATCGGGATTGTAGCTATAGCATTGAAAATTGCAGGTAAAAAAATTATCGAAGACTTCGATAATATCTCAATAGCGTCAGAAATATCAACTAGCAGCTGTAGCACAGTGACAGATGTAGAAATAACCTGTGAGTCAAGGCAAAATAAAAACTTTAGTAAGTAAGACACATCAAATATGTGTGTGATAGACTCCTTGCATACGTAGGAGAGCTCGATTTATATAAAGTTAACAACAAAAGAAAAGCAGTGACTAATTTTATACAAATTCTGTTGTGGGTTGTTTTGTTTCTCAGCAAAATAAACGGCAATAGATATTTTGCCACTTACATATTTTTGAGGATTTGATTTGTAGCTATATTTGCCTTTATGTAATACCAGTGATGTACATTGGTAGTGGCAACCCCTCAAAGTTAATAACAATACATTCCTCTACATAAAATATTTCCTTGTGATAAATTTGTTGGTATAAAATAAACAACTTTTTTTTTAATATTATTAGGAGACTAATAAGTTAACTAAACTAAAACTGAAAGTACATTTTTGCATTATGTATCTATTATTAATATTTATTAATAGGGTCGCTTAACTTAAGACAATTGCGTATTGCTGTGATATACTAGGTGTTTGCTTAAACCTTTTTCGTAACTTGATTACGGGAAAGTTTAAACAATGTTTTGTTGTTGTAGAACACTGGGTATAGTATGCAATTGGAGTTCTTTTATTTATTTTTCGACAATTTAGTGATATTTTGTAGGAAGTTAGATCATTTTGTAGGTTTCAATAAAGTTAATTTAGTAATTCTAAGACTATTATTATTACTCCTTGCTAATTCCTTTTACCTACAAATATAAATTATCATGATCCTAGTCGGAATATTTTAATCAGGGTTATAAATAATATAACGATTTGTGCTACTTCTTATTAAGAATTAAATACACATTTACAAAAATAGAAACCTGAAGACCACGGAAGCGTAAACATGAATTACTGCGAGTCATTTACGTTTGTCGTTTGTTCGTTTTTTACTAATGAAGAAGGATCGCCCGTAGCGTCACAGCTTGTTATTCTATTGCATATAGAACGCGATCAATATTAATCAAGTCAAATAATAATACTAACCACGCCCAGACCTCGTAGTATCTACGATCTGAAGAAAAGCTACCACGTACCCAGTTCCTTATATTTTGACACCTACCTACAACCTTTATGTTTAGAGAGTTAAAAAAAATATAGAGACAAAAGTTGTAGATTTTGGTGTATCTTTTGCCGAAAAAACATAAAACCAAATAGCATCGAGAAGTAGAGAAATATACACACTTATGCTGTTTTAAATGAAACACCCTGTATATTTTTGCATATTTTGAGAGATCATTCTTAGCTGATTCCAAAAATATATAATATGATGACATTTGCTCAGGTTGTTTTTAAAACAGTATGCCTCTTTGTATAAAACAGTTCGCGTAGAATAGGTGGTATAGGTTGCCATGAAAAAAAATTGACAAAATATTTCTGATAATTTCTGAGTTTAAAGTCAGATTTTTTCAAAATCCCAATTATTTTAAAATGGGTTATTCAGATGTGGAAAACATACTTTTATTTGTCATTCATCAATTTTGATACTCACCTATAGAATTTATTTATGGAAATATGTATGGAAAAAGTGTATAAACAAAAATTATAGATTTTTATGTGAAATATATATTTCGTAGATAAGAAATAAAACAAAAAAACATCAGAAAGCAAACTGTCAGTAATTGTCAGAAATATTTTGTCATTTTTTTTTTATGGCAACCTATGTTCCATACGATAATGTTTTGCATAATATTTCCGGATAGAGCAATATATTATACAGGGTGTTCTGAAAAACACTAGCATAAATTCAGGGCCTGATAGAATTTCAAAAAATATTACAATTTGTTCCTATGTACCATGAGCGTATCTTTTTCCATTTTCAAGATACAGGGCGTTAAAAATAATTTTTTAAAATCTAGTTTCGGTCCTATCTTCCACAACATTCGACCAAATGAGCTGAAATTTTGCTATGTGGGATTTCTGGGGATGCTAAATGCTCTGCTGTTATTAATTTTTGGCTATATCATCAGTACAGTACTCCGTGGGAACATTTTAGGTCCTAACTTTTTTGAGATTAATCTTTTTGCCCCTTTTGTCACTTACTGTTATGGCAAATTTTATTCTAAACAAAAAAGGTGCTCTTGTAAGAAGTGCTAAAATTTGCCCGTTTTCGAGAAAAACCAGGCATAGTGCACCAAAGTCGAGCAGCTGGTATCCCAAAATGTTGGTTTTTATTTCAGTAGGCTTTGGCACCTAGTTGTTATTACTATTAGTTTCATTAATAAAACTCAAAATCAAAGTTATTATTTGAATGGTAATGATAAAAAGTAATAGTTAGTTTATTTCTGGAAAAGTTTAACAGTTTTAACACACACTGAATACAATTGAAAAAAAGAATAACTAATTATTACTAGCAGAAAATTAAAATTTAAGGACAATTATTTTCAACGCCCTGTATCTTGAAAATGGAAAAAGATACGCCCATGGTTCATAGAAACAAATTGTAAATTTTTTGAAATTCTATCAGCCCCTGAATTTACGAGTGTCTCCACGCAGGAATAATCATTTGGATCCATGACGTCACCAGATCGGTGACCTTCTGTTAACTACCCACGACACTTATACTTGCTTTACTCGCATCGTGTCAGTGGTGCGATGGCCTAGCGGAAACGAGCCGGTCTGGCATGCAGAAGGTTCCGGGTTCAAATCCTACACCTTCTTGTTTTTTTTTTTTATTAAATGCGTCAGTCACGAGGTCTATTATTGCACAGGCTGTTCTCACCTGTGATAATTGCGAGTTAGAAGCCGGAGGCAGGTTAGATATGTGTGTTATTCCCCTGATAAAGGATTTTTTTTATTAGATTAAAGGAATTTTTTTTTATTAAAAGGTCTGTTGTGAGTTAGAAGCCGGAGGCGATAGCCGGAGGCAGGTTAGATATGTGTGTTATTCCCCTGATAAAAGATTTTTTTTTAATTATATTAAAGGAATTTTTTTTAATTTTATTTAAATTTGCCATTTTAGTCAAAATTACGTGTTTTTTGTGTTTTTATGATATGTATTTAGGGATAAACTAATGTTCCTTCTTTAACATAAAAGGATACTGCACCCTCCCGCGGTCACCGATCTGGTGACGTCATGGATCCAAATGATTATTCCTGCGTGGAGACACTCGTCTGAATTTATGCTAGTGTTTTTCAGAACACCCTGTATATTTTTGGCAATTACAATATATGTATTATATATTTTTGGAATCAGAGAAAAAGGATCTTTCAAATTATACAAAAATATACAGGGTGTTCTATTTAAAAAAACATAAGTTGTCTCTTTTTCTACTTTCTGACGCCATTTTGTTTTACTTTTCTTCATGTAGTCAGTAACAATGTTTATTATTTACTATGCAATATTTTAGAGATTTTTTTTTTAATAAGAAAGATCTAGTTAGTCAGTTCAGCTACTGATTACGACCAAAAAAAATATGAGACACAAAGTTGAGTACCAGAGGTCTTTCGATATCACGGTACACTAATAATCAATATCTGTCAAGCTTCATATCACGGCCACTTAGACTTAATACCATAAAATAGCTATTAACTGTCATATTAAAAACAAATGCCATGTTGCGATACATGGTTGAAAAGAAAATTTAAGGACGTTATCGTTAATCAGATAGATAGATAGAAAAAATATAAGGGTATTTACCATTTAAAATAATAAAGTTTGGGTCACTTCCGCTTAAACCGGAAGTTGTCGAAAATGTTTAAGTAACTCAGAAAAAGGACAATAATTATGCATGCAATATACTTAAATAACAAAGTTACAGAGTGTTACATGTCTCCTGTGTCACTCGGTATACTAATTAAGGTAATGGGGATATAGAATAAGTCGAAAGCAGATGTTTGTCGAGGATCATTTTCTTAATTGATCACAATAGAAATGTATTTGGTAAGTTAAGGCGCTCGTACACTTAACGGCGACATTTGCCGCTCTGTAAATCGTGAACTGTTAATCCTACAACAGGGAACTTTAGATATAGATAATTGTATGCTCTGCAACATTGATAATAACTTCTTTTTCATAAAATCAACAGTATGCGAGATATTTTGAAAAAACCATTTCAAAAAAACTTTAAGACCTTATTGTGATTCAAAAAAAAAGTATTCAATAAAAAGAAATGGGAAATAAGGTCCCTCGAGATAATAGTGGAAAACATGTCCTCCAATATGGTCAACTTTTTGGTTTTACACTCAGGAGGCACCCCCGAACCCAACCTCTCCACTAATCCCTCATGCTAAAGGCCACCCTAGAATGTTTGCATTATGGGACTAATAAATTCGTTAATTTGACTGAATTATAAATTCCGCTATAACTAATTAAATTTTGTGACTACTTATACAGAGACCTTTAAAACAAGTAAGTTAATAAATAAATAGAAGCATCAGAAAATTTAAATACCTACCTATGTTCTAAAATCCCAGGAATCCACACAACAAATTAATAACGATAGAGTATGGTGTAAATTAAAAAATATTTTTAATGTACCTACGTCACAAAATTGTTTAGTCTATCACATAAAATGCTACCTAGATATTTGTGAGTTATCTCCTGAATCTGGTAGTTACAATTAAGATATTTACCATTCTACCCGCCGCGCCAGCTGGCAGGATAAATTTATAAAATAAAATAACAACTAATCTTAGCAAAAGCGTGTATTTTTATAATCATCTAATTTAACATTACGATCTTGTTTTCCATGTTCAACTGAGGCTTAGGAAACACGAAATTCCTCATATTTTCATTCAGTTCTTCTAAGGCCAACTGAGCCTGCAGCCTCATAACGTCATCCTTATCGTTATTGTATATATCCTTGAGCGTCCTATAGATCGGCAAGATGTCATCTTTGAGGAATGCAATCATTTCATTATCAAGGCCGACGAGCAACTGTCTTATAACGGTAACGGCAGCGCGACGTGCCTCCAACGACTTATCTGTAGCAATGATGGCGTGAACACAAACCAATACCTGGAGAATAAATCAAATAGTAGAATTAGAATTCACAGCTGTACACAGGCCCGCTATGTACTCGAAGACGGTTTATAAGTGCGATAACACACTGCACCGATATTCATGTCCAGAGAGGTTAAACATTCGAGAGGTTAATAATGTACTAGATTTACTAGACACAAATAGGTAGGTATAGGTAGGTATAATGTTGTAAATATACTGTTTGCCATGGAAAAATACTTTGTTGCCTTGCAAAAATGCAACGTCTAAGTTTGTATCGATGTATCGTTTTGCCTTTTTGGGGAAACTACCAACATGGTTGTTTACTATAATTTAATTTCGAATGTTAAATTTCTGAGTTAGATTCAATCGATCTCTGGTTCAAAAATATCGTCATCGGGCAAATCGCTACTGTCTGGGTTTAAAATGTAAATACTGCTATTTTCAGAATTTTTGATGGTCAAGCCACTTGATATGTTCATCTCTCTAACCCCTAACAACCCCAAGTTTAAAATTTCAAATGAAACTACCCTACTTCTAACACATCATTTTCAAGTCTTTTCCATCGCTAATACATTGGTGCATCGTTTTTGGGAGTTATTGGCTAAAAACGAAAAAGTTTGTATCGATGTATTAATTGTTGCGCCTTTTTGGGACATTGCCAACATGGTTGTTTACTATAATTTTATTTCAGATGTTAAATTTCTGAGTTAGATTCAATCGATCTCTGATACAAAAATATCGTCTTAGGGCAAATCGCTACTGTTTGGGTTTAAAATGTAAATACTGCTATTTTCAGGATCTAAAATTATTAATATCCAATGTGCTCCATTAATATTATAAAGCATCCATATATATCTTACATTTTCTAACGATTTAACATAAGAAGAAATTTGCAAATATTTTCTTCACTGAATAATATTTGAACAGTTATGTTTGTAACGAAGTGATTTTTTCCGTTGCCTAAAATATTTCCGTCACTTTCGTACACCCTGTAGCATCTGGTAGTGTTTAATTTCTGATTTATTTAAGTTAAGTTGAGCTGTAAAAGTCGCTGGTAAACAAGAAGTAATTTAATTGATTCATTTAAAATATAGTTCAGTACTCTCGGATCATCCCCGGTATAGTTAAAATCCGCGATGAATTACCAATAATATAAAAAGTCAAGTCGGTAGAAAAAATCATCAGATTGTTAAAACATTAATTGCGAGTAACATATTTCCGGTTTCAGATATACCGAGTAACCGTTGTAAATTATGTAACGCGCTTGGGCTTGGTAGGAAACATATGTATTATGTATACTTAATACAAAACAAAATCCGTTCCCCATCAAGAATTATAAACGAAGAGCATTGCCTATATCGGCACATTTTTTGTTGGCCTCAAGGTCAACCGTTGTGACGTCAACTATAGTGACGTCACAACGGATCTATGTGTCTGTGTGGGTGTGTGTGTGTGTGTGTGACGGATCTGATATATAAATTTCTACTTTCGTTTCACATTTTTCTGATACAACTATCTTTCTTTTTGTCGTTGCGTCTTCCCCACTGTTCTTCTTCTAGGGAATTGTCGATTTCTTTCTTAGTCGTATTTCCTTCACCAGATTTTATTTTTTTTCCCTTGATACGTTCCCAATTTCGAGGTCAATGACTATTAGATCAGTTTTTATTCGTTTGTGAATCTGTTTAACAAACCGACCAACTTCTAGACTTGTCTGTCCACCAAGAATGTATTTTTACAGTTTTATATCAGGACTCGACATTAGAATTAGGTACTGTAATGTCCAGTACCAAGTATATCTGATCAGGTCTGATCACAATGTCACAATTGGCATTAGACATTTTAAAAGGTACTGTGCAAATGCCTCTGATTTGAATTGAGTTTTTTTAACTAAAAACTCAAATATCCAACTATTTTGAAAATTACAAACTTTCTAACAACTGTCAATATGGATTTAGGTCTAAAATGTCTACAACCTTAGCTATAATTAACTAATATAATAAATAAAGGTTTTGATGCCAAAGAATTTATACATGTACAGTTTTTAGACTTAAGCAAAGCTTTTGACTGTGTGTCTCATGACATTTTAGTAAAAAAATTAAAATTTTACAATTTTTCGGAAAACAGCAGAAATCTGATTCAGTCGTACCTCACCGAGAGGTCTCAGTTTCAATGCAGTTTCAAATTCGATTAATATTAATTTTGGTTAGGCAAATACAAACAAAAGAGTGACGTTTAATAGGGTTAAATAATACAGGAGATAAGATTAATGCCATATACCCCAAAAAAGAAACATGATGCAGCTACGGACACGTGTTTCGGAGTTATTGCTCCTCGTCAGCGTAGCGTAGCTAAATAAAGAATATAAGATCTAAAGCAATAACTAATAAAGGTTAGAAAGCACAGTACACAGTACTCAAATTCGTGCTTTCGTGCATCATGGACCACGATTGCAGCCTCAAATGACAGCACTCGGCACATTGAGCTCTATGCGTACTGCTCTATTTCTACCTAGGCAAATACAAACAAAAGAGTGACGTTTAATAGGGTTAAATAATACAGGAGATAAGATTAATGCCATATACCCCAAAAAAGAAACATGATGCAGCTACGGACACGTGTTTCGGAGTTATTGCTCCTCGTCAGCGTAGCGTAGCTAAATAAAGAATATAAGATCTAAAGCAATAACTAATAAAGGTTAGCTGTCATTTGAGGCTGCAATCGTGGTCCATGATGCACGAAAGCACGAATTTGAGTACTGTGTACTGTGCTTTCTAACCTTTATTAGTTATTGCTTTAGATCTTATATTCTTTATTTAGCTACGCTACGCTGACGAGGAGCAATAACTCCGAAACACGTGTCCGTAGCTGCATCATGTTTCTTTTTTGGGGTATATGGCATTAATCTTATCTCCTGTATTATTTAACCCTATTAAACGTCACTCTTTTGTTTGTATTTGCCTAGGTAGAAATAGAGCAGTACGCATAGAGCTCAATGTGCCGAGTGCTGTCATTTGAGACTGCAATCGTGGTCCATGATGCACGAAAGCACGAATTTGAGTACTGTGTACTGTGCTTTCTAACCTTTATTAGTTATTGCTTTAGATCTTATATTCTTTATTTAGCTACGCTACGCTGACGAGGAGCAATAACTCCGAAACACGTGTCCGTAGCTGCATCATGTTTCTTTTTTGGGGTATATGGCATTAATCTTATCTCCTGTATTAATTTTGGTGTGCCGCAAGGTTCCGTCCTAGGTCCAATACTTTTTCTTATTTGTATTAACGACCTACCAAATAGCAATAACTTAGTAAACTTTACTCTTTTTGCGGATGATACAACTTTGGCTCAAACCCATAATGATTCCACAGTCATGATATCTGAAGCCTATAATTCTCTATCTATTGTCCAAGATTGATGTTTAAGTAACCAGTTGATCCTTAATCGTGACAAAACAGATTCATGTTTCATGCAGATATCGATGGAAATTTATAGATCAGGAATAATTGGCGATAATTCCTTTCTCTTATGGTCTAAAACTTTACCGACATAATTCCATAATTCTTTTTTTTCTAGGCCCGAGATTTAATTTTGTGTAATTATTAGTTTCTAATAGGATAATATTCATCTCTAACTAAACAAGTATGTGAACGAAATCATATTGAACGCAATGATGGATCAGCTAGAAAAATCACGCTTCCAACAAACATTGCATACAACAGCTTTTACTAAAATATCTACACGATGCTAACGTTCTTCCTTGGCTATTTCCTAGATGTATCCCTTACAGAATCTCTATAGATCATAGGACGACTATTTTAACGCCTGGATTTATCTCCTAATCAATAATCAATAAGGATCCAGTCTATCTGAAGGGTTGCAAAATTGAAAATGACCTTTGACAATATAACTATGTACTTGATTTGGGAGTAAATCGTTGTTTATATTATTTTCTTGTAAAACATTAATACAAAATTTTCATTTACAGCCCTTAAATATATCTGAGGTGCTTTTTCTATGGCAAACAACATATTTTATTAATAGTAGTAGTAGTAAAAGCATAGCTATGTTTTGACAAATCATGAGTAAGTATTTAGGAACATCAGAACATCAAATATTGATAATGTGTACCGGGGGGATTTTAGGATTTCTTTTCTTCAGACTGTCAAAGTTACTGAAACTATTCGAGTAAAAATTAACAGCTTGATCTACGTTCAAAGTGATTCTGCACCTACAGTAGAAATATAAATTAAATTCAATTACCTCTGTAACTATTGTTCCTAACTTATACCCAAGGACGCGACAAATTTCTCCCAAATTAGACAAACTGGAAGCTCGGATTAAGTGATCATCGTCCTTCGTCCCCATTAAAAATGTATTCAGTAGCAAAGGTTTGTATTTCGGAGCCATTTCACCTGAAACAGATATTATTTTAGGAATGACATCATAGAATTTTGCTTGTTTGTTACTTTTTTAAAAAAACAGTACTAATATTAACCAATAATTTTATATTGACAGTATACATAATAATCAATAAATAAAAAATATCCAGGGTTAGAACGAAATACTCAAAGCCAATAAGGTAAATAAGGAAATTAAAATAATGATTTGTAAGACTTTTATACTACTACTACTACTAGACCTGGAGTGAGAACGAATGCAAAGTTACTTCAGGTAATTTTATACTTGTCTTTTAATATTTACATATTTTATAAAAATAGTTTTCGTGCATATATGTCAATTCAATTAAAATTGTTAAAACAATTATTTATGTTATACCAATTATATCTGATTATTAATGGTTTCAAAAAAATTGATCCAGTGGCTTAGTAAATTTTAGGGAAGGTATCATGAATATGTAATTAATTTATGGATAGGAAAATACCGAAGCTAATTTACAACTTTTTTTTTCTTCTTCTAATCGTGGTGTCGATAATTAAGGCCACTAGCCATAATTCAATAATTTTTTAATTTATTTTATTCGGCTTTATTTCATTTTGAACTAATGTAGTTTACTTTATCTTAAATAACAAAATGTTTATTTATTGAACTTCGGACCTGCCAAATGTACAAAAAATTGGTAAATAAAATATTTTTTTCTGTTCTATTCTAATTATGGAATATCTACTAAGAGTTATTTCTAAGACGATGTAGATTGCAGAGGCAATCGCTGCAGATTTTGCTCGTGATTTTGATTATTGATCCCAATAAAGATTAATATTTTTTTTATAACAAAAATATATTTACGCGCTAAACTCTTATTTTAAATTAGATTACAAAACTTGGCCCAAACAAGTGAAATTAAATAATATCTTGTAAAAAATATTAACATGTCTTGTCAAAAAAGTTATTTTTCTATTGGTTTTCGCATAAGAAAATATAATCTCTAACCAGAAAAAAAATTAGTTTAGCTAAGATAAATGGTAAAAAGGAAAGAACTAATGATGAATATAACCACCATTGACTTAATTACCTTTTAATCTATGAAGGCAATATAATGACAAATGAAATTATAACAACAGAAATTAACTACAATTAATTTGATTGTGGTCCATTCATTCCTTCTAATAACTGCATTTTTCCCATAAGAGGTAATTGTTGCTTAGTGTACAAAAAGAACTGTAAAATTATTCACACGGCAAAAATGAATAACTGTGTTAAAATAAACGAATTGTTAACAAAATGATTATAAAGAATAAAAGAAATAGACAGTAATTAACAAAAGATGTGAATTAAGTGAGATTTTTTCACATAGCATTAAAATATCGTCACTGACTGAATTTGTCAATAAAATAAATAGAATAGAATTTACACATCTTAAAAAATTCTAAACCGATATTTTGATATTATTTCATTTAATATTAATTATTCAGTTTTTCATATTATGTTAATAAAAATAACAGTATATTTAGAAGACCATACAATTTGTCCTTTCGCCTGTCTGTCCGTTCATTCTCTTGTCTGTCACGTTTCTTGTATGTAGGATGACGTAAGAAAACCTGATTACCTGATACAATGAAATTTGAAGTATTAATAAAAATGCTATGGTACTGTTACGCATGTGAAAAAAGGGCTAAATACAATATATGAATGCGTGCGTGTGTTGTAGTGTACAAGTGTAGTGTGTATAGTGTATAGCATAGAATGAGTGGGTGAGTGTAAGTGAAAAAGTAGATAATCTTAATTTTTTTTGTTTACCAACACCGTAGTCCCTTTTAAGAGAATTATGCGATCGGACTTACACAGGGAAAAAGTGTTTAAATCGGATTCTCATTATTCAACCACGGAGAAATCGCTCTCGGGATTCCTCAAGGATTCATTGAAATCAGTTCTCTTTGTTTTATTCATAACCGACCTACAGGAAAATGGCACCGTACTCCCTTGAGAAAATATCCATTCAGAATTACACAGAGTAAAACTATTTAAGTCGGATTCTTATTATTCAACTACGGGAAATTGTTACTGGGTTCCACAAGGATTTATATTGAAACCAATATTTTTTATTTTATTCATAACCGACCTACACCAAGCATAAAATGGCAATCCTTAACGATTTGAGAATATGGTAATAAAATATGATAATACCTTAAACCTAACTAAGATTACAAAAATTACAAAATTAGTGCATATGTGCATAGGAAAAGAAACAATTCTCTAAGTACTGTCACAAATCATTTTGCATATATTTCAAACTAACAGATAAACCTACATTGGTCTGCACATTTAGAACGTTATCGAAGAAACACAACAAAAGAACTTAAAACAAGAAATAATTTAAAAGCCCTGCTCATGACTCATCATTGTTTACCTTTAAAGGTAATAAGTAAGCTTATTTGTATTTACATGCAGGCAGAGAAGTCGTAAGTCACCACCTTCAATCTATCGTGAACATTTTATTGTTTAAATTAATCTTACATTCTTTAGATAAATGGTTCAAATAGAAAACTTTAGATATATATTACTTTTAAATAAAACAGATAACTAAATCTCTTACGAATTTCGAGACCAAATCACTAGTAGGTATCTCTCCAAGCAATGCTATTGCATTCAGTCCTGAGTCCAGTCAAAAATGTAGAAATCAATTAAAACAGTGTTAATTACTTGTAGAAGAGTTTTTGGGTTGTCTTCCACATCGAATATTTTGAAATTTTATCGGGAACTTTCAGAAGAAGATCACGACAATATGATCTACAAATCATCAGCCCTCGAAACCCTTAGCATTTTTCCAATTAGTGCTAAATAGAAAATTAACATTCGAGACAAAATTTTGTACTTTACCTTACAACGACATAGTTGTTAAAATGTATAATAACATTACTTAGATAAAAACTTTTTAGCTCCCTAAAAAAAACACAAGAGACAAAAGTGCAAACGTCATGATCCTGCTATTTAATTTCAGCCCAGGTTGTTAGTTATCTACTAGGAAACATCAATTTGTTGACACTTTTGCACTAAGGCTTAATAGTTTGTGCGGAAATAACACTAGCATACTTTGAAGGGTTCTATGCCAAAACATATAAAGGAAAGTTCCTATGAAGATGAATCCGAAATAATAATGAAAATGTGATATTTATTGGATCCAGAAATGCTTCCTAACGAAGCTACGCCCCTGGTATGAAAATATGGTGTTTCTTGATTATTTTAAGGACTACTACTACTAGAAGTAGAAGTAGTGGTAATTTTATCATGAGAAATTGTTTGGTGTAGATGACAGCGCGGGGGGCGTATCGTTTTCCTTTAAGACCCCATTGAAAAATTCGATGTAAAAAAGAATGATTAATCGATTCAAGATATCAAAGTTGGCTTGTTTTAACCTGACAGAAATGTCATTAAATGTGCATACATAAATAGAGTGAACTGAATTCTTACCACATGTTTATTATTTATCATTACAAAAGGTGTTCAAAATGCATCCCATTCATTTTGATGCAGCATCTCACTCGCCCTTTTATAGATGTCCTTAGAGTCCATTTTCTAAACGCTAAACATTCGCCAAAGTTTCTAACTCCGTTGACTCAAAACCGATTTTGATCTTTTTTTTTCGGAAAAAAATTATAGAATAGTTCCCCATAGGTGAGAAGGTGTGCTTTTTATTTTTTCAGTTGTTATTAACAAATAGGTGTTTTTTAATACACTCAACATAAAAAAAAATATTAATTATTAACTTTTATGTGTTTAAACAATTGCTTGAAATTAAATAACGTAAGGTTTTGTGGGTAGCAGATTACGAATCTGGCCTCAAAATCGGTCTAAATACAAAATGGCGTCGAAAGTTTTATTTTTTTATTTTTTTTATTAGATGTCTGAAGGTTTCTAACGAGGTTTCTAAGGTGAATGACATTTGACATTAAAACACAACTAAAATAAAAAGTGGTGAATCCAAAATGGCGGAAAAGTGTCCATTTTTTTTCGTATATTATTTCTTATAGGTAGGTATAAGGGATTTTTGGCTCGCTGATTTATTAAAATTTATCAAAAATGGAAAATGGTGTCTGAAAAATAGTGGAAGCAAGTGGTAGAAGAAATGAGTATTAAAGATATTATATTTTTTAATCTGTTTATTAAAATTAATCCAAGATATATTAATTAAAAGCAAGAAGAAAATTATTCAGTTTTTAATTTCTTCTTCCTCTACTTCTTCCATATACACAGCCGGTCGTGAATTAAGGCAACTAATTCCGCCACAATTACTCCAAATCGCCGAACAATAAAGACCACTTTTTCTACCCACAAGCTGGCTCGAAATCATTTTTGCAGTTGCAAAACATAATTTTTAGGATGTTTTGTGAAGCTGGTATTTATTGCTTGCAATTGTTTAAATATACTTCTTTTATGTCGGTAAAATGAACCGTTCTCGAGTAAAATGCTGTAGCACAATAAGGAGAATTAGGTATGTAAAATTTAAGTTGTCTATTAAAGAATGTGCCAAACTGTAACAGTAGGTTCTTTGAGTAAAAAAAATCATTTTAGCTGAACATACCTTAGTACCCTTTGGCTTCCTTAAAAGGTTAGCAATTTTTTTACTTAATTTTTTTTTAAATTGCTTAATTTGTTAAATTAATAATATCTCTCTTCTTAAAAACTGCATTTTATCTATTATACTGTATTATCTTACTGTCAGTTTTAGTCATGTACCTAGTAGATTTGTAATTTAAATTTTACATAATTCTCTTTATTGTGCTACAGGAAATTTAAAAACATTTTCCTCGAAAACGGTAGTTTTCCTTTTTTACGAAAAATTTAATGCTGCATTAAAAACAAATATTACTTTTTAAAAAAGTTGATGCTCAAAAAATTAATGACTAAAACAAATGAAAAAATTAGGCCTTCGTAGCGCCCTCTACGTTATTCGCCACAATTGTTAACACGACTTTTCTCGATGTCCCAAAAAAATCCCATAGATATACCAAATTTTGATGAAATCACGTTCATAGTAATACAGATATAACAAAAAATTTAAATAAAAAATTTCTATTAACGGTCCATAACTTTTTAATGATGCAAAATAATGCTAAGGTATGTGCAGCTAAAATGATTTATTTTTACTCAAGGAACATACTATTACATTTTGGTCCATTCTTTAATGGACACCATGTACAACAATAATGACAATGATATTAATTATGATTACAACAGCAATCGGTTTTTGTAGAAAAATTCCCGCGTTCTTTTCCCTGTTGATTATTTTGATTGCCTAACGTCTTGTTCTTGCTCTTTTGCACTTTCGAATAAAACCACAACGAAATGATCAAAACGTCGAGCGTTCAAAATAATCTACGTGGAATAAAACCTGAAAACTTATCTACAGTTACAGCTCTACGAAAGCCTCGGTAAAAGAATAATCAGTATGTTAAGTAAATTATCAGATAATGACACGTCTATAGACACTACAAATATCGAAATAATCTTTATTATAAATTTACATGCACATGAAAAACTTTCTTGTTGTTAAAAATCACATACTTTTCTACACGAATAATTTTATAATCAAATTGTATGTCACGTTGCTTCTTGAAGGATGTACACGTCTCCTTTTACTGCGTTTCTTAGGCAATGTTATAACCACAGTTTGTCAGAAGAAAATTCATTTCATTTAACAAATTGCCTTGCATTCTGCTATATTTACAGTTTTGATGGCGCAGGTCCAGTAGTGTAACGGGTTCGTCCTTACGAATGAAAGTAATCAAATACGAGATTGGAAAAAAACAACAGCGGAACATCTCTGGTTAGAGTTTTATATAATACAGAGTGGAATATAAAACGTTTTATCGAAGTGTCTTCAGTTAACAAGTGGCTATAACGTAGTGCGATTTAATGACGTTTTCTAAAAACGAAACTAAAACTAAAAACTTGACTTGTATTTTATATTGGTTGAAGTCAACAAGATTCTTTAAACTTCATTCTACAATTATACTCGTCGTAGTCGAAATTAATTAAATAGGTGTGACTACATCGTGACTTGTAATATTTATATTACACTAAACGCAAGAGTTTTATGAAGAGTACTGTTAGAACTCAATCAGCGAATCAGCTGAGTTTGTCACCCCATAGAATGATACTGATTAGGAGGCTTTAAAGTCATAATTTATCAGACATGTTGAATATGTTCAAAGTAATACTTTCCAAAATCTCTCGATTGTTTCTACGTCATTCTATATGGATAACAAATATAATACAATTTAATTAAAATTAAATGCAAATAAACATACAATAAGGTCACAAAAGGCTCATATAGAACCTTGAATGTGCCATAACATACAAGAAAATATAAAATATGTACTAAATTAATCTAATATTTAAAATATTATTTTTCTTTTCCTTCATTCCTTTTTTCTTATTACTACAATTTACATAAAAACAGCATTTCATTACACATAATGCACTAGTCCGTTTCAAAAACATTAGCTGGGCACACACACAGAGGTATATCTGCGGACTTTATCCACGGCAGTTTAAGTCTGCGCTCTTTCGCGGACTTGGTATGTGACAGACTAAATATTGCCACTCCACTAACTTAAAAGACATGCCTGTAAATTCCGGCGTACTTAATCGCTCGCACACAAAACTGTCTGTTAATGGGTGAAGTCTTTAGACTTATCTGCAGACTTTACCAAAACTGTGGAATTCGGTCTTGACAAAAGTTTTTAGTGGAAGTCTTTAACGTTTCTGGTGATATTTTGTGCTCTTTTGTTGTGTTAGTGAGAAAATGATCAGAAAAAATATAAACAATAAGTTGCATTGTGTTTGGCTATAATTAACATACATCTTATGACAAATAAATTTTACTCTATAACTACAAAACGGCGAAGCAAATCGATTAAAAAAATTGTTTTTAGAAAAGGAAACTTGAAGTTATTTGCCGTTATTGAAGCAATTGAGAGAAAACTAGGTCGACGATTTTAGAAACAATTTAAAAATGGATAGTACAACTTTTAAGATTATTGATTATACTTAGTATTTTTTTTTAAACAAAATCTTGGCCCGCATCAGGATACACTTTTTTACAATACTGGTAATGTGTGTATTTGATTTTCCATAAAGTTGGATGACTTTTATAAAAGCCTATAAACTCTGCTAAAATCCCCATAAAACGAGTATCTTTCAGCTAATCTTTTTGAATAAAAATATTAAACATGCGGATTTAACCTGTGGGAGAAGACTGTGCAAATTTGGCATCAACATACTTAACATGTGGTTTATGTCTTCAGATAAGTCTGTACATGAATTAAAACTGGCGCGTACTCACACACTAACGTACAGATTTGTCAACAGACTTTGACTGTGCCGGGTAAAATCCGCAGATATACCTCTTTGTGTGTGCCCAGCTATTGACTACCATTAAAATTCTTATATGTTATATTATTAATGAAAGGTGACTCCTCGCCGGCATCAGGATAACAAACAAAGACGATGCCCAATCATTTAGCATTTCTTGCTTAGAGTGTACCGGTGAAAAAAATCAATTGATATTTTCCTGTAGGTATCTATACATTCTGTAACGGCAATTATATCACAAGAAGATATTTTTTATCGTCCTATTAGCGGATATGGCGCATTGTAAAGTTAATAACGTGTGACTGATCTGACAAGACGTAGTATATCTGGAAGATTTAATGACGAGTTTGTTGCATTAGCTACACTTTTAATAGCTTGTTTTACTATCATTATCGCTACACTTGTCAGAAATGCAAAACCGGTACTTTGATAAAGCATCGTATTATTTTAATGAATTAGTATAAAATAAGAAGATATACGTTAACGAAATCAGTCACGCATTTTTCAAGATGGATACCAAAGTTTAAAAGCAGAAAGAAATATTAAACTCGAAATGCAATAGTCTTACAAATTATACACCCGGACTGCTGCGTTCAAAATGGGCTGTTGCTAAATTAATTTTAGCTGAGCATTTGGAATGTATTCTCAACTGCTTCCAAAAGTGGCTTTGTACTAAAACTAACAGGGGTTTCACATTTATAGTGACACCCCTGTACAAATATCAACATTTTATTTAATTTTACAGAGACCGAAGCGACGCCTGTTTTGGTTTATTTGAAAAATGGAAATGAGAACAAGAGATAAGAATAATGCCGCAGGCCCCAAAAAAGAAACATGATGCAGCTATGGACACGTGTTTCGGAGTTATTGCTCCTCATCAGCGTAGCGTAGCTTAAACAATGGATCTGTGTAATAAGATCAGAACAATAACTAAAGGTTAGAAAGCACAGTACACAGTACTCAAATTCGTGCTTTCGTGCATCAACTCCGAAACACGTGTCCGTAGCTGCATCATGTTTCTTTTTTTTGGGGGGTCTGCGGCATAAGTCTTATATCATGTATTATTTAACCCTATTAAACGTCACTCTTTTGTTTATATTTGCCTAGGTGGAAATGAGAACGTTTAGATTTAGTAACTTATGCAGTATTTCTCCTAAACAATTCCTACAATTTTGTCGAAAAGTCGAAATAATTTGAGATAAAAAAACATGACAAACTTTCAAACTACATTCCCCATTAGCATTTCGATAGGGTGATACACAAAAGAGTACAAAACTGTTATGAACGTTACCCCGCTTGGTCAAAAATGTAGTATTCTCAGTTTTGGTATCAGAATCACGTAATTTGATATCTTACCTTGAGACTTTTTTAAATTTCTGAAACAGAAGTTTAATAACCAAGATATGATTTTTTGTTTTGCATCACGCATTCAAGTTCAATCGTGAAAAAAAAATTCAATTTTTGATGTTTATGAGATGCTACTTGAGATAATTTTAAGCTAATTATCCCGGAGAACATCTCGAATATTCCGAAAGAAATCAAGGACCAAAATTTAACAGAGGAATTGTATTTAGGTCAGAAATGTAAAGGAAATTTATTTAAATTTAATTTAAAAAATTTATCAAACGTAAAAATCCATTTCTATTCTTATAAAACAAAACATTCATTTTAATGTTAAGTGATGTGACGTTAACATCAAAAGTGCGATTTTTTGTAAAAAATTAAAATCCTTCTATTATTATTTAATTTTGAACCCGCTAAATTCAAAAAAACATCCCAAGGTAAAACATCAAACCGCATATTTTGGCACCGGAACTAAATTATTGGCCAAACGAAATAATAAAAGAGTGACGTTTATTAGGGTTAAATAATACAAGAGATAAGAATAATGCCGCAGACCCCAAAAAAGAAACATGATGCAGCTACGGACACGTGTTTCGGAGTTATTGCTCCTCATCAGCGTAGCGTAGCTTAAACAATGGATCTGTGTAATAAGATCAGAACAATAACTAAAGGTTAGAAAGCACAGTACACAGTACTCAAATTCGTGCTTTCGTGCATCATGGACCACGATTGCAGCCTCAAATGACAGCAGTCGGCACATTGAGCTCTATGCGTACTGCTCTATTTCTACCTAGGCAATTATAAACAAAAGAGTGACGTTTAATAGAGTTAAATAATACAAGAGATAAGAATAATGCCGCAGACCCCCAAAGAAGAAGTAAAAGAAAATTTCCTCGTTCCAAAACGTTTTTTGAATTAAAAGTCGGTTCTTATTTCTTATTCAGTCTAATTATGAATACACGGGGTGACCCAAAAAAACGAAACACGTTTTCTGCTAGTATCATTTTTTCGAAAAATGTTAGAATAGTCGAATTTATCATCAAGGAGATACTTTTATTGAGTCGATCGCTCCACTTCCACCCTTATGCGATGATAGAACCCACTCCCATCGTTTTAAATGGTAAGGAGGGGTAAAGTAGTATATATTGTTTTAAAATTTAACAGCCAGATCAAACCAAGATTTTCTTATTTATTTTAACAACTGCTCAAAATGCTTAAATTTTGTTTCCACGCGAAAGGAAAAAAATTTGTCCACTTACCTAATCATTTTAGAGCATGCATTTGAATATTAAAATGAATTTATCTCGAAAACGGTGCCTCCGATCAAAATTACACAAGAGGGCATTTCCTTTGTGAAAAACTCTGACAATTCATAATTTGAAGTCAAAACTCAAAAAAATTTACAAACAAAAAGTTGCGGTAATTTTTACCGCCCACCCCTACAGCTTGACCCACCCTTGGTAAAAATTTTGAGATGATATTTACCTCATTTTGTTAGGCTTAGAAAGTTTAGTGTATGTGCAAAATTTCATTACTTTAACTTGAACAGTTTCGGAGATAATAAATAAAAACCGTCTTCAGGGGCCCACATTTAGGCGCCTGCAGCTCTCTTAGAAAGCATTTTGGTATAGAGGTAAGTTCGGTCCAATCGATTTATTTTGACCTCGGGAATATGTGGTGTCTTTTTGTGCACTTATTTCTGGGACACCCCTATATATTACATTTTTCTTACGAAACGTTGATTGCGGTAATAAAACAGTTCTTTAATCCACAACATGCAGATAATAAAGCCGATCGGAAGTACGTCCTGAAGTTGGTGGAAAATTTTCTGGAGGCAATAAAAAGTGAAATGCTGAGCATGAGGAAATTGACTGCTGTGACTGATATTAGACGAACCAGTATTCAAAGAATTTTGGAACAACAATCCATACAAACTTCAATTTTATTGCTACAGGAATGAAACAAAGCCGACTTTGGCCGCCATTTGCAATTTTGTGAGGTTATAAGTGAACGGTCTATTATAACCAAAATATACTTTTAATAGTAAAGTTTTTGCCATTTACCCCAAGAAAGATACATGATGCAGCTACGAACACGTGTTTCGGAGTTATTGCTCCTCATCAGCATAGCGTAGCTTAATGGATCCGTGTGAATAGAGAGAAAGAAAGAAGAAAGAAAGAAAGAAACATGATGCAGCTTCTTGGGGTAAATGGCAAAAACTTTATCTATTTTATTTAACTTCCCCAAAAAATTTTTTTCTTTGTTTGATTATATTGCCTAGGTAGAAATTAGGCAGTACGCATAGAGCTCTATGTGCTGACTGTTACCATTTGAGGCCATAAATTGGTCCATGGTGCACGAAAACACAAATTGAGTACTGTGTGCTGTTACTTTCTAACCGTTCATAGTTATTGTTTCTGATCCTATTCACACGGATCCATTAAGCTACGCTACGCTGATGAGGAGCAATAACTCCGAAACACGTGTTCGTAGCTGCAGCATGTTTCTTTCTTGGCGTAAATGGCAAAAACTTTATCTATTTTATTTAACTTTTTTCATTGTTTTTCTTTATACTTTTAATGCCTGCTTTCCGATGAAAGTTCTTTTTTTTGTAAATGGCACAGTCAACCGTCATAATTGTGGCTATTGGTTAGATTATCATCCAAGGATATGTCACGAAGTACATACCCAACACCCAGAAAAATTGAATATTTAGGTTGGCATTTTTGGTAGTAGGTACTTTTTCTTAAATGGTAATTTGACTGGATTTACAGTTTCAAGAAGACAAAATTGTTAACTGATATTTGTGGGGTTACTTCGGCGACTTGAGAGGCGGTTAAAAAAAACGTTAAAGAAGACATTTAAAACATTATCGAAAATGATGACTGTTACCTCGAAGACAGTTAGTATTTTAACAGGATGGAACCCGTCCGCCTATTCGACAGAGCTTGAATGAAAGATTTCCGAGTCATAGTCGGGCATACACACAGAGGTTTATCTGTGAAGTTTACCCGGCACAGTCAAAGTCTGTTGACAAATCTGTACGTTAGTGTGTGAGTACGCGCCAGTCTTAATTCATGTACAGACTTATCTGAAGGCATAAACCACATGTTAAGTATGTTGATGCCATATTTGCACAGTCTTCTCCCACAGGTTAAATCCGCATGTTTAATATTTTTATTCAAAAAGAATATTCTGAAAGAATTGATACTCGTTTTATGGGGATAGAATTTTTAATAGAGTTCATAGACAGTTTTAAAAGTCATCCAACTTATGGAAAATCAAATACACACACCACCAGTATTGTAAAAAAGTGTATCCTATAAGGCTGATGCAGGTCACAAGTCATAAGATGTATGTTAATTATAGCCAATCACAATACGACTTGTTACGATTTATATTTTTCTGACCATTTCCTCACTCACACAAAAATATAACCAGGAAAGTTAAAGATTTCCACCAAAAACTTTTGTCAAGACCGAATTCCACAGTTTTCGTAAAGTCTGCAGTTAAGTCTAAAGACTTCACCCATTAACAGACAGTTTTGTCTGCGAGCGATTAAGTACGCCAGAATTATCTACTGGCATGTCTTTTAAGTTAGTGGAGAGGCAATATTTAGTCTATTAGATTGGAAGGAAAGGCGCTATTGAATAGCCGGCCACACACACAGAGGTATATCTGCGGACTTTATCCACGGCAGTTTAAGTCTGCGCTCTTTCGCGGACTTGGTATGTGACAGACTAAATATTGCCACTCCACTAACTTAAAAGACATGCCTGTAGACAATTCCGGCGTACTTAATCGCTCGCAGACAAAACTGTCTGTTAATGGGTGAAGTCTTTAGACTTATCTGCAGACTTTGCCAAAACTGTGGAATTCGGTCTTGACAAAAGTTTTTAGTGGAAGTCTTTAACGTTTCTGGTCATATTTTGTACTCTTTTGTTGTGTAGATATTAGTGAGAAAATGATCAGAAAAAATATAAACAATAAGTTGCATTGTGTTTGGCTATAATTAACATACATCTTATGACAAATAAATTTTACTCTATAACTACAAAACGGCGAAGCAAATCGATTAAAAAAATTGTTATTAGAAAAGGAAACTTGAAGTTATTTGCCGTTATTGAAGCAATTGAGAGAAAACTAGGTCGACGATTTTAGAAACTATTTAAAAATGGATAGTACAACTTTTAAGATTATTGATTATACTTAGTATTTTTTTTTTAAACAAAATCTTGGCCCGCATCAGGATACACTTTTTTACAATACTGGTAATGTGTGTATTTGATTTTCCATAAAGTTGGATGACTTTTATAAATGCCTATAAACTCTGCTAAAATCCCCATAAAACGAGTATCTTTCAGCTAATCTTTTTGAATAAAAATATTAAACATGCGGATTTAACCTGTGGGAGAAGACTGTGCAAATATGGCATCAACATACTTAACATGTGGTTTATGTCTGCAGATAAGTCTGTACATGAATTAAGACTGGCGCGTACTCACACAATAACGTACAGATTTGTCAACAGACTTTGACTGTGCCGGGCAAAGTCCACAGATAAACCTCTGTGTGTGTGGCCGGCTATTGGAAGGAAAGGCGCTATTGAATAGCCGGCCACACACACAGAGGTATATCTGCGGACTTTATCCAGGGCAGTTTAAGTCTGCGCTCTTTCGCGGACTTGGTATGTGACAGACTAAATATTGCCACTCCACTAACTTAAAAGACATGTCCGTAGATAATTCTGGTGGACTTAATCGCTCGCAGACCAAACTGTTCGTTATGGGTGAAGTCTTTAGACTTATCTGCAGACTTTACCAAAAATGTGGAATTTGGTCTTGACAAAAGTTTTTAGTGGAAATCTTTAACGTTTCTGGTGATATTTTGTACTGTTTTGTTGTGTTAGTGAGAAAATGATCAGAAAAAATATAAGCAATAAGTTGCATTGTGTTTGGCTATAATTAACATACATCTTATGCCAAATTAATTTTACTCTATAACTACAAAACGGCGAAGCAAATCGATTAAAAAAATTGTTATTAGAAAAGGAAACTTGAAGTCATTTGCCGTTATTGAAGCAATTGAGATAAGACTAGCCCGACGATTTTAGAAACTATTTAAAAATGGATAGTACAACTTTTAAGATTATTGATTATAGTATTTTTTTTTTAAACAAAATCTTGGCCCGCATCAGGATACACTTTTTTACAATATTGGTAATGTGTGTATTTGATTTTCCATAAAGTTGGATGACTTTTATAAATATCTATAAACTCTGCTAAAATCCCCATAAAACGAGTATCTTTCAGATAATCTTTTTGAATAAAAATATTAAACATGCGGATTTAACCTGTGGGAGAAGACTGTGCAAATATGGCATCAACATACTTAACATGTGGTGTATGTCTTCAGATAAATCTGTACATGAATTAAGACTGGCGCGTACTCACACACTAACGTACAGATTTGTCAACAGACTTTGACTGTGCCGGGTAAAGTTCACAGACAAACCTCTGTGTGTATGCCCGGCTAATGGCTTCAACGGTCAACAAATTTATCTTCATTGGATTTCTTTTTAGAATTTAACATTTACGCAACTCAACCGGTGTTCTTAGAAGATTTATGCCAACGTATAGTCAACAAGTGCCGTTAAATTACTTCACAAATACTGCAGAATATGTGATAACATTTTGAGCAAAATCTTTACTACTGTATGGAAGCTGGTGGTCACCATTTCGAACATTTACTCAACGGACATGTCAGTAACTCGGTCGTAAAATTATTTAATTTTAGAACGCAATACTTCAAAAATATTAGTTCAAATTTAAAATGTAACATACGTAAAGAAAATGTAACGGGCTCTAAACGATGAAACAATGCACTACTTGACCTCTTGCTATTTAACATTTTTAGGGTGGGTTCTACCCAAGGATTTAGGTATAAAATCCTTGGGTTCTACCACCGCTTAAGGCTTGAAGTGACGTGATCAGCAATACCCAATAAACGGTTACCTCTTGATAATAAAATCGCCGAGTACGAGCATTTAAAAAAATGGTCATATCAGAAAACCCACATGTTTTGTCATTCTACCCTCATAATTTACACTGTTAAATAATTTGGATTTAATTGTTGTTTCAGAATTATGATCCTCTGGCTGCTCAGTGTGGATTTGGTTAAAATATTATCATCCACTGAAACAATACCTCATATAACAATAGCTATTTATGTATTTAATGCAAAAAGTTAATGTTTATGGCACGCAACATGAAAAGTAGTTCTGCTTGTATTTGGTTGCTTCCAGTGGATTTATTATTCTCTTAAGCGGAGAACACATACGCGTGTTCGCGACCACGATCACGATGGCGATGGCGGTGATCGCTGCAAACAAATATGTGCGGGTTAATTTGTTTCCCTAGGACGCGTTCAGCCGCCACCGCCACCGCCATCGCGATCGTAGTCGCAATCGCGCGTGTGTGTTCACCGCTTTAGTCTCGTGATAGCTTCTTGTATATCCTGCAGGATTGGAGGTTCAATTTTTTCCTAATCTTTGTTTAGGGTTTCGTTTTCTTGTTCTACGCTGTCTTTATATAAGAGTTTCACAAGGTGTTCAACCCATCTACTAAGTATTTGCTCCTTGTTGTTTAGGATGTGTCCGTTTTTATCTTTGCATATTGTTATTCTTGGTTTAAACTCCTTAATTTCCTCATTAATATTCTTGTAAAACTTCTTGTCTCGTTTTGGTTTCTTTTTGCCACTAGCCCCTCTAGTATATTATTATCAAACGCCTTTTTTTTCTTTTGTGTGTGAGTTTTTCGTCTCCCTTTAGCTCTCTATACCTATCCGTAGCTGCACGCGTTCTATGTTACACCAAATATTATACCAAACCAAAACGTATCTGTACCTTATATTGCAACAGTTCACAATGTTAATCAAATCATAATTAATGATATTAGTATGTTTGCATCTTGTAGTGTATAGGATTCAGCTGCACCTTCTGGCTTCTGAGAAGAATTTGCCCAAAAAGTACTATCATTAGCGAAATTATACAGATGCTTGTGGAACACCTGGTTTGGTACAAAAAGTTTCTGATGAGACACTCCTTCAATTACAACATAAAGTGAGAGGTTAGAGAGAAAAACTGACATCCACAGGAATAACTGAGCTAATAAGCCACAAGATAGTAATTTATTTGGTAGACTTTAATACCACACTCTATTAAATGATTTGGTATCTAAGCTGTAGTTTGGAAGTCTCCAAATCTCTAAATTGCATTGTTTCATATGTAGATTGGTATCATATTATGTAAGCAGTTTTACTGTTAAACGTTTCCAAAAAAAAAACATGCCCATGGGCTCAGCATAATGTTGGAAATGGCTTTTTTCTATCCATATTTTAGAATATAATAACCCGCCACCTTAAGTGCCCAGATTATGCAAATTAGAATTATTAGTATACAAAGAAATGGTCAACATATTCAAAGTAAATTATTGCTTTCTGGAATATCTTTGCTACAGTGATAAATAGTCACTCTGGGTCAATTATTATAATATAATACTTAATGAATACAGATTTGTTTGCATAAATGTAAACACTTTCAGTATTTAAATGAAATATGACATAATATTGTTTTTGTACTAAAAAACTTAAGTAGGCATTTATTTCAAACGCTAACCAAGAAGGAATTCCTAATATTTTTCCCACATATGTATTTTTTTTATTTCATAATATGCAATGATTTCACTTTTAATTGACAATTTCCCACTAATCTATTATTACGACAAATTATATAGCCAAGCACTCTAAATAAAAACCGTGAAACCTTCGGTACTTAAGAATCAATCTTTGTGGGTTAATCAGCCCAGCCTAGAACTAAAAATAAACCCCATTTAATGTTTTATAAATATTATGCATTTATAGATAATCTCTTGGGTAGCAGCTGTCTTAAAATTATACAATGCACCATTTATACATCTAAAACTATACTTCAAGATATTTAAAACCCGAGTTCATTGCATCAGCATCATTAACAAGAAAGAATAATTCTGGTATTTTTAAATCGAAATATAATTTGCAACAATTTAATCACGTCGAGCCATTCCGAATATAGTCTTGTTAGTAACGGCGGTAACGACCAATTTATGACTTACATAAATGTTTTGACAGAAACAGTTTATAATGATTGAAGAGGCACAATGCGCATTTACCTTCGTTAACTGTACTAACTCTGTTATAAATACCTATTTACGTTCCCACATGCAGCTTTTTGCAAAAGCTCAACTGTACTTGTCTTTATCGCTTAATAACCAGTCCTATCTCATTTATTTTCACACATCTGGCTAATTATAAAAAAACTGAAACCGCAAAGTGAATTATTAAAGTCTACATATTAATCAAGTACTAAAGGAGCAACTTTTCTCATAACAGATGGATACCGAAAAAATACCAGCTGACACTTAAACAGTATTATTTTTATATTCCTTTTCTATATTTAGAAGCATTCTATCGAGCATTCTATGTATCTAAGTGACTTGTATTTGCAGTCGCTCAAAATTTAACGTATGTATAATATATGTTATATAAATAAAAGTATGAAGTTACACTATTGTGTTGTTCTGCTTTATGTTAAATCACTTAAAGAATTTGAATAAAATTAAAATAGTACCTAGGTATTTTCCTTCTGTTTTAGAAGCGTGTTTTCCATCAACTGTGTTTCAATCGTCTCCGGATGATGCCAACTTGATTGGCGAAATGTGTGGTGAGTGCAGTGTTAATGAAAACTCCATCGATGCTACTGTTACATCAAAGGCTCCAACTCTCTCCGAGATATATATCACAAGTTTCATATCCCCATAATGGTTATTTTACTTATTTTACATTATTTACATGAAATAAGTAATATTCTGATTTTTCGCCGTTAATGCACATTAATTTTTACGTCCGTGGTTGAATTTAATATTACGTTAACTTAATGATAATTTGTATTGGTGTTTAAATTTCACTCTTATACCGATGTTAAAATCTAATTTTTACTCTAATAAAATTTGTTATAGGCCACTAAAGTCTTACTTTTGCTTTTTGGCTATGATGAAGTATTCTCACTTTAAATTAAATCTAACTTACTCACCTACTTAAATGGTCGATTTTGAATGCGCCATGTTCTTTCAAGAAATAAATATAAAAATACATTTTCTGCGTTTGATAAAAAGGTTACCAAGTTGAACAGCGAAAACAATTTAATAATAAAATAGCTATTTATGTAATCAGTTATGAAAAGTATGATTTTATGTAACGAGTGTAACTTTGCGGAACGAGCGAAGCGAGATCCGCAATATCGCACGAGTTACATAAAATGTTTCATGTTTCATAACGTATTACATGCGAGATTTTTTTCTAATTTTGACGAAAAATGGGAAATACAAGTTTTTAATTTTGATCACTTACAAGCATAATTTAAATGACAATAGGTCAGTGTCAGTTTAAATTATCTTGTCATTTGGCTTGACATTTAATAGATGCTGATCTATTTTGTGACGCTGATCGTTACTGTTACATAATGGTTTTCATTATGTAACCAGTTACAAAAAGTAGAACGTTTTGTCACTTGTTTCAATAACAAAATATGTCACTTTATATGTCAAAATTAGAAAAACAATTTTAAATTATTAAGTCTGAATGTATCAAGAGTGTTATTACTAATTATTCAAAATTTTTGAAATTTTCGAGGAAATTTTGAATTAATACTAATTATAGAATAGCGATTCAGTTGTGTATTCATTCAATTAAAAAAAATATCTGTAGTATTCTTTATACGGGTGTTTGGCGGATGGTTTGCCAAATTAAAAGGGTGGATAGATGAGGTCACTTAGAACATATTTAGCCCCAATGACCTCTATACAAAGTCTCGCAGTTTTCGAGATATTATTTTTTTTTTTGTTAATTTTGTGAATTTCCCAAAATTCAGCATTTCAGCTGTTATAGTATGGAATGTGATATACCGTTAGAAATGGCATAAACTAGAGAACATTTTAAAAGCATTTGCGAACATCTTGATCGATTTTACTTTTTTAAATGCAATGCAAAGTTGCATTTTAAAAGAATGTCTACCCATTGTCGAGACTTTGTTAGCTCACATTTTTTTTTCCATTCTTTATCAACGTTTCTTATCGATTTCAATGGAACAGGGATACATTCAAGATACAGATAAAAATTTTTAGCTGTTAGAACCGTAAAAAATTAGTTATAATAGCTAAAATCCTGAATTTTGAGAAATTTTCAAAATTAACAAAAAAATAATATCTCGAAAACCGTCAGACTTTGTATAGAGGTCATTGGGGTTAAATATGTTCCAAATGGCCTCACCTATTCACCCTTTCCATTTGGCAAACCATCCGCCAAACACCCCGGAGAGTGTAAAATTTGAAAAAAATTATAATAAAGATGTTCATATTTTTATTGACAGTCCCATCCGGAAACACACTTCATGTTTGTTGCGAACAATTTAAAATTACATTTACTTACCTAAGACTTTTGTAACGCGAACCAAAGACTCCCCAAGTTTTATTCGCACCTCATGGCCATCATCATTATTCTTTCTAGAAGAATCCGAATATTCATCGCACAATATATTCAAAACAGTATCTGGGAAAACATCAGCCATCACTGTCAGACCTCCAATGGCAGTTAAGTAAATAAAGGAGTCCTCATTTTTGAGGTTTTGCTAAAATATTTAAAAGGACGACTATTTTAACACATTGAAATAAAGAGGAAAAGTTAAAAGTTAAAACTACTCGTACTACATTTAAAACAAAATAAGTAAGTATAGTAGCGGAAATGTATAAGATAGAAGGGACTGAGGCACGCGACGGGACAGAACGCAGATCCGCATTTAATTTTATTGTACGCACGTTTACAATTTCCATTTTGATATGTGTGCTCAGTTCAGCTAGCAACAAAATAAATAGTAATTTAAAGTATTGGCTATACAATAGTTACAGCTAGTATTCATGTTCACTTAATATAAAAGTAAATATTTCTCAATAACAGCGTCTATATTCCGATGATCCTGGAATACTAAACATTCTAAAGTCCGTTACTGTCTTCAAAGATCATTTCTGTCTTGACTGGAGAAATCTCCATCCCAACGATTGTATGTGCGTGCGCTAATAATACGGCAATGACCTTATCTCTTGCTTTAATGCAAGCTATATTTGAGACGGAAGACGTAATATGGTAGAAAGAGCAATGCGCTTATGCACACAATACGTCTTGCCGCACTTCACCCTTCTCATGTATCTCTTTCCGCTACTATACCTATTAGTATATTACGTAATGAGAGTTGTAAATAGCATATTACGCACGAATGGAAAAATTACGCAAGACGCCGCGTAGCGGCGAGTGTGGCAATTCCATGAGTGCGTAATTACTTTACAACTCGAATTATGTACTATACTTTACCTACGATCGTATTTATTGAAATTGAAACACAATTTTATCACTTATGTCAGTCTTGACAGCGTTAGAAAATTAAGTTTTGCGCCTGCCATTTTGAATAATTTTAGCCTGTCGTCAGAAATATGAACTACAAGTATTGTGTTATGTTGGTCACGTGGTCACATTACAACACACCTCAGCGGCTGGGCGTGCAATTTGTTTACGGTGTGTAATGTTCAATTTACATAGATGGCGGAGAGTGCGTTTTCAGCTATTTACGTTAGTGATCGTAGGTAATAGTATATTACGTAATAAGAGTTGTAAGTAGCGTATTACGCACGAATGGAAAAATTATGCACGAGACGCGTTAGCGTCGAGTGTGATAATTCCATGAGTGCGTAATTGCTTTACAACTCGAATTATGTACTATACTTTACCTACGACCACTACTGTAAGTACTTAAAAACACACCGTCTGCGATCAATGTAAGATTCCTATTACGCACGGTAAAAGAATCGCACAACTTGGTAAAAAAATCGCACAATTCGTACAGTTTTCCTAGCAACCGCCTAGCAACGGTCAATGCAAACAAACTTATTCTCTAAAAATTATTAAAAATGACAAGTGCAATACTTAATTTTCTGACGCTGTCAAAACTGACATAAGCGATAAATAATAAAAATGAAATACAAACTTTCAATAAATACGGTCGTAGGTAAAGTATAGTACATAATTCGAGTTGTAAAGCAATTATGCACTCATGGAATTATCACACTCGACGCTAACGCGTCTAGTGCATAATTTTTCCATTCGTGCGTAATACGCTATTTACAACTCTTATTACGTAATATACTATTACCTACGACCGTATTTATTGAAAGTTTGTATTTCATTTTTATTATTTATCGCTTATGTCAGTTTTGACAGCGTCAGAAAATTAAGTATTGCACTTGTCATTTTTAATAATTTTTAGAGAATAAGTTTGTTTGTATTGACCGTTGCTAGGCGGTTGCTAGGAAAACTGTACGAATTGTGCGATTTTTTTACCGAGTTGTGCGATTTTTTTACCGTGCGTAATAGGAATCTTACATTGATCGCAGACGGTGTGTTTTTAAGTACTTACAGTAGTGGTCGTAGGTAAACAATATTAAACAATACTTATAGGAAATTGTAATGGAAATATAATACAACTACTATGACCAAGAAATATTAAAATACATGCAGTTCCTCTGGAAAACTAATAGAAAACTCCTATAGTTTGTTAAAAACAAATTTTACATGTGATTTTGCGTAATCAGCGACATTTCAAAATAATTCTTGATTCTATTTCTCTCCAAACAATTTAATAAAACTTTGTTATTTTCATTTGTTAACAGTTTCGTGAATATACTCAATTCACATCATCACTCATCAGGCACATGAATTAATGATTTGAGGACATTCACGAAACTGATAGCATATACATAGATTAAATAAGTATAAGATAAACCATCCCATTGTTAGAATGCAAATAGCCATTATACGGACCTTGTGGATGCAAATAATAGATATGGCGCATCCGAAACTCCCAAGAATGTAATCTTTTCTCATGACTACTGATAGCATTTGTTGAAGAACCATGTTTAAAACATAATGGGAAAAACGCCCAAAGCTCTAACAATAAATCCTTAAGCTATAACTGGTACATAGAAAAATACTCTTGAAGATGCGCCATCTATTATTCGCATCCACAAGGTCCGTAAAATATCCATTTGCATTCTAACAATGGGATGGTTTATCTTATACTTATTTAATCTATGGCATATATAATGTAAATAAAATGAAATAAAAAAATATAGGCATTTATTTCAATACTAATAAATGAATATCTACTTTAATAAATTTTTTACCTGAAAAATATTGAGCACATATTGCTTTCTATCCAACACATGTTTGTCCTTCTTTTCTACAAGTTTTGTCAATGTCATCAAACCATGACCTCTAACAGGAAGTAATGGATCACAAATCTCTTCTATCGCTTCATCTAACTTTGTTTTATTTTCTTCAACTACCATTGTTGGACTTCTTATTTTTCTTTCTTCTAACACTTCCAAAATTTGGGTTATCAGGTTTTTAATCTCATCATTTGAAGTTTCTTTCAACATAGTACTCAGTGGCTCAATTAAAATCTTATAGGCTTCCAAATAATTCTTGGAGCAATTGAATACAAGTTGTTGTAGAATCATTATTATCGTGAAAACTGATTGAAAGCCGTCCGATTCAAAATCTTTCGTTTTATGTGTAGAAGTTTCAATAGTTCTTTGCAAAACGTTTCTAATATATTTAACAATATCTCCAGGATTGATCGTTATATGTTTTTGTATATTCTTATCTTCTGCTAGATCTGACAATAATTTATAGACAACAATATTTCTTTCCAAATATTCGTTCATAAAATCCGTTTCTAAATTCAACAATTCCTCATTAGCTTTCTTGAAATACTTATTTCTATTATTTAAACAATGTAACAGGAATCCAAATAATTTCACCATAAAATTTGTTTTGTTTTTTAAAAGTTCCAATAGAAACTCTGAATTTTCAGCTACCGAGTAACCAACAGTTTGTGTAGAATAATTAATAATAATATCGTTTTCCTCTATTTTCAGAACAATGTCTTGCCTAAAGGGTAATAGTTCTTTCGTACTAATCCCAAATAAAAAGCAATCAAATAGCGTAGAGAAATCGCTTATATCGGCATTTAAATAAGCTATTAGTACATCTTTTAACTCGTTATTTGTAGATTTAAACGAAGTATTTAGAGTAAAAGCATACAAACGAAATATTACATTTACAATAGGCTTTAAAACATCTAATGGCAAACCTGGCATGTCCACTGTAGTTTCTGTAAAAACTCCATGTATCAATCTTACGTGTTTTTTAATATTCTGTGTTACAACTTCTCCGTCTCCGAATTTGTGATCCTTGTAAGTAAAATATAAAAAATGACTAACAATTTTTCTTACAAACACATTTCTTGCTAGTTCCTGATCTACGTTATAAACACTTTTAGTACAATGCATGAAAATTCTTTCAAAAACCAAAGATTCCTCTGTTATTTTATCTAGCATCCCTATCAATTGTTTGCAAATATTTTCTTCAAAGTCGGGAAAGTTTTTACAGCTTAAAATTAGTTTTGAAAACACTTCTAGAATCTTCCAAGTTTGAGTAGTATCATTATTCGCGCCATCTAGTAAAGCTAGTGCTATATTTTCCACACCATTTTCTGATCTAATAATACTGGTCAATGATTGCGAAACTGATTTTTTAAACCAAGTTGGAGCATTAGAATGAAATATTACCATCGTTTCTTTTACAAAAATACCTGGATGAATAGATTTTCTTAGATTTTCTAATAATTTTAAAAATACGTCTTTTTCAAGGATTAATTTTTTATATATTTCCTCAGTCATACCAGTACTATTATTTTCAGACTCTTTTGCAGGTTTTTTTAGCGGGCAATAACATATTTGATAAATTGCTACAAGAAGTGCTTTTAGGCTATCTGGCAAGATCAACAATCTTAAATTTAGGCATTTTAAAATCTCACACAGCCCATGGGTAGTACACTTCAGTATATTATAATTTAAAAAAATATCCGACGAACTCGACTTCAAATTCGTTTTAACATAGAGCGGTAATTGTGGCTGTAATTTTGTTAAAATTCCAATCGTTACTATATTTTGTATATAGTTTTTTATAATTTTACTTTGATGGACGCTTAAAATTTCATTATGAGATTCAAGTTGAGAGTTTAATAAATGTAAAATATAAAAGCTTAAATAAACATATTTCCATTCGTCACTGATCTCCGCTGAAAAATATAAATCAGTAGTTTTCTTTAATACTTTGTGAATGTCCTCAAAAGTACAATTTAATTGTTCGCAGATTTCTTCATATTTAGTTTCATAGAATTCAGTAGACAGATTTCCTTCTGAAATAAATAAATACGTGTAAGTTTAGTTTACCTATGGAATCATAGATGGTGAAGATTCATTTGCGCCACCTGCTAGGCAATATAATAAACATTGAACTTCGTGGCGTAAACTAAGGCCGAGTCCGCATGTCACGGGATTACCACGGATTAAGATCGGAACGGAACGGTTTCTCGTTACTTAATTGGCTAGAGAATCGTTGTTCCTTGTTATTCGAGGTTATTCCAGAAAAACTTTCCCTTTAACTTTTTACGGAATCTGTGTAAAATTTTAACAATAGACGTAAGAAACAAAATTTCATCAATTACGAAAGTCTGTCAGAATTCCGTTCTGTTTTCCGTCATATGCGGACTGGGCCTAAGCGACTAGCAGAGCCAGAGAAATTAAATTTTACCATACAGTTTTAGGTTAGATTTAAAACGGCACGAAATATAACAAATAAACAGTAAAATCGCAAATTTTAACTTACCTATAGGGCACTTACTGTTTAGTTCACTCAATAAATCCACTAGTTTATTTTTTTCCATATTTTATTCCAACAAAGTAAACAGACAACATAAGAGCTCTCACAAAGCATCACAAAACAATAATTTCTAAATGCTCATCTGGTTAGTTAGAAATCTACATGCGTAATGAAAATAAAAAATTTATTGGTAAAATTACATATTTTTACTTACATATTACAATGTTGGTTATAATTTAAAGATACCTAAACAAGACTTACAATAAATATAAATTAAATATTTGTACCACCACGTAATGCCAAAACTAAATGGAGCACAGAACCTCCCTGAACTTTGTAATCTTGCGCTGTTTTTTCATCGTTCCTAAAAGAAATCGAATATTATTGTTGATACATATTATAGCGTATATTGGCACATACATTTGTTTCCCTGAAAAAATTAACCGTTGTTGCTGTGGAGGAATTCCTTCCTTTTCTTCTACTCTTTCCTTAATTCTTTCAACTTTATCTGTAGGTTCTATGTCAATTTCGATTTCTTTTCCAGTCAGGGTCTAAAAATAAAGCAAAATAAATGATTACTTATTCATTACTCATACTTAACCTAAAAACTCACCTTAACTTTGATCAACATTTTAGATACCTAATAAATTTGAATAAATTTAGTAACAGTTATTAAAAAACAATTTTTTAATGCTTTGCACTGAGTCCTTTATATGTAATTTTCCCTGTAATTTTTTTTTCGGTCAAATGGTCAACTGTCAAATGCGACAGTTTAAAGCGGTGTCCACACTCCACAGAGGACAGAGGAAATAAATTTCTCTATGGCGGTGTCGGTAAAGTAACATACATTTTTAAATGACTTATCAACACAGACAACGCTCTTTCGGAAATTAGTTTTGAACCATTCAAATGAACGTACCTAATTTTTTATATTAATTATATCAAAACAACACAAGCCAAAATACCTAACTAAAATTTAGGAAAACAAAACTTATGTCTGATGTCTAGGTACTTAGTTTATAATTCATTTTTCTACATTATGATTTATGATTCAATTTAACATTTAATGACACAGAAGAGCGATTTTAATTTGTAATTTTATATTTTTTTTATGAAAATTGATGTTATATTTTACTAGGTACCTATATGTATCGTGGTATAGTCTTAGAATATATATAATAATAATAATAATAATAATACGCCTTTATTGATTTCCCAAAATATACAAAAATGGAGAAACACATTCGGGCGAAGTTTAGCCATTAGAGGCTATTTTAATTTTAAAAAATATTCAAATATATAAAATTTCAATAGGTACTTTCCATCAGAGGGGGGGGGGGCTTTAGGGGTTTTCGAAATTTTTTTTATTTTTTTTCCCGCCATTATTCACATTTCGATCCCAAATATATCTTATAATTTGGTATAGGTCCCATGTCTCTCTAAATTGAAATATCGAACATCGAAAATTCACAAGCCGCCTGCTACTTATATAAATTCAAACAACGAATCTGTTCTAAATATTTCAATTTGTTTTCACATTTTGAAGACTATACGCAGTAACCGGCCCAAGTACGTACACGTACGAGCTTATGAGTAACTAGTCATTTCATATTCACGGGTGCAACAGATTGAGTGTACAAAGTGGGGACACGAGCGCTGGCATCAATTTGCATACGCTGCAATTTGGTTGCTCATTTATTTCGCATGTAAACCTAGACCATGTACGTACTTTGGCTGCCGCTTACTACATACCTTTGGTATACTCTGGCTAACGAATGTTAGTCGTTGCGTCACGACTGATTGAATGTATCACAGACATTGCAATCTAAATGCTGTCTTTATTCAACGCGCACTGTTTATCAAACTGAAATAGGGCCGAACGTCGCCGGCATAACGCCACCTACTGAACAGAAATGCGTCTCTCGCACGCTATGCGTTAGACAAAGGTGGATGCAAGTTTGTCTGAGCGTTTACGACGCGGTACTGGTTTCACTCATAGACGTTCCTTTGTGTCAAGAATAAGCAGGCTATATTTTTACAGTATACAAACAAATTTGAGGTCCATATAAAATAAATTGTTGTTTTCAACATCTATAAGATTAATTTTGCAGTTTTGGACAATAATATTTTTTTTTACTAATATGAGATTGTAAAGGTATAATGAAATATTTTGTAAGTGGAGGATGACAATCATATCATCAACTTTTCATCGCCGGCACTGGTATAATCGGCCGCCTTGGCCCGTACGATCACCAGTGATGACGCAACGACTAACATTCATTAGCCAGAGTATACTTGGTACTTTATATAATGTGTACTTTAAGTGTTTGAAATTATTTATTCAGTCATCCTTGCATATGTGAGTGTATTGATTGATTATCACAATTTTAGTTCTATTATAATAATAATAATAATAATAGTTTATTTACTAAAAAAGAGGCAGTATACATGAAAATACTTATAAATACATTGAACGTAAATAAACTGAATACAGCCACAAGATGAAATAAATCCATCTGACCGTGACCACAAAGAAAATAAATATATTATTATATGTATTGCACAAACAACACAAAATAATAATTAGAAATCTAATGACAATTGCACAAACAACACAAAATAATAATTAGAAATCTAATGACAATATATGGACAGTACACAATATATACATATATATACACATACATACCTATATACACATATATACATACATACATATATAAAAAAATAATTATAATATAATCTTAATATATCATATAAGGAAAAAAATTTAAAATTTAACACATCATATATAAACAACTATAACAATAACTCAATATATTATTATGACATAAGAGACAAATCAGAAGAAATATAAGAGACAATATATTATAAATACGATTTCAATAGAAATTAATTTGATTTATTACAAATAATCATGATTTTTTAAGTCAATTTGATCACTTATTTTTTTTTTGTTTAGCATTGAGTATTTTTTTAGTTCTATACGAAACTTTTTTCTTTGTAGAACTTTAATATCTTCTGGAAGATTATTAAAACATCTTGGGCCCAAAAAGATCCAACTGCGTTGTGCTGCAGTAGTATTCATTTTGGGGACATGTACAAGTATTTTGATATTTTGTCTGGTTTTATATGCGGAAGTAGTATCTCTATTGTTTATCAGAAATGCTTCAAAAACACATTTTGCAAAAAATAGTTGCCTTAAATTAAATTAGGGACTTTGCTTTCTTCAAAGAGAAGATTAGATGAATAAAGTATCCCTTTACCTAGTAGTATTCTTAAAAATTTTTTTTGCATAGTTTCTAAATTACGCATATGAATGTTTAGTGCTCCACCCCATGCTATTATTCCATAATTTAAGTGTGATTCAACAAGGGCTATGTAAATTGATCTCAGTTGGCAAAAAGGTAAGTACTTTTTAATTTCCTTATATCTAAACAATATGCATCTAAGTTTGTTTATTATAGATTTGATATGGTGGTCCCACCTTAGGTGATGATCTATGATTACTCCTAGATACTTGATATTTTAGGTGATCTGGATGTGTTGTGTATCCCCAATTTTCAGATATTCGAATTTAGGCAATCCACTTAAGTACAGCGCAAACGGTAAGTATTTGGTTTTTTTAATATTTATAGTAAGTATTTTACTGTCAAACCAGTTCTTAAATAGTACCAGATCGTTTTCTACTTTGTTTTTTAATAAGTTCCAGGAGTTGTCTTTGTAAAATACAGCGGTGTCGTCCGCATAAGAAAATATTTTACCACTTGAAGGCATGTCAAAAATTGAATTAATATATAAAATAAATAAAACTGGACCAAGAACAGTTCCTTGTGGCACTCCGAATTCAATTGTTCTTGGCTCGCTATAAGTATTATTGACAAGTGCGCGTTGCTGCCTATTTTCTAAGTAACTCTTTATTAACTTTAGAGCATTATTACGAAAACCATAGCTTTCAAGCGTTGAAAAAAGTTTTTCGTGATGAACCGTATCAAAAGCCTTTTGCAGGTCAAAGAAAACTGTCAGACATTTTTCTTTGTTATCCAGGGCCTTATAGATTTCTGCGGTTAAATTTTTAATTGCATCATTAGTTGACTTTCCTTTTATAAAACCGAATTGTGACTCAGAAATTATATTATATTTTTTTGCAAAACTACAAATTCTAATTTTTAAAGCTTTCTCAAAAACTTTAGCCAAAGTGGAGATTAGCGAAATAGGGCGATAATTTGAAGTGTCTAGTGGATCCCCAGTTTTAAATAAGGGTTTTATAATTGCGGACTTAAATGCGGAGGGACATGTGCCATGTTCAATTATACCGTTAATCAAAATGCTCAAAGGTAAGGATATAAAATCTGATATGTTTTTTAAAGTATTTGAGTTTATTCCATCCACGCCTACTGATTTTTTGTTCTTAAGGTTACTGATAATATTTTTTATTTCCGATTGAGAAGTGGGAGAAAGAAAAATTGAATTATTAATTGTTCGTTCTGATATGGCTACGTTAGCATTGTTAGGATGTATTTTATTAGCTAAATTTTTACCAATATTAGTAAAGAAATTTATGAACTCGTTAGCGATTTTTAAATTGTCCTGAGTTGTTTCCCCTAATTCTGTTTTTATTGAATTTATATCTGTTGTGAACGTTTTTGAATGATTAGTTATTAAGTCAACGGTGTTCCATAGGTCCTTTGAGTTGCTCTTTGTTTTACTTACACAGTCTTTATAAAAGTCTTTCTTGCGCTTTTTTATTAGTTTATCTAAAACTTTTTTATAATTTTTATACTGTTCTTTTAAAACATTATCATTAGGATTTTTTTTAATTTTATTGAACAAAGAATCACGTTTATTTATAGAGTGAACTAATCCATTCGTAATCCATTTTTTAAGTTTAACATTTTTATGTTTAATGTGTTTTATATAGGTGCAATTATCTATATGGTGTATTAAAATATTAACAAAGTCATTTGTTTCAGCTTCAATTTCGACCCCTTGTATAAAATCCCAGGACAATGATTCTAAGGCTGTTCTAAGTTTTTTAAAGTTTATATGTTTGTAGGTCTTTTGCTTCGTATAGTTACTAGACAAATTGTTTAATACTAATTGTGAGATGGTAATATAATGATCTGTTATATCACTTTGAACAACTATTGGTAGGACACTATCATCGACATTATATTTGCTTTTTATAAATATATGATCTAAACATGATTTTGATTCATTTTGGATTCTAGTATGTTCATTTATAAACGATTTAAAACCATGTTCAGATAATACATCTAGATATTCATATGTATACTCGGCATTGGACATAATATCCATGTTTAAATCTCCCACAAAGAAAGTACAATCACTTTTATTATTATTCAAACTTAGGTAATTATCTAGTGAGATATTAAATGCATATGGACATATGAGATATTAAATGCATATGGACAAGAAGAAGATTATTAAATAACTCTTATAAAATGTAATATTTTGCCTTCTCAAAGTGTCTCCCTAACTTAAATGCAATTAATAATACTTATTTTCTTCTTAGTCTATGATCAAAATGGAAATTTCCTTATCTTACCATTATACCATTATTTAATTAATATTATTGAAAAATTGAAAATTTGACTGAAAATTGTGCATATGTCAATTTCTCATATTTGCCTAAACATGAAGCTGGAAAATAAAAAGAGCACAGCGAAAAGGAAATACCTTTTAAAAATCCCAACCAATATGAGTGGACAAAGTAGTCAACGAAAGTAGCGGTTCAAAATTGCAAAGTACCTACACTAAGTTGATCTAGATTTGTAGTAATGACCAATGTTTGAAATTGTCTAGTCTTGAGGATCCACTTCAATTTTTGAGTACCTAGTTATTCGTGGCAGAGAAAAATAAAGAAAAATAATAATTAAAACATTTATTTTGTCAACATTTATCACATATATTTAAATAACAAACCTTATACTTATATATCTATTTGAATAATTTAAAATAATAAGTATAAAATATATTGGAAGACAAAAATATTTATATAGAACTAAATACACATATAATAACAAATCACACATATAAACTATTACCTACCTAAAATTAATACTTTTGCTGTCTATGGACACATAATTATCATTATATTAAAGCTAGAAGCTAAAAATCTACTAAAATCTTTTATATAAAATATATTTTATGAGCATATTTTAAAAATTTGAACATTCATTAAAATGTATAACGTCTGAAATATAATTTTTTGAAAAAACTATATCAAATTTATAAATAACTAAACGCTTTTAATCACATACTAAATGGTAGCGGGAGTTCATCTATTTTCCTAACTTGAGACTTTCGGTTTTATGGTTTGGGCTATTAAAATGGTACAAATCACCGCTTAAAATGCCTAACCTAATATCAGTTTAATTTATGCTATTGAAATACACTGTAAATCAGGCATCGTTTAAAACAATTTTAAGATTTTGATCCAAGACCTGATTCCCATGCATATAGTATCATACAAATGGCCTTTAAAATGTTGAGTATTCTTGAGCACAGGTTAATAACTATTTGAGCTAAATTTGAGATTTTCCTATGAGAAAAAATTTATAGACAGATTTTTCTATGAACATAAATAAGGTCAAACATTTTGTCATTATACAATATAGGTATACATAATACAATAGTAAATTTATCAATTATATCTATATACAGATCATCAACCTAAGGACTGGGCACAGAAAATGGAGAGTAAGGGTAGCGATGCAAGCAAAAGTACTACTCTCCTCAGTCACCACCCCTATGAAGGCATACTCCCAGAGTGTCTGGTGCATACCCAAACTCTCTCCAAGTGTCATTCTTTTCTCACTTTACATTTTCCTAATATATTTATATACTAAACTACACAAAATTTAAAGCAAACTGCTCTTAAAATTAGGGTAATAGCAAACATTAATGACTCCTAAAAATCTGAATTGGCTTTGGTATGTTTATGTTTCACATATGTATATAAAAATTTCATCGACTTTAAGATCAATTAGTTCAGATTTATATGAATTGTGAATGACATAACGAAGATATGATGACGGTAACAAAAAATTATCTAGCTACCTTTCATTTTACAAATTTTTATTAGCTTTTTATTTTGGTACAATTGTCAGCATTTTTTATATGTTCTAGACTTTATGTCCATGAAAATAAAAGTTTTTAAACTATTTTTATTTCCATTAAGCTGTTTAGTTTCTGTTATCACAAAACATAAAAAATTACAACTAAAACAAAGAAATCACACTTTTCTTATATTATACTTTCCAGACACTTCATTTTATTTTCTTAAAACATTTATAGGATCATTGGTCTGTTTGTTTTTTTGAAGCTCAATCTGCTTTTCCTTATTATTAGGTTACCTACCTAAGTAATTTTCTCACAATATAAGTTTCTATCTCAGTTGCTGACTTTTAGTAAAATTATGTAAATTTAGGATGAATTATTTTTTCTTTATTAAGTTCCTTTCACTGAGACCTCTATTTCTACAAGGAAAATTTATTTAAATTTGTCAATAATGTCAATAAGTAACGGCTAAATAAAAAAAAATAGTATACTGTATAGGGTAAGAAAAATAATACATCATTGTATCAATTATATTTTAGGAGTCCTACTTTTTCCAAAAAACTATAATTTAAGAAATATTCAGTATTTGGCAGGACTTTGACTAGTTATATCTGACAATAATTCCAAAACTGTTTATAGCAAAATAAAGTGAGTTACCTGAATATGGTATTAAAATAGCTACAAAATTTGCATCAGTAGTATTTCCCTAAAATTTTATGTTAACGCCACACTTTTGTTAAGATAAAATTAAATTTACTACTACAATTGAACACAATTTTGAGTGTAATCGACTTTAATTTTTGAGTAATTATTCCCAATCAGTGAGTTGACGTAGTGTATATGTACAAGGAAATGTCTATCCACAGTGAACTGTAAATATTTATCTATCCTTTTCCTACGTATTGTTTTTCTTAAAAAAATGTTCTTAAAATGTTTCCTTAAATGCCCCTCACCGAAGTAACTCCCAGAAAATTCTACGATTTTGTTTTAGGTAAAGAGAGACGAGGCCCTATATTAAGATACATATTTATGATTTTAATGGCACAAGTTACAAATAATGTCAGTACGGTCGTTTAGCCCACATCATTTGTAAACTGTACCGTTGAAATACAGCAAACTATAATTTTTTATTTGTGTACCTACTAGAACTGAAGATGTATATTAATTCTTAATATGGTGAAACACAGGTTCTTACATAGAGGATATGCTATATAGATAAAAAAAACAAATGTCGATTTGAAATACATATTTAGTAAAGAAAATTACGGACTCAATCTTAGTTTCCTAAACAATCCTCACTATTCCTTTAACTTTCAGTCTCAGGCGCAATAATAGCGCAGAAAAATTGTAATCATGTAAAAATTTTTATTTATGTAGGTAATTAAAGTATTATTAAACTATTTTAACATTTCCTTGTACATTTTACATTAAGAATCATCAGTTTTTAAAAACAGTATGCAACGAAACATTTAGCAAAGCAATAATACCAAGTTTATGGAAATTTGTTCATATCTTTTTGTTAATGTTAAATATACATAGGTACAGCAATCGCAGCCAGTCGTGGCGAGCGGTGGGGATTGTAGGAGAACATAGTCGACCTCAAGGCTAATTATCAGCCTTGAGGCGACCTATCAGAGAAGAGCCACTGCAATCATGATAGCGATGCGTACGCTTGTTGTATACCACTCTCTACATATAGATTCCCCTAAGCTCGCCACGACTGGCTGCGATTGCTGTAGGTATATTTAACTTACAAAATTTTTTTATAATTTTTTTGTTACATATAATTATTATTAATATAATTTTTATCAGATTATGGCAATTTACAATGTTTATAAATACATTAATGTTAAAATAAATTCTTCCTCTTAGTCTTCACTTTTCAACCTAGCTATGGTAATTTCACTCTAATGAGCTATTCATTTTGTTATTTAGATGAATGTCTAAATAGTCCTTCCGATTTCATATATTCATATATATACCCACAGTCCAGAAGGTTCTTGAAAACTGACAACTTTTTCAACAATATATTATGTATTCCAAATATATTATATTTTGATAGTTACGTACTCAATTTCTTACCATACTTACAAATTTTAATAATATAAATTATATATTATTACTGACAATAACATTAAATAAATGGAAATAGGTAGGTACTTATATAAATTACAATTTCGCATGATGCTTGACATACAAAAATTTCAATTTATTTACCATCTTTGGCAAAAAATAATTTGAAGCATTAATTGTATCTTTACGAGGTGATGAAGGATCAAGTCATGGCACATATGCTAAGTTTCTCGTAATGGCATTGATTTCCACTTGCATCAGAAAAATATTTATATTTTTCTACTGTTTGTGTAGGTAAGGAGAAGAGTAGTTACATAATAGGTAAATAAGGCCTGCATAATTTAAGTTCCTGGTAAGTTATATATTACCTGTTTCTACTAGATTACAATATTTTTTTAGTTTTCCAACAAGTATTTAATAAAAATTAAAGTATTCATAAAATACAGGAATGTATCAATTTTTTTATTCTTTATCGGTCTGTGTAAAAATTCAATATGGCATTTTCAAATTTGATAGTAAATCAAGTTATTGAAGATAATTGAAAATGACGAGTTTATTTTCAGATCTCAGAAACCATTTCTGATAAGTATATATTGGGATTTTTGATAATATTTAGGGAGGTAAGTTCCTAATTACTTCCCTTCGCCAATGGTAACCAATATCTATTCTAGTAAATTTCACTTACCTCCCTTAAAACAATGTAAATATGGTATGTTTACTATATACATACCAGGTTTTACTCGGGAAAGTTTAATAGACGATAGATCTCGCAAAAATAAAAAGAAAAGTTCATATGAACTTGTATTTAAAGCTTTGTTTTCGAGATGCAGGGTGTTAAAGTTAATTTTAAAAAAGTTCATTTCTTCAAATATTATAAAAACTACTTGACCGATTTTGATAAAACTTGGCACGTTTATAGCAGTAAATAAGGAGCTCAATTTGATGTAATTAAATTTAATTTAACCGTAACCAGATATTTCAAAGCAAAATTTTAACACGTCACTGCTTTTTAAAAATTTGATAATAATATATTCAGAGTAATTAAAATTACTATTTTTTTGTCTCTTGATTTTTTTGTCTATTCTGCTTATTTACCGAGAAAAAAATAGAATTTGTTTATCCGCCCGCGCCTGGAAAAATAAATAAAAAGTTCAAGACACAAATAAACCATATTTTGAATTACTCAATCTATACATCAAATTAAGCTCCTTATTTATTACTAAAAACGTGAAAAGCTTTAACAAAATCGGTCAAATATTTGAAAAAATAAAGTTTTTTTAAATTGACTTTAACGCCCTGTATCTCAAAAACGAAGCTTTAAAACATACAAGTTTATATGAACTTTTCTTTTTACTTTTGCGAGATCTATCAACTATTAAAAAGAAGAAGTTAAAAATTCTTGTTCGTTTTCTAAATTCAAAAGTTTCTTAAAGGGCATATTAATAACAAATTGTTTTTACAATCGTGATGAATTTGAAAAGTTTTTTCAAAAGAAATGATGCTTTTAAATAATTAACAAATTATTAATTATTGACAGTTTCTAGTTTGTTTTGTCTATTTATTATTTTGTTGGATTTGTAATATCTTTATACAGGGTGTTTCAAAAGTAAGCGTAAACCTTCTGGGGGCGTAATCCTCGGATAAAAATAAGACAAAAAGTTCCTATCAACATGGGTCCGGAAATACTTTCTGAGGAAGTTACGACCCTTCGAATGGGGCACCCTGAAGACGGTTTCTCCGCAATATTTCCGAAACCGTTAACAATCAAATTTCGAAAATACATACACTGTATAAACTTTTGACGCTGAACTCGATGCTGAATTCAGAATTTAAAAATTTTAGTCAGGGTCGTTACATACCGGGAAGGTTAAGGGCTAATATAATCCCATTTTTTTTCGTTTCAGTTTATTAAGGTTTTCGTTGAAAATTATAAAATTTCAAAGTTTTCTACGTAAAAAAGGTACTCTTAGTTCATCCCGATAGAATGAACCGTTTTCGAGAAAATTGATTGTGAAAAAGATACAACAGTCGATCATACAAACGTTTGTCATTGTTTTCAAGTAATTTGAAGTTTTACTGATACTGATTGTCATTGTGACATGTGATTTAATTTTGGTCCAGTCTATAGTTAGTAAATATTAAAATTAAAAGATTCAATAAAATAAGAACCTTTTTTATTCGCTATTTAAAGGGCCGTAACTTCCTCAAAAAGCATTTCCGGACCCATGTCGATAGGAACTTTTTGTCTTATTTTTATCCGAGGATTACGCCCCCAGAAGGTTTACGCTTACTTTTGAAACACCTACCTACCTACCAATATATTTATATATTTATATTTATTATTTTTTATTATTATTATTATTATATATTATATTATACATATTATTTATTATTTATATTTATATATATTTATATATATTTTTGCATTTTAATTTATTTATGTCGCATTTTTAGCTATTTTTGTTATTTTATAAGATTAATTGTGGCACTAGCCATTCCTTGACTTACCTAATCCATCTCTTTGTATATGGCAAAAAAGGTTGAAATAAATTTATTATTATTATTATTTATTATTATTAAATTTTCCCAAGTAAAACCTGAGACACTATATTAATATAAGGAGTGTGAAAAAATAAAATTGATGTTTTTATTCTACATTATGCTTTCTTGGGGTAAAATGGCAAAAACTTTATATATGTTTTTTCTAAAAAAGATGTTTTAGTATAAAATACAACAAAATAAAATGCACAATGCATATATTTCTAATCAATATAATTTTCAAGACAACCCTGATTTTCGTCATATTTTGCAAAAATATACACTCCTGGACATAAAAAACTGGACACTAAAACCAGACAAATTTTGCGTTTTTTTCGCATTTTTTCAACAATACTTTCGCATTTTTTCAACAATACTAAGTACCTATATATTGTGAAACGTGTTTCGTTTAAATAAAATATGCATATTTGAGTATGGAATAATATGTAACTTTATTATTATTAATTTTAAAAATAAACAATAATGAGATATACGAAAACACAAGAAATTAGCGAAATAAACATAACATAAAAGTTTGGAAACAACTTGAAATCCACAGAAAATCACAACAATGATGACAGAAACAATAAAAACATTGCCACGATCGCCAAAGAATGATATGCAGGGCCTCCTTAAGCAAAATTAAAAAAGGAAGAAAACACAGTTTTAATGAACTTTTAATAATAATGATTTTTAAATAATCTAGATTGATCAAATTACGATTTTTTTAATCAAAAAGTGCTTAATAAAAAGTTAACAATTAATACATTTCTTAGATAAATGTGCAATTATATTGATATCGAGATTGATATTGAAAAATAAATGTAAAAAACCAGCTGTTCAGTCTTTTGTCCAAGAGTTTATATTACATGACACAAGAGGGAATACTTTGCAAAAGGTTGGAGTAAACATATAATACATATACCGGGTGTCAACGATATCACTAACAATCCTGTTTTGCCCCTTGGTTTTCAAGATATCAAAATGAAACATGGCATAGTTAATCTATTATGGACCTAAAATACTACATTTTGACGTATTTGAATATTGCTTCTGACTTTCAGTTTAGCCGGAAACGACACCAATTCTTGATTTTTAAATGGAACACTCTGTATATTATTGCATTTTCAAAATCCTGAGAAAATTCTGAGTAGGTTCGTAGGTTCGACTATTTTGATGAGTTTTTACGCCAACTTGATTCTTTAGAACAGCTAAAACTTATATTGGCATAGTTTCTTTGTAACATAAAAATATATACAAATTAAAATTGTAAAATTACTATTTATGTCAAATGCAAGTCCTCTAATATCTTAAACAAGTTTAAGAACATAAAACTCCTCTTAGAGCTATTTGCAAAATTTTACATTTAAATTATTTAAGTATCATGTACCCCAAATATGTAGAAAGCAAATAATTAATATTGCAATAAGCGCTACCAGATGGATTAAATCGAAAACTCCTCTGTTGTTGGCAAAGTACGATACCATCCCATGGACCGATTTCTGGCTTATTAACCTTCATCAGCATACAGTTATCGTACTTTGCCAAGTACTTCTCGGATTAATCCAACTGGTTGCAATATTAATTATTTATTTGCTTCTTACGTTCGTAGTATGATATTTAAATCATTTAAATGTAAAATTTTGCAAATACCTCTAAAAAGAGTGTTCTTAAACTTCTTAAAGAGGTTGTTAGAGGACTCGCATTTGTAATTTGTATCAATTTATTAACTCTATGAACTCTTTTAGACTTCATAAAACAATTTTAAAGGGGGGGGATTTCTGTTGATATTTGTACTTAATACAAATTACGAACAAAAAAATATACAAGTTAGTTGCAAAACTGACCTACCCTACATAAAAGTGTCAATATTGAACTTTTGAGAACCACTACGTGTCTCCCCCGAGTCACACGTATGATGCATGTGAATGTTTTGTTTATCCAAGTTCCTTGAAATTGCAAATTAAGGTACCTATCAGTTGCTAAAGTTTTCTAAATATTGGACGTTTTCATAAATTTTTTGCTCGAAAACCACACAGTATACTTGTTTGTTTAATTTCGTGTATATGGACTTACCATTAAAGGGACCTACCATCTCTTAAAAAAAATTAAATAAGTTATGAGGTCCACCCAGCATAGAAATTTAGGGAAACAGTCAAATTAAAGGTAAATAGTAAATACCCTGTCCTCCAAATTTTCATTAAGAATCGATAAATATTTGAAATTCTTGTCTAAATAGTTCCCCAAAGAAACTAAATATTATCGGAATATTATATACGCATATTTTTTCTTGTCTCAATCTCAAAGTATTGGCTATCACGCCATCACGCATAATTTATAGATGTATAACTGCCTAATAATGTGTTTGCGAACATTTCACTTGGGTTTACCGCGGATTTTACTGATGTGATGAAAATACAACTGACAAAACTGCACATTTTGTTCTGTTTTTAAATCTGCAGATACAAAATCCTGAAACTTATAAAGTTATGACTACTTATTGAAATTAGTGTCTTATTTTCAAATAACCTTCTAAGACCCTAATAATTTGGTGCTTTGATTAATGTTTTAAAATAAATGTAAAATAACGTGACCATATAAGATAAATAAAGCCATGAAAATATTCTCGTTTTATAGATTAGTATCTAGTACATATTTTGCAAAAACATACTTTTGTTGAATTACATTGACATACCTCGGACCTAATCTGCCCAGTCAGATTTGACACAATAACAGAACGGATTTGTTGTAAAAAATCACCTTAATAAAATCTAACCATCAGCTAAACTAGGGGTAACCCAGCCATACTTATCATGAGTCTTAACAAGAGATCTAAAACTTTCTTCTGCTGTTCGTCTACTGAACACTTTTTGGCCCTTATTTTTTCTTTGTATCCGTCCTTGGCCCTTCACAACACTAGCAGCGAATTGCATAATAACCGCCTCTACAGTATAAGCACTGGCCCAGCCCCTGGGAGTTAGTAGTTCCATACAGATGGCACCTCCTTCCATCACAAAGCCTTTTTCGATTCTAGGTGAAATAACTCTCATGAATGGTGGAGCGAAGGGGAAGTTTTCAGGAAAAATTAAATGTAGAAGTATGTGGGATATCCCTAAGTCTTTCATATCGTTGCCTAAATCACTCTCACTATCCACTTTATAAAGTTTTACGTGCCATTCGAAGAGATTGTCGTCTACTAAATCCACGGTAAAAACTGGATCGGTTTTGGAGTTTTGAAGGCGTTGTAAGTCACGTAGTTCTTTCATTAATCTCCGGGCTCGAACGGTTTTGCTTTGGGTGCCTTCTTCTCTTTTACCTTTGGAACTGAATCCCGGGCTAGCTGGAGAGGCAGCAGGGGAGACGCTATCTCTGCAGCCTCGTAAGAGACGTCGTGCAGGTGATCCACTACCGGATGTACTTGGTTTACTTGGTCCCTCGCCCTCTTTGCTTGAGGACTTGAACAGTTTTCGGAACATCCCCGTTACCTTGTCTTTTGAGCGTCCGTTCATTATTGGTTAGAGTTTGAGCTTTATTGTATGTTAGGTATACTACGGTTACGTATCACGGCGAATTTTTCGATCTCGACACTAAAAATTAAAAAATATATTAAAAGGATGACAAAAATCATAACATGTTAAAAGAAAATTACCTATACGGGATATGTGTAAAATTCACCTATTTATTACACTAATTTTTATTTTGATGTAAAAATTTGTTGCATACTAAGTTGAATAAAATAGAAATTTATCCTAATATTGGTAAAAAATATACCTAAAAGGGCAATATTATCAAGTTTTAAATAAAAATGTGAAAAATAAAAGCCAATATAACGAAATGGTAGCAATGGTAGTAGTTAGTTGGAAAGAGCACGTCATGATGAGACCGCGACTTATTTAGACGTATGAGACTTTTTATCTCTTCTTGTACCTGTACTTCCAAGTCCCAATAGCCACTAGAGCAATGCAGAATCTCATTCCCTGTACTATATATGTGTCTTAGTAAATGAAGTATAGGTTAAGATTTACATTAATTGCTTAGTTTAATACTGATAAACGATCCTAGAAAGAGCATCATTGATCCTTTGCTCATCCTTTTGACCATATCAAGACATGTTTCTGCATAATTTTTCCTTATATCTAATCATTTTTTTTGGGAATATGGTGCTCTTCAACTTTTATTTAAAATGTTTTCCCATTTACTTTTTCAAAACATAATTTTGAATTGAGATTTTGTTAGATTCACCATCTACAAAAGAGCGTGAATCCGTGATAAATTTTCGCATTATCTCTACTGAGTCTACTGATTATTATTATAAGGATTTGGTTTAACACCACAAATTAATTTCCAATATCAATGTGATATCTAACTGAATTTTAGAATTCATAGTCGTGGTGTGTCGTGTCAACATTGAAAGAGATATATTTTCATCAAAGCGCCATTGAATATTGATCAGCGACGGAGTTTAAATAAAGTTTACTTGTAAACACATGTAGATACAGATTTAGCAATATCCCTTTCCAGGGCAGAATTCGAGACTATTTGTATTTATGTGTTTTGAGGTCGAGACTAACTAACCACATAGAATATTATTAGATAAATATAAAGCAGACTAGGAGAATCACTTCGCTGTATTTAATTAGGGGCAGCTTCATTAATTCGATCGTATATCAAACATACAAACGTGTCTTGTTATTAACGTAAAACATGTACTTCAAAAAGTATTAATGTCAACAAAAGACCGGGTAGTCATTAGTGAGATAATGCTTCTTGATGTACTTAACACAAAAAATAAAGCTTATCACTGTTTTATTCTTTATGAGTTCGCAGGTTATGCGAATAATAGATTGCGATAATTTTCATTGCGTCATGATTATATGTACCTATCTGATAGAAAATGATTAACGGTAAAAATCAATGACTTGTCGCAAGGTACAACTATAAGAATTATTAATAATCTAATGCTAATGAATGACTTGTAATTACTCATATAGTACTCGCCGAAACTATCTCCTGAGATACTTCGGACAAAATAGAAGTTGAATCATATAGAACAATTTATAATTTTGCTTTATTTAAAAATTTTAAGCTGGTGCCACCATCAAAATGTTTAAATTACAAGGAAATTGATACGTCTCCATATTGTGATAAATTGGTTTTCGAAATCTGTACCTATACTATATTTACTGAACAGAAATAGTTAAGCGCCTCCCCACAAATGCACGCTAAATTTAAAGATAATGTTTCTATTGGTTGCATTTTTAAAACCCATAATACAACCAACCACACTATGCTCCAAGAGCAGCTTCAATATGTGTCGGTCATTGGGTTTTGGTGTATTGGAGATTAGGGTAAGTTCAACACAGACTGAGCTTACCCTAATCTCTGGTTCTGTGATTTTGACTGCTTTGTAAAAGATAAAAGATTACTGTTTAGTTATTCGTTGTTTTCATTTGGCGTTAATCCCATTCATCTAATATAGTATTTTTCAATACTTTGGTGTACATTTGTGTATATTAATTGTACGTAATGAAAGTAATTAATATTGTTTAAATGTCAGCACCACATTTTCTTTTTAAGGTTAGAAATTCCATCGATTCATATTAATTAATAAATTATTAATTTGTAATGTGTAAAACTGGTTATTGCATACATTAATTGGTCTAAGCAAATGGGGAGGAGCTTAACTATTCTGTTCGGTTAATAGAGTAGCATCTTCAACACCCATAGAATAAAACTTTAATAATCCATAAGGATCTCCAAATTTTAAATACTAAACGCAATTTTATTGAAGAATTAAACAAAAGCATCACTCAATTTGCATCTCATAACAAATTTGCCCTCATAGCCTTCTACCTTTCTATACAATAATAACTCCCTGTGGATAAAATTATAAAAGACGTTCCTTAGCAATAAATATCAAATACTTAAAGATCTCTCTAAGATCAAACATGTATTTTATTAACAAAGAAAATATTTTTAAGAAAATATAAAAATAACAATTAACAGAAAAATAAACTTCACAAAATTTAACAAAATTCAAAACAAAAACCACCATGATTTACTTGAAATTTATTATTCACACATTTTTGAAAGTATGTTTTGCAGGGACCCGAAGCCTGGGGAGTCATCTAACAAATTCCCTATATGCTGCAGCTTGATTTTTATTACACAAAAGATAAATTTCGACCATTGCACATCTTTCTTCTACAGCCACATTACAAATACCTTTCCGTAGTACTAAAAATTGATGATAATCATGAAGTTATTGGCAAAGAAATACAATACTAAAATCTCGAAACCTTGACAGTTGCACCTCTTTTAGTTATTTTTATACCAAGGCTGCGAAATTCTTTTTAGCGTATACCAAGAGAAGAATTATCGCCGAGGCCGCTTGCGGCCGAGGCAAGATAATCTCGAGGGCGCTAAAAAATTTCGCGGCCATGGTATAAACACTATTTTTTGTGCAGCCATAAAATAAAGTTAGAATTATGGTGAAAATTACACCACCGATGCTATATTTAGAGGTGGCCTTAATGTTACAGCGTTTCTATGGAAATGGTATATTTTGTACGTATACAAAACATTTTGATAGTAAAATGAATTAGTTGCTTCAGCTTCAGGAGTAAATATCAGTAATAATAAAAACTGTACAATTATTGGTAATATTTATTCTAAATAATTCTGTTTAATAAAAAATAAAACTTTTCGTTGTCATATTTTAGAAATGCCAAATTTTGAAGTGACTTAAACGTCACTTATATAAGTGACTTTTGGTTTGGCGGCCGTTACTAAGGGTAACGGCCGCGAAATTGAATTTCGCGGACTGTTTTGCGAATGCGAAATACTCACTTCGCGGACGGCTGCACAAAAATTATTTTTTACTCAATGGTACAAGTTAAATACAACAAAACATTATACATATATATATTATGAACAATGTAAAAATTACATTCACAATAACAACACAGTCAATTATTTTGACAGCTAAAAATCAACAATTAAGTCAGAATGCCAAGCCACCTCGAAAGTGTGAAAACAAAAATATTTCTCATGTTTATCCTTGAATATCTCGACTGATTTTGATCTAAACTCAAGGTAGTTATACATTTTTGAAATCAGCTCAAAGAGTACTACAAACCTGTCGAGAAATATACAGGATATTCCATTTAAAAAAAAAACATCTTTTTTTTCACCACCCTGTATGTATTGGCGCTAGGTAATTTTGAATATTATATTTGAAAAATTCGGAAAATGTCTGATAAGGCTACATTTTAAAATATCTTCACAAATAAGGAAATAGAATGGGGGAGTTGACACCCTGTGCAATCGAGAAAAGCGTTTACGCCTCAGGATTTTCTAAATTACATCTAGTTTTCAAAAAAATATACGCCGCCGATCCATCTCGAAGGAGGCGTGAGTTATTAAAGCTCGGCCCAGACGCGTGTTTGGAGAAATTTGAAAAATTGAAAAAACTGCGAAAACACGAAATCTTTAAACGATATTTCCAAACGAAAAATCGCCGCCGGGCAGCCGCGCCGTTCTGGTAACAAATCCAAGGTAAAGGTCCTTAGAACTACAACGTAAATCGCACGGTATCGCACGGCAGTAGGAGCGAACGAAAAAGTGGAATTTTAACGTTTTGACGAAAATTTTGAAGTTGGGTTAAAATTTGCAAATTTCCTGAAGCGGTCATTGTTCTCGCATCTCTTTCTAATCTCATAAATTTTACACCCTCCTACATGGGGCTATTGAAATGTTAATAACTATTCTTAATACTCGAAGGATCGCTACGAAATATAGCCTAAAAGATTTTCCCGACACGAAGACGCCTATAAAATACGACGCCACGCACCGACACTCGCCCGGAAAAAAGCCTTTGAGGCGGCAAAGTACATAAAAAACAAAATTAGAGCGAGTATGCCTGATCATAATTTTTTTTTACCGACTGAAAACTTATTTTCACCCTTTCCGCAACATCCTGGGACTTTCCTTCATAAATGAAACATTTCTTTTGACTTGAACTAAACATTTATGAAATTATCCGTGTCATGATAACTCGAAATTTTGGTCGAGGGCTCTCCTACTATAATTGGTATTCCACAGAAAAGATTAATATTACCACTAAATTATTACTTGTAAGTTATTTGAAACTCTCAGTAGCGATGACACATTATTAGAAATGAATAAGTATTTATCAGAATAAAAAATTAAATTTAACTGAACTTTGCCGTAATGAAGGGATAAATGAATACCTACGCTACAAGGAAAATACTTTCGCTTTCGAAATATTTTGTTTGCTTCCGACGAGACTTTTTCCAAATAATATCAATGATAAAAAGTTATGCCTACAAAATAAAATGATAAATTACTGTATACCTTTTAGAAAATATTAATACTCCCGATTTTATAAAAAAAAATTAGCAACATAATTACTTCCTCACCAAAAGTGAGGAAGGTATGTAGGTATTCGTGAAAAAATTTTTGAAAATTTTTATTGCATTTCTGGACGATTCTTGACGAATTATGACGATACACAAAATTTCAGACAAAAAAAATTTTCTGTCTGTGTGGGTGCGCTGGTGCTGTAATGCTTGAGTGGACATTGACCATTATATTATCCAGGTTATGTGGACTTCCAAACTTATGTGGACATACACACGTCCACAGAATCTTATTGGCAATTTATTGGGTTGGGAGCGCTCGTCTCGGCTGAAATTTGTACTTTTAAAGATATATAGATCTTCTTCTGTTTTGTTCTGCATCTATGCGCATTAATATAACTGCGCAATACCCAAAATATATGTGTTTATTAACGTCCACATTATTGCGGTAGAATTATGGTGTGTTATTCCCTATACGATAACTATATTTGTGAGGACCCTAGAAAGTGCTGCCCCCACGAGAATCCGTTAATAATATGCGTTTTTAAATAAAATTCTCATTTCTAGTACAGTTAACACAGTTTCAGTAGTGTGGACGTTTTGTGAACGTTTAAGAATTCTAAAACAATAAATAGGTAAGTATTTTTCTTACAGATTATTTTTTTTATGTAGTTAGTAGGTATTATCAAAAATATTGAATCGAATTAGATTAGATTTATTTTTAGGTTAACATAGTAAAACAAACTACTTCAAGTTCAAATTGACCAAGTTCGTTTTAGATTTCTTTTTATTCTTTTGTTCGGGGTCCTGGGATGTATTCTTATTAAGAACATATGCATTTCAGATAATTTTTATTAAAATCCTTTACAACTATGAGAGTGTATTAGACAGAGATAAGTAGCAGCCAGTTTCTAGGAGTTAAAAAATAAACCGTAGTATCACGTGTTTAACTATTATGTTTTGAGCTTTATAAGCATATTCTTCTGAGAGAAATACCCACATTTTTATAAAAATTGTAAAAAAAAAATTTAGGCCGGGAAATAAATAACTGTAAATATTTGGAATCCTGTAATTATAACATTTTGGAATCCTTAATGGCGAAATGTAACACAGTCGATAGGCGCCATCTACCATATAATCGGGGGCCCTCGTGTCAGTCGTTGCAGACCTACCTTGCACTGATGAGAGCCAATAGCTCGAAACTGCAACCTGCAAGTGGTCTGGGATGGCTGGCACGAGAGTTCCTTTAAGTTCCTAGGAATAAGTCTGGCTGGTGTTTGTTGCAATCGAAATTATAGCGTATTACACTTAACGTGCCAGGCTTGTAATTCGTAATTCAGCGCTCGGCGGTGCACATAGTCCGGAAAATAACTGTTGGTTGCAGTCTGGTTATTTCCTTATGGAAAATTAGGATTATAAGGTGTTAGACTGAAATATTACGTTTGTTAAATTTCAAATTGATTTCATATTTATCATTTTCTGTGTCAGCAAATTATAGCAAAGTGGAACTTATATGGTCTTTTAACTTGAAATTTGTAAATTCTAAGCAAGTAAAATAGTTCGATATCTTAATTAAAAAACACTTTACCTACACAGAAAATAAGTTTTTCGGCCATGTCAAGCCATAATTGAATTTTCTTTCAAACTCATTCTTCAACCATTGATTAAGGAATGAATAAGATACGCGACTCCAATGTAAAGTGCGAGGCTAATTTTGGCAGCGAGATTCCCGGTAAGTTGCGAGCATTCCTGTGATTCAAGTAGTATACTTTTGATAAACCTCTGTCGTGTCTGGTTTTATATAATTTATAATCTAGTGAAAACAAAAATTGAATGTTCAGATTGATTTTAGTTTAAAATTATGTGACGGTTAAAAGTCAAACAAACGTTGAGAAATAGCAGGCAGAGAGAACATGCTACGTTAATAATTTTAAACTAAAATTAATCTGGACATTAAATTTTTATTACCACTAGATTATTAATGATATAAAACCAGACACGACACAGGTTTGTCAAAAGCATACTACGTAAATCACAGGAATGTCCGCAACTTACCGAGATCTCGCCGCCAAAATTGGCCTCGCACTTTACCATTGAAGTCGCGTATCTTGTTCATTCCTTAATCAATGCTTCAACACAAATTCTAATAAAGCAGACATGTATGCTCAAACATTAAATTTCATCCCAAAATTTCTGCAGTTAGTTAGTTAGTTAGTTAGTTAGTCGAGGTCAGGAGTCCGGGATTTTTTCGGGTTTTTGCTTTTTTTTTGTCAGAGCGCCAATCTAGAGACCCCTCCAAAAATTTTTTTCCTCGGCAACCCCTTCAAATTGGCCAAAAACCACCCCCAAATCGCCCTCCCGCTTACAAATGATTTTCGAATCCCTTTTTTGGCCTGGTTAAGACTTCCTCGAGTACAGGGGTTCGGTCTTCCAGGCAGATGAACCAAACCACCCTACCCCCTGATTTACACCCCCTCCGAAGGGGTGGAAAATGCATTTTTTCATGAAAAAAACCTTTTCACTAGTAAGTATTAAGTAAACCAGCCTCGTGTTTATACGATTTTTTTTGTATTTTTATATATACCGGGTGTAAACGAATAGTACACCACCCCTGTAACGATTTTTTTTGTATTTTTATATATACCGGGTGTAAACGAATAGTGGGCCACCCCTGTAACGATTTTTTTTTGTATTTTTATATATATACCGGGTGTAAACGAATAGTGGGCCACCCCTGTAACTTCCTCGTTTTTAAAGATATCGGTATAAAATTTCATATGGTGAAGTTAGGTAAGGGGAGATTGGCGCACTGGCAAAAAAAGGTACCCCTTCCGACTCTCGACTAACAGTAGCGATAATATTACTTTGTGAACAAATCATTTCTATTTTAGGCTCAATAGAAATGTTGTTTCGTATGGGAACCTTTTTAGCAATACGAGGTCTTGAAGGTAAGTGTACCTACATTTAATTTTTTTATCGCATTGAGTTATAAATTAAATTTACTTAATAAGCCTAATGTCATTTAATGCATTAATTTATTATTTTCTCACTTTGATTCTTTCTGCTTTATTCTTCGATTAATCTAAAAAACAATTGCCATTATTGAACTTTGATACTTGATACTAAATTAAATTTATTTCTGGGAATCACGCCAAATTCTAAAAAATAAATAGAAATAAAAGAAAATGGTCAAAATATGTCAAGATAAAAGTGTAGTATTAAAGGCAAACCTCAACAGATTGCCCCAGAAAACCACTGTATAGTTGATGTCACATTACCTTAAATAATGTCACATTCTTAAAATATTAAAATTAATTCGTCTTTTTAGAACCTTACTACATTGCACAATGTTTGGAAAATATATCACGCAACCCTAAGTCAAGTAAAAAATTTAAAATAAAATGGTTGGAAAAAACACATGTATCTAAAGATGGAGTTAAATATGTTTACAGTTATGCAGATCAAATTTTTTTTGCCAATATACTCTGCGAAGTAAACATTAAAAAAATTACAAGGTTCTGTTTTTTGCTGACTCTTTCAGAAGAGAAGAAAATATTGACAATAATTAATCGCGATGAAGACTGTGAAAATAATTCACCTATCAATATTGAAGTACAAAATGATTTACCGCAATGCAAATCAAATAAAGAAATATATAAATTAGATAACAAAATACAAACACAAATATTAAATACTGCAAATATTAACGAATTAAGAAATTTTCGAGAAACTGAGACTATCTTCAATTGTTGTTTAGATATAAATAGAAGTGAGGTTGTTGAGTCATTTGAAAATATCTTGAAATTAAAATCTGAAAATATAAGTAAAAATGAAAATCAAATTTCACCAAATAAAAAATTAAACAGCCCAAAAATAGATAGAAATATCGAGTTTAATAAAATGTTTACCAATATTTCCGAACCATCAAAAAATGTGAATATAGATATCCCTGGTATTCTACAAAATGTTGGCCCTTGGTCACCAAATAACCAACAATTTGAAATTATCACTCTGGAACGAAATAACAAAATAGATGAAGTCCCTTTAAATAAAAAAATGGTTGAAGATTTGGATCCCGGTACTAATGAATTTTCAGAAAATGTTTTATGTGAAAAAACTCTAGACAGACAAAATTTTAGTAGAAAAAGTGAATGTAATGAAATATCGGCCAATATATCCGAACCAACAGAAAATGTAAATACAGATAAAAGAGATTGCGTTTTGAATGAAGAATTTCAATCAAATTATATAAATAAACATAGTTCTCACATTACACCTGATTGTGATTTACTCAGAGAAACAGATAATGATTTACTACTTAACAATAAATCCTTAGTTTTTGAAAATTTCAATAATGAAGTAGAACAGGTTTTAGATAAAGAATCCGGTTCAGTTATTATTCTCCAAAACATTAGGCTCTTGCCACCAAATAACCAACCTTTTGAAGTTTTAACTTTAGAGCCAAATAACAAAATACATAATATTCCAAAAAGAGTAGACATGTTTAGTAAAGAAAATACTGAAAATATAGAACCTTGCATTAACAAATCAGAAAATGTTGCGTGTAGAGAAGCTGAATATAAACCCTTCAGTGTGAGAGAATGTGACAAATTGTATTATAATTTGATACCTGTAAATGAAGAACTTAACTGTAATCTAGAAACTGTAACCTATGAATTAGTTGAACCTATCACAAATAATAATAATACAAGTTACACCCAGCCACCTACAACCAAAATATTAACAAATTATGTTTTAGACCACAAAAGTTATGATTCTACAGATACAGATTTGCCAACTAATTATGTTTCTCAATTAGCTGAGCCTGAAACTGATAATATGAAATTACATATGAAAAAACAAACAGATCAAAAAGATGTATTACTAGCATCTCCTTTTGTGCAAGAAGCAAACAATAATTGTTCTTCGTCATTTTCTTCTCTAGATGACATTGAAAGCGAAAAGCGTAAAAAGAAAATGGATTCATCGAAATCCAAAAAGAAATTAAAAATCAATTTATCGACATCTTCTGAATCTACAAATGATAACGTAATTAAAGTTCAGTTGACAAAAAAGACAGATGCTGGCAAACGTGTATATAACAAGAAGCATATATGTTATTTTTGTAACAAAAGTGTATGCAAAGTAACACGACATCTTGAAACTTGCCATAAACATGAGATTGAAGTTGCAAGGTTATTGGCTATGGATAGTAAATCTAAAGAGAGAATGAAGGGGTTTTTATGCCTTCTTCGTGCAGGTGACTACTACCACAATTGTGAAGTTATTTCCTTAAAATCGGGAGAATTAATTTTTAGTCGACGACCGTCTGAAAGATTTATTTCATATCGTGATTATGGACCATGTCCAAATTGTTTGGGTTTTTTCGTGTTAAATCATTTATGGCATCACGTCAAAAATAGTTGTCCCCTTACAGATACAAAAATACAACAACAAAATATTCATACTAACACTGTTTCACGCAGAGATATTCGTGGAGAGAGCTTAGCTTTGTTAGGACCACAAAATTCACCAGATTATGTAAGATGTATTCTGTCTACATTTAAAAATGACGATATTTCAAATGTCTGCAAAGAGGATGATATTTTATTAAAATTCGGGTCTTTACTTTTTGAAAAATTCAGTAGTCATCAATATGATAACATAAGACAAACGTTAAGGCAATTAGCAAGACTACTAATACAAGTGAAATCAATGAATAATAATGTTAAAACAATATCAGAGTTACTAATGCCTGAACATTTTGACATCCTAATTTGTGCAGTTAAAAAACTTTGTGATTCTACCTATTCAGAAAAATCTCAACGGTATGGTATACCATCATTGGCGTTAAAATTAGGCCACAATTTACGTAAATGTGCATTCATTGCTAGAGGAATAGCTTTAAGAAAAGGTGATTTGTCATCTGACAGAAAAATGGAAGGATTTTTACATTTGATGAACATAGAATGGAATAGTAGAATATCTTCTGCAGCTTTAAGAACTTTAAAAGAAAATAAATTAAATTCCACCCAGTTATTACCTATTACCGATGATATTTTAAAACTAAACCAATATTTAGATATAATTATAAAACAACTAATGCAAGATAAAAACTTCCCAATGATGAAAAGAGACTGGTCACGTTTAGCGGCAGCTACACTAAGTCGAATAATACTATTTAACAAAAGAAGGTCTGGAGAAGCTTCCCGCATAACCCTACAACATTATGCTTGTCGTCCCAATTGGTCGGAACAATGTACCAGCGAGCTTAAGGATTCATTGACTCCGTTGGAGAATTCACTGGCCAATCGTTTAACAATTGTAGAAGTACCTGGAAAATCAAGAAAAGCCTTCAAGGTTCCTATATTATTAACTACTGACATGAAATCTGCCATAGATAAATTAATTGAAACGCGACACTTAACTGACATAAGCAAAGAAAATGTATATATTTTTGCCAGGGGAGCTGAATCATTAGGTCATCTAAGAGGCCATGATTGTTTAAGGAACTTTTGTAAAGAGGCAAATCTGGCGCAGCCACAATTAATAACAAGTACCAAGTTACGTAAATATATTGCAACAGTGGTACAAGTGTTTGATTTGAAAGATAACGAATATGATTGGCTTGCCCGACATTTAGGGCACGATATAAGAGTTCATAGAGAATTCTATAGACTACACGAATCAGCAGTGGAACTTACTAAAGTAAGTCGAATTTTAATGGCAGTAGACAATGGACAGGCCCACCAGTTCCAAGGAAAATCTTTGGGAGAGATAAATATTGCAGGTATTTTTGACAATTCTTTATTAGTAACATGTTGAATAAATATTTTTTCTTCAAACGTCAGAAAATCATGACATTTATTAACTCATTTCATGATGTTAAAGTTTGACATTTTAGACGGCTGTGAGTTGCCATTTGCAGCGGAGGCAAAAGTACTTTTTCTTACGCTGTGAGCGGAAGAAAAAGTACGATTAATTCCTTTATAAATAACATCTTAAATAATACTAAACTTATATGCTTTAATTATTAAGTAAAAAAAACACCATAATTTAACTATTTAAACATTATATTAAAAGAACAATAATTATTTAGTATAGGTAATAAATTATTCATGGCATCTGCGGCAATTTCCGCAACCTCAGGGGTGTACAATCAAAAACTAGGAGTCTGTCATTCTAACCTAGAATAAGTGTGGTTTAAAAGAATAATATCAAAGGAATATTTACTAAAATACTTACAAATCATGAAGACACTCGCAGTACAATTTAAGCTGATACTTGTGCACTTGTCAAATCGAGCAACGCGTACATAATATGGTATCCATAGCAACGCGTATTTTGTTTAATATGCCGGCCATGCGATATTAACAGTATCAACACAATGCGTTTTTGGTGGTGAAATTCGAGGTTTTTTATCTTTATTTTTTATAGCTAATCGACGTTTGAAGAAAAAATAGTATGTTTTATTCGGAGTAAAAGTCACTTTTGTGACTAGTCTGTAATTGCCGGACTCACTTTCGTTCGTCCGGCAAACCTACAGATTCGTCACAAAAGTATGAATTTTACGTCTAATAAAACAATATACTATTTTCCTACTTTATAGTGTTAATCACATAGTAACGTATAATAAACATCCGTATCTATCCATGTGGAAATTTTGCACACAGCTTTAGTTCGTCTGAAACTCAATATGGCGGACGCCCCAAGATCGACTTACCTTTTTCTTCACATTCCTCTTGATATGGGTATCAAATGAAACGAACCCTTTCAGTAGAATACGATAAGCTACGTGACATCATTCTAAACCTTATATGGCGGACGCCATGTTATAAATTGTTGATGTTGTAAATAAAAAAAAAATGTATTTTTGCAATTAACTACATGAAATTATAATGATTAATTAAGACTTAAAACTAAAAAATAAGTAAATTAAAAAAAAATAAAACAATGGTTTTCTTATAAAAATACACTAAAAAGTAGAAAATATTTTTTTTCAGTGATTATAAGTTGCTCAAAATAATTTTAAATATTTGTAAAAGGCAAAACCATTTGGCACTCATAAAACAAATACCTACAACCAACACGAGCTTCCAATGGGTTTTTCTTTTAACAAATGTTGAAAATTATTTTGATTAGAAATGAAATCCAAAGAAGTCAGAAATCCATAGAGGTAAATTTTTAGTAGGATAAAATAGCAAAATAAATTTACTATTCAGTCTTAATCCTCTAATGTCTTAAAAAGACATAAATACTCTTTTCAGAGCTTATTTGCAAACTATCTACATTTAACTGATAAAATGGTCCGTACTACGAATGTAGAAAGCAAATATTAAATTATTTGCTTTCTACATTCGTAGTACTGACCATTTTATCAGTTAAATGTAGATAGTTTGCAAATAAGCTCTGAAAAGAGTATTTATGTCTTTTTAAGACATTAGAGGATTAAGACTGAATAGTAAATTTATTTTGCTATTTTATCCTACTTATTTTGATTAGTTTAAAATCCCTAAAAAAAAAACTGTTTCCTACTTTTTAGTGCATTTTGGTTTAAAAAAAACATTGTTTAAAAAATAAATTGTATTAAGTACCTACCTATAAGTTTTATCTTACTCTCCAAATTTATTTTTAAAACCAAAGAAATATTTTATTATCTGAAGCTTATATTTTTAGAATTACCCAACATCGAAATGGTTAGTGACGAGGGTAGTGATAGCGATGATGATATTACTTTATTACCACGTGAAGAATTATCACTACATGAGGATTTATTACCGCAGGAAGAATTATTACCGCAGGAAGAATTATTACCGCAGGAAGAATTATTGCCACAAGAGGAATTACTGCAACAGAAAAAAAATAGAAAAGGCAGAAAAATAAAACAAGATAGACTAGGTAAAATTTACCAAAATATTTATAATTTTTTTTAAGCAGAGGGTGTTTACTTTATTCAAATTGTTTGTATTCATACTATTCATTCATTCATTAATATTCTTTTTTCAATAATAAAGCTTTTGAAGGATTCGAAGTTAAGTGTGCAATAAAAACATACAGTATTTCTTTCCTTTTCCTTTTTGGGAATTATTACCACATTCCTCGAGATTACTATCCAAAAAATTCGATTTATCTAAAAAATATTCAAATTAACCAGTTTAAAACTGGGAAATAACCTCTACGCCTTTGACGTAATGTCAGAGGATCAGTTAGAGGGTGTTTTTTGACAACTAATAGGAATTAAATTAATACAAAAATACTGCGCTGACGTTTCGGGAACTATATCCGTTTCCTTTTTCAAAGTTTAGGCTTTAGATTTTTATGTAACGTGTAGAATAACACGGCATAAAATAAAAATTGTTTATATCATTTCCATAGATACTTACCATGGAAATGTTGAAAAATATACTAAATAATATTAATTTTATTGAGTTCTTCTCGCAACATTGGTAACCAAGTTGAACAAAATTCTACCGAACAATTTGATACGCATTTATCTTCATTAAGTAAAATTATTGCGGATTCTTTGATTTTTATTTTTATGTTGTCTGCTTCTTTGGTCAAAATTTTTGCTGAATCCCATTTTATCCTGTGATCGTTTTCCCAAGCATGTTCACAAATTTTTGATTTTTCAAAATCACCTTTTCTAATATAACTTTTGTGCTCGCCTAATCGTACATTAAGTGGTCTAGATGATTCACCCACATAATATTTATTACACTCGCACGGGATACTGTATATACAATTTTTTGAATTTTGTTCAGGATTTAATGGTTTCGTTTTTGTCAATATGGATCTTAAAGTATTATTTGTTTGAAAAATTGTTCTAACGCCAAATTTTTTACCGACACGACGTAATTTCTCAGATAAACCTTTTATACAGGGTGATTCGTGAGGAGAGGGTCGTACTTTACCAACAGATAGGGAACATTGAGGTGATCTTAAATCCCCATATAGTAATGGCTATAGCGGCTTCGTTTTCGAAATACAGGGTGTTTTATATTTTTTGGAAGAATTTTCTTTTCGCCATATATCTGTAATGCGTAAACGGAATTCAATGAAATTTTGTATTTTTGTTACAGTAGACATTCACCATCAAATGCGTGGGATATTAATAAAATATCAGGGCCGGACCTAGAATAAAATTGTTTTTAAATTATTCCTAGAAAATAACACTCTGTATACTGTTTATGAAATTCTTGATATTGAAATATTAATTTACATCTAGAAAGATACAAGATCCCATAAAAAAATATTTTGGCACCATTTCATTGTTTAAGTAAAAAAATTAAATTGTTGAGGAATCAATTTTTTTTTGAAAAATTGTGAGAAAATAGTCACTTCAGATATCAGTACCATATATATTTTTTTTTCTCTGTTTGCGCTATCTTTTATTCGTATCACATGGTACCTAGTAAAATAATAAAAATATTTTGTAATGATTGTGTAATTAATAATCTTAAAAAAATAACACATAATAAAAATTAACAATTTAACAGTCAAATTTACTAAATACAATTAAATTTTTTGAATCACAGTCTGTTTTCAAAGTGACCACCGCCAATTCGATACATTTTCTTGATCGATTTGTCATTTGATTTATGGTTTTTCTAACAATTTCTAAATTGTTATTAATTTCATTGCAATAGTGCTCAATTCTTGCAATCAGCTGTTCTCAGGTGTTTATTTCTTCTTTGTATAACTGAGTTTTAAATAACCACACCAAAAATAGTCAATGGGTGTGAGATCTGGTGATCTCGGGGGCCATGCAACAGGACTGAAGTGACTATTTTCTCTCAATTTTCAAAAAAAAAAATTGATTCCTCAACAATTTAATTTTTTTACTTAAACAATGAAATGGTGCCAAAATATTTTTTTATGGGATCTTGTATCTTTCTAGATGTAAATTAATATTTCAATATCAAGAATTTCATAAACAGTATACAGGGTGTTATTTTCTAGGAATAATTTAAAAATAATTTTATTCTGGGTCCGGCCCTGATATTTTATTAATATCCCATGCAGTTGATGGTGAATGACTACTGTAACAAAAATACAAAATTTCATTGAATTCCGTTTACGCATTACAGATATATGGCGAAAAGAAAATTCTTCCAAAAAATATAAAACACTCTGTATTTCGAAAACGAAGCCGCTATAGCCATTACTATATGGGGATTTAAGATCACCTCAATGTTCCCTATCTGTTGGTAAAGTACGACCCTCTCCTCACGAATCACCCTGTATATGGAATTAATGTCGAATAATGATATTCTGGTTTTGGTTGCACCGGATTGTTAACTATATTTTCAATGTTCATGAAAGTCTTATCAACAAATTTTTTCGGGTATTCATTATTAATTTAAATTTCCCTGACAAATTGCCTTTCATGTTTGAATATTTCATCATTAGAAGAAATTATTTTTGCCCTATCATACAAACATTTTATAACACCTCTTTTAACGTCCAAAGGCTGGTTTGAGTTTAGGTTAAGTGGTAGAGCACCTTGCGTGACTTCGTGTCAGCTATTGGTGAACTTCGCCTAAAATTATATGATGCAATTATGTAAAATTGTAAAATTGTAATAAAGACATATTATTATTATTATTATTATTATTAGTTAAAATTTAAATATCTGTTAGTGTGAGTCTTTTTTCGATAACCGCTAGTTTGAAAATTATTATTATTGACTTTTTTAATTAAAACATCTAAAAATGGTAATTCAATATTATTTTCTATTTCTAGAGTGAATTTGATAGATGGTTCTTTATTATTAATATTTTCCAAAAAATTGTTTAATAAATCTATTCCATGAAAAATGATAAGATATGTTGAAAATAATATTCATAAACCGGTAACTTGGTAACATATCTCCACCAAGTTACCGGTTTATGAATATTATTTTCAACATATCTTATCATTTTTCATGGAATAGATTTATTAAACAATTTTTTGGAAAATATTAATAATAAAGAACCATCTATCAAATTCACTCTAGAAATAGAAAATAATATTGAATTACCATTTTTAGATGTTTTAATTAAAAAAGTCAATAATAATAATTTTCAAACTAGCGTTTACCGAAAAAAGACTCACACTAACAGATATTTAAATTTTAACTCAAACCAGTCTTTGGACGTTAAAAGAGGTGTTATAAAATTTTTGTATGATAGGGCAAAAATAATTTCTTCTAATGATGAAATATTCAAACATGAAAGGCAATTTGTCAGGGAAATTTTAACTAATAATGAATACCCGAAAGAATTTGTTGATAAGACTTTCATGAACATTGAAAATAGAGTTAACAATCCGGTGCAACCAAAACCAGAATATCATTATTCGACATTAATTCCATATATAAAAGGTTTATCTGAGAAATTACGTCGTGTCGGTAAAAAATTTGGCGTTAGAACAATTTTTCAAACAAATAATACTTTAAGATCCATATTGACAAAAACGAAACCATTAAATCCTGAACAAAATTCAAAAAATTGTATATACAGTATCCCGTGCGAGTGTAATAAACATTATGTGGGTGAATCATCTAGACCACTTAATGTACGATTAGGCGAGCACAAAAGTTATATTAGAAAAGGTGATTTTGAAAAATCAAAAATTTGTGAACATGCTTGGGAAAACGATCACAGGATAAAATGGGATTCAGCAAAAATTTTGACCAAAGAAGCAGACAACAAAAAAATAAAAATCAAAGAATCCGCAATAAGTTTACTTAATGAAGATAAATGCGTATCAAATTGTTCGGTAGAATTTTGTTCAACTTGGTTACCAATGTTGCGAGAAGAACTCAATAAAATTAATATTATTTAGTATATTTTTCAACATTTCTATGGTAAGTATCTATGGAAATGATATAAACAATTTTTATTTTATGCCGTGTTATTCTACACGTTACATAAAAATCTAAAGCCTAAACTTTGAAAAAGGAAACGGATATAGTTTCCGAAACGTCAGCGCAGTATTTTTGTATTAATTTAATTCCTATTAGTTGTCAAAAAACACCCTCTAACTGATCCTCTGACATTACGTCAAAGGCGTAGAGGTTATTTCCCAGTTTTAAACTGGTTTAATTTGAATATTTTTTAGATAAATCGAAATTTTTGGATAGGAATCTCGAGGAATGTGGTAATAAATCCCAAAAAAAGAAAAGGAAAGAAATACTTTATGAAATGCCACAAATAACATTTAAACAAAAAACATACAGTTTTAGACAATAATCGATATGTACGGTTAATCCTATTTTATTGGTTTTAAAATATAGGACTTACACAATCATTTTATAGAAACTCATATGGTGGAAAGAGGACAGTTAAATAAAAAACGACCATGGTCTACAGCCGAAAAGGAAGCCGTATTAAAATTCTTTCGAGTACAAATTAAAAAGGCCATCGTTCCGAACAAAGAGCAAGTGGAAGAATGTAAAAGAACATATAATGACGAATTGAAGAATAGGTCATGGAGAGATGTCAAATATTGTGTATATAACCAAATAAAACTAGTTAAAAAACATAAAACTTAATGACTAAGAAATATGAATACGATAAGATATTGAAAATAAAAATGTTTATAAAAAGACCTTTTTTATATTTTATATGTACAGGGTGATCCATAACTCTCTTTTCATCGTAAATAATTCGGTTGCTGTTAATATATTTGATTGTTTTCAAATGTATATATATATATATATATATATATATGTAGAAAGTCCTGCAGAATCCGAATATGTATTCAGAAAAACAATTGAATGCCAATTTAAAATAATAATAATAAAAATACGATTTTCCTAAAAAATTTCACCCTGTATATTATTGCATGAAATGATCTGGTAACATATTATAGACATACACATGATACTCATTGATGTGTCCAACTTCCGGTTTGGCCGGAAGTGCTTACATTTTATAGCAATTTTTTATTAACCCTGCATATTTTAATTACTTCAGATAATTCTATCGATTACGAATCTAATGATATATAAAACATCGTAGTTTCACCATTTTATAAGCGAGATTTTCAAAAAACAGTTTTACTTAATAAACTTAATTTAATAAACAAAAATAATTATAAACAAACGAATTAAAGTAACAAAAACAAACATAATAAAACTTCGCTTACAATAAATGTTCAATTAAATGCCCTTCCTGTTCAACACAACAGTTTAATCGTTTCTTTAAATTGTTTCGTAAGTTTCTAAAAACTGTTGGATTATTGTTTAAATTGTTAACTTCATCTGTTATTTTTTATTTATTTTTTTATTTCATTTTGATTACAGAAAACGCACTAACAATATCAATAATATAGTAATGACAGCTACAATCGGATAGGCAATTTTTTCAAGCATGCCGCCTACTAGAATAATTTAAAATCTGTGTATTTATTATATTGTATTATGTATCATAAAATTTGAATTTTGTGAATTATTTCGTTTATAAAATGGTGAAACTCTGATGTTTTATATATCATTGGATTCGTAATCGATAATATTATCTGAAATAATTAAAATATACAGGGTTAATAAAAAATTGCTATAAATTGTAAGCACTTCCGGCCAAACCGGAAGTTCGACACATCAATAAGTATCATGTGTATGTCTATAATATGTTACCAGATCATTTTATGCAATAATATACAGGGTGAATTTTTTTAAGAAAATCGTATTTTTATTATTATTATTTTAAATTGGCATTCAATTGTTTTTCTGAATACATATTCGGATTCTGCAGGACTTTCTACATATATATATATACATTTGAAAACAATCAAATATATTAACAGCAACCGAATTATTTACGATGAAAAGAGAGTTATGGATCACCCGTACTTAATATAAACCATAAGAAATAATATTTTGTGAGTAAAATTTTTCGATCATTATGAGAGTTTGTTACTTGTCAATTTTACGTTTGACATTTTTAACAAAACCGTAAGGCGAGTGGTGAATAAAATATCAAGTGAAATTGCAAAAAAAGCAATAAACACTTTTGTTTGCAAAATTTTATCTCGAATGGTATTTAAAATGTCTATTTCACGGAGAAACAGGTAGGTACCTACTTACCTAAATTTTGGGTATAAATTATTTTTTTTATTAAGTAATAAATGAATGCATTTTTTTCCGATCTAATAGATAAATAAAAAATATTTATTCACGTCAGTAAAGTTGTACATAAAAGAAATGTGATAAGTCATATAGTGAACACTGCAAAAATGATTACAAAGAATAACCCATAAAAAATAATGTAGAATAAACTAAGAACAATTATATAAAATATCCTTAATTATTACATCGACTATAATTATATTCATAAATTAATAGACAATAAAATATATTATACAATAATGGTGAAAAACGGGGGTAGGTCTTTGTAATATTGAATATTAATAATTAAGTGGAGGTGAAAAACCTCTTTTTAATAATTCTTACAAAAATAATTTGTTTTCAATTTTTACAAATATTTTATTTATTTATACAATATTTAATATTTGACTGGCTATAACTTTCCATTCACCCTGTAAATTTACAGAATACTTGACCATTTTGGAGTATTGAAAATGTTGCAAAAATATACATTTGAAATTTTTTGTATTTGTTGTTGGTTGTATTTAATTAGCATTTATGTATGTACAATTTTAGAAATAAATGGTAAAGACAAGAGAAAAATACGGTCATTCCCCATGTCTGAACTCCTTTTTGCAACCTTCTTAATGCCCTGTAATACTATTTAAGTATTCCGTACTTTTATAAGGTGATTATAAAGTTACAGCCAGTCAAATATTAAATATTGTCTCCTTTTGGGAAGATGTAGTTCCTCAGGAATGCACTTTTGGACTAAGTTGAATTATTAAGTAAACCAACATTTTATATTTCTTCAAACTTTAGTTTTGGTGGATAAACAACAAGCAGTGATCAGATTTTGTTTCGAATTACTGAATTGAATTTCGACAGAATTAGTTTGGCGTTTTTGTTTGTAACTTATACTTTTCTAATAAATAAATATTCAGATTCATTCTTAGAAATGTGCCAACGTCCACAGAATTAACATACACACAATGTTGCTATATGGATAGTGTGTAAGTCCACTTAGTACATAGTACACACACACACATATTCGATAGTGTGGACCTGTCCACACAACTGAGTTTCATTAAAAACCAACGATAATTTTGAGTGTATAAATATGGCGGGAATATCTACTGAAATAATTTAAAAAGTTGACTCGGGTTCCATTAATATCTCCGACGTCCACACAAGTCAAGTTATTGCAGGCGTCCACATAAGCATTGCGGCACCGGTATGTGTGTGGGTGGGTGTGTGTGTGTGTGTATCGCGATAGCAGCTACAGTTTTTGAGATAAAGCTTTCAAATTTGTTACACACGTTCTAGAGGCCAAGGAAAAGATTGAGTTTGTTGATGAGCAAAATCGGTCCACTGGAATGTGGTCTACCGGACCCCAACATCTTTATTTCTAACTTTACAAAAAAATTTATTCGTGATGAAAGATTAGAAATAGGATCTAATATACAAATCCATTATAATATTGTGTCCAAATTTTGAAATAAACGAAATACACCAAAAAAACAAAATACGTCAAAAAAATCAACATCCGTCAAAAATTACTTTATTATAAACTCCACTACACGGTGAGGAAGTTTTGATCCCATGATTGGCAGCGGTTTTTTTTATTTAAATATCACTTACTATTATTAAGAACAGATCAATAAGAACGAATGAATCGGAAGTAGCAGGAGCTGTCATGTAAAAAGCAACAAGCACTTAATGGTCAAGAGCGCTCCTTCGCCATTTTATTCAAGCATGATTATCGTAAAAAGGTACGGTGAGGAGATAAAATAAAATGAATAAGCTTTTAGCAAAATTGGAATACGCACGGTGAATTATTGTAAATCTATACTAATTAAAAAGGTTGGATTAATCATTCCATTTCATTAAGAACCAACAAAATTAGCAGCAGAGAATAAAATAGGCGCCATCCTTCCATTTATAGAGAATTATTAAAAAAAAACAAAAGTTTTTGTATTTATTATCTGCACAAATCAGACTATTGTATTGAAAACGTAGAATGTTCTACTTGCCAGATATTACATGGCTGTTCCAAATGTACTCAGTTCTCCGTTACATTATTTATAGAAATATAAATGGCTGAGGAATTTTTCTAAAGCGTCATAATATTATAGACAATTAACCAACATTCTCAGTTTAAAAGTAAATCAAAATCTACAGTATCAGACGTATTAGATGTTGTTTAATAGTGCATCCCCTAGGCTGGAAAACTCTGCCCTAATATGTGCAGAGAGTTTGACTTCAGAACCTAGTTTGGGATCATATAGGGATCAGGAAAACATGAGGTGGACAGCCCGGTTCGTGGGAGGAAGTCCGCCATATTGGATTTTATGTCAAATTGATAGGTCGCTGTATCTCCGTAACGCCTAGTCTAATTTGAATGATTTTTTTTTAGTTAGATTGCAAATTTTGTTTGGAACTAAAAAGGTTACATTCATTTTGTACGCAACTGTAAGTAATATCCCCCAAAAATACAAAAAAAGGAATAAAAATTATTCTTTCCCGTTCATTGTCGTTTCCACCCATTTTCTTGCACCTTAACAAAAAAAAAACTAGAAACAATATTTGTAGGCTATTGCTTTAGCTACAAATCTGTGCTTAGAAAATTAAATTATCTTAAATAATAAGAAAGATACGGCCACTTTAATCCCGAGTCGACACTCCAGGCGGCTATAATTTGAATGTAGTTGCTACCCCTGAGCGTCCCTGCGCCAGCCAACCTGGGGTGTTTACAAAATATAATGAAATCAACTCTTTATTTAAACATGTTTGCAAGATTTGTTGCATAAACATTTGCAAAATTTAGAGCATTAAATTTAATTTTTTTTACAAGTGCAATTTTTTTTACTCACGACGTTTTGCATGAGCAAGTTATTAAAATTATCAGGAATAGCGCGCAAAATGTTTGTAGGCTCTAAAAATTCCTCATCATCTAATTTATACCCAAAATGAACGGCATTTAATGGAGCATTGATTGAAACAATTTAGATATAAATGAGTGCAATGATATGCCTTTTTCATATGTTCCAAACAAGAAAACGATGTTGGTGGCAAATTTTCAGGGATACAATTTTCGTATTAAAATAAATTCAGGACAGTTCATCAGAAGATTTACATGAAGATCCAGGTTTTGTAGTGTGCACTAAAAACTCATCTGCGCGTATTATACAGAATTCTAAACTGTCCACACCAAAATTTTTTAGAAATTTTACAGGATCAATTTTTAGTTTTTGCTTTTTAGAACCAATTTTACAAGTGTAATCACATCCAGTTAGAATGTGAGGAGCTGGAAAAACATTCAAAAATATTATATCTTAGATTGTCCCTGACCCCAATACGAAACCATATTTCCAGTTTTAGTGGAAATGAGGAAAAATAAAACAAAAGGAAAATAAAAACGTTAGTGTCGGAGGATAAAATTACCGCACGATTTTCATTAGAATTCACAATATGTGGAATAATTTTTTGGTCAACTTCTTCCAATGTTATTAGGTTCAAATTTAACTCCAAATTTTTCTAAACCATTTCCGATTCACTCTTGCGTATATATAAACAAGGAAATACCACATTCACACAATTAACAAAAGAACTAAGACGCATATTAAAATTAATATTGCAAGCTATAAACTTATTTCTGAAAGTTAAATTTATTTTTTGAAGATAACCAAAAAGACTAATAAAACAGGTATTGGAGTTGTTTCATCTCTAATATATCCCAGCTCTATTAGATTTTGTGGCATATATCTTCTGTTGCGTTTATTACTTTTAATTGAATTTGATAAATAACTGTCAAAAATAATATCAATACGTGAAGCATGTTTGCAAATATTTGTAATGTAAGAGATAAAATTTTGAAATGAAGAACCTAAGGTTTTAATTTCTTTTATTTTCAAAAATACTTGGCATTGATGTCCAAGAAAAAGGAGAAATATAATAATTTTTATCTAGCATATTTTCCAGCTCATGAAGTAAATCTGATTTAGTAGCTTTTTCCATTTTACCATATTTTCGCAGGCGCTGAGTAGTAGGTATATCAACTACATTGTTCAAATTGTAACCGCTTGGAGTGCCACCGCGGAACTAAAATAGCTATAACTTTCTTATTCTTTAAGATAATTTAATTTTTCAAAAGCGAGTTTATAGCTAAAGCAATAGGCTACAAACATAATTTTAATTTTTTTTTTGTTACGGTGCAAGAAAATGGATGGAAATGACAATGAACGGGAAAGAATAATTTTGATTCCCTTTTTTGTATTTTTAGGGGGTATTACTTACAGTTGCGTAAAAAATGAATGTAACTTTTTAGTTCTAAACAAAATTTGCAATCTAACTAAAAAAAAATCATTCCGTTACGGAGATACAGCGACCTATCAATTTGACATAAAATCCAATATGGCGGACTTCCTCCCACGAACCGGGATGTCCACCTCATGTTTTCCTGATCCCTATATGATCACAAACTAGGTTCTGAAGTCAAACTCTCTGCACATATTAGGGCAGAGTTTTCCACCCTAGGGGAAGTACTATTTACTGACCAACAAATTTTTTCCCATTTTGAAAATAATACGATGAACGATTAATAATTTTACGTCAGAAATATTAGATGAAAAGCATCCAAACCTCAGAAAAAAAATAGTGAAAATGTGTAAAGGGGTTTAGTTACTCAATGCTCTGAAAAACATGCTAAAAGTTCCCTAATTTTTCGTGTTCGTGCCGTTGTTGTTCTCCTCCCTACAAAATTGGTAATTTTTAATAAAATAAAAATACATAAATAAAAACAAACGAAATATTAAATACTGTAATTATAAATATACAATAGTTAATATACCTAATATCCATAAGAGAGTTTCACGTGGTGGTAAAATATTATTAAGGAATATTAAATAAGTTGCAGTAAAAGTTGCCTAAATGTAATTTATTAAATGCTGACCCACATTTTACCTGATAAAACGCACACTACACTGACAAATATAAATAGGAAACTGTTTTGTTTCGTGTTAATTTATGGGTAATAACTCCCTCGGATTTGAAAAAAATCGATGTAGAAGGAATCGAGATACTGAGACATCAAAGTAAAAAATGCATGCTATTGTACCTCATTGGAACAAAAGTTTTCCACTATACCTCAGTTAATGAAGAAACAGAGGTGATGTACAGGGTGTCAACTCTAATTTTGCCCCCCTTCTATTTCCTTATTTGTGAAGATATTTTAAAATTTTAAAATGTAGCCTTATCAGACATTTTCCGAATTTTTCAAATATAATATTCAAAATTACCTAGCGCCAATACATACAGGGTGGTGAAAAAAAGTTGTTTTTTTTTAATGGAATACCCTGTATATTTCTCGACAGGTTTGTAGTACTCTTTGAGCTGATTTAAAAAATGTATAACTCCCTTGAGTTTAGATTAAAATCGGTCGAGATATTCAAGGACAAACATGAGAAATATTTGTTTTTACACTTTCGAGGTGGCTTGGCATTCTGACTTAACCCCTGCAGCGTGCGCAATTTTTGTCATATAATGCGCTATAACTCGTTAAGTATTAGAGACACAAAAACATTTTATAAGGAAAAGTTGTTCAGAATTTGATCCTCTACAAGTTTTATTAACGTCATTTTGCTTTAAAAAATGTTTAAGAAACCACCCCTATAGCGCAAATCGTACCAGTTCGAGTTCGAGTGTGGTCTTTTGATTGGATACCCAGGAAACAGTCTACAAGCAATCCTGAAAAAATCATCCTGTTTGGAATTTTTCTTTTGCGGCCCCTATAAGCCGAGCACAACTTTATTGGATTACACATTAAGTAGTCATAAATTTATTATGTACTGAAGACAATGCTAAAGAAACTAACAAGTTACTGTAGTTTTTTGTTTTTTTTCTTGTATATTCGTTATTAATATATCTGGAATAATATCTCATTTTTCTTCGGCAAAAATCTGATAGCGTCAAATCTAGCGAATCCAGAGCCTTTATATCATTCTAGTACTGTGGAATCTGGGAAATAAATTATTTACAACTAAGGCACATTTATTAAAAAATTTAGAATGTTATCATACAGAATATTCAGACAGCGCAACTCCCATGGGAGAAAATAAGGGACTATTATATGACACTAAATTATCACACACCAAACACCAATTTCAAATTGACTAGTTACATGCAGGGCCATTTCTATTAAATTTCCTGCCCTGGGCAAAATTTTTCCCGCTACCCTTTTTCAGAAGAAAGCCCTCGTTATACGGAAAGAGTACTCTGGTAAAAATGATGCTTATAAGCCGCTTATAAGGAAAGCCAATTTTCTTATAAAGGCCCTTATAAGGAAAACCGATTCCTTATTAAAAACATCATTTTAAAAAAATGCCCAGCAAAATTTGCCGCCCTAAGAAATTTTTCGTTCCCGGATATTTGCCGCCCTGGGCAAAATACCCATTGTTGCCTCCTCGGTAAAAATGACACTAGCTACAGACTATATTTTCACATAATGTCGTACCAAAATTGTGCCAGAATATAAAATAGGTACCTACTTATAATGAAGAAAATTTTTAAGTGAGCTTTCATTTGAGATATAAAAATTATTCTGCGTTCCACATCTGTTAAAGTGCAGATAATTTGCTTTAAAATCATGGAATGTTGTGTTACATTACCAGTTTTGAAGGCGCAATTCTTATAATTATGGGGTTTATTATTTATTAAACTAGTACGAGTACAATGGAGTAGTTAAATCGATAACGTTTAGTAATTCAGTTCAGTTACTTTTTCTACACGATGAATTTTCATTAATTCCTAGATTTCTCCCAATAAGACGCATATGATGTTATTAAAAAAAATAGGGTTCGCACTGGCGGTGAATAAAAAAATTCAGACTACCAAAATATAGTAAAAAAAAAACAAAAAACTTTAATTCAAACAGTGTTTTTACCTGACCAATATTTAAAACGATGGATACGGACAAGCATTATACCATTATTTTTTAAGGTTCTTTATAGTTTTACTCATTTATAGCCACTAGCTCTTTCGATCTGTGGAGGTTGTCTATTTTCTTTAAAACGCCGTATCTGTGTTTTGGCATTCCATTTAAAGGTGCAGCACATTAGTTGCACTGTGTTCAGATTTGTGATAGTTATTATACGACATTTTCGACGTAAAATCGTGATAATTTAAACTACTTATAATCAAAATGTTACCCTTTTTGATATACAAAATATTAGATTAACGAAACCCTGGTTATTTAAATATACTCTTAAGATATCTTTATTGCCTTTAGGAGGTAGGTACATACGATTTTAGCAATTTTGGCAATTCTATAAACAGTTTTGGCAAATAATTTGTTTATTTTATCGTGCTGAATGATAATATTTTTTTATTATACATATAATAATACACTTTAATTCATCGATTCTGATCTTTAGCACGGCGTAGTTTTTAAACAATACGATCCTTCTTCAAAATACATATATTATATCATTTTAATGTCCCGTCAGTGCTATTGTGGTCAATTTGTCTAATGTTTTTTTTTTAATAATCTAGTAATAATAGATATGAACCATGTCCAAACGAAATATTTTTACCACCATGACTTTTGTAGTAAAAATATTAATGATTTAAAAACAAAATTAAATAATATTAAAATCTAGTTCTTGGTTAAATCTAAGAAGATTTTATTAATCATTTATTTGTGTATCTATAAATTATACATTTAGATTCTAAATAACTACTTAATATTTTCATCGATTGAGGACACGCGTAGTTGTTACAAAAAAGTACCACGTGAAAGGACAATAATTTTGTTAAATTTTTACTTGATATATTGATCGCTGCTTTCATTCAAACAGTGGCCTCTGTTGAAATTTAGTTTAGCCATGAAATAAATTTTCCTCATAATCAAAAAAATGGTTTACAAATATTTTCAAACAAAATTTTTGAGAAATGTTTTTTCTTAGTAGGTACCTACATGAAGTTAATCTAAATTTCTCCAGCCGCAGCCGCCACTAAGTTCAAATATGTAAAAATTAAACAAAATTAAAATACGTACTTCCTTTCTACAGCCACTGAAATTTCAAAATATTTTTTTTATCCATTTATTATTTTTGAGAAGAAGTAGATAAGATTCCATAGTCAAGTATTTATTATTTATTATTATTATTTTACTCGATGGACGTTTCATATACCAAGTTGGCATACAGGGTGATGCGTTGTGTGTAATGATGCCAACTTTGTTGGCGAAATACGCATTCGTGTTTTTGGTGACAATTTCGTTTGTCACAAAGGTTCTAAAACAGTTGACAAACTCTTGCAAAGTGTTTAAAATATAATCTGAAACTTGTCAAGTCTCGTATTAAAATACTTTTTCTATATGGGTGACTTTATAAATCCATCAATGAATGAGCAAACCATTTCATTCACTGATGACTGATGGATCCATCAGACGTATTTTATCTCTATCTCAACCACGAGGTTGAAAAAGATCCACCAGAAAGAAATTAACTCGATCAATTTGACACATGTGCTATTATCTAACCAGAAGAATAAATATGGAAGACGAATCCTTCCAGTGAATACATAAAGATGTATGTTCTGTCATATTGTTAGTTCCATTTAGATAAAACGGTTGTTTATATTTAAAATTAAATTAAAACATCAAACCTCATTACATTACTATAATAATAATATGCAGCACGTCAATAAAGTTACATTTTTGGATTAATATTTCCAGCATACTTTATATAGGTAGCACCACAATGCTTTTATTTCAAAGATAATTATATGCAGAATTGATAGTTTGATAAATATTGTGAAACATTTAATTTAACTAAAATAAAACGATATAATACAGTGAATATACGCAAGCAACTCAAGTATCTAATCTGTGTTTATTTTTTACTATCAATATCAATGAAGAAATAAATTATGAAAAATGTTGCAAATTAAACAATGTGTTATGCTAATTCAATACATAAAGTTCACGAATAATGAATTCAAACAAGTCTACCTACACCTTATTTTATTAGAAGATTATTAAAATAAATTATCATCATGAGGTTCAATGTTATCATAGAAACATATTTTTGTCCATTTTCAACCACGCACTTTTAATTTTAAACCACAATATAATAACCGTGCACTGCAGAATAGCAAGATTACGTGTCAAAGATCAAAAATCTGAAAGCAATCGAAAACAAATACGTGTTACTCACCTAAACTTATTCCAGAATCCATTGATAAATTTTAGATAAGAACATCTAGTGCTCTTTGCTTGACCCTCGATAAGCAGGAGATGTTGCAAAGACGACTAGATTTCGCGCACTAAATCGGATCGATGTCGGCGCCGTGGTGAGGCGTCCAAAATGGCCGGAGAAAATATCCACAAATGAATAATCGAAAGTGCTGACAGCTGACTGATCCTCTTTTGTTTACAACTTACAAACTGCATACATAAATGTTATTGACTTCCTCGAACTTGATTATTTTATATAAATAATAAATAAGTAATGCATAAACAATGGCATTAGTAATTGTTGGAGCGCTTAGAAGTCAGGATAGGTGTTATAGCCCGGTTAGAAACTCCGAAAATATTTATTTGCAGGTGAACATTCAGTTTACCTACAAAAAAATATTTTCTTAATTTTGAAGTTTTTAAAAATCATTACATGGCCAGTGACTTTATTACTTATCTACGACTGGTTTCCTCAATGACTGCGGTTCAATCAGTAGGCGATTAAAACATATTTTCCTTGATCTAAGCATTATCAGTTAGATCGTAGTTTGTTTTGTAAATTCTAGTCTGTCGATAAGCCGTAGTTCAAAAACACGATACTCTGTCGCTGGTATACACTATATACTGTTTTTCTTTTTTGTTTATTATGGTTTGGCAACTTACTGTCAAACGCGAGACTGAAAAACTACAGAAACTTTAGAATTCAGGACGTATCGATCATCTCATCATCATGGTATTCTTCTGAAGCTAAGAACACCACAAGCGGATCGCAATCTTAAAAAATCCAAAATAATCAACGCGAAAGAGAACCCTATAACTCTTCGACAAAAAATATTATCAGTGAACTAAAGAAATTAATAGGATAATGAACAAAATATAAATAAAACAGTAAACAAAATAGCAACATAGCAGAGTCAATGAAGCGGAAAAATCTTCTAAACCCTCAATAACAGATGCGATTTTTTTTAAATGTTTGCATATTCAATTATGACAATCAGAAACCAGAGGATTTTTAAGATCAGAGATTACACATCTGAAATAAATGTGTATGGCCTAAATCAATCTTCATTGAATGTGATCATAATACAAAAGAATTAATTGGTTTCAATTCATTTAATTTGTGACCAATATATTTTCTGTTTTGAAACATTTTTAAAGTATATTTGTAAATATAAAAATGTCTATAATTATTTAAAAAAAAACTATTTTTTTGTATTGTTAAGCTTAACTTCTGTGAACATTTATTTCAGATGTGTACTCTTTAACCCCAAAAAGCCTTTAGATTGGATTTTCTTGTAAAAGACTTCATCAATAAGGACTTCCACATTTTTCGAAATATTTCTAATGAATTAACAATAAAATCTCAATTCAGATTTGAAACAGCGACCTCAAAAGATCACTAGACCTAATTCTCTCGGTAAAAAAATAATTACTCACAATTTTAAAATTCCCTAAAAACTTTTTAAGAAATTTTCTAAAATGTTTCTATAACTCAACTCTGCCATGATATAATCCAAGGAACACAAATTCGGAGTAAATTTCAAGAAAACCCTTGTTTTGATAATGTATTTGTTAATCAGTGACCCCGAAAACCCCCAGCCATAGTTTTTCTTTGAAAACCGGACTTGCTGTACAAAAACCTTAAATTTCACATTATATACTCAAAAAAATTTTAATTTGGGGTAAAAGAATTATCTGCCCCACCACTTAAGTTTCTGATTTTGAATAATTGAATATAACAAACATTTAAAAAAGATCCTTCAAAATCGGTTCCGTTTTGAGGATTTAGAAGTAAAAACCTTCATTGACTAGACTAACAGCTGAAATTATTTACTATACGAAATACACTTAATCCATTTTAGAAAATATTTTATTTTCCAATAAAATGTGCTATTCCAGTATTCTCTAATAAAGCTTCAACATTAAGTTTGACTTTGATAAAAACAGAACTAGGGATCAATAACAAACAAAAATCCCATGTTTTGTTCTCATCATTACAAAAACGACACCAACTGCATTTTAATTGAATGGGACTTTTGGCCTCCATGCCCAAATATTCAGTGGAAATCATTTTCAAAAGGATTGGATTGCAGTTTTCGCAAATATAAAAAATATTGCTCAAGTTTATATTTTGCATATTGTAGGTAACAGTAAAGTTGACAATGTTCAGTGAAAATTGTTGAACAAATGCCAAATAGTAGTGAAAAATAGTTCACATTTTAAAAACCTACATTCTCACTAATCAAGAAAAACAAAATAATGGACGGTATATTCCATTTCAGATATTTTGTATTAGGATGAAGCATTTAAAATTAATAAATTAAAAACAAAGCTGCCAGATGGAAAATTTGAATCAAGTTAAGTGGTTAAAAAATAATAACGTTTTTGAGAAAGTGATCACAACTTCAAAACTCTGGTGAAAATATAACGATTGTATATCTTGTCGAAATATGGATGTCCAAAATTGATCAAATGTTCGTCGATGGGTAGACGATTTTACAGAAAAATAGTTCAACAAAAATTTAAGGCAGGCGAAAACGGTAGGTATACAATGTTGCATGTAGGTTATTATTTAGGCTTTTTGGAGGAATTCAACTTACTACTTCGCTTACAACAATGACAGAGACTACCACATAACAATGACTGGGGCACTGGGGAAATATTTCAAACATGGGTGGTTAATTAGTATACGTCTGCCTTGAAGAAGAAAATAATATGTAGTATTTATAGACAACCCATCGGCCATCGTTTGACAAAAATGGGCATACCACCCATCTTTTCTTGTAAAAAAATATCTATGTAGAAACAACAGTTGGGTAACCAAAATATCACAATTGGGCTCAAAACTAGTAAAAAGCAATTGATATATTTTAAAAAGGGCATTTACGACTGACGTTTTGATTACCTCAATACCATAGTAAATATAACCGAACTGATACAACGACTTGAGGTTTTCTAAAGTCTATCCTACGCATCTATCTATAAATTTACAGTAACAATAGTGGTAAGAATGAACAAATTTGTATTCAGTTACGTTAAGCCCACGGGAACATAAGCATTTTTTTAATTTATCAAAGTGCTTTTTACAAACATTCTTAGAAATAAAACAAGTTGCTCCCACGCCATAGCTCTTTTATTATTTCTAATACTTAAAAAAGCGTTATTGTTAGTCACAAAAAAAATCAATCGTCACCTTCCTGGATACTTAAAAATTAATAATAGTTATTTATTATACAAGGGAAAAAAGTTCTAGATTTTAGCTCGAGGTTGTATTGTCTCCCGACGCGGAGCGGAGGGAGACAAAAAAGCGAGAGCTAAAATCTAATTTTTTCCCATGTATAATACATTATTTTTTTCTGTGACGAATATTGAAAAAACATATTAAAAAAAATATATTAAAGTCAGAAAATTAATAATGTGAAATTTGAAGTTTTAAGCTGGTAGGCTGTGTATAGCGACAAGTAGACTTGCGTTGCTAAGTAATCAAAAACCTTAAAATAAATAAGTAATCAAATACGTCAAATTAATTTTATAATTCGATGGAATTGTCTGATTCTGAGTTTTCTCTAACTCCACCGGAGTTGGTAGAAGCTGCGAAGGTAGCGTCTCAAAAATTATTGCCAGCTAAATCGCGGAAAATTTATGAAACCGCCTATTCAAGATTTATGGAATGGAAGATGAAAAGGACATGCAGTTCTTTCTCGGAGACGGTGTTATTGGCTTATTTTTCGGAACTGACACAACAACATAAGCCATCAACAGTGTGGTCGAATTATTCAATGATTAAAAGTATGTTACAATCTAATAATAATGTAGACATTTCAAAATATTTCAAATTAATTACATTTCTGAAACAAAATGGGAAAGGTTACAGGCCCAAGAAAGCTACGATTTTTACGAGTACACAAATTAGTGATTTTTTAAATAATGCTCCCGATGAAGTTTATTTAATGGCCAAGGTTGTTGTTGTATTTGGGATTGCAGGAGCTTGTCGAATTTGTGAAATAAGCCAGATAACATTAGATGATATTGAAGATTCAGGAACGTTATTAATTGTGAAACTTAAGCAAACAAAGAATGATGTAAACAGGAGATTTGTTGTTACTGAGGAATATATTAAATTTTACCGAATGTACATTGCCCTTCGTCCAGCAGCAGCAAAGGATCACCGCCTGTTTTATGCATATCGCAATGGAAAATGCATCAACCAAGTTGTGGGTAAAAATCAGTTTTATAAGGTACCTGAAACAGTAGCTAATTTTCTTCAGCTTGAAAATGCTACCTCATATACAGGTCATTCATTTCGAAGATCGTCTGCTACACTTTTAGTTGAATCTGGGGGAGACTTGATGTCACTAAAGAAACATGGCGGTTGGAAGTCATCAGCGGTCGCTGAAGGGTATGTTGATGAATCGGTAGCATACAAGACAGAAATAGCGAATAAAGTGTTTGGAACATGTGGCAATGCTGAAATAACACCCGATTTGCGACGAAGTACATCAACGGCAGTTGTGTCCGTGGCGGAAAGAAATATAATTTCAACACAAGAAAATTCGACTATTGTACCGAATAGTTCAAGGAACATGTCATTCATGCAATGCACATTTAATAATTGTTCTTTTAATATAAAGGAAATGTAACTTTTTGTATAATAAAATATTCTAAAATTAAGTTCCTATCTTTGCTTATGTGTACATATGTAGGTATATCCGGGAAAAAAGTGCTCACTTTTTTCCCGAGGAAAAAAGTAATTTCATGAAAAGTGACATTTTAGTACCTGTCAATAGAGATAAAATGTCAAATTTTTTTCCCGTCACAGAAAAAAAAATATAATACAAAATAATATATGTGAGGATATACAATTTTATTTATATTGATAATAAAATATATTCTTTCAAGACAAATAATGGGACGTCTACTTTTGTCGCCATTATACAGTTAGAGAACTACATTACCCGAGCAAAAAGCTAAGATTTGTTGTATAAGGGTTGAAGGATTGAAACGTGGGTAGAAATTGTGCGGATTTACAACCTTTGTTTTTTTAGACGGAATAATTTATGTCTCTTTGGTCTCAAATTGTAATGCTTTCTGAACCCGACAAAAGGTGAACAAACAATACTAAAAATATAATTTTTAACAAATAGAATACTTTTAAGAAAATTCGTTAAGATTAATGTCTTATCTCGACACTTACAATAAAATAGGAAAAAGATATAGATATTGAAAATTATTGATCGATTAGAACGTTCTCAAAAATTACAATGATTGTGTGCAAAGATATATTGAAAATGCCTATCGACTCTATTTCTTTTTTTTTTTATTCGTAGAATAAGTAACGCACGTATAGACAAACACAGATATCTATTCTTCATGCATGTCTAGTTGCCTCAGAAAAGGCGACTGGTGACTTTCGATTCCGGGTATTGCCAAAAACTGTCCATTTCTCGGCCGTGCATCCATGAGGACTTTTAATCAGGAGGTCATAAATTAACACATCAAAATTTCAGTGAGGCCCAAAATCCTATCATTTTGTGCGGGTTCCTTTGGGGATGTACGTTTCAGTAGGATACACATCTAATTGGTTCTGGAATAAACATAATACAGCGCAGTCAATGCTATGGTCCGTGAAACGGCTTGTTCTATCAAAATTTTACAAGAACACATTTTTCTTCAGAATTCCATAGGCAATTAAGCAGTTTAATAATTTTTCAAAAATATCCAGTGGCGTACTACATATTTCTAGAAAGGGGATATGTAACCCCCGTATCTACGCCAATGGCTTTCTGTTACTATTTTTTACTTGAAGCGTAGATGCAGATTTACGTAGAAAGGCAGTGTGGAAAATTTGAAAAGGATGACTTTTGTCTCTCCTTAGATATTAAATTATAAAGCTTTTTTTAATGAAACTTCAACACCCTGTATCTAAGTTATAGTGCATTTTTCGAGGTATGTTTATTAAGAAAAGTCCCCTTATTTTGCGATTTTCTATCACCTCTCAAAATTAATGTACAAAAATCTGGACCACCCTGTATAAAACACTTAATCATATTATATTTTTCATAATGAATAAATTGAATCATTTTAAACAATGGTCACTCAACAATCAACTCACACTTTAGTTTTTGACATTTACGATTGTTTCGATTTTCCTTTTTTTTTTTCATAGCCTTCTCAATAAATATTAGAAGTGCGATAAATATGCGTGTAGGTATCAATGGAAGACAATTCGAACATTTATTCTAGTTCAGTTTTTTCCCTATTTTTAGCAAATTTATTTATTATTATATTATGTGTTGCTTGATAATAGTTTTCCATGGCCTCCTCACAAATATATTTAATTTTTTGAAAATTAACCACTTTCTCCATATTATAATATATCGTTGGAAAGCTAATTTAAATTGTGACCAAATAATAAAATTATGTTCCATTTAAAAAAAACAAGTTGTCTATATCTCAATAACTGAGGCATGCGCATAATTTTCTTTTTAACAGCAATAGATTCTACTCAAAAAAGTGTTTTTCGTTTTTCGATTCGACACTTGGTAATTGAGATTCGCCCAAAAATGCCAATTTTCCAAAAACGCTTCGTAGCTCGGTAGTCGAAATAGATAGACGATCGAGCCCAGCACATCTATGTCGGTTTTTTTTATCTTTCATACTTTCAGAGAAATACCATCGAATTTGGTCCAGTCCCTATAACGTATTGTAGATGCATGATAACATTTAGTAATGTCCAGCTTCGTAGACGTGCATAGTCTTTATCTTTCTGCGACTTTTTAGTTTCACAAATTGTTTCGTTAACTCATAATAGGTTACCTATCTTCACTGTAGGTAAAAAATTACAATAAAAATGTTAGGTTCTAATATTGTTCTTACACAGTTTTCTATGTCTGTGCATTTCGCAGTTGCCTTTAGCGTTGATTTTCGAAGCGGAACTTTTAACAATGATGGATCGTGACAAATTCGTTGCAATCGTGCATCAATCTTATCTGCTTCAACAGGTAATTTCATAATTAATTTGTTTCAGTAAAACATACACTTCTTAGATACATAAAACTTATTGAAATTAAAAATACTTCAGTGATTTAAAATTTTATTATATTCAAATGAAATCGCAGATTGCAAATTAGAAAAATATAAAACAATGAATATTAAGTTTTGCAGGTCTCAGTTCATACCATAAAGCATCTAACATAAAAACTACAACGTAACCATTGTATATACAAGGATTACTGCCCTCTAACTTTTGAAATCGAAAAAGATAGTTATTGATTAAACAAATATTTAACGAGAATAATGTTTTTACTGATGAAACATTTCACTTATCAGGATCTGACAGAAAACGATTAAAAAAATTTTAAAACTGGCGATACATATCTAGAAGGCGCATATAGGCACCTCATTTTTATTAAATACATTTCGACAGGCATCGCACTCTAATTTTAGAATCATTTCGACCTCAGATCCATGGACCAACGTTATAGCTAGGGGCTGGCCACAGAGGCGGCTGCCAGGGGTGCAGATCTCAAAGGGGCGCAGCAAACCCCAAAAAACACAATGACTTTGAAATTCCTGAAATATTATCGCCTGCGGCGCCTCTCGCAGTTCCTGCTCCTTGTACACAGCTTTTTACCTCTAGCCGTCACTGACGGACACATTAAGAAAATTGGCGCTTACACAAAATAAAATACGTGTGAATTTTTTGAGGGCGCAATATTCGATTCTTGCCCTGGGCGCTCACGACCTTGACGTAATTGAACCTTATGATCATAAATAACTGTATTATTAGAAGTGTGTTTTATTCACAGGCATGTTTCTCATTAAAACCGGGTCTGGATCCTATGTAGCCAAAGGCATTTATTTAGTCAAGGTCGATAAAATAATAGTAATTTATAGGTAAGTTGATCAACGTAATTTATTTATTTCAATTTACTGCTAAGTACATGTTTATTTTTGCATCGGTATATTCTAAAAATTATTAATTGATTCAGCTAGTCGATAATGCTCAGAGACGTACCCAGGTCCCAGACCTACGCAATACTGGAGTCACAGTATAACCTGGAGTCTAGTGGTCAGAAGCAACGGAGGTGTACCTACTTGCTGAACAAGAAGTGCTCTTAATTCTATTGTGCTGGAAGCCTTGAGGAATCCTTCCCCCTCATCACCACCGGGTATGCCACTAGTAATGTTAAGAACTGTAGTAAGTAATATGTTTTGAGAATTATACCAAAATTCGTGGCTTCTATTACTACTATAACAATTTATTTTGTAAAAAACGCCCGACTACTGAATACATTAATTGTTGATCAATCCCGTATAATACCGACCCTTCAGGATCATTTTCGTTATAGTAGGAGAGCCCTCTACCAGGATTTTCAACTTCATCGTGAACAAAATTATCGAAGATGTAAACAAAATGGGTCATAATAGTTACTCGATTATCCGAGCTCGGCCGCGGATGGATGTTGGATATTAAGCAACGAAATTTTCATGAAGGAAGGTTGGTTCTAGCTATCCTGAAAGGTCGGTCGAAAAAATCCTCCGGGGAGGGGAACAAAAGCCCCCGGAAGGGAAGTTTTTCGGCAAAATCGACCTTTTTAAAAAATTCATATCTCGGCTAATCTCCGATATTAGCCGAGATATGAATTTTTTAAAGAGGTCGATATTGCCGAAAAACTACTCTTCCGGGGGAGCTACAAAACAAAAAAGAGTTTTTAATTTTTCCTTCTTCTTGCCGCCGTCCGGGTCTGGATCCTCTAAATCCAAAGGAAAAGGCCGTGGCGCATTTCCAAAGGGTACATGTTTGAAAAATCGCTAAAATCCGACAAAATCGCCTCTTTTTAAAAATTCATAACTTTCTTAGGAGGCAATATCGAGACAAACGATTAGGCCTCAGAATTTTCTAAATTTCATCTAGTTTTCAAAAAAAAAATAAAATACGCCGCCGGTCCATCTCGAAGGAGGCGCGAGTTATTAAGCTCGGCCCGGAAGCGTGTTTGGAGAAATTTGAAAAATTGAAAAAAAACTGCGAAAACACGAAATCTTTTAAGACTATTTCCAAAAGAAAAATCGCCGCCGGGTTCTGGTAAGAAATCCACGGTAGATAGTCCAACTTAGAACTACATTGTAAATCGCACGGTCTCTCTGCGATTTTCGAGGCAGTAGGAGCGTTTTGACAAATATTTTATATATTAATATTTGCAAATTTTCTGAAGCGGTCATTGTTCTCGCATCTCTTTCTAATCTCACAAATTTTGTTCAACTAGAGTAATTATAGGAAATAGATAAAAACATATAAAATTTTTTCAAATATAATTTTTTATTCTACTTTATACAAGGTATAAAAATTACAATCTTCCAAAAAAATCTAAATTTAAAAGAAGACCAAACTTTGGCAAGTATCGGGGAACTACCGGTGTTATTATTACAAATATAATAATAAAAATATATACGAACATTGTTAACAGCATACAATTATTACAAATCAACAATCAATATTTTCCATCCAATTAATGATAAAATCGTTACCTACCCTAATTAACCATAGGACTGACTAACTATAAATACATAGGGGAATTATTAGTCTTACGTATATCAACAACGTTATACTATAAACAATGTATCCTCTGTTATATGTTTGTTAAAAATAAAGTTATTTTAAACAATATATAAATGCAACTTGAGACTTCTCGGAAACAATATATGTATATGCATTCCCTAACAATACTTAAAAATAAGTTAGATTCGGTCACTTCACATACAAAATATTTACAACTATCGACTTTTCGCAGGGCATAATTTCATTCACAGGAAAATTAAAACCAAGAGGTAGGCTAAGTGACCTCCACGGTTGTGAAAAGAATCGCGATTCTCTCCTATCTCACCTGGAGCAAGTGGCGTTATCATTGTCCTAGTTATGTATTGTATATACTCCACTAGGACGTTAATATAAATGTTAAAAAATGCCTTATTCGGATTGGCTATTGTTCGGTTCTTCATTATGTGAGAAATGGTAATGTCAAAATATATTAACAACTATCAATTTCAAGCATTCTCGTATTTTGATTTAATGTACAATTTAATATTTAATAGGTAGTAGATATAAGTTAAGTATCTACTCATTCTTACTATCAGAAATGTGTTCTATTACAATTTTTAAAATATGATTAATATAAATTAATGTATTACATTTTAAGAAATCAAGAGTATTTTTCTGTTTCTCATGTTTCGATGTATTTTAGATGTACGTACACGTACAGCGTCGTCGCTTTTAAATGATCGCGATATCAACTTAACATGTGGATTTCTGATTCTATCGTATGTCCAATGTTATAATTAAACGGAAAATGAGCAAATCAATTGTCTTTGCTTTGCTTTTACCTGTTTATTTATAACCCAGGACTTACGACGGAATCAGAAATCGATTTGTAAAGTTGATACTGCGATCATTTAAAAGCGACGATACTGTACAGGGTCATCACGCGAAAATGTCCTTTTTTGAAATAACTCAGCCATTTTCCATGTTATGACATAGATGTAAAGACATTCTGAACTAGTTTTTTCCACAGAATCTAAATTTTCAGTCAAAAAAACAATAACGAATCGCATTTCAGAAATACAACATAAAACTTTTTCTTTTAAATAGAACACCTGTATATTTTGAAATATTTCGTTTCTACTTCTCTTTCTGAATTCAAAAATGTCAACATATGTTATGTTATCTCAAACGGTTTTTAGATATTTAGATTTGATGATATTAAAATCTGACGATATTAAAATAACGTGACCGATTTTGTTAAATAAATTTTGAAAACAAAGAAAACATTAACCATAATGAGAAAATGATCTCTGAGAAACATAGAATGTTGATTTCATAGATTTAATTAACAAAAAAAATATTAATAAACACTAAAAAATTAAAAAATATTAACAAAAAATTAACAATGTTAAATATTATGTAAAAAATATTATGTCGTATTTCTGAAATGCGATTCGTTATTGTTTTTTTGACTGAAAATTTAGATTCTGTGGAAAAAACTAGTTCAGAATGTCTTTACATCTATGTCATAACATGGAAAATGGCTGAGTTATTTCAAAAAAGGACATTTTCGCGTGATGACCCTGTACATAAAACATGTATCCCAAAGTGGTAAATAAACATTCTATTCCGTTTAATATAGATTTTAGCGCTTTTAATAATGAATTAAGGTGAAGAAAATAAGTTAAATTTTTACTAGTACTCAATTGGAGCCAACGCAATATATTTTATTCATATATGAATGTGTGGAATATTTTATTTTGATTCTGTCGACTCAATTCTATTTAAAAGAAATGCCTGTTTCTACTTTCTACTAAATTAATATTAAATCAATATTTGATGCATTTGTAATTATCCAAATCTGTTTGAAATGTTTAAATCGATATGAAACGGGAGAGATAGAAATGATTGTTTGTTTGATATAGTTGGTCATGACGTCATAATTAGTCATGCTCGTCAACTTCATGGAGGATGTCACTCAAATTAATACGTTTCTTATAAATTACTGTAATTAGAATTATCAAAAATTATACTCACTAAATGCTCAATCGCGTTGTGTATAATTTTTAGCTATATTTTTACCAAAATACATTTCATCAAAGATAAACATGCAACTCGTTTCCGAGAAAAATGTTTATTATTGCAAGAAAAAAAGCAAATAATTAAGTGGCATCAGCATCACCTGAATACTGATGCAATTAAGAGAACTATTTGCAGATGCATTCGAAAATAGATCCGTATACCTTCTCTGTCTACAATGCAGATAGTTTCAAAATCACTTTTACTTCTTTTGAAAATGAATGAAATTTATTTTTGCAGAATTATTTGTTTTGATAATAGTACAGGAGGCAGTGACGATTTTCGGTACTTATTTTCCCAGTCAGCAAACATGGATAGAATTGTTCGGTTAGTAATTCTAAGCAAAAATCATATATATTTAGGGGGGGTTTTCCGATGGGTTGAGGCAGAAAATGCATCAGAACATACGAATACACTGCCCTTTTTTTTCCAGTGATAAAAATTGTTCTAGTAGTAAGAGGTATACTGAAGTTAAGTAAAAAAAATAGTCTGGCTAATCTGTGAGCATGGATGATATGTCTGGCAGGTGAAAAACTGAAAAGTTTTCATCAAAAAAATTTCCCTCATTTTCGCAGTCATGAAAATTTATCAGATGATGGCCTATATTATAATAACAGCTTAAAATACAATCTGGCTAATGTGGAACACCCCCAAAGCCTTGCCAGACTCGTCCAATGATCGTCCAGGCGCCCTAAAGTCGGCACGTTCGATTATACAGGTGATTAGTGTCATACGTACATGTTCTTTTTTATAAGAGCATTAAACAATGAAATACAAAATACAAAAAAAAAGATAGAGATACAAGGGACAGAGGGGTCTAGGCTGTGAGTCTGGCAAGGCCTTCGTGATTGTAAATGTCAGCCAGACGTGTACTTTCTATGAAAATATAGTATAATCTATCATGTGACAAATTTTCAAACCCGGGAAAATATGAGCAAAAATGTTCTATTTTTCCCATTTTGAAGATGCCGCCAGACTCATTTGCCAATTCCGTAAATCAGCCAGACTTATTTTTTATTACAGTTTATGATTATAACAATTTATACACTAAATTTCAAGCCTGGAAAAATAAGGGTTACGGATCCGCAAAATCAGTAAAATTTTTGAATCCGCAAATTTTCAGCCAGACTCACTTTCCGCTATCCAAGATAAGCCAGACTGCTATTTTCACAAACTTTATGTTCCACTTTAGTAAATGTAAAATATTTATGACTGGGAAAATAAGTGGACTTGTATTTTATTTTTATTTTTTGAATCCATCCAAAAATTTTAGCCAGACTCAAGAATTCTTGTTTTTTGTCACTAAGGGAACATATATACACCGACTGGGAAAATAAGTACGAAAAAAATTCACTGCCTCCTGGGCTATAATGCAATATTTTTATTTAGTAAACTGAGTGACAAAATACACGAATCATTCTTATTTTCATATAAAACAGTAGTGTACAATCCTTTTATTTCATCCCGTCCGGGAAGTACAACATTGCAGTATTACGGTATCAGAGCCGGTAAAGTACCGGAAACCACCGGAAACTTATTACGAACCAATCACAAACTGTTATTATACCTTTTGACAGTTGTTTGACATAAAAATCAACCGCAAATTAAAAAATAGTGTCAAATGTCAAATGACATAAGAAAATAACCAAGTGTCAAATTATACAAATACACTAAGGGCCAGTTGTACCATACTCTTGAACGAAGGTTCAGTGTTGAACTTGGATCAGATAGTAAATTTGAGTTGTACCATTGTAGTTCAAGAGTTCAAAAGCGGATCAAGAACGACTTTTCTTGAACCGTCATTTGGGACGGTTCAAGGAAGTTCAAGAGCATAGAAAATATAATTCCACTGATTTAAGGAGTGAAACATAACCTATTTTAATTTTTATATTGGTGTTGTCAGTCTGAAGTGAATTTTAAATTTTTATGATTGAAAGCAGCGCAAAATGGAATTTTTAACTGATGATGAAGACTTTGATGAGTTGGTGAATATTATGTTGAATAGGAGACGGCATATTTTTATATTTTCTTTTTATTGCCTCTACAGTCCTAAATTGTTGGCCACTGTTGCAGTTAAATTCTCTCGCTAATTGTTCCCAGGCAGAATTTTTTTTCCTGGTGTACAGGCGTCCGTGGTTTTGCATTCAATTATTTCTTTATATTTATTTACTAACGTAATCAGCACTTGTTCTTCAGACGCCGTAAAATTCTTTGTGCGATTGAACTTTGGCGGTTTTTTGGTTGCCATATCTGTCACTACTGTGCATGCAGCCTACTAACGTCAGATAAACAATCATCGAGAATCGATAAAAATATGTAATTCCTCTTCTTCTATCGAACTCATATGGATATTAATCTCATTCAGTAATACCAACAAAAGGCTAATTGCAGTTCAACTGAACTTGTCGATTAATATCCTGGTACAACCAATTCTCCTCTGAACCAAGATCAGTGCTCATCGGCCGTTCACTTGAACCTCCCTGAACTTGTATTTGGTACAACTGGGCCTAATATACAAGAAATGACGGAATGAAATAAAATATCATTCGACACACGTCCGTAAGCCTAGTTTAGATATTCTGTCTACTCAACTGTAACAATTCACCTTCTGGACTTGTAACGAAAATTACTATTAATCAGATTTCATGTAAATACTACTAAGGCTGTGGGATTATTATTTTTCTTAATGTATATTATATAACGAGGGGTGAAAAAGCTACATTTTTTAGACAAAGCACCCATAGGTATATATTTACATATCTTAAAACCTGTTCTCAACATTAGCTCAGTCAATTTGTACATCCTTGCAAAAGATCATGTAATTCTAACTTTTTAATGTTGTTAGGACCTATGCCAATAGTAAGAAACCAAGTTTGCAGTTTCAAAGACTTGTGCTAGCTGCGCAATGCCCAAAAAACAGCAACATTTTTGCACTTGTTTCCGTTTTTACTCAATATCTCCTAAAGTATGCGTTGTGCAGAAAAATATTATTATTTCTTTTTTTAAAGTAGATTTGCTACAATTTAAGCCCAAACCGAGATCCGTACGTCCAGCCGAGATACAGCTCTTCAAAAATGGGCAATTGTCTCCAAAAAGTGAAGACAATTTCGTTTCTGTCATGTATCTTCCCAAATATCGGGAAAAGTACTCATCCCACGAGGAAAGTCATAGGCACGAGTAATGAATTTGTAGTGAAAAAAAGATAATAACATTTTCTGTACAACGCATACTTTAGAAGATATTGTGCAAAAACCGAAACAAGTGCAAAAATTTCGCTGTTTTTTGGGCACCGTACAGGACTTTCGAAGCTGCAAACTTGGTTTCGTACTATTGGCATGGGTCTTAACAACATATTAAAAAATTAGAACTACATGACCTTTTGCAAGGTCGAGCCCCTTTTTGTATATAAATTGATTGCCCTACATACAATACTCAAGTTTATAACTAGACGGAGTATTTCTGATAGTTGTAAATGATTTATAACTACACAAACAAATCATACCGTGCTCTCAGATTTACTAGCCACATCGAGGTCCAGCGATCGTGTACATTCGCGGTAGGGGGGAGATCGTGGCCTGTGGCAGGGCATCTTTTAAGGATTTTCCACTAGGAGGCCGCCCGTGACCAAATAGGGAAATCCGTTGCCGGAATTATTTTCTTATTTTCTGACGTTACAAAATTCAGGAACTTACGACAAAGTTTGACCAATTTTTCTCGCGTAAAAGAGTAAACATTTTCTGTGGCCAAACTGTGATCACTAGGTGGCCATTTGCCCACTCCGTCACCTACTTAAAAGATGCCCTGGGCTTGTGGTGCTGCATCGTATTTTTAAAACGTCGAAATATAAGAAGTTGATGGGTTTACTGTTAAAAGATTATCATTATTTAAAGAAAAATAATTGAATCATATTTAACAGTAAATTATAAGATATAAATAAGGTATTATTTTTATAATTGGTTTTGTCGTCTAACTAAACATTGTCTTCTAATAAAACGTTTAAAATTAAAAAAATTAAATATAAAATAAATTCTCAAAACTTAAGAATAAGTACTCTTTAAATAACATTTAATAAATTTAAATTTAATTAATGAAGTATGGCATGCATGACGGCATCCCCACTATTATTGAGGTCCGACTCATGAGCTTTACCGATTTTTTTCTTGTGTAGCGGTTTGAAATGAAAGCACGGTATATATTTATGTAAAATTGATCTATTTTCAACTGTTAAATTGAATATAGAAGCAACCGAATTACTTGCTAATGCTAAACAATATATTTTCATATGGCTAATGGAATTTGATATCAGATTGTAATCTATATAATTGACATATTTTTAAAAACCTAAATATAAGTCGACTAGCTGAAAGAAGAATGTTAACATCACAGAATATATTGTACTTAATTAAGATAACATAACAATATATACATAAATTTGTTAGCTGCAAAAATATATACCAAGAGACATAAATTGCAATAAATAAAACAGAAAACAAAAATTAAATATTCTATTACAACTATAATATCCTTTATTTAGTATAGGAAAATTAGATAGATTCTAGCTGAACAGAATTCCCAGGAAGTTTTTACACAGATAATCACATGCTCATTCTAATTACCTAATACGTTAAAACTACCGAGCACAGCGCTATAATATATTAAATTTACAGTAAAAATCACGTTGAGGAGAGGGAAGGAAATAAAGATAATTAACACACGACATTTACCACACACTTGAGACTTGTCAAATGTAAGGCGCAGGCGTAGTAAGTATTACTATACGTCCATCATGGGCGCGATTTGACTTTTTGACTAATTTAGTCTACAGTATCTCATCAGGTGCACACTCTCTCACCTTAAATAAATCTTATTAGATATTTTAGATATGTTTACAAATTATTGTTACTATTTTTCTTATTCAGCCTAGATGCAGTGGGATATTGAAATTTCAAAAAAAATATAAGAACATCTATACGATTTAAATATCGTCGTTTTTTTAGAAACAAAATAGTGCTTCTATAACCACACATTGTTTTGGAGATTAATACGTTAATTAATATGCATATTATTTGAAGAATATAGGTATTGTAAGACTCGCCTTTATTGGTGCTACATCAGTGTCCAAAACGAAATGAAAGCAAACTCAAAGTGACACAAACAACTAATGACGATTTCTTCCTCTGGTAAATAAGCGCTCATGGTCGTATTGCTCGTACCTCTATGGTTTTTATTTTATAGCATTAATATTGTTCATGGGCGTATATTATATATATTGCTGACTCTTCAAAGAGCAGTTTTGCACAGACACGCAGAAATGTAGTTTTGCGTACTTTTCGCAAACATTTTTCTTCCGAACAGTATTCCGAAAGTTCTTAAATTATAATATGTGGAAATGTGGATTCCATTTGTGACTAGGGGTTCCTGTTTTTATGACACTCAATAGATAGGGACATGAGTCTACAAATTTAGAATGAAAATCGAAACCTGTAATTATTGTCAAATTGTAAAAGGTTCGTGGACGATAGTCGACATAAATCGGTAATTATACTAAAGATGATAAAAAGTAAGCATTGATAGTTTTCAAGTAGATTCGGTCTGGCTTTAAGCTCACGTGAAAAAATGTGAGTTAATCCCTAACCACGCCTAGCGTAGGTAGAAATAAGGATAATATGTCAAATTAGCTGTCGTGTTGAAAACGAGGCAAATATAACCTCACAAAGTAGTAAACGTGGATGGCTGGAATTACTTATACCTTAACCAAAAATGCTATTAGGAATAGATGATTTATAGTAGCGTCCCTTCACTTATTTCCAATGTAAAAGTATTATGCATAATTTACTTCTTTCTAAAGCCATAAATCAGAAGACCGACGGTAACCACAGCCGAGAAAAAGTCAGTAAATCCTAGGAGAAACCGCGATATCAGAGTTTAAGATAGAAGGCAGAACATAAGTAGTCCAGCAGGCAGGGCATCAGCAAGGAGCTACAAGACACCTCTAACTCATTAGCATTCGGTGTTAAAAAGCGGGCAATGCTTCTCTAGTGTAATAATCTAACTTTTCAAATACTGCGTAGTAATAGTTTCAAAATTAATTCATAAAGAGGCCTATAACGCAAACCAATTGAAATTGAGATGAATGACCACATGTCACGCAAGCAAACTGTTTTCAAGCGGGAGTCTTAAGAATAAATTCATATTAATATGAGGACGGTAACTTAGTGGTTAAAGCATCTAAAGCAAATGGTTTCGAGCTTCACTTTTTTTTAGTAGAAATTATCCCTAGGAAGTGGTTCCAAAGTCATAATAAACTCTACTGCAAGGTTTCAAATTTAGATTTCCTAAATTTCACAGTACTTGTTATTTCAGTAACATGGTATGGTTAATAAACAAACAAAATGTAAGTTCCTTAATTAAAGTAATTTTTTTAATACATATTTATATTTCAGCGTTATCTTTACGTGCGCTTGCGCCTATTGATTAAATGATAAAACCTTTCGAAATAAAAACTGCTGTTCTCGATGGCTTTACCAAGGTCTGTAGAAGCCTTATTGGGAATTACACATTTAAAACTAATTTTCTAATACCAATTAAAATAATTCATTTTATATCAAAAAATTTAATGCTTTATAAACAACAATATTTAAAAAAATTAAATAAAGTTTTTCTACAGTACAACTGATACACATATTTATTTGTTCTCTGACTCAGGAAAACAAATATTGTAAATAATATAGTTGGATATATATACAGGGTGTTAGTTATTGCTAAACATTATTTAAAACACACGAACTGAAAACGATTGTTTTTATTTTCGTTTGCCCTTTGATATTTTTGTTTGAATACAATCGGTTTAGGAAAATATCAATTTAATTGTAATACAGTTTTATTTCAAATCGCTTGTCAAAGGATTGAATGAGAATACGAATTACATATTAGTGCCGAGGTGAAACAAATCGTTGGCTGCCGTATTCAGTTTTATCGGATTTCAGCAAGGTCGGGAATGTATCGGTACGAAGGTCATCTTTTAGCACATGTAAATACGGAGATATCTCCGAACGGAGCTCTTAAACACTTACGAAAAGCGCCTACGTACCACATTGTAAAACGTGAACAATATTTGGACAATTTATTCAAATGAGAATCACTGAACTTTGGTACAAACAATTTGAAGGGGCATGCCCTGTCTTTGGTCAGGAAAATTCTAACAGTTAGAGAACGTCAGTTAAGATCATGACAGAGCACATATCTGTGGTATGAGGAATCTAATAATTGAACAGATATGTAATATAAATATTCAAGAGATAATTTGGTTCGAATCCGGGAGTTCCCCACTACATGACGACTGGAATGAAATATGACTGTTTGAAGATGATGCATCCCAGATTATGGAAACAACCACGCGATCAATAGTAATGAGACTGATTGTCATATACTTTGAAAAACGACGATTTTTAAGGAAAAATATTTTGGTTGCAAAACAGAAAGCTGTAACGACTATTTGGTCCTAAATAGAAAAAAAGTCATAACTGAAAATATGACTAATTAGGTTTGAACCTACCACTGGAATTGCCTACATCTGTCACTACTTACATCGAGACTTTTGACTAAGGATATGTATTATGGTGATTATGATCTTAAATTGATTTTCGTAAAAAAATGAATGAACAAAATAATTCGTTCTAAATTATGCATACTATTGACCAGCTGTACTGAAACAGGTTTTAGACAAATTAAACCGAGTGGATTCAAAACAATAAAAAAATGATAATGGTAAAAGTGTGTTTACTTGAAATTAATCTACGAATAAAAGAAAACACCCTGTATGAAAAAGAGGTAGGGGAAGCATACAAATGTGTCCAGTAATCTACTATGGAAGCTCAAGAAAGTATGTGTCATAACGTATGCCTATGGATAAGCATGCTAACTTTATTTTTAGCACGTTCCTTGTAGGAAATGTGTGAAGCTCGCTTTTTCGTATCACCATTTACTGTACACTTTCCTCTTGCATTATTTACAATATCTACAGCGGTCGCTTTACTTACAAGGTCGTTGGACACCTCATTAGTAAACCCCTTGTTGGTAACCTCATTTTCGTTATGAACGTCAGCACTAATAACACAGCAATTAGTTTCAGTACCTGTCCTATTACTAACCGAATTTGCACTAGATTCGCTATTTTTATCGCTTGCACCATTTTCGACGATAACATCTTTGTTACAGTCGTTAATACTATTGGCTAAATGTTCGTTATCCTCCCTCTTTTCGTTTAAAATCGCTACTTCAGCATTTGTTTTTTCCTTGTTGTGGCCGATTTCGTCGTGTGTCCAAATAATAACTACTCAATCCCCCCGGTGAACCCCCACCCGCTTGGGTTCCGTGTTATCCCTGTAAATGAAAACCTGAAGTAAAATTAACAAGTCCACAGCCACTTGCACGGAGCCACACAGCCAAAACTGTACCGGAGCATCACGCAACAGGAAATACAATGTCTTAAATATATCACCACACGTCCACATTACCACCATACTCAGGCTAAAAATAAAAAAGTAAACATTAGTTTGCTACAAAATAAATATTGGTTATTTCGTAAGCTCTTAGATTTAGCAATTATTGGTAATGCGTTCCTAAAATTTATTATGTTATAGTATTGGCAGGGTCTAATTCCCACTGGGCAAATTTACTTTTAAATACATTGGATGGCAAGTTACAAGACGTTTCAATTCCTCTATTCTATAATGGAAAACTTCACTTTCAGCCAGTCCAAGATTGTAGAGCAGTTACGGGTAAGTATACAATAGTATACATATCTCTCATCTACAAGAAATGTTCTTTACGTAATTTTGGATAAATGTTTCTAATTTTTTCTAATCTCATTCTAGATCAAATATTTAAATTTCGAGAAACTCATCTGTTTTTGTTGTTCGACTAACCGAGAGACAAGAAATGAAACAATACAAGTGCTAGCCGCCAGTAAGCCACCTGCGACGGACGTCTCTCTCCATTAGTAGACAGCGACCAAAAGCAATTTTTTTCATATGTACATACTGTAATACAAAACTAGAGATTACGACTTGAGCCATATATACATTCGTCACAAATATCTCAATTATCTCGAAAATCACAGATCCATTTGATAGTATCAGCGTCTTCAGGTCAAAAACAATTCGATGAAAAATGTACAGTAAGAAGATAATTAAATAACAGTATTATTGGTCGTATTAATCATATCAGCCATATCTCCATAATCAAGAAAATTATGTCACGGCTCTTTTTATAGAACTTTAAATGTTTGCTACTTTGTAAGGAGCCTAATGAACTACCTATTTTAAAATGCACTAAATCAATTTAATTTTCATTATATAATAATATATCTTTATTTAGCACAAGCAGCTATTTCATACATACACTTTACAGTTACATAAAATATATATATATAACATCGAGTAAGTATAACATGGTAAACATAGTAATATGTACACACAATAAGTATCTATTACTACCACTATAAATATCTAATATATTTATTATAATTAAAGAAAAAATTCACTTTTTAAATGTTTCAGACAGTATTTATTAATCTCTACACGTGTTTCGGCTTTTTAGGCCTTTCTCAAGAGTACATACATTGAGAAAGGCCTAAAAAGCCGAAACACGTGTAGAGATTAATAAATACTGTCTGAAACATTTAAAAAGTGAATAATTTTTTCTTTAATTATAATATTTAACAATGTTTCACATGATGCCAACCGCGGAATCAGTTCAATGAATATATTTATATTTATACAATTTAGATTTACATTATTCTTGGTCACTAAATATTGCTCTAAATATAATATAATAATAGAATAAATAAAATAAATACATAGCAACAGGTCTATTACATAAATTAATATTCATTATTCATGAATTTATACAATTTTTTTTTAAATAGAAATACATTTTTTGATTGCTTTATAAACTCTGGTAATTTATTATATTCAACCGTTCCCTTGTCGTATATGGAGGATTTTGTTTTCATTAAATTTGAGGATTTGATATTTATGTGATTTCTTTGCCTTGTATTATAATTGTGTATATCCCCCCGATGTTGAACATTTGCTGACAAATATGTAGGTAGCAAATTATTATGGAGTTTGTATAAAAATATCAGTGTCCTGTATTTTAAGCTATCTTTTACCGAAAACCAGTTTAATGTATCCTGCATTGTATTTATACTAGTATATCTATTGCATTTTAAAATGAATCGCATACATCTATTTTGAAGTAACTGCAATTTTGATATATTGGTGTCATTACACATAATATATAATATGATTGAACATGAAATATCCATTATAAAACAGAAAATTGTTCACAAAGTCAAATTAATTTTATTTATTTTATAATTGTGATAATTTGTAGTTTCGCAGTATTGTAAGTCAGATTATTGAAACAGTTTTTCGCATTTTTCTCGAAATGGGTGCATATGAAAAATAGACAAGAGGACATTTTTGGTGTAAAAATGAATTCTGCATCAGAATAAAAAAAGAAAAACATAAAAGACAAATGTATAAAAAAAATAGAAGCGAAAAACTGCGATGTAGTGACTCCGAGAGTGACTCTATGTAGCGCCCCCTTGCGGCAGGTCTAAAAATATTCTATGGGTTCTATTGGAAAGGTTATTTTGAGACTACCTTCCAAATTTCATTGAAATCGATCAAGTGGTACTTATCGAGATATCTCAAAAAAACTGTTTTCCCAACATCCCATACGGGCCTTAAAAATCGAAATTGCCCAAAACGAAAATACACGTGTCTCTTTATTTTAAGACCTCTGTGATTACTTTTTTGCACCATAATTCTGAATCACCCTGTATATTTTTGCACCATTTAATAGACTAGTTTTTCTGAATATAATGATGTGCATAATATAATAGTTTGAATGAATAGTTTCCTTAATATAGCTAAGGACCTATTGAAATTGTAGAAATTACTTACAACAGTGATATTACTGAAAGATAGCCATGGCTTCAAAATAATATATTTTCCAAAACGGGCTTCATTTGTTTTTTCTCTTTAATGCATAAGAAACTTTTTGTCTAATCCTCTTACACAACGTTTGTCCCATCATTCTATCTTTAATAATAACCTCGTAATAACCGTTTAAAACCGTTCACACTTAAAATGAACGCACTGTACAGGGTCATCACGCGAAAATGTCCTTTTTTGAAATAACTCAGCCATTTTTCATGTTATGACATAGATGTAAAGACATTCTGAACTAGTTTTTTCCACAGAATCTAAATTTTCAGTCAAAAAACAATAACGAATCGCATTTCAGAAATACGACATAATAAACTCTGTATTGTTTGAAACGTTTCGATTCTGCTTCTCTTTCTGAATTCAAAAATGTCAACATATCTTATGTTATCTCAAATGGTTTTTTAGATATTTAGATTTGATGATATTAAAATCTGATATATAAATCTGACGATATTAAAATAACGTGACCGATTTTGTTAAATAAATTTTGAAAACAAGGAAAACATTAGCCATAATGAGAAAATGATCTCTGAGAAACATAGAATGTTGATTTCATACATTTAATTAACAAAGAAAATATTAATAAACATTAAAAAAATAAAAAAATATTAACAAAGAATTAGCAATGTTAAATATTACAAGGTTAAATATAATAAATAATTTTAGATACATTAATGCATATATTTAATTTAGTAATAATTGCTCAATATGTCTACCTCTATTTTCATAACAAAGTCTAAAGGAGCACGCGCACTGAATCGACTCGGATCGGTCGATTTGGAACAGTACGATCGGATCGTCAGGGTATAGGTACCGCGCACTGAGTCAGCATATCGGCATCCGACATATTCAGTATTCAGTTTATTTCACGGCACGGGGTTTATTTCACTGAATGAAGCTTGTAAACGTTAAACAATGAGTTCCAGTTCATCAGATTCTAACGAAGATATTATGATTGCCTTATCATGCGCAGAAATGGAAAGACATAAACCAAAGTTCTGGATCCATGACATTAATCTTAAAAGAGAAACTTATGGAAAGTTTTATCACTTATTTCCTGATTTACTTGGAGATGACGAAAAACTTCTTTAAGTATTTTCGAATGTCTAGTGCTAAATTTTATCTTTTTTTATCATGTACACTAGCTAGAAAATAGTCAACGACTGCAAGAGCATTCGGCAATTTTTGTTCCTTCTATCATTCTCTGCCGATGCAGAGACGATCCGACCGGTCTGAGCCGGCCGAGTCGATTCAGTGCGCGGGGATGCATTTAATTTCATGCATAGCAAAACGTGCCGATTGTGCCGAGCCGAGTCGATTCAGTGCGCGTGGTCCTTAAACCGCCGTCGATAAATCACCTAAACAATCACAATTATATGATCAGGCATTCTCTAAAAAATTTAAAACGGCGGTAGACTTTGTTATGAAAATTGAGCAATTACTAAATTGAATAAATGCATTAAATGTATCTAAAATTATTTATTATATTTAACCTTGTAATATTTAACATTGTTAATTCTTTGTTAATATTTTTTTATTTTTTTAATGTTTGTTAATATTTTCTTTGTTAAATAAATGTATGAAATCAACATTCTATGCTTCTCAGAGATAATTTTCTCATTATGGTTAATGTTTTTCTTTGTTTTCAAAATTTACTTAACAAAATCGGTCACGTTATAATAATATCGTCAGATTTATACAGGGTGATCTACCACGAGTGTGCCAAACTTCAGAGGCTGGTAATTTATCAAAAATAAATGGACTTTCATTAATAAACATATGTCCTAAAACGCATAATAAGGGAGCTACAACCCCTTGAAGGGGGTTAATGAATATCAATTTTTCGCTTAAGCAATGTAAATGACATAATACTACAAATCAGAAATATCAATTGTTTTTAAACATAGGTGACTTCAAGCCACTTGATTTGAAGATTGATCGAATTAAGTTTTGCATATTTCACATGAAAACGCAAATTATTTAAAAACGGCTGGTGTGACAGAAATTTTGAAAAATACTTTTTTCTGAGTCATTGCATGGGAAATAATGTTATGTAAAAGTTTTGCTTCAGAAGTGACGTCAAAAAAAGTAAATTTCATTATTTTAATCACCACCATATCGGACTTATAATCGAAAAATTGATATTCATCAACCCCCTTCAAGGGGTTGTAGCTCCCTTATTATGCGTTTTAGGACATATGTTTATTAATGAAAGTCCATTTATTTTTGATAAATTACCAGCCTCTGAAGTTTGGCACACTCGTGGTAGATCACCCTGTATATCAGATTTTAATATCATCAAATCTAAATATCTCAAAAACCATTTGAGATAACAAAGATATGTTGACATTTTTGAATTCAGAAAGAGAAGCAGAATCGAAATATTTCAAAATATATTCTATATATTCTATTTAAAAGAGAAAGTATTATGTCGTATTTCTGAAATGCGATTCGTTATTGTTTTTTTGACTGAAAATTTAGATTCTGTGGAAAAAACTAGTTCAGAATGTCTTTAGATCTATGTCATAACATGAAAAATGGCTGAGTTATTTATAAAAAGGACATTTTCGCGTGATGACCCTGTACATATTGTACATATTATAATAGCTGTGATTGGTAGACCAGTCCGGAACGTTCCGAACTAAAAGTTTCAGTTCTAAGGCGTTTTTTATACTTCAGGAATCGATAAATTATATGAACTGGGCGTTTGGTGTACTAGTTTTCGGACCAAAAAAACCAGTTCTGTCTGTTCCGCCTCTCGAGGTAGAATTCTCAGAACTACTTATCCCCACCTTCTGTTGTTTGGATGATAAACACAAATTTGTTACTCCTTAACCTTACTTTCTGCGAGTATGAAAAGTAATCATTACATTTGAAGTTAAAATAAAAGTGACATAGGTATCTATCATTTACAAATCAAATACAATAATGAGATTTTTTCTGCAGTGCAATTCATTTTAGATGATGATGAATCAGAAAGTGCATTTTCGGACTCGTGAGTCGTAACGAACTGTTTCCTTTAATTAATGAAAAACGTCATTGCATAAAAGATTATTTTTAATATACAGTGCCCACTTATAGTGACCTCGAGTTTAGAAACCATTTTCGAATTGATAAGTCGCTATTTGAGAGTTTATCTAATGAGTTTCAATAAGCACCTATACATCAAAATCTCAGAAACCGTCATACATCATCTTCTAAACATTTAGCTGTATTTTTGTGGTTTGCTGGACATGAAGCATGCAGTTACAGATACAGCATATTGATTTGTCTTTATGGTCTGTTCACCATATTCACCGTGTCATGTGTTCCTAAGTAATATGGCTAAATATGTAATTAAATGGCCCAATACTGCGAGATGAAAAAAATATCAGATTTTTATTTAAAAGTTCCCGTTGTGTTGAATTGAAATTCTCCATTTATGAATTTAATTAAAAATTAAACATTACAACTTCCCACTGCGCTTTCACTCATCAAGAAAATAAAAATCACTTTGACATTTGACCGACAACTGTCAAACGTAAAAATCCCGGTTTGTTTTGTGAACAAGGAAAGTTCTTAGAGTTCTAGCAGTTTCGGGTTAGGTTCATATAATTCTCTAACTTTAATCCAGGACGTTCTGAACTGGGTCACCAAACACACCTAATGTTTACAGATTTTGATAGCACATTACCACAGATTAACTTAATCTGTGACATTACTGTAGTCAGAGGCCTACTCATGACCACTTCGATAGCAAAATTTACAGTGTTAGATTTGTTAATAATTATTATTCTGATGTACATTTTTGTAGTCTCAACATCTTACATACTCAGAAAATGTAATTTCTATAAAACTAACCTCTTTCGAGAAAAATGTAATTTGCCTTTAAAAATTACGTGTATCCAATATTTTTGTGTCAACCATATTCGACGTTACCGCTGAAAATAAGACCATAGAGAATCTTAAATACAAAATATGAAGGTCTGACGAGCGTATATTAGAGAATTTAGCGACAGAAATAAATGCGATGTGAATTATTTCCTAAGGGAAATAACGTGCACACTGCCCAGGTTGAGATGAAAGTTACTTTACTCAGTTTAGTTATTTTGTTGAGACTATAATCTTCCTCAATTTCAAGTTAATAAATTATTAATAATATTATACTAAATAATAACAATGAAAAGCAAATTTTTAGAACCTTTGAAGATTTTTATGAGGCAAAAAATTGAAACATGGCTAAACTTTTTCCAAATAAATATTCTGTTTTCGGAAAGATTTTAATTTGGCTTGACAAACTTGAGCAGGGGGTTTTATTGACATAAAAAAACGGGGTAGTAATTACATGTGGTATTTTTTTTTTTTCCCGTTTCCGGAAGAAAATGCTGGACAGTCTCCCTGTGGCCTCCGACACCACACAGAGAGAGCGCCAGCGAATAATCTACAGCAACTCCCCACATCCCGCAGGGTTAGTCACTGTAGATTCCAGACTCGTGTGCTCTAAGTAGACGAAGGGATCCCAGGATGACCGCTTTCTGCATTTGACCAGCCAACCATTCTGCCGATGTTTGGCAGGCAGGCATGGTCTTCAATGCGGAGAGCAGCGTGGGCTTTATACCTCCGAGTACACCGATTATCAGGACGACCATTTTGACAGAGTAGCCTGGGTATAGCACTTGGAGCTCGTACCGGGGATCTCTGTATTTAGTCCGCGTTATGTCGTTGGATGTAGACCGAAGTCGCATAAATCGGGCATGCAGATAATAAATGCATGAGCGACTCCGGCGCCTGACGGCAGGTCCTGCAGTTGATATCAGGTACCTCTACACCCATCACGCGACTGCGATAGACCAATGTGTTAATAACACCACCTTGGCAGGCCACAATGTAACCCTCGGTCTCCGACTTCAGCCCCGCTGACTTTAAAAATGCGAAGGTCAGCTCTGTCGATAAACCCAGTGCTTCTATGTTGTTATAGAAAACACCGTGCAGGGGTTTATCGACGTGCTGCCTGAACAGATTTCTCTGCTCGGCAGCTTTGATATGGGCTGTCAGACGATTAGGCGGAAGCTCAGTGACTGAGTCACCTCGCCGGCCTTCTCGCCTGTAGTCGAACACGAGACCGAGTTCATCTGCGGCCCTCTGTGCTGCCCTAAACAATAAAGCGCCAACTCCCACAGCTTCATGATCTCTCACTAACTGTAGGAGTGGGTCCGAGCTCCTGATGACATTACATGCCATACTCAGTGCCACTCTGCCATGCATACACTCCAGACTCAAGAGTCCTCGGCCCCCCGTTGACGTGGGAGGTACATACGAGGAACGGACGATCTAGGATGAATACTCCTATGGATATTCATTATCTTGCGGGTATCCCTGTCCAATTGGCGCAGCTCATCTACTCGCCATTTAACTACTCCAAAAGAGTAGAGCAGAATCGGAACGGCAAGCATATTAGTGGCAGACACCTTATTCTTCCCCGAAAGTTCAGAAGACCAAATCTTTCGGAGTCGGTGTCTGTATTTGCCACGGAGAGAATCCTTTATTTGGTTCACATCCTGGATGTGGCGTTGTTCCACACCCAGGTATGTGTAGGTCTCTCCGGCATCCAAATGTCGTAGGATGCTTCCGTCTGCGAGCTGCGCATCTTCGTGGAATTCCCCGCATCGTCCTCTCTTGAGGTGGACTTCTGCGCATTTGTCCAACCCAAACTCCATTCCAATTGCCCGCGTGTATTCCTCGACCACCCTGAGAGCATTTTGAAGTTCTCGCTCTCCGGAGGTATAGAGTTTAAGGTCATCCATATAAAATAGATGGGTGACCTTATGCCTCCGGTTGCTGGGTGGCCCACACTGATACCCGCGGGTTTGGCGGAGTCCAACAGATAGCGGCAGCAGTGAGATGCAGAAAAGGAGCGGACTCAAAGAGTCACCCTGAAACACTCCTCTCTTAAATGTCACCAACTCTGTCGAAACTCGCTCGGTACCGGATGTTCTGGTGAAGCGAGTTCTCCAAAGCGGCAACAGTTGTTCGATGCATCTCACTAGTGGTGCTGGTACCGCAAGACATCCGAGCAAGTGTAACAAAAGCTCGTGGGATGTTGTATCAAATGCCTTGCGATAATCAATCCAGGCCATTGACAGATTCCGCTTGTACTGCACAGAATCCTGTGTAATACAGCGGTCTATCAGCAGGTTTTCCTTGCAACCTGCCAGGCCCTTCTTGGCACCACGCTGTTCGTTTATCTGTTGGTAGACCGGATCAACAGACCTCAACATCCTGGTCTACAAGATACGAGTAAATAACTTGTAGCAGGAGTTGAGGCAGGTAATCGGCCTATAATTTTTTGGGTCAGACAGATCCCCCTTTTTGGGGATTAGCACAGTTCGCACTGAAAACAATTTTGTGCGACAACTTCAACAGCTTCCATTCGCCAAGACGATCCTCCTTCTCCATAGCTACTCCGGATGCGACACCACCTCGGCGATACATGGAAAGAGCAAAGTGGGAATCGCTAAGCTCTTCACAGCAAATCCTGGCCTCACCCATGACATATCAGCAATATTCACAGATCCCTCAACATCAACTGAGGATATTGAACAGGCTGGCGAGAAGCTTTTTCTGGCTGTATACAAAGCGCCTGCACATCAAGACAACCTGAATAAACATCGGTACTCGGCATTTTTGAAAGCGTCAACGAAGCACAAATCAGACTTGGCCACTCTTCCTTCAACCAGAGGAGCGCTTCAAAGCAACATTCGCTCAGAGTATATCTACAGGTAAATCCATTTACATATAGTTCATACATAAATTACAAATATCAATTTGTGCTAAATACTTACGTTGGTCTCATTACTTTCTTACGGATAAAACAGTGACTCGGCAACCCCCTACCACTTACCCAATGGGGTTGGGCCAGGGGAGAAGATGGGATCCTCAACCCAATTACCACGAACGAGCCTGTGGCACCCGACTCCGTTTTGAACATGGTCTTTTGCCGATGCACGACTGGGTGTGGAGCGCGTTGCGGTTGCCGCAAAGCAGGGATTGCCTGCTCCGGTGCCTGCGGCGTGTGCTTCGGCTCATGTACGAACGGAGCACCCTTCGAAGACAGCACCGATGATGATGAAAATTCAGACTAAAATTTATGTTCCAGATACATCCTTGGACACAAATATCTTTATTTCATTTATTATTTTTATTGTTATTATTTATTATTAGTGAATCATTTAATTTTTTACAATAAAAGCCGATTTTTTTAAAACTTTTCCATTTTTCCCCCTCCATATCTCCTTAAGTATTGATCCTAGCGAAAAAGCGTGTAGGACCTTTTTTGTAGAGAATTTTATGTATATTAATTTAGTATATGAGCATGTTTTCGCTAGAGGCAGTAGTTTTCGAGTTATTAACAAAAAACTGAAAAAACGGGACCTTTAGAGCACCCCCCCTCTTAGCTTCACTCCCACCCATCAGTACTTTTAGTATGTTGTTAAGGACACCTTCCCCTACAACTGTGCAGAAATTGGCTTCTACATGAATTATTTCCGCTATTTTTCCTTCGTTGCCTGGACTAAATATAACTGACACAACATGAAGACAAATTAATTATATTAGGTGATTTTAATATTCCTAGTTAATCAACGTATTAGTTCAGTTAACTTCTGTGAATTTTTAGACTTTAATCAGTACAATAATAATTAGACTATTAGATCTAGATTAGGCAGGTCACATAATTGGTTAATCAGTATGAACATTATTTAGTTTCTATAGACCTTCATCATCCACTTTTAGATTTGATTTATTTTAAAATTTAATGACATCAAAAGGGAATAATAAACCTTTTTTTAATTTAAAAAAAATCGGCTTTAATAGGTTATATAATGTAAACGAAGCTTGTACCCAACTTTACGAGAAATTCAATTTCCTACTCCTAAAGAGCGTTCCTAGAACAACTCCTAAAAATACATCATATCCTCCATGGTATAGTATAATACAGCTTGTAAGGTATAAACAGTAAGTACGCCCCTGCCTAATGGAAAATCGTGGACGGCCGCGAGATGACAGCGCAGGAGAGAGAATGACGTTTCCCACTGACAGTGTACGTCCCCACGTTTTTTAGACTGTTTTCTTGTGTTTAATGTGCTGATGTTGATAGTTGGTTTATGTAGTGTAGAAAATAAATAGGTGAAATCACAATTGATTATTATTGAGGCATAAGAACCCCCTACAAGTTGGCGCTACAACGTGTTGCCTTATTTTCATTTTTACTACGAAGAAAACTGAACTGTGAATATTAAAACATCCGTGTTATGTGATACCTAATACCTAAGTGTTAAATTGAAGAAATTCCCGTATTGCATGTCAGACTGATAGGAGTTAATGAATTTACGTTCTGGACGTTTTTTACGCAAACCTGATCATAATTTGGAAACAACCGAAATGGCTGAAGAAATCAAACAAGTGGTCTTATTGCAAGCCTAGGACAAACTACTACAGGTGCACCTAATCAAGGAAATTTTTCTAAATGTACCCACCGTTTTGATGGTTCTAAAAATCAAAATGTTCATGCGTTTATAGATTCTATTATCGTGTACAAAGACTGTTTACAAATTTCTGATGTCAATGCTTTAAAAGGTTTCCCCATGCTTCTGGAGGGCCAAGCTGCTACTTGGTGGCAAGGAATAAAAAAATCAACCACCACTTTTGATGACGCCGTCAAAGCACTCGAGCATGCCTTTGGATACTCAAAACCCCCCCCCCATCAGATTTTTCGTGAACTGTTCGCCAGAGAGCAAGAAGATGATGAAAAAACTGACATTTTTGTTAGCCGCTGTAGAGCTTTACTTTCACATCTTCCAAATGTTCCTGCTCTCCCGGAATCAATTCAGTTAGACATGGTCTATGGATTACTACATTTTAAAATTCGTGAAAAAGTTCCACGTGACACTTTGGCCAATTTTGTAGAATTAATTGAAGCAGCTCGCAAGGCTGAAATAACTTTGCAAGAATTTAAAACGAATCCGACCTGTCCTCAAGGAAAATCGGTGGCTAAAGCTTCTGGAGATCCTTCGAGATCAAAACCGAAGAAACAGTGTGCTTACTGTAAAGCTTATGGTCACCTTAAAGACGAATGTCGTAAACTCAGTCAAAAGAAAGCAGAGATACCTAGTACTCTCGATTCCGAAGCCACTAAACCCCAAGTTACATATTTTGGTTGTGGAGCTATAGGTTTTATTAGAAGTAACTGTCCTACATGTAAGAGTAAACTTGTAAAAAGTGAACTTCAGGAAGCCTCGTCAGATTTTCGATACTACAGTACTTCAGGAGAAGAGGTAGTCCGACCTTTAGTGTCTATTGAAATAGCAAATCTGCACGGAACGGCCATCCTTGACACAGGAGCCAAAACTAGTATGGCGGGAACCCAGCTCGCTCAATTATTTCTAAAAAAGAACATACCTTATGAGACAAAACCTTTATGCATGACCTTAGCAGATGGAATGGAGAGGTCAGTTTTGACTCAGGTATTCAACGTTAAAATTATTATCGCACATAAGATCATTCAGACGAACCTGATTGCAGTACCAGATCATAAGGATAGTCGAACCTTGTTAGGTGTTGATTTTCTACAAGAAGCAAATATTATTGTAGACATGCCTCGCAACTGTTGGTATTTTGGCGAAGATTTATTTACTCTTCATCCTTTTACAAAAGAGGCTCCTACTATCCCGACCCATAACAATGTTAACATGATATCGCTACGAGACAATGAAGGTTCTTCTCTGACAAGCACTGATGTGCTTGAACTTAATTCAATGTTACAAAAGTATCAAGATGTGTTTCAACTTAGTAGTCTTAGTACTGAAGCTACCCCATTCGCAGAACATTGCATTGTTTTAACTGACGATGTCCCAGTAGCCGTGCCTCCCTATAGAATGTCCGAACCAAAAAGGGAAATCCTACGAAAGGAATTAGATCAATTACTCCATGACGGTACAGTCGAAGAATGTGATTCACCTTACGCTGCTCCAGTTGTTTTAGTACCTAAAAAAGATGGAGGCACGCGAGTATGCGTTGATTATCGTCGGCTCAATGCCGTGACAAGAGATGATAAGTATCCGCTTCCCCGTATTGATGACCTTCTACACATAACAAAGAGATCTGCATATATATCTACTCTAGACTTGAAGTCAGGATACCATCAGATTCCAGTTAGACCATGTGATAGAGACAAGACAGCGTTCGTAACACCATTTGGAATGTTTCGTTACAATCGGATGCCTTTTGGGTTGAAAGGTAGTCCTGCAACCTTCATGAGACTTATGGACCGCTTCAGGGCGGGTCTTCAAGATGTAACTTTACTTGTCTACCTGGATGACTTAATCATTTTATCTCCTAGTTTTGAAGAACACATGAATGACGTTCGTAAAGTTTTTGATAGACTACGAGTATTCAAATTGGGCTTAAATCGAGGAAAATGTACTTTTGGCTGTTCTTCTGTCAAATATCTTGGTCATTTGATCACGCCAGAAGGCCTTAAACCAGATCCATCCAAGATAGAAGCTATTAAGAACATGCCAGAGCCAAGGAATATCAAGCAATTACTTACCTTCCTCCAAACTGCCTCTTGGTTCCGACGGTTCATCGGGAAATTCTCTGAGATATCTCGTCCTCTATCCTCTCTCACGAAAAAGAATGCCAAGTGAGAATGGGGCCATAGTCAAAAAGAAGCCTTTGAAAAGTTGAAAATATGTCTCACGACTAGTCCAATCTTAAGACAGGCAGATCCCAGACTCCCTTATATTCTTCGCACCGATGCAAGCGCGTATGCATTGGGAGCATGTTTGCTCCAAGGGGAGGTGCCCGATGAAAGGCCCGTAGAATTTGCTAGCCGTCTGCTGACTGATACTGAAAGAAACTATTGCACCACACAGCGTGAGGCTCTTGCCGCAGTATGGGCCATAGAGAAGTTTCGTGGTTACCTGGATGGAGCCACCATCATCCTACAAAGTGACCATCAGCCATTGAAGTGGTTGCTATCATTAAAGTCACCTAATGGTAGATTAGCCCGGTGGGCACTGTCATTACAAGAGTTAGATCTCAAAATAGAATATACTCCAGGAAAACTAAACGTGGTCGCTGACACCCTTTCACGACCGCCAATTCCCGAAAGTGAGTTAAACTTCGTCGCTGTTGAGCTACCCGTTCGCTCTGCTTCAGAAATGAGAGAGGAGCAACTAAAAGATGGAGACATTAAGAAAATCGTCAATGCTTTAGAAGAAACAAACTCTTCATTTACCAATGATGCTAAGTGTTGGTCTGAAAGAGGTTACCTAATGTCAAATGGAATCCTGTATCGTTATGTTCCAGAAGTAGAAGATGAACCTCAGTTTGTTGTACCTTGCTTAGCTGTTCCAAGAATTTTAGCAGAGTACCATGATACTGCCACTGCTGGCCACTTTGGTGTTGACCGAACTCTGCACAAAATCTCGAGCCGTTATTACTGGCCACATATGAGACGTGATGTTACAGCATACCTGTCAAAATGCATTGATTGTCAGAGATTTAAAATCTCTAATCTTAAACCAGCTGGATTATTACAGACTCCTGTACAGGCACAACGTTTTGAAGTACTATCTGTAGACTTGTTTGGTCCTCTACCTGAGACCTTACAAGGATTCAAATGGATTTTTGTCATAGAAGATACTGCAAGTCGATGGGTCGAACTTTTTGCATTAAAAACCGCCACTGCAGAAGAGTGTGCAAAATGCCTCGTTAACGAAGTAATCCTTAGATATGGTGTCCCAAGAAAAGTTATAAGCGATAATGGACCACAATTCGTGAGCGAAGTTATGCAAAAAGTAGCTATTTGTTTAGGCTTCACACAATCATTAACACCAGCTTATCATCCTGCAAGTAATCCAGTCGAGAGGAAGAATAGAGACCTCAAAACTCAATTAGCCATTCTTACCAGTACCAATCATACTCTCTGGTCTGAACAGATTCCAGCGATAAGATTCGCCTTAAATTCTGCTAGATGCAAAAGTACAGGATTCACTCCTGCTTATCTCACCTTTGGGAGAGAGTTGAGAAACCCAGATGATGTAAACAGAGACTTACGTTCTATTGTCCAAGACCAGAATTTTGTTCCCCAAATATCTGGATTCCTTGATCGCCTTGGTACAACGCTTAGAATAGCTCGTGAGACTCATGAAAAGAGTCAAGATGATTCAAAGAGATACGCAGATGCGAGAAGACGAAGTGTTTCCCCGTTTAAAATAGGAGATCGGGTTATGGTAGATACGCATGTCCTAAGCAAGGCTAAGCAATCCGTTACGTCAAAATTCGTTCCAAAGAGGGATGGACCCCATATTATATGCCGAGTAGTCACACCTACTACCTTCGAAGTCGCTAATAGTGTCAATCCGAAAGTTCCTATAGGAAAGTATCATATTTCTGCTTTAACACCCTATCGCGGCTCAAAAGATGAAGTACCCATGCAACCGCTACGTCGCAGAGGGCGACCTCCAAAATCGGGCACATCCAAAACCCCAAAATCGCCTTGTCTTGTATCCCGCACGGGACGTACGCGAGATCCAAAAGGGGAGTGTGTAAGGTATAAACAGTAAGTACGCCCCTGCCTAATGGAAAATCGTGGACGGCCGCGAGATGACAGCGCAGGAGAGAGAATGACGTTTCCCACTGACAGTGTACGTCCCCACGTTTTTTAGACTGTTTTCTTGTGTTTAATGTGCTAATGTTGATAGTTGGTTTATGTAGTGTAGAAAATAAATAGGTGAAATCACAATTGATTATTATTGAGGCATAAGAACCCCCTACAAGCTATTATAAGGAATATTACGTAGAAATTCCATTAATGGGATTTATATAAAAATGCAAACGAAATAATCTACGTTAATCAATTTAAGACTTTATGTTTTTAAATAAAAATTTGAGATTGTACACAAGAGATACATTGAAAACACAGAATACATATTAAAACCAACCTGACCAGTTTTTGGTATTTTCTTAACATGAAGAATACAGTAGGTATGCAGAATTTAATTACTTTCTTTTAACGATACTCAAAGCATTATCAAGTTATTTGCCCAATAATATTTTCTATCGTCTATTAGTAAAAACCAAGGGAGGGATAAATTTACCACAGATCCTGATGGAACATGACTGGTGGTCGAGAGGTAGCGTACCTGCCTCTCACCCAAAAGTTCCGGGTTCGAATCCCGGTCGTGGCAATGGAAAATACTGTGAGAGGGATTTTTTCATTATACAGAGTTACAAATGTATGTGTTTTACACTGTTATGCCTACAGTGATGTGGTTAAACCTTCTGGTATGAAGTTATGTAATTTTGGCTATCAAGCCCTCAGGAAGTTTATGTGAAATAAACGAAACGTCCGCAAGGTAGCATTGTTTGTATTTATGGACCCTGTCTCCGACAAATTGAATATCTGTGGAAGATTTTTCAAGGACGCAATTTCTCACATCTCAAATAACCATTGCTATTTTTCCTCAATGATCGATAAAATCATCAGTGCCAACTTTTACAAGAAGAAATAATCCTATACATTTCTTGTGTAAAACGGACAATGAAACGGTTATTAGATGCAGCATCACGTACATTACAATACTGCCAATTTTTACAAAAATCTAGGCTTTATTATTATTAGGACCTCAAAGTATTGTAAGGACATTTCCACACTTTCGTTTCTGTTTAATAAGGCCAAAATTAGAATATGCTGGTACTGCTTGGTATCTATACCATAATATTCATATTTCTAATTTGGAACGAATTCTGAGAAGGCATGTTTAAAGATCTATACTTTAACGTTGATGGTAATTACCCTCGTAGTGTACCCCACAATCTGATTTATTAGCTAGATTTGATTTAAATGGTGTACTTTTAAGGCATATTTATAAATAGATGCTTGTAAATCGAAAACGCTACGAGTTATAGTCTTTCTATTTTATTAAGAATAATTGCACAAACACGTAGTTCCCTCATATTTTTTTAAATAACTACAGGACCGCACTGTAAACCGTTCAGAAGGCCAGTCGTAAATGTACTAACACAGCTGCGTCCTATGCTAGGTCAATGAAAGCATCAGTAAATATCGTCTTATGTATGCCGGTTACTCATATGGTCGAATGCAGTATACATACGGGGCTTGTAAGTTATATTATTCAAGAACGATTTCGATGTTATTTCAGCGCAGACAGGCTTTGTAATAAAATGAGCCTGGTATAAAATCATCAGACTGACTGTTTCAATTGGAATTGGAAAATTGGACTATAGGTATGTACACCGTACATAGCTGAATAGCAAAAGGTGTCAGCTTTCTGAATCAGTAATAATATGTACAGGGTGTCCCGAAATTAGCTAGAAAGATTTTGCCATCAGTTTCTACGTCCAAAAATAGTAAAAAAGTTCCTATAAACATGGGTCCAGAAATGGCTCCTAAGGGGGCTAGAGCTTTCTAAAGAAAAGCCTCTGATGCTGGTTTTTTGTAAATATTTTGGAAACTTTTTGTGAGAAAGCAATGAAATTTTCAGCGTTTACTAATTCTTTTGTTCTCGATTCAAAAATGTAAAAATGATTCTAACATTTTATTCAAAGACGTAGTAATCGGAGGGGGCTAGGGGTGTTTATAGCCCCAACTTATTTCCCCGTAGAATTTTTCACAATTTATCTGCAGAAAATGAAAATTTGAGGTTTTCTACCTAAAAATGGAACTCTTGTCTAACTTCGATAGAATGCATGGTTTTCGAGTTAAATTAATTTGAAAATTTTGGTCCGCCCCATTAGTCGTTTTTTAAATTCATAAGGTTGATTGTGATGCAACTCGCAAGATTACGTAATAAATAAATATTTTTGGATACTGCCATAAAAAACGCTCACGTGTTTGTCACATGTCAATTATTCATCGTCCAGGTATGGACACCTAGAAATTTAACACAATTTTTCGTTGATATTTTGTCTGCAGTGGGTGTCTTAAACTAAAAATCATCGATTCGGTTTGTTCTCTTTGAACATTAATTTATTTGCTAAGAACCAGTCTTGTATCGAGGACATTAGCAATCAAAGCATTGTTATTATTATTATTATTAATGTGGTGTCATCCACAAAAAGAACAGATCTCGCAGAGGCAGTGTATATGGCAAGTCATTAACAAAAATAAGAAAAAGAATTGGGCTCAATGTAGATCCCTGGTGTACACCAAATCTCACTTTTATGGGTTTGATGTTGCGATAGTTGACAAAACTGGGATCCGTATTATAAGTAAGATGATAATAACAGCCGACTGTTATTTGAAAATTTGTAAAACTGTAGTTTTTCTAGTAAAATGTGATAAGACGCCAAAATTCTTGGACCCCCCGTATAAATTTAAAACTAAGTGTTTTTCAAAGTTAGTTTTTTGAGCATTTATTCGTTAGTGTAGTATTGTTTTTTATCTGAATAAAAAGGTTCAAACAAAGAAGGCTATTGTCATGTAGCAAACAAATTCATAAAAAGTGTCAGTATTTGACTTGGACTGCTTAAGTGAAATTCGATTTTTCTCTCAGAAAAATGCCTGGGAATGCGATTTCCGCATTTGATAGAGCACGAATAATAACATTGTTTGATGAAGGACTGTCGAAGCATCAAATTGCTAATAGACTTGAGATTCCTAGGAGTTCTGTCATTCGAATAGTGAATTTGTACCAAGAAACTGGTAGTGTTGATCGGAGACGTGGAACTGGTCGTGCTAGGGTAACCAATGAAAGGGAAGACCGATATGTAACAAATTTTGTACGTCGGAACCGAAACATAACGGTCAGTGCCGTTCGAACCCATTTTAGAAGAACATATCAACGAACAATTTCTTCAACCACAATTCGGCGAAGACTTTCTGCCGCAAATTTGCGGTCTAGAAGACCTTTACAAGTGCCCAGGTTACTTCCTCGACACATAGCTGGCCGCTTGCAGTGGGCACAAGAGCACAGGGATTGGCTTTTGCATCAGTGGCGCAACGTCCTCTTTTCGGACGAAACAAGAATCGGTTTAGCGAGTGACAGCCGACGTCCAAGGGTTTGGAGAGGACCGGGACGACACGAAAGAATTGCTTACCCAAGAGAAGTTGTTCCGTACCAAGGAGGATTAGTAATGTTTTGGGGGGTATAATGTATGGTCGTCGAACGGAACTTATTCCCATTTTGCAAACCATGACGAGCAACACATATGTCCAAAACATTATCCATCCGATTGTTTATCCATTACGTAATGAGATTGGAGAAAATTTTTATGGACGACAATGCCAGGCCTCACCGTGCGAGAAGGGTGCAAGAAGTGCTGGAAGAAGGGAACATTCGGAGATTGAACTGGCCGGCAAACTCGCTGGACATGAACCCGATTGAGCATATGTGGGATTATGTTAAACGAGCAATTTCAACCAGAAATAACCCTCCTATTACCCTTCAGGAACTGACACGTGCTGCTCAAGAAGAATGGAACAACATACCGGTAAACACCATTCATAATCTTATCCTTTCAATGCACCAGCGGGTCAATGCATTACTGGAGAATAGAGGAAGGCATACTGATTACTAACGCATTTTGTTCTTTTCTTAAATTGTTCTTTTTCCACATTTACAATCTGAATAAATTGTTTAATTAGACACTATTTGTTAAATTAATTTTTTTCTCCTACGTTAACAATCAAGTCAAGCCATACTAAATGTGATAAATGTTTAAATATAATACACATTACAATACACATATTTATTTAAAATAACACGTAACTGCGTATTTTTGACAAATTAATGGGGGTCCAAGAATTTTGGCGATATGTGTATTTACTTAAATCTAAAAATTGGACATAAACCAGTTCACTTTGATCAAATCCCCTCTTTATCATATTAGTTAAGGTATTTACCGCCAGTGGATTTGCTGGCTCTGAACTCAAATTGATAATAATAATAATAATAATAATAATAATAGTTTATTTGCATAAACAGAAACATAGTACATAAGTTAACAATAACAGTATTATCTACTTTGATTAATAAAATAATTTATAGAAAATCAGGAATTGTACATTAATAGAATTGTTAGAAATAGATATATTGCAATTTAAACTAGAAAACCCAAAACAATTTTACAAAAATCAGTTTTTACGATGTTTATAAGTGTATCCCAATTTTTATGTTTGTAAAAAATTGCGGTGTCATCTGCAAAGCTTATAATTTCTCCAACTGTATTAATTTTAAAAATATCATTTACATAAAGGGTAAATAAGAGCGGCCCCAGAACCGTTCCTTGAGGAACACCATATTTCACAACTCTTTTGCTACTACAGAAATCTTCAATTATGACACTTTGTTGACGATCTGATAAGTAACTCTTGAGAAGCTTATACGCAATCCCTCTAAATCCAATGTTTTCCAGTGTACAGGGTTATTCCAGATATTTAGAGAGCGTCTACCTCGCTTATTATAAAAGATAGAAAAAAACTTTAAATACAAAAGTTGTAGGGTTTGTCCTAAATCGTCAGAAAGTGTTGCGCAATATCACGAATAGATATTGAAAAGTTAAAAAAAAACACCAAGTTGGTAAATTTCTAATGAAACACCCTACAGGGTGTTTCACTTAAGTCGGATTCTTCCATAGCTCTCTTATTATAAATTTAAGAGAAAAATGTTTCAAATAAAAGTTACGCTGAATTATGCGGTGTATATACAGAAAATATTTTTGAATACACAGGATGTTCCATTTCACCTGGACGCTATACAACTTCGTTATTTTAAATGGAACACCCTGTATGTCTGTGTATTTTTGGATTCCTGACTTAATTTTAAGTTGATTTTATGTATCATACATTGTGCCCAAAACATACCGTTTCCGAGATATTCAAGTTTTTTTGAGAAATTTCACAATTACAGCGCTCTGTATATTGCTAGATAGCTTCTAAGCCATAAGAGCTAGAAACTTGCGGTTTGCATAGTTCGATTTACCACGAATTACGCTATCATTTCCACTATTAGAAAAATATGGTAAGTAGTATAAAGTGGTAAATATCGGTACCTGCATTTGACAATCTTTCAACAGGAATAACTTCTTTTTTTCAAATGGAATGACACATATTTTTTTCCACCGTTGGATTCAAAATTAAATTCTCTTTCGATTGATATAAGGTTGTCCATATTTATCTTTAACAGTTTTCGAGAAAGATGCAATTCTTTCTAAAGTTTGAAAAACGAGCTGCCTACAGCGTAAAGTAGGCTTTGCCAATATCGCTTAAAGCATCGTTTCAATATTATGTACGTTCATCTCGACAAACAAATTGTATTGTGAGGTGTTTTCGTTTTTCCCGGTAAAAATCCGGTCACCAACAATGACATCGCGTGAATTTAAAATTTATAAAACATGCCAGTAACAATATTACTGGCATGTTTAAAAAGTGATCTAACAAACAAAACTAAACCACTACCAACAACGAAAACAAAACGCAACATGATAGAAAATTCTAAACGCAATAAAAAAGGGTACGTGAACTTAAACTGCAATTTTACATTAAGTGTTCGAAATGTCCTCAGTCTTTTAATGAGGTGGAGCACAATCCTGTTGTAACCACATCCTTCGAAGGGTTGCTAAAGGAATGTCGCCCAACAAATCATCCAAAGTGTTTCGCAGAAAGTCCAAATAAATTCTTCCTGTCAAGTGTCGATTAAAAAAGAATGGTCCAATGATGTGGCCTCCTAAAATTCCCGTCCACACGTTCAAGGACCACCTGTATTGGCTACCGGTTGTCTGGAATTGGTGCGGATTTACAGTGTCATAATAATGACAATTATGGCGGTTAACAAAGCCATTTTTGTGGAAAGTTGACTCAACCCAAAACATGACCTGTTTAAAAAAAATTTCTTCCTCTCTCAAGTGCCCACTGACAAAATGCCTGCCTCCGTTGAAAGTCTCCTTCGAGTAACTCCTGGTGTAATTGGATGTGGTAAGGATGATATTTGTTTCTTTAAAATCCTATGTACTGATGTTGTACTAATATCCGTCGTTTGACTAATTTGTCGCACACTAAGTTGAGAGTTTTCCTGTATGCATCCCAATACTAGATATTTGTTTTCATCTGTAACTATACTGTGCTAGTGCGATTCCGTTTTTTGCATTCGATGTTACCACTATTTATAAACTTCGTATTTAAGTCAATGCGATGTTTTAAACAAAATTTGCAAAGCCTACTTTATGCTGTAGGCAGCTCGTTTTTCAAACTTTAGGAAGAATTGCATCTTTCTCGAAAACTGTTAAAGATAAATATGGACAACCTTATATCAATCGAAAGAGAATTTAATTTTGAATCCAACGGTGGAAAAAAATATGGGTCATTCCATTTAAAAAAAAGAAGTTATTCCTGTTGAAAGATTGTCAAATGCAGGTACCGATATTTACCACTTTATACTACTTACCATATTTTTCTAATAGTGGAAATGATAGCGTAATTCGTGGTAAATCGAACTATGCAAACCGCAAGTTTCTAGCTCTTATGGCTTAGAAGCTATCTAGCAACATTCAGAGCGCTGTAATCGTGAAATTTCTCAAAAAAACTTGAATATCTCGGAAACGGTATGTTTTGGGCACAATGTATGATACATAAAATCAACTTAAAATTAAGTCAGGAATCCAAAAATACACAGATATACAGGGTGTTCCATTTAAAATAACGAAGTTGTATAGCGTCCAGGTGAAATGGAACATCCTGTGTATTCAAAAATATTTTCTGTATATACACCGCATAATTCAGCGTAACTTTTATTTGAAACATTTTTCTCTTAAATTTATAATAAGAGAGTTATGGAAGAATCCGACTTAAGTGGAACACCCTGTATATATTTTTAAAAAATTAAATAAATCTTTTTCATCTGAATTCAAAAATATATGATATGTTGATATTTGGTTTTGCCGTTTTCGAGATATTTGCATTTAAAGAACGTTATTATATTGTTTTGCCTATCGCGGTTGCCATGAAAAAACAAATGCTCCAAACATCAATAATAATTATTGTTTATTCGGGTATCACATTTTCTTCGTTCTATCCGTAAAATGGGTTATACAGAAGGAGAAATGTTAGAAATAATTGTTTTTTCATGGCAACCGCGATAGGCAAAACAATATAATCACGTTCTTTAAATGCAAATATCTCAAAAACGGCTAAACCAAATATCAACATATTTTGAACATATCATATATTTTTGAATTCAGATGAAAAAGATCTATTTGATTTTTTGAAAATATATAGGGTGTTCCATTAGAAATGTACCAACTTGCTGTTTTTTTTTTAACTTTCCAATATCTATTCGTAATATTGCGCAACACTTTCTGGCGATTTAGGACAAACCCTACAACTTTTGTATTTAAAGTTTTTTTCTATCTTTCATAATAAGCGAGGTAGACGCTCTCGAAATATATGGAATAACCCTGTACAAAGTAGATCAGGATGACTCACGGTATCAAACGCTTTGGCCAAATCCACGAAGATGCATAAAGCTGGTTCCGATGCATCAACAGCAGTATATATGTTACCTGTTAAGTGAGTTATTGCATCTTGCGTTGATTTGGCTGTCTGAAAACCATATTGTCTGTCTGAAAACCATATTGTCTGTCTGAAATAATTTTGTACTTATTTAAAAAATTATTTATTCTCTTTTTCAGTATTTTCTCATAAATTTTGGGCACATTTGATATTAAAGAGATTGATCGGTAATTACTTATCTCTTGTTTATCTCCCGATTTATATAATGGTTTAATAGCTGCAATTTTAAAGGCTGAAGGAAAAATTCCAGTCTTTAAAGAATTATTCATCAGATACGCCAATGGTGATGCTAGTTGCTCTGCACATTCCTTTAAGAGGTTTGGTGTTATCCCATCTATTCCAGGTGCCTTGTTTATTTTAAGTTCCCCTATTATTTCCCGAACTTCATTATCATCTGTTGAATGCAAGTAAATTGAGTTAGTTAGTCTAGTTGTTTTGTAGTCTGCAATTTTCGTTTTTGTTTTTTTTTTCAGATGCCAGTTTTTCGCCTATTTCATTGAAAAAGGTATTAAAGGTTTCCACAATTTCTTTTTTATCAGATGTCGTATTCTTACCTTCTATATATATATACTTGTTATACCGTCTTTTGTTTGCTGTGACTTAATATTTTTAACACAGTTCCATATATTTTTAGAAGAATTTTTGTTAATTTTCAATTGCCTTTTATAATACTTAATTTTTGTACTTTTAATAAGTTCCGTTAATTTATTACGGTAGCGTTTAAATTCATTTCTTTTTGTCATGTCTTGTGGGTTATTTTGTAAGTTTTTGTATAGTTTATTTTTAATATTTATTGATTTAATAAGTCCATTAGTTATCCAAGGAGATCTTTTTCTTTCTTTTCTTTTTAATAAAACATGATTAGTACAATTTTTTGTGTAACGATTTTATTTATAAATAATTGGACTGATTTATCGACATCTTTGGTTGAATATACATCTATTCAATTTTCCGAATTTAACACATTTGTGTGATTATTGAACAACTTAAACTCAAAATAAGATGTAATTTGTAGTTTTAGTACAATCTCAAATATTTTCGCGAAAAAAGGAGATTGGTCTGTAAGGAAGGATCGTCAACAATGTCAACATTGCCTTGTTTGTGAATGGGGCCAACTTTTGATAGTTTAAGGATTTTTGGAAATACATTGTTCCTGATGCATTGGTTTATGAGTTTAGTCAAGAAAATAAATATTATCTGTTTAATAGGGTTAAGTATTTTAAGGTTTATATATGCTGCTTGTATTTGTAAAGTTATTTAAATATATCAAGTATTTGTATGTAAGAAGCCTCGGCAAAATTAAATTCGGTGTTGTGACCATCAAAATTAGTGCTAGATAAGTAGTAACGTTCAAAGTCATATTATTTGGAGGGAGTAGCTTATTTATTGTGTTTTCGGCAACTGTTCCGAAGTAATTGTTCAGATCCTCAGAATTTATATCAGGAGAATTTGATTGTGAGTTAATGGTTCTCGAATGGTTCTTGAATTAGAGAACTACAATTTAATCCGAAAAGACAGGTATAGCCGTGGTGGTGGCGTAATAATTTATATAAAATGCAAATATGAATTTCAAATATTAAATAATTTACCTGTGGGTGATACTGAACAATTATGGGTATCTTTAAACATTAAAAAGCAAACCGTATGTGTCGGTGGAGTATACAAACCTCCATCATATTCTTTGGTTGATTTCTTAAATAATTTGGAGGAATGTCTTACTATTCTAACGCCACAGTATGAAACTATAATCTGTACTGGAGATTTCAATATTGATTTTTTAAATATTTTTAATAACGGTACGAAAAAACTTACTTCACTTATAGACAATTTTGGACTTAAGCAAATTATTGATCAACCAACACGTATTAGTGCAACTTCAATGACCTTGATAGATTTGGTCATTTGTTCTGATAATTTAATTGTTTCTGACTTTACAGTAGAAAATTTTAACCTGTCAGATCATTGCTTAGTAAATTGTAAATTAAAATTTCCCAATTCCACTACTGAACCACTTTACTATACATACAGATGTTTTAAGAATTTTAATTATGAACAATTTTATAACGACTTATCCAATTTGCCCTTTCAATTAATTTTGCACACTAATAATATAGATGAAAAAATCAGTATTTTTAATCGTCTTTTGCTATCACTTTTTCAAATTCATGCTCCTATAAAAACCGTGAGAATTACGAAACCCAGAGCTCCTTGGTTAACTGAAAATTTAAAATTTATTATGAATTTGCGAGATAAAGCTCTTAAAAAATACAAAAAATTTAAAAATAACGCTTTAAAGGGTAGAGTATAAAAATTTAAAAAATTATGTCAATATAGCAGTTAAGGCTGAAAAGAGAGCCTATTTACAATTTCAAATAGAAAATAATAATTATAATTCACTATGGAGAGACTTGTCAGATTTAAGTATATACACAAAAAATACTAAAAAAGAAGTGCCAGAACATTTATCTGATGTTAATCGCATAAATCATTATTTTGTAACATCTAATATTACTAATAATCCTGATTTACACTTACTTAACTATTATTCAATCAACAAAAAGGAGAATGTAGGTAACTTTGAATTTACTTTAACTACCAATGAGGAGGTAAGAAAAATACTGAATTCAATAAAATCCAAAGCTACTGGTGCCGATGGTCTGAATATCAATTTAATTTTATATTGCTGTCCTTTCATAATACCATTTATAACACATGTAGTAAACTCATGTATACTGGAAAATACTTTTCCCACCCACTGGAAAGCATCTCATGTTATACCATTACCTAAAAATAATAATCCTCTCGAGCTAAAAGATCTTCGACCGATAAGTATCTTAAGTGTTCTCTCAAAAATTTGTGAAAAGGTATTGCATGCCCAATTATGTAAGCACTTGGAATTATTTCAGATTTTACCTGATACTCAATCCGGATTTAGAAAAAACTATGGTTGTGCAACTGCTTTGCTCGAAGTAACGGATGACATATTGCGTTCTACTGATACTGGTAATTTAACAGCGTTGGTATTGCTAGATTATACAAAGGCTTTTGATACCATAAATTACAATCTTTTGCTTGCAATTTTAAATTATATAGGAGTGGGACCTAATGCCATCAATTTATTCTCAAATTACCTTCATGGCCGTCAGCAAATTGTTAAAATTGGTAATCAGTTTTCTCAGCCTTTAACTATCACTTGTGGTGTGCCACAGGGCTCTATACTGGGACCTTTATTGTTTTCAGTTTACTCTTCGTCTCTTAAAAATAGTTTAAATTATTGTTCATGTCACCACTACGCTGACGATACCCAAATTTATTACTCTTTCAAACTTGATGAATTAGATAGAGCTGCTCAAATTTTGAATGATGATATTAAAAGGTTGGTAGACTTGTCTCAAAAGCACTGTTTAAAAATTAATCCTTCCAAATCTGCTATTTTACTCTTTGGTTCCAAAAATAAAAGACATATGGCTTTAGAAAGATTGGTAGTTAAAGTAGGCAATACACAGTTGCAAATAGTTGATGACGTAAAAAATTTGGGGTTACATATAGACTACAATTTGCGTTTCACACAACATGTAAATCATATGATTAGAAAATCTTTTAGTAACCTTAAGCTTTTATATGGGTGTAGACATATTTTAAACAAAAAAAGTAAAATTATATTGTCTGAAGCATTAATTTTAAGTCACTTAAATTATTCAGATGTGGTGTATGGACCATGTCTTATTTTATGTGATGCCACTCGCATTCAGAGAATACAAAATTCCTGCATAAGGCTTATTTTTGGGTTAACGCGATCTTCCCATGTTTCTTCAAAGTTGAGAGAAATCAACTGGCTGAATATGAGGGAGCGCAGGTACCTCCACTGTGCTTGCTTATATTATAAAATAATAAATTACAAATCTCCTATTTATTTGTTTAATAAAATTAAATTTCGCAGTGATGTTCACGTGGCTAATACCAGGGGAAAGCATAAATTGCAAATACCTCAGCACAAGACTTCCTTATTTAAAAGATCATTTACTTACAACATATCCAAAATTCTAAATTTAATTCCATTAGACATTAATAAATTATCTCTTAGAAGTTTTAAGTTGCAGTTGTCTAAACTTTTACTATCTGGTCAATTAATAATTTAATTAACATATTATATTATTATTTGTATTATCCTTATTAATGTATTATGTGTAATTATGTATGAGGTACATAGCATATAGCTTTTATTTATACTACCGCACCGTATGTTAATATATTTTAGATTAGGTTAGTTAAGGCACAGCCTACTTAGTAAAGTAGGCTGTGGTTAAGGTTAAGTGGTAGAGCAGGACCTCTCATGTATCCACATGTGAGTTACTGAACTTCGCCTTTTAAGATAATCGGTATAATTGTTAATTTTTAATTGTAATTCATTTGTTGTACTGGTTTCTTAATAAAGTCATTATTATTATTATTATTATTATTATTATCACTGATGACTCTCCACATTGCTTCGCATCTATTGTTGCTTTGTGAAATGTACTTGTCGTAGGCATTTATTTTGACTTTCATTAGCTCAGATTTATAGTCTGCCTGTTTTGCATTTATTAAGGACTTTAAATTTGGTGTTGGGATTACTTTATTGTACAGGATACTCAGAATAGTCATTTTGACTTGATAACATTTTGATTTGATATAACTTTTTAATTTTTAAAGTTATTAATATGAACCAAAAACCAAATTGCAGGGTCACTTACGAAGTTTCTTTTTGCCGTCAGAAAAAACAAAAGACTGTCAATTGTCAAAGATATATGTACACAAAACATATTTTTAACCAGTTGGATCGCATATTTTGTTCTGATTTCAATGGTATAGCATACTTTATATTTTGATCCAGCAGTTTCCAATTTATTCGCACTTTTTATCTGCATATTTAATAGATAATACAATTTCTGTTATTAGCCAATAATTGTATTCAAGCCGTGTACAATAGTATTTGTTAGATTTTCAGCTAATTATTAGCATCCGTAATGCTATTATTTCATTCAGTATTTATCAATAAGTTCTGATATAATCAAAAAATAAGGTAAGTACGTAGATATTTCAAAATAGATAGAATAATGATTATTTTTAAATAAATTATAAAAAACTTTTAACTCACAATATATTCGAATCGCCTGAGCCGGCGCGCAGGTGTATCTTACCTCTGACACGTGGGCTGTTGTGTTTCGTTAACTGTTGTGTTTTCACCAACTTAGTAGAGTCAATAGAGATTTTCACTTCGGAAAAATTCCGGGAAGCGGTAACTTTTGAGAGTACATCTCTGAACATGTCAGGAACAATATACCAAAAGTTACCAACAATACTCCTTGAGCGTCATTTGTTATTAAACAAATTAGTTGCAAAAATACCAGTTTTTGTCAAATATCCCTTAAAAAATTAAAAAAAAAAAAAAACTAATTGCGCCATTCGAAAATACGGGTAATTTCACATAAAAAATGTATATGAAGTTTCTTTGTACGATCAAAAATACAGTAAAGACCGAGAAGGTTCGAACGTGGATATTAGTTTGCGCTATTTGCTTGTGCCCGTTGTAGTAGGCAAGCGGACACAATGGTGGGAATCGTGGACTCCGCGCTGTAGCCGATGGCTCTCGCGTCTACTGTTCCTTGTTTGGATTCTTTTATAATAATTTTTATTACACCTGCAACACTCGGGGTGCAGCGACAATTAATTTTATGTTGTAGAATCACATTTTTGTTGCGAAAAAACAAACAATGGAAATACACACCCCACAAGAATTATCGCATCACTAGAAATTGACCATAAGTTTGATGTTAATTACCTTCTGAACCGTTTGTCCGATTTGGGTGATCTTTTTTTGCGTTGTAGGTTGAGTCTTCAGGAATGTTACTGTGCTACTGAATGTTTAGTAAAAATTCACTTTTGCTTGTATACCGGGTGTAACTATGATGTTGCACTTATTCCGAAAATTCGTGACACCCTGTAGAGTGTACCAGCAGCAACAGCACGTTGCAATTTAATGCTAACTCTAGCCTTATCTTTTCTTTTTGGTTTACTTCATTATCTGTATTAACAGATGAGATATACATAGCACAACATGTTTTTATTGACTTATATTGATAGTTTTTACGCATACACACGCTGCGAGGATAGTAACAGAATATCTTGAAGAGGTTAATGTCACTGCAATGAATTACAACAGTCAAATTAGACAAAATTAGGGCGATCGGTGGAAAAAATTCCCAGAGATTTGGAATTTTTTTTAAACGCTTCCTTTACACTTGAGTAGAGATATATCAAAAGTCCCCGAGGGTGGGGGATGAGCTCGAGGAGGGGGGCGGGTTTAAAGGTACCATTTTTCAGTTTTTTGTTTATATCTCGGAAACGATCACTCCTATCGATTTTTACCTTCATACCAAAATTAAAGCTAACAAAATTTACTACAAATGGTTCACCGCATTTTTGTCGTAGGACTAACCGTAAGCGAGCTACGGGTTTCTGAAGTTTGGATTCTACATAAATTGCATTAAAAATCCTTCCAAACACATTTCATTAGTATATGGTAAGTATTTATAATATATGGAAATAGAGTGTGTAGAGCGCCCCCCAACTAAACTGTCCTGCCTGAAGGGGGACTCTTTTTTCCCCCGCGGATGAAGGAATATTGCTCTACAGGGCGACAATTTGGCAACGCAGCACTCCTTGCGTAAAAATTCAAGTTCACACTTGATTGATGGTGGATTCCTGTTATATCGAGTCAGGTGGGGTATAGGATCAACCTTCTCAGTGATATTCAATCAATATGTGACTTACTTAAAAAAACACTATGGTGAATACTGCACAGTCGCACCACCATCACCTCCGCATCAGTCGACATGGATTTCACCGAAGATATGGTAGTGACGACTCAGCAACAACACTCTTTAGGTAATGAAAAAAATAAGAACAGATTCATCAGTATGCTGTCTCCGGAAAATGATTGCAGACGGGTTACAAGTTAGACAGGCTGATGCTGATGCGGATACAACTATTGTACGGTGCGCTTTGGAGAAAGCAGAATGTGGTTGTTCACCGCTTGTCATTGGCGAGCATGTGGATCTGCTGGTCCTGCTGATAGCTTTAGCTCCAAAGGAACGAAAGATAAAGTTTTTCAAACCTGGGAAGGGGAATGAGGGAAGCAAAAGTTATTACCCTCCAAGGAATTGCAGGAACTTGACTTTGCCAAGAGCATTTTGTTCATTCACGGTTTTAGCGGCTGCTATACAATTTTCCGAAAAGGTAAGTCAATAATTGCTTAATTACTCATGAGGGACAGCATCCTACATTTGATCTCCAACGTATTTTACACAGACTTCAACAACTGAGGAAGTTGCAAACGCCGGGGAACAGATGTTCCTAGCAATGTACAACGCCAGAGTAACAGACCTGGACAAACAGCGTTACGCAGCATTTCTAAAATCCAGCACAAGGGTGAAGTCAGACTTCCCCTCTCTACCACCAACTGAATGCTCTGCACTGCAACACTTATACAGAGTCTAATTGCAAGTTCAAGATTGGCTGGGCAACAAACTGGAACCTACTGATTGGGTTTGGATGAAAGGAGCAGATGGAGATCTTCAACCCTTGACAACTTTAGATCAACCTGCCCCAGCTGCCATTCTTTCAACAATATTCTGCAGCTGCACCAAAGGTTGTGGGGCATGTTGTAGATGCCGCAAAGCAGGTATCCATTGCTCTTCAATATGCGGTAACTGTGAGGGCGCGTGCACTAACGGCCCTCCAGTTGAAGACGACAATTCAGCATATGAGGATGACCCGGAAGACTTGACACCCTCGAATGAACTGTTGGACCCAATACATTCCCTCCCGCACAAGACTTTCAGAGTCTTCAGGGATAAAGGAGGTCGTGTTATTTATTCAATTTACTAAGTTTTATTCAAATCATCTTTATTAAATCATCTATCTATTAATATTGAGGACAATATTAATAGATAGATGATTTGATAGATGATTGAAAACCGAATTACAGTCTTGTTCAGGAGAACAAGACTGTAATTCGGTTTTCAATGTTTAGGTTGAAGAGAAAATGCAGCATATGAGGACGACTCTGAAGACTTCATGGACCCCCGTGATCCAACACCCTCCTCTAATGAAGTGTTGGACCCAATAAATTCAATTTACTGTCAGTTTTTTTCAAATCACAATCATATATATATATATATATTATCTGTTTGTGTGTTTGTGTTGTGTGCCTGTTGCTTTTAATTTTATATATTTTAATGTAATGAGTGATATGTGTGTGTGTGTGTGTGTGTATTAGTGACTAGTCTAATAAGTCTTATACATTTTGTGTAAACTTCAAAAGATGAATAAAGTTTCTATCTATCTATCTATCTATAATTCTGTTTTAAATGCGGATAAAGCACAATTTTTAAAATGATGATTCTTTTGTCGCCCTATAACTCGCTTACGGTTAGTCCGAGGGTTAGTCCTACGGAAAATGCACTGGACCATTTTGTCAGCTTTAATTGTGGTAAGGGGGCAAAAACCGATAGGAGTGATCGTTTCCGAGATATAAGCGAAAAACTGAAAAATGGTACCTTTAACCCCCCTCCCCTCCTCGAGCTCACCCCCCACCCTCGGGGACTTTTGATATATGTCTACCCAAGTGTAAAGAAAGCGTTTACAAAAATTTCCAACTCTCTGGGAATTTTTTCCACCGATTTGTCTAAATTGACTGGGTTAAATTGGCCAGCTTGCAGTCCAGATATTTAACCTATAGAGCAGGTATGGAACCATTTAGGATGGGCGATTCAGCAAGACCAAGTTCCATGTAGAACCCTACCAGAACTTGAAAATAAATTGAATGTCATTTGGAACCATATTGATGAGAATTATATACACAACCTCTATGAAGGTCTACCAAGGTAAATACAAGCTGTAATTAGGCCGAGAAGGGGAAATACACGGTATTGAAAATTATTGTATCCTAAATTTTATTTTTCTAGAAATTTAATAAAAATTGCCTATATTGATACTTTTTTTTTCATCCTGTATATCTCATCTGTTAACAGAGATAATGAAGTAAACCAAAGAAGAGAATGTTAAGAAAAGATCAGGCTAGAGTACTTATTTTTTTGTTTTTTATTGCATGCCACAGTTTTACGAATATATGAGTAAAAATTATAAATATAAGTCAATAAGAACATGTTGTGCTATAAAACTGTATATCTCATCTGTTAATACAGATAATGAAGTAAACCAAAAAAGAGAATGTTAACAAAAGATAAGGCTAGAGTTAGCACTGAATTGTAACGTGCTGTTGCTGCTGGTACACTCCACAGGGTGTTACGAATTTTCAGATCAAGTACAACATCTTAGTTACACCCTGTATTCAAGCAAAAGTGAATTTTTACAAAAAATTCAGTAGCACAGTAACATTCCTGAAGAGTTAACCTACAATGCAAAAAAAAGATCATCCAAATCGGACAAACGACTCAGAAGAAAATTAACATCAAACTTATGGTCAATTTCTAGTGATGCGATAATTCTTGTGGGGTGTGTATTTAAATATGTTTTGACATTTTTTTAAAATTACAATAATTAATCCTATCTAGGATGAATTATTGAAGTTAGAAAAATTTCGAAACGTTGGTCCAGAAAACGTAAATCAAATTTCTTTCAGACATGAGTTCTACATTCCAACACGGTTAATGAGATACTAACAACAGTCTGCTGATTGCTGAGCAGTAAGTGGCCACAGCGCACTGCCGCGCCCTTCTCCTAATGTACAAATTTCGAACTGAGGCGAGTTTTCGGCCACTCGTATATTCGTCCCAATCCCTGTCGTGTTCGAAGCATCCTGGACTTATCTGTATATGCTCCAGATTGTCTTGTTTAACAGACGAAAATGGAACGCGGCGGCACGCAAGTACGGCGCGCAAAGCGCATGTGGCCTCGGTTGTGCTGCATTAAACTTGTAACTTTTGAACTAATTAATGAAATTGAGCTTAACAAAGCTTAAATGAAAGAAGAAACATGTGGCTTTTGGATTATTATATTTTAAAATATAAAAATGAACATATGTAGGAATAGTACGTCAGAGTGAAAAAAATCCCAAAAATTTATTTTTGAGGATGTACAGGGTGTCCCAAAGTTGATGTCTCGGGACTAGATCTAGAGAATGAAAAAATTGGTCTCAAAACCGTTTACGTGGTTTAATTTGGGGTGCACTAAGGTACATTTTACGCTATAAATTTTTTTTTTTCGAAATCTAGAAAATGGCGAAACTGACGTCATCAGAACTTTTTTCCCAGGAACATACACTTTTTTTGGGCTACCTGGAAAGTGTTATTTTTTCTGAACATTTTCTATTAAAAAAGTTTTTTTGTATCTTTTATATTTAAAAATATACAGGGTAAAATAGTTTGGAAAATATCCTCAATTGCATATGAGTTAGCCATGATGTAATCGAGTGGCCTATGGAAAACAATGAACTAGGGCTGTTGACATGTTTGTTTAGTGAATATATTGTTTGTGTCAAATAGTTTATGGGTGTCAATTAATTTAAATAGCGCCGAAATGTTTACAAACAATGAAAAAGTTGATATGATTTTGATCAATTTTTTTTTCTCTTCCTTTTCTTTTTGGGATTTATTACCAGATCTCTTGAAATTCCTATCCAATTTATATTAGGTAAGTATCTAAAAAATATTTAAATTAACCAGTTTAAAACTGGGAAATAACCTCTACGCCTTTGACGTAATGTCAAAAACACTGCGCTGTCGTTTCAGAAACTATATCTGTTTCCTTTTCTTTAGATTTTTTATGTAACGTGTAGAATAACACGGCATAAAAGAAAATTGTTTATATCATTTCCATAGATACTTACCATAGAAATGTTGAAAAATATTCTAACTACATAATATTAATTTTATTGAGTTCTTTTCTCAACATTGGTAACCAAGTTGAACAAAATTCTACCGAACAATTTGATACGCATTTAACTTCATTAAGTAAAATTATTGCAGATTATTTGATTTTTCTCTTTTTGCTGTCTGCTTAATTGGTCAAAATTTTTGCTGAATCCCATTTTATCCTGTAATCGTTTTCCTAAGCATGTTCAAAAATTTTAGATTTTTCTATTTTACCTTTTCTAATATAACTTTTGTGTTCGCCCAAACTTACATTAAGTGGTCTAGATGATTCACCCACATAAAATGTTTATTACACTCACGCGGAATACTGTAAATACAGTTTTTTTTTATTTTGTTCAGGATTTAATGGTTTCGTTTTTGTCAAGATCGATCTTAAAGTATTATTTGTTTGAAAAATTTTCCTAACGCCAAAAAAAAAACGATTTAGAATTTTGTTATTGTTTTAAAATATTTTTTTTTTATTAAAATATACTGTTACAAATCTTTGATAAAACATATAAATAGATTTTGTTCATTGTTTTCCATAGGCCACTCGATTACATCAGGGCTAACTCGTATGCAATTGAGGGTATTTTCCAAACTATTTTACCTTGTATATTTTTAAATATAAAAGATACGAAAAAACTTTTTTAATAGAAAATGTTCAGGAAAAATAGCACTTTCCAGGTAGCCCCAAAAAAGTGTATGTTCCTGGGAAAAAAGTTCTGATGACGTCAGTTTCGCCATTTTCTAGATTTCGAAAAAAAAAATTTATAGCGTAAAATGTACCTTAGTGCACCCCAAATTAAACCACGTAAACGGTTTTGTGATAAATTTTTTCATCCTCTAGATATAGTCCCGAGACATCAACTTTGGGACACCCTGTACGCTCCCAAAATTTTAAAATTTTGAGAAAGTGATAAAATTTGATATGTATAACTAACTTTAACCACCTATTTATTACTCTGGTTTAAATCGCGTTATTAGATTTCTGTAGGTACGACTTTTAAAGATTGGAATGTGTACTTTAAGATGCTTCAAGGGGATTTACCTTAAAAATTAAATTAACCCGAAAATTACAAAAATTTAAAAAAAAATTTTTTGCTATAAAATTCGTAAAATTAGGGGTAAAATAAACGTTAATAACTTTTATTTGGTGAAGTACTTCAAGGCCATTTTAAGGTCAACTTTGTTTTTTTTAGTATAAATCCCTATTATTTTACAGGTTCATATTTTGGGTCTGATTTAAAAATGAATTTATATCGTAGAATATAATTTGAATATTTTTTGACATCATAATCTGTTTCAGCGACCTCGAAAACCACTAATATGTCAATTTGAATTAAATTGCCTTAAAATTTCTCAACTTTAGTCAAAAGTCTCGTACACATTGTGCTATTATCGCGCAGTATAAACCCAATGTACCCAAAGAAAATTCCTCAAACAATATTTAAAACTCCAATACATAGACATCACGTGGATTGAGCCAGTAGAATTTTTCCTACCGTATAATTTTCAGATTATACAAAACTTTTCTTTTTAATTAGATCTGACTTAAACAGTTCAAAGATCTTTGTTGATGTAAAAAGTTATACACACAAAAAACAGTTGATCTTTTTATTTAAAACAAGAGTACATTCTGAGGGAAGACATTTACAAAATAAATGTGAATTTAAGGTCAATGTGGAATAGTTTAAAACCAGCAGCGTAAACATCTCTGAACTTTAATAATTTAAAGTTTTAAAGTTCAATGCGTTAAAAAATCAGGATTGTTTTATTATATTCAGTTCAGACGAGACATTTTTTCTTGACAAAACATCATAGAAAAAGTTATATATTTCACCACTATTCTAAAAAAATAGGTCAACTTTATTTTATGCGCTCATATTTTCGTCAATATTTGAGTAATTTTAGATTATTAATTTCTTTTGCAATTTAGTATAATACCGCATATTCGGTTAATTTTAATTTAATCTGTAGCAATTAGGAGGCAATGAAAATATCTTCATGCCATTCTTGCATAACATCGTATGTTTATTTGACAAATTGTCAAAGTTAGACGGATTGTCAGTTTTACAGGACATGAATCATAATAGAAACACCTGAAGAATGCACCAATGCAAGAGGACTGTTCCCAATAACCAAGACTCTTTATACCTAACTCAAAATCCTAGGATTTTCCATTAGTTACTTTGGTGACTTGAGAGGCTGTTAAGAAAACATTTTAAGATAACATTATTTAAGATCGCTTCTTAAGGTTGCAGCGTACAAGGCAGCGATTACTAAATTACAGTCGGAATTTTCGATCGACTAAGCAACCAAATCATGAAGAACCATTTACGAAGCAGCAACATGTCCACAGTTGGAGGCAAATCATCCGGGCGACTGGAATTTGCCAGAGAGCATCTTCAACTATTGGCGACGATTTTATTTTAATGGAAGACAATGCACGTCCCCATACTGTCCCGAGTAGTTAGAGAGTATCTGGCAGAAACTGGGATTACCGTAATGACTGGCCAACCAGAAGCCCAGATCTTCATTCCATAGAGCGTTTATGGAACCATATAGGAAGAGAGATTCGCCCACCACAAATTTTGGCTCGGCTAAGATTAGTTTTATCGGAAGTCTAACAAAGTATTGTTCAAATGTGTCGAACAGTGATAAATGTGAGGGGAGGTAGTATCCGTTTAATAATCTCGTATTAGTTTAATGTACTTATTTAATGTAATTATTCTTGTTTTTGTTAAGTACTGATTATTGTTTGCTGTTGAATAAAATTTTTTCAATACAAGTTATTGAATTTTTTTCCTGCGCAGTGAATACAGTAGAAAATACTGTTTGCATAGCCTTCTAATTGCGACGGATGAAATTAAAATTTTAGTGATTTTACATGTCCTAATAGTTTTTCCCTGTATAACAACGCTTGAAGTTTAACCGAATATGTGGTACATACTAGATTGCAAAGAAATGAATTCGTAAATAAAAATTTACTGAAATTGCTTAAATATTGACGATAATAATGAGTATGTGTATTATAGGGCTTTTAATCCACGGAAAACAGACGTATTAAACCTTCCTAATATAGTGGTCGTGGATAAAAGATTATAAATAAGATCTGATATACAAACCCATTATAATATTGGGTCCAAATATTGAGCCTGCAGCTCGCCCTGGAATTTGCCTACTCGTCCAGTAAAATGCCACTTTCGGAACTTGTTATGTAAACTCGAGTGTAAACTACTATTATTGCCACGAAAATTTTCTGAGGTGCGAGGGCATTTCTAAAAGGCGTCCTAAATAGTGGGCTAAAGTTTGGAAAACAGTGACGTTCAAAATGTTCTTAACTGAAGAACTGTTTATTTTTTTGGATTTTGGTATTAACATATTGGAGGTCATGAACTACACGATAGTACGGACAATTACAGAAGGAACTTTTTACTTTTTAGTCATATATTTAATGAACAGTATCAGTTCTTGGATTATCAGATTATCACCAGCAAAAATAAGATTAGTCAACTTAAGTTACATTTAGGATGACGCTACATCTTTGGGTTCTTTGACGAAAAACATATCAGAAACTATTAACCGTTTTGATAACAAAATCATATGTTTTGCATTTGACAATATCAATAAACTTCTCTTATCTATCTCTTGGCATTGGGTTGTGAGTTCCAAAAACAGGGATACAACTTGTAGGTATATAATGTTTAAAAATTCTCTATTTGGCTGCCATTTTCATAAAGCGCGCTACTAGTTAAAAAAGCATATGTTGCATGTTTCGGAGTGTTTCTCGATGAAGTTGATATATTGAGATTTATGAGGATATGCAATAACAATACATGCAATATGTATCGATACCAAACTCAATGATATTGATCGATTGCAAAACCTCTTATCGATATATCCACCCATTTCAATTAAATGAACTTACACTTCACAACGTGAATTGTAGGTAGTTGGAATATGAAATTAATCAATTTCTATTACTAACATACTAACCTCATGCCTTCCGTGGATTTGTTCCTGTAGTTCTTTAATAGTTGGGGTGTTCCCAACATTGCCTCCGTGAACACAGCCATAAATCCAACAATTTCAACGAAAACAATATAATCTATAAATATATACATCAACAACGAGGTCGCTATCGTGAACACTAGCATACAATCTATGTATGACTGAAAATCAGACCAGTTCCAGAAAAATTTGGCATCAAAATCTGAAAAATACATTGTATTATGTGCATGGCACTTAAGGCGCATGGCAGCTAATGCACATGCTTTTTATAAATAGTAAAGATAATATTAAGGCAGAGCAGCTGTCAAAGTGCGATTCATGAGAAACCAGCCCTGGGATGTTATTGCTAGGCCATTCGATCCGTGCGCATATTATGAAAAAAATCTGACATAAAAGTCAAACATAAAACAAATAATTATTCAAGAGATAAGATAATGCCGCAGACCCCAAAAAAGAAACATGATGCAGCTACGGACACGTGTTTCGGAGTTACAGCTCCTCATCAGCGTAGCGTAGCTTAAACAATGGATCTGTGTAATAAGATCAGAACAATAACTAAAGGTTAGAAAGCATTATCTTATCTCTTGTATTATTTAACCCTATTAAACGTCACTCTTTTGTTTGACTATAATTATTATTTTACTAATTGGTATACCACAAGGCAAATAATGAGATTTTATCTTTAAGTCTCTAAGTCTATGAACACATTTTTTATTTTATAATACAATGTGTATTGTGTATGCACATATTCTATTGTATTGTCAGTGAACATTCCCACAGCCGATATCTTGGAAACTAAAAAATATATTTTTATTCTGTAAACGGTTTTATATGGTTAATGCCTTCTTCAAAAAGTACAATTTACTATTATAATATCACCAGAGATGGTGCTGCAGTTAAAAAGTATTTTTCGATCGAAGAATTTTTGAAACATATGCTACCTATTCGATTAAGAACTAAATTTTATGCAAAATTGTTCTTATTCAAAAAATCAGATCTGCAGTAATTTTTGATATATTTAATTTTTATTGTCTAATTTTTTTGTATTGTATTTTTTTTTTTTAACTTTTTTAATATTGGTTTTCGGATGTAGGTTCTTGGTCATTTTTTTACTATAAGATAATTATTTACTATGGTGGTAAATTTTTTTTTATATTACTTCCGATTATACTTACCGGAAATTATTTAAAATTGAAAAATTTAAATGGAAAAACAACAAATAAGGTAGGTACCTAACTACCTACTTGTAGTTTTGGACAATACATCTTGATAACAATATGTATTTAAATAAATGCGCGAAATCACTTCCGTTTTCTTGAATACACATATTAAAGCGATGTAACATTTTCTCGTTGCATGTCCATAATAATGTGTCCCAATTAATTACACCATCGCACAAGTAGATTTTACTGTATAAATCTGCCATTTCTGCTATTGGCTCTTGATATACTTGACTTTTTAAATATTCCCACAAGAACAGTCCAGAGGGATCAAATCCGGAGAACGCGCGGGCCATCTAACCGGTCCTGAGGTGCCAATCGAGTGCCTTGGTAACAATCACAATTTTTCCACAACTAACGAGAATAAAAAGTCAGAAGTTAACTTAAATACCGCACTCTAGGCATAGTCGAGTGGTTTGTAATCCATTTTTCCGTATGACAGTTCAGAGATCGAATCTTGGACAGGGCTCTACTTTTTAGATTTTTAATTTATACATAAGTGTAATTAATACATCCATGTGATAGAAAGTGGCATGCAAGAATGGTCCAACTCCTTTAATTAAAATTTCTCAATTTAAAGTAATTTCCGGTAAAATCGGAAATGATATTAAAAAAAATTTACCATCAATAATTCTCTTATAGCTGGCAAAATAGTTACTAAGGAGCTACATCAGAAAATCAATATTAAAAAAGTTACAGCAATTGAAAAAAAATACAACACTAAAAATTTCTCAAAAATTTAGACAATAAAAATAAAATATCGCAAAAACTACTACAGAACTGCCTGTTTCGAATAAGAACAATTTTGCTTAAAATGTAGTTCTTAATCGAATGGCATATTATGTTTGAAAGCTTTCTCGATCGAAAAATATTTTTAAACTGCAGCGCCATCTCTTGTGATAATGTTATAATGTAATTGTAATTGTAATGTAATTGTAATGTAATTGTACTTCCTGAAAAAGGTATTTACAATATAAATCTATTACCATTTACAGAATAAAAATATATATTTTAGTTTCAGAAATATTGGCTGTGGAAATGTTAACTGAAACACCCTGTATAATAACTAAAATTTTTTAAACTGATTTTAATAAGTTATTTTTTCAAATTGTAATCGAATATACAGGGTGGTCCGAATTGTATCTTCGATAATTTGGGAATCAATAGAAAATGTGAAATGAATGTAAGTTTTCTTAATAAACTTATATCGAAAACTTAACCGTTTCAGACCGTTGAAGTTACATTTTCTATTTTGTATTTTCTTTTTATATCTCCTGAAGTAAAAGGAATATTTTATTGAAATTTTGTGTGTACATGTTCCTGAATAAGTAACACGTTTAATCATTATTTTCATTTTCCTACTTCAACCAGAGGCGAAACCACAGGGGTGTGAATTCCTTTATTGAAAGAAAAACGGTACGCCAATGATCGAAATTGTATTATTTTTCCTTTTTAAAATCTACAGTCAGTTTACGAATAAAAAATCCTCTTTTAGTTTTCCATAAAACGTATTCGTTTTACAGTTAAATTTTAATTAGAAATCATTGCATATTGCAAGTACAAGTACAAGTATCGGCTGCGGCTGGTTCGAACAAAGCGCAATCTTTAAGTCCAATTTTCAACCACTTTTTCCAGCATCTGGGGCCGTATATCGGAATAACGTTGCTTCCAAGTCGTCCATCATCTGTGGTTTATTGGCGTAGACTAGGGACTTCACAACTCCCACAAAAATAATCTAGAGGCCAATTCACAGGTCCATTACGCAATATTATGCGTTCATGGAATGTTTACTGCAATAAATTGATTGTGGAGTGCGCTGTGTATTTTTTGTGGATGTAACGACGTCAATAATGGCTCGTAGATTTTTTACACTCCAAATGCGGCAATTTTGTTGGAAGCCCAGATGATGGAAAAAGTGGTCGAAAATTGGACGACTACAGATTGCGCTTTGTTCGAGTCAGCAACTGCGGCCATATGCCCGAAATCATATGTCAACAATAATGGCATAAAATTATCTTTCCAATAAAGCCGATACCATGGCCATTGCCACGACAGACTGTACATTTCAAAAAAGTGGCGTACCCATTTTCTTTAAACAAAGGGATTCACACCCCCGTTTATACCTCTGGTTGAAGTAGGAAAATGAAAATGACGATTAAACGTGGTACTTATTCAGACTCACAAAATTTCATGAAATTTTCCATTCCAATTCAGGATATAAAAAAAAATACAAAAAAAAATGTGAATTCAACACCCTGGGCGTATTTCCGAAACGGTTAAGTTTTCGATATAAGTATATTAAGAAAATTCATTTCACATTTTCTATTGATTCTCAAATTATCGATGGTACAATTCGGACCACCCTGTTCAAGGTGATTCTAAATTGAGTACCATAAATTAATCGGCGTGTAGACTAAGTCGAGTTAATACGAAAACCTAAATAATTTTTTTTTTCCGAAAATGCTTCCTTAACAAAATACAGGGTGTTAAATGGTCGACTAGCAATCACTCTTTTACTTTTACCTTTTAACAGAGTAAACCAACGGAATTCATTTTTTATACATACTTAGAAAAAGCAGAAATCAGACAAACTTTTAGTGCATTCTAACAATTCAGTGGGGTAGTAATAGCGGCCATGTGGCACTTTATACTCTAGAAATAAATTGCAGTTAGTTTTTTTTTCTATTTTTATTTTAAATTTTAGGATTATTGACACAAATAATACAAAAAAGGTATACTTGTTTAATTTGTCCAGGGGCATCCAATTCCGAGATATTTTCAGTTATATGTCGTAGCGTCAGTTTAAAATAAAAAATTTGAAAAAAAAACCAGTGCGATGAGAAATACTAGTGCAATATGAAACGACCAGTGCAATAAGTAGAAATACTAGTGCGATATGAACGACCAGTGCCTTAATGAGCAAATTTAAATGGGTGGTGTAGAATGGCCCAACAATCAAAAAGTGACATTTTTCTGTAATAAAAAGTTTTTTCCCTATGTAGTAACACAAACGTTTTCAATTAGGCTAGTACAAGGTCCACTGACTGACCAACGGTGAGGAAAATCAGCAAGCAAGATTTTTACATGATATTTTTATTCATGACAAACAAATGTTTCAGTTGAGAATAGTAAAACTCCTTATTTAAATGCTTTTTTTTATGTTCTGTTGGTTTTACTGTGTATATAAAATAGTTTAATTATAATAAATACACTTTCATTAATATATTATGCTACGTGATAACTGAAACAAAAAAGGGAAACATTTTAACTGAAACAAAAAAGTGAAAAATTTTTGGTAAGTATTAAAGATTTCAAGAATTTAAACCTTAAAGAAATTTATTTCTGACAGCTGGTTTCATCACCAATCGAATTCTTATGCTTTTTGTCTAAATGATTAATTAGTCAATTAAATTCATACAATGTGTGAAACAAAGATAATAAAATTTATTTTTTGCATAACAAATGATATCAATTGAATCCAAACCTTTTGAAAAGGAAAGTTTTGCAAAAGATAGGCAAACTTTTATAGGCCGTAACCCATTTTATGGTTTACAATACTTAATAAAATTTATAAAAGGAAAATAATGATAAACAGAACTAATATTAAATGTAATAAATGAGGGAAGGTCAAATAAATGATAAGAAAATAAAATTAATGATTTGTTTAATTTCATTCTATTCTATTTTTAGGATATAATATATGATATTTCATCTAATATGATAAGCTTGTACAGGGTTAGTTTTATTAATGTAAACCCCCCATTATTATTTTTATTTTTGACCGATTCGAAGAATTAAAGAACTGGCCTTACACGGTTTTTTACGTAGATTCCACTTCTGCTAACGGATTGGCAATAGCGTTTTAAATATACAGGGTACGCAAAAAAGTTAGGTTTTTTTAAATGGAACACCCTGTATATTTTAACAAATTTGAATTCCTACAATCATTCTGATTACAAATATATACACATATTGTATAATCGCTTTACTGGTTTTTGAGTTATTTTCACTTTATTATGGATACGTTGAAACAAAAGCGTTATTTTATAAACTCATATAATAAATCAATAAATGGAATAAATCAAAAACAAAACAAAATATATGAATTATTAAAACAAATTACGTTTACATTTTCAACATTTCAAACAACGTTTAATAAAATTCGAACGGAGTCCAGACCTTAATCCAGTAGATTATTTTCTTTGGGGATCGCTCAAAGAAAAAATTTACAGTGAACCAGTGGAAAATTTTAAACAATAAAAAAATCAAATTGTAAAAAATATAACTTTGCTAAATTTGGATGCAGCACTTTTTCTTCGAAAAATTCTTTCGAATTTTATTAAACGTGGTTTGAAATGTATCGAAGTTAATGGTGGTTGGTTATGTTGAAAATGTTATATAATTTGTTTTAATAATTGATATATTTTGTTTTGTTTTTGATTTATTCCATTTATGAATTTATTATATTATGATTTATAAAATAACGCTTTAGTTTCAACGTATCCATAATAAATTGAAAATTACTCAAAAACCAGTACAGCGATTATACAATATGTGTATATATTTGTAATCAGAATGATTGGGGGAATTCAAATTTGTCAAAATATACAGGGTGTTCCATTTAAAAAAACCTAACTTTTTTTCGTACCCTGTATATTTAAAACGCTATTGCCAATCCGTTAGCAGAAGTGGAATGTACGTAAAAAACCGTGTAAGGCAGGTTTTTTAATTTTACGAATCGGTCAAAAATAAAAATAATAATGGGGGGTTTACATTAATAAAACTAACCCTGTACGTATTAAAACTAAAACTACAATTTCATTAACTATTATATTAATTACATACTATAAAAAAGAATACATGCTAGTTGAATTACTTTAACTAGACATTAGACAATCTAGACATTTGCAAAATATTTTGTGCATTATACCAATATTTAAATATTACGTAGAAAATCATACTTTACCGACTTCTATCATTTAAATTGATTAAAAAGGCCATTAATTTTAATAAAAGAATGCATATTCTTCAATAACCCTCTGATTTTGTAATTTAACTTTGTTCCTTACTTCACACAGATGATTTCTAATATAGTCCCAGCACAAACTGATCTAACCCATTTTTTGCTTTTTTTAGTTATAAAAAATTTCTGATGGCTTTTACATTTTTTCAAATTTCGGGAAATTTTCTTAACACGACTAATTTTAATGCTATTTTTTGAATTTGCAGTTTTTACAAGGATTAATACACGATTTCGAATTTTCTTACTGGCAAAACACCTGTCTAGTTTACCAATACACCTTTTTACATTACAAGTGTCAATTCAACATACTAAAAAGTCTAGAGTCATATAAATCTCCGGGACCGGACGGAATCGTGACAATAATGCTTCAGTAGGGAATAAACCTACTAGCATCAAAGCTATGCATGCTCTACAGAGCCAGCTTAGCGCTGGGACATATACCAAAGAATTGGAAAGCAGTTAGGGTGGTGATTATACCAAAACCCCGTACACATACAAAGTCCCTAAGTCCTATAAGTCTTATGTCGTTCCAACTTAAGACGATTGAAAAACTGCTTGACAGACACATTAAGGATGATGTTATGGTGAAAAATTTCTCTACATCAAGACCAATTTGCATACAGAGCAGGAATGTCTACAGAAACGGCTTCACTACTTAACTCAAAAGGTGGAAAAAGCACTGGAAAATAAAGAAGTAGCCTAGGGTGCCTTCCTTGACATAGAGGGGGCATTCGATAATACCTCCATCATCAGAACTGCTAGAGAGTGTGGTATTGAGAGTACCTACCTGTTGCAGGTGGATCGAAGGCATACTCAAAGGCAGGGATGTTCACTTGTTCACTGATTTAATGCGCTACTTAGAAAACGTCGGTCCTCAAAATCACAGTAGTTAATTTATTTTTCCTCCGATTTTCACGCATTTTTTTAATTAAATACAAATATTCTTAATTTCCCCTGATCTTCCAACTATATCTAAACTGTGATCTCAACCATGAACACTGTTCTTTTGTCTTTCAAGTACATTAACTATTTTGTAAAAAAAACGGAATTATTTAAGGGTGCCATACTTATTGTATTTTTTGGGGTTAACAAGTCATTAACAACAATAGCAAGATAATAATGGAACTGTTTGTGTTTTTTCATTAGTATCTTAAAAGTTAAGTGAAATAACATAAAAACCATACATGCATTTTTCGCGGCGTATAAAATTCCCCAAAATAATGGTCGCCGCCAAGTCAGAAGTGGAGTTCTTAAGCGCTTATATTTCGTAATACCTTACGATTTTTCTCTGCCATTTAAAGACTTTTAAAATAAAGAAAGGTAAATACATTACAAAAAGTATGGTATTCTAAAACAATCAATTTTTTAGCAACTACCTGTGCTGTGAAGACTAATGTCGGACCTAAATAGTTTACATGCTTAATACTTATCCTCTGGGTTATTGCATAATATTGAAATTGGTTGTAATTTTCTAATTGGGTTTTCTCAGAAATATTAATTGATATACAGTAAGCGGCAGCCAAGTACGTACATAAGCCCGGGTTTACAGGCGAAATAAATGAGCAACCGACTTGCAGCGCAAGCAAATTGATGCCAGCGTCGCGTCCCTACTCTTTAAATTGTTGTACACTCGATTTGTTGCACCCATGAATATGAAATATCTAGTTACTCAAAGTTCATACGTATACATACTTGGCTGTCGATTACTGTATATTAAATAATATAGAATATTATATGAATGGCAAGTACTAAATAACCTTTGAATTCATATTAAATATTGATAAATGCACAACAAATTGATTTTTAAGTAGTCAGTATATCTTTCAGTACGAGAGAGACTATAAAAAATCTTTAATTTTTATATTGATTAATTTATTACTTATTATATTGAAATGCAGGCATTTTCTGAAATAGTTTATACTTATTATACAGGGTGGTTCATGGTGGATGGAATATTAAAAGTAGGTATATGGAGGACAGGTAAACATATGCTTATGAAAATTTGGATACCAAGGTACCTAACAGAGTATGCTCTGTCATCCTAAAATATTGGTACCGAAAACGCGGCGTTGCCAATTGTAGGTATAACTGGCAACATCTTTGTTATTTTAAATAAAACACCATGTATGTTTTTTAATTTTTAGAAACTACATCCAATTCTGAGTAACTTTTGTTAACACATTCCTATCCCTATCTCAAGCCATTTCAGAGATATTATTTAATTTCTAGATTTGTTGAGCAAAATTTGACTTCTAATAAATAGTGTTATTTGCCTAACAAAAAACAATCCTAAGCTGATCTATCGGTTACCATTAGGCAATGCCTGAGGACTTCTCATGCTGTAGCCAAGCCTTAGTGGTGTTATACAAGGTAGATTAGAAATAACTTATAAAGGTGGTCAACAAAACTCATTTTTTTATTGTAACACCCTGTATATTATTACTGATTCAGAAAGCTGACATATTTCGCTATTCAGCTATGTATGGTGCACCTATACCTAACTCGTAGCGTTTTCGATTTTGTACGTACATACATACATTATATGCCATTCACATTTTATTTACATAAGGGGAGGCTATGATATGATTTACTTAGGTTGTCTCAGGGTTGTCTACTACTGACAAAATATTGAAGTGTCAGATTTAATTGATCTTTCAACATAACCTCAGTAATTAAAACAGTCATTCATACCAACAGAATTCAGATTTTCCAAAGCCTACTTAATGTAAATAAAATGTGAATAGCATATTATACATATACAGGGTGATTCATAAGTAATGGTACACAGACCAACAGCAGATTTCGAACGTAAAAATATTGCGATTTAGCCAAACTTACCTTAGTCCAAAAGTTAATAGTAACCAAGATACAGGGTGTCAAAGTTAAAACTTATTTCTTTATTTTCTCTTGCAATTTAATGAATTTTTGTATTTTTCTTGTGAAAATCTATGAGTGGGGGTTATTTGGGCTGAGGAATCATAATACCTACACCTACAATTTTGGTATAACTCCTAGAGGGCGCTACGTACGCTGCGTTTAATGTGTAAAAAAGGTAGTAACTTTTTACCCGCACCCATACGGCTGATTTCGCTTAAAAGTTATATTCTTCTATCATTTCTTAATAAAAAAGGTATACTTGTTTCAAGTCACTAAATGCAACAGTTTTTGAGAAAAGTGCAAATCAAAAACTCCATGCAAATTCACTATGAGATTTGAAAAATTGTTTTTATTATTTTTATTATTTTGGCAATTTTTTGTTGAGAACGTTGTTTTCTGTTATGTAATTAATCCCGTTTAAGTGGTTATTGGCGTTAAAAACAATTTTTGAAAATTTCAGACATTACAACAAAACAATTTTAACTAGAAGGCATAAATAATTTTATTCCAAATGGTAAACAATGCGTTACAAATAATAACAACAACATATAACAACGAATACTACAATAAATATTCAACTTGATCACTTCTCTCATTTCAGAATTCGAAAAAAATATGTGACGATCAGTTTTTAGGTATTAAAAAAAATTTGGAAAGAAATAAAAAACACAACACTTCTGCAACAATAAATTAATTATTGTTTAAAAGATTGGTTGTTTGACAGGTACTTTTTGTTTTTATGCATACTTACTTGATAAATATTTATCTTTATTTACTCTGATAATGCTGTAGCTCAACGCCTACTTTTAAAAATTATTTTTCACATGCATAATGAATACGCATAGAATTTTTGAATTGCACTCTTCTCAAAAACTGTTGTATTTAGAGACTTGAAACAAGTATACATTTTTTATTAGGAAATGATAGAAGAATGAAATTAATAAGTGAAATCTCCCGTATGGGTGCGGGCAAAAAAGTTGCGGTCATCTTTACACATTAAACGCAACATACGTAGCGCCCTCTAGGAGTTATACCAAAATTGAAGGTGTATTATGATTTCTCACACCAAATAACCCCCACTCATAAATTTTCACAAGAAAAATATGAAAATTCATTAAATTACAAAAGAAAATTAAAAAATAAATTTTAACTTTGACAGCCTGTATCTTGGTTATTATTAACTTTTGGACTAAGGTAAGTTTGGCCAAATCGCAATATTTTTACGTTCAGAATCTGCTGCTGGTCTGTGTACCATTACTTATGAATCACCCTGTATATGTTACCGGCAGAACCCGATATTAGGATAAACTAGAATTAAGAAGGGAAGGTGTAAAATAATAGTCTTAAATCTCACAACTCCTTTTTAACAAGCTTGTTAAAAAGGAGTTGTGAGATTTAAGACTATTATTTTACACCTTCCTTTCTTATCATATTACTCACATATGGATTCCCTTCGCAATATAAACTAGAATTACCTAGGCCAAAATAGTAAAAATTTAACGAATATGATCCTTCTTTGACATAAAAATAATAATATACATAAATACATAATATTTTTATGTTAAAGAAGGATCATATTCGTTAAATTCGTTACTAGTTTGGCCTAGGTAATTCTAGTTTATCCTAATATCGGGTTCTGTCGGTAACATATACATATCTATAAAATTGTCTTAAAAGTACGTATGCCTTGTCATATAGCATGTAGGCTATGAAATATTTTGTTTCGATGGAAATACCATTTATTCACATTTTTTATTGATTGATTGTGGTGTAATATTTTTGATTTGTGGCAGTAAGTGTGAATCTAATATTAGTCATTTAAACAAAGTTACTTCTAATCTACCCTGTATAATACTATTGCGTTGAGCCTGGGGAACTTATTCCTTAGATATATGAATCCTTGGCCAGTTCTATCCAAACCTTTATAAAATTTTTCATTAGCCCAAATTTAATATGCAAAGAAAGCTGGTGTTTTCTCCAGTTCTACAAGAGGGGGATTGACAATATTTTTATTCCCTGGTGTTAATGATGCTCGTTTTGGCCACACTATCTCTTCTTTCTTCTTGCCTCGAAATTAATTTTCTTTTCAGTTTACACTAAATCTATTTTATGGAGTATAGTAAAATCCGATTATAATCGACTCACAAATTGTATCAAAAATGGTTCTTTATATCCGGAATTCGTTATAATTGGTAAAAAACCTGTAGCACTTATTTTGTTTTTTATTTTACATAATATACGAACATAGAAAACAGTGTAGTATTAAATAAGTAGATTTAGTAAAATTGAACTTTCTATATCTTGTTATACAAATAAAAATAGACCACATGTAATGAAAACTGAAAAATTAAGTAGGTAAGAGAATTCAACAAATGTAAATATAAAACATAGGTAAAATCAGTTATCTTCGTTTGTACAGGGTTATCCAACGAAAAGGCCCACCCTTATATTTTCTTTATTTTTCGAGTTAGGAAAAAATGTTTCAAATAAAAGTTGTAGTGAATCAAATGAACTCATTTAAAACTCCTGCAAAGAATATACAGGGTGTTCCATAAAAGCGGGACGAACCTAACTTACATTTTTTTAAATGGAACACCCTATATTTTTTTACATTTTTCAAATCTGTGTTTTTTCGTGATTTCAAACATATATATATATATATATGTTGTATCTTATCTTTTACTGTTTTACAATATTATTTATACCACCAGCATCTGCATGCGTATCAATCAGGTTAGCCATGGATGAAAAACAATTAATTTGACACTTATGCCTTACAGAATAATTGAATAAATTCAAAAAGCAAACTTTTCATCCATGGCTAACCTGATTGATACGCATGCAGATGCTGGTGGTATAAATAATATTGTTCACGAAATTTGCAATAAATAAAAAACAGTAAAGATAAGATACAACATATATATTATATATATTTGAAATCACAAGAAAACACAGATTTGAAAAATGTAAAAAAATATAGGGTGTTCCATTTAAAAAAATGTAATTTAGGTTTGACCCGCTTTTATGGAACACCCTGTATATTCATTGCAGGGGTTTTAAATGAGTTCATTTGATTCACTATAACTTTTATTTGAAACATTTTTTCCTAACTCGAAAAATAAAGAAAATATAAGGGTGGGCCTTTTCGTTGGATAACCCTGTACACGTCTGCTAGAAAAATTAATGTGACTTATGTAATTTTTAAGGTCGTAAAAACTATTCCACTGATTCTACAACCCCACTATCTCATTATCCACAGCAACATAATAAAGTTGACGAGAATAAAAGCGAGAATATAATTAAATATGGTTCTGATAGCAGACCTAGTCACGTAAGTCTTAAACATAACTTTATAAACAATAATACTAATCTGGAAAGTATAAAACAAAAGAACTGTATACTTTCAAACGGACAAAAGTATTAGCAGTATACTTATTCAAAGTGACGACTACGGTCTTAACATTAATAAAATAATATATAATAAACTAAATCGAAAACAATCTAGTGTTCAATCTATTATTAAACTTGGAGCACTTTTAAGTCAAGTAGTGGAAAATCTAGAAAGTCTTACGTTCAACTCTTGGTTCAACTATACACTAGAAGATCATGTCAAGTCAGTTTTAGCAGGTTCGAATAATTTTTTTAAGGGTCCATTATTCAGTGATATCAGCAATAAAATCAAGAATGTCACTAACAGAAACATAACCTTTACAACAGTTCGAGTCCGAAGGTCTGGCAATAATATTTTTTTGGACAAATTTAATAAAAAGCTGATAGAGTTTATCCATAGAATAGATAGATGTGTCATGTACTCGTAATTGATTGTCATATATCAGACCACAGAGGACAATTGGTTACATGTAATAAGTATACAAAACAAGTCTAGTAACAATATAATCTATAATAATACAAAGTTAGAAAGAACATTTTCTGAACAAAATATGTGTAACTTCGAAAACATATTCATTAACCAATGCGATCTCTATTCACACACATTCGAAAACATCGATGACTATTACAATGAATTTATTGCATGCTTACACTTCCAATGGTGTATGGACGCTACATGTCCAAAAAAAGGAATCAAAATCAGAAACACTAGTAAGAAAAAATTTGATCCTAAAATATAAATGAATATAATTTAAAATTTCTATACCATATAGCCAAGCAAAATGGCTCCAATAGTCCAATGAATTACTAAAGTCCTATAAAAAACAAAAAGGAAATTAATAGCACCATATCCAAAATAAGAATTAAACGCAACAGAGAAGAGATAAATAATTCAGAAAATGAAAATAAAACTCTTTGGAAAATTATAAAAAAATAGACTAGGCACAGATAGAAAACAAATTCATAATATAAACATAAAAGTCAATAACCAACCAATATGTAACAAGCGAGATGTAGTTAATGTCTTCGGTAATTATTTCTCAAGTTATGTAGAAAATAAACTGCAAGAACACTTTAACAATCGGTCAAACATGTGTACAGTCCCGAAACAGATTAGCTCTAATTCAATCTTTATAGAACCGGTTACTGAAATAGGAGTTGTAGAAATTATTAATAAAATGAAAAATAGAAACAGCATAGGCGTTGATAAGATACCTCTACGCCTTCTAAAATTCTGTAAATATACGTTAGCCAATACAATTGCAACATTAATTAATAAGTCGTTCGATTATGGACATTTTCCCAACATTTTAAAATTAGGTAAATTCTCTTTCTTTGCTTGATATGCATTATTTATAAATGACTTTGTTTAGGATTTATACAAGCATAATAATAACAAACATATCCAAATTGATATACTCATATTTATGTTTCATCTCTAAACATCCTATTATTAAATTCATTGGACTTTCTTTAATACATTATGAATATTCGATTTAAATTATAAAATTCAAAACGTCTAAAAACAAATTATTAAAAAATTTTTTTAACTTACCACAAAATTCATTCATTATGGTCACCAATTAAAAAACGAAGTACACAAGAAGATGTACATATTCTTTCGCTATTTAGTAGCTCATCAGGTGGACGATTAATCTCGCAATTATAGAAATTTGTTTCTTATGGTTACATGACAGTTTATTAATTGTAAAATGTAAATTCAAGTAAGTAAGTTTATTTTGTGAGATTAATCGTCCACCTGATGAGCTAGTAAATAGCGAAAGAATATGTACATCTTCTTGTGAACTTCGTTTTTTAATTGGTGACCATAATGAATGAATTTTGTGGTAAGTTAAAAAAAATTTTTAATAATTTGTTTTTAGACGTTTTGAATTTTATAATTTAAATCGAATATTCATAATGTATTAAAGAAAGTCCAATGAATTTAATAATAGCATGTTTAGAGATGAAACATAAATATGAGTATATCAATTTGGATATGTTTGTTATTATTATGCTTGTATAAATCCTAAACAGTCATTTATAAATTAGTGTCACTTCACAAAACAATTATCGAAACTTGTCAGGAAACTACAGACCAATAATAATCTTGAGTTTTTTCTCTAAAATTTCAGAAATGTCTGTAACTACAAGACTTTATAGTTATTTAGAAAAAATTGAACTTTTGACCGACTGTCAGTATGGATATAGATCTTGTTACACACTTTCCTACCAGGATTCACCAAATTAATGCACTAGTGAGTTGCTCAAGTGCGCATCCACTTAGCCGGAGCACTGCCGGATGGGTAGAGTTCGGAAATATTCCAATTTATATAAGAACGCCACTAGTCTCTTAAGCCGCCTAACTCTTAATAGGACCCCACTAGTGCATAAACCCCTTAACAATGGCAATAAAGAACAAAATTGTACCAACACAAGTAGTTCACTCGCAATAATTTTATTAGATAATGTAAATATAATATGAAAAAGGTGTAAATAGGTATAAATATAGGGACAAGACAATGTGTCAAATAAAATCAGTAAAACAGGTACAACTTACTTTTGGGTAATAACCCACTCTACCGCAAGTGACGTCACGAGAGGCGAACAATACGTAACAATTAAATATATAGATACACCCAATACAACCCTATCGGGTAACAAATGACCACATCAAGAAAATGGTAAACTATTATGCAGTACAATTTATACTCAAGGAGATAATATCTCCCCAACGTAGATACCTTAACGCTATACTATACTCATATTTGTATTTTATACTTTATACCCGTTATACTTTAACTATATTCTATATTTCAACTAGATTTCATTAACTATATACTATATTTAAATTATATTTCTTTAACTATACCGGGTGACCACGAAATGACGCTCGCCCTTATATCTTCTTTGTTTTACAAGATATAAATTTCAAATTTGGGCATGTCGAATAACGGTTAAATATGCATTATTTCAACCGCTTTATCACTTTCCGTCGCTTCCGGTTTCACCGGAAATGATACTAACTTTCGTTTTTTAAATAGAACACCCTGTATGTTTTTATATTTTTGGATTCAGGAGGTCATTTAGGATACAGTTATGGCTTATCGAGATAAAAATATTATTGACAGATATTTTTATGAGCAAATTTAATTGTACATCTAGGCGGCGGTGATCCCAAAAAAATGTTTGGTTTTGCTTCAATATTTAATCAATACATACGATTTTGATATCAAGCTGTCAAACTATTCATTTGTTTCTTTCGTTACATTTCAAAGGCACCTCTTTGATAGAAATTCAGTGTTAAATATTAAGAGAGTTAATTTGTATTTACATCTTGTTAAATGTAATTTTAATGTATTATAATATGAACAAATAATGAAGTGTTTGGTACCAAATTATCGGTAATGAAATGCTTTATTTAAATAACGTAGTGAGCCACCATGGTGCCATTTAAAAAAAATTAGTTATTTTGGAAAAACGATTTCCGAAATGTTTAAGATCCTATAACACAAACGTCATACGACATAATATCATAATTGCATTTTTTGATTAATTATTGAAGCAAAACAAAAATTTTTTTTGGGGTCACGGCCGCCTAGATCAAAAATTAAATTTACTCATAAAAATGTCTGTCAATAATATTTTTATCTCAATATGCCTTAACTGTATTCAAAAAGACCTCCTGAATCCAAAAATGTAAAAATATACAGGGTGTTCCATTTAAAAAGCGAAAGTTAGTGCCATTTCCGGTGAAACCGGAAGCGACAGAAAGTGATAAAATGGTTACAATAATGCATATTTAACCGTTATTTGACGTGCCTAAATTTGAAATTTATATCCTGTAAAACAAAGAAGATATAAGGGCGAGCCTCATTTCGTGGTCACCCGGTATACTATATTTCAACTATATTTCCTTACTATATACTGTACTTGGGCGACTTATAATCTTTATCTCTTATGGCTACAAGAAAGAATCTAACTTAAACTTTAACATGTATATGCTCCGAACACATATCCTTATAAGGTTAAACGTGAGACTTCTTAATTACAAGCGAAATTTGGGGTAGACTCTAGCTGATGACAATGATATCAACTCAGAACTGGACACAAAAAGAAAAGGAAAAACAAATGGTGTAAGCTTATCGGTGTTGGTTCCAGAAAATGGTCCTATAAGGGACTACCCAGTACGTCCTCAGCACTCTCCAGCACTCCAACGCTACTAACGGAGACCTTCGATCGTTCCCATCAAGAATGAGGTGACCAGGAAGCCCTCGTCGCAGGGAAGCTCTCCAACTCACGACCTTCCACTTATGAGCCTCTTATGCCCATTGGCCATTTCCCGACAAAAACCAAAAGGAATCCAAGGACTGCGAAGTTTCTTTCCACCACACTTCCTTCTTATCAAAATAATACCTCGTCGTAAGGACCCTTAAAGTGAATTCCAAAAATGTAACAACTGTATAACAATCTCACCTGCGTCAGACCAATGCCTACATCTTAGTTAGAGGGCTTTCCGTGTATCCAAAACCAGTTCTACGAAGTCAAAATATGACCATCCTTTCTACGTAACATAATCTAGCATCCATCTGTCTTCTTAAACTGCCAAATACCAATACCTACAAGTGGTGATCGAGCCTAAATAACGAGCCTTAGAAATAAAATTTAGTGTGCTTACCAAAAGAATCCACTTCAGCTTGGAAAATCAAAAATATGCCTCACCACATCAATAGCAACGCTTCAGCTACAATTATCTCATCGATAAATCATAAATATCCTAACAGATGCACAAGATATTCCAAAAATTGTTACAACCTCATGCTCTAGCTGGCTACCAGTCTACCATTTTACTTCGACAAAAAAGAAATACAAAAAAACTACCATAACAAAAAAAAGTTCAACGATCCTTCATCGACCATCTAGGGATCTATATTAACCAGCTCCTGCCAAGTAGGCAACCAATTATACCCCTGACCGTGGAATTTCCCTATTCTCGCTTGACCAGCCTACTTAATCCTACGGGAATCCGACAGAACGTTGAAAGGAATAATTAATAATTGTCCCAAGCTGAGGTTGTTCCTTAATTTAAGGATTCATTTTCCGAGTGAAATTCATTACCATGAACTACGCTGTTAGTTAGTAACTTCAAAATGGTCAAGTTGGCAAGACGGTTTTCTGTCAGAACTAGTCAGAAGTCAGAAACCACACTGAAGTAAATAGCAGAAAGTTTGTTTACTTGACTAAGGAAATGCTTTAATGTTATTAGCAATAAACTCAAGGTAAGTGAACATTTACTGAAATCATCTATCTAATAAGGCCAGAAATCTTTTCTATACCGTGCGACCAGGTTCGCACTTTCCAATTGAGATCACTTGTAAACATTAACCTATTCATATTTTCACTTCTAGGCGTGAAGCGAAGCTGTCAGTATCCCAGGAATAGTAGCCTGGGCATCTCAAATAATACACTACTCGTTTTCCCTAGCTGATATGTTACATAGCCGAAGGTTGGCCATGATACTATAACCTCGGAGGGCCTTCGTACTTGACTAACATGACTTATCTGGACACTAGTTCGGAACTCAATAAATAACTAACCTACAGGTAAGAAGATACATACTTTAGTAACATTACCAATCTAACGGGCTATGTTCCACTTTAGGCTTGCCGAAGAGGTGTCGATTTATATCCATCGCTGCACACGACGACCTAAACGAAGTATACCTACACGAAGTAACCAGACATCTTCCTAATAACAAGTTGTAAATAGAAGACGTGAGTGTGACTCAAATATAAGAAGATCTATTATACCCTGGGAGCAAAGAAATTGAGTCTACGTATTCGAACTTCGAACACATACGATATTATTTATGTATCTTTTTAATTTAAGCTCAATAAACTATTTAAAACGTATCCTTTCCTTATCAAAACTGATCACTACTAGGTTAAATCTTGGTTACAGGGTTGACTGAAAATTTAACCCATATCAATCTGACAAATCGACAGAACTAGCTAGCCTGGAATTTATTCAAAAAATATATGGTTACCTCGCTAAAGGCAAAAAAGTTGTGGAATGTTTTTTGACTTAACTTCTGCCTTCGACTGCATCAATTCAAATTTTCTAAATTAAAATTGTCTTCTCTGGGAATAAGAGGTAAGATACTCAATTGGATAATGTCATGTTTAGACAACAGAAAAATATTGGTCTCTCTAGACTCGGCAACTTCCGATGTATATAACATGAACATTGGAGTTGGATATGGCTCAATAATTGGCCGACTACTATTCCTATTATTCATAAATGACCTTCCTTCTTTCATAACAGAGGGAGATATCTTTATGTATGCTGATGATACATCAGTGGTCATAAATTCCAATAGTATCCAGGAGCTGGAAACCAAAGAATCTTTAATTTTTTATGAATTTAAGAAATGGTGCGATAAAAATTCTCTTATAGTAAATGCAAATAAAACTGTTCGTTTATTTATCTTTTTCAACTCCAAGATATATACCAAATATTAATTATGCACAAACAAGCTACAAAATGAAGTTTCTAGGGACGGTCATAGACTCAACACTTAATTTCTCCACTCATATAGATAGTCTGTGCTCAAAGCGAGCTAAAAAGTACATTTGCCATCTTAGATATAAAAAAAAAAGTCAATGAGAGTGGCCTGATTACATCATACTATTCTCTTTTATATGCAATAGTCAATTATAATATTATCATCTGGGGACAGGCAGTGGAAGCTAATAGAGTATTTGTAATGCAAACGAGGATTATTGTCGACATACATTCCGTGATAAGACAATTATGACAGTACCTTGTATATATATATTTATAAATTACTTAGTTTTGTATATAATTACCCCATCAAATTCAGCCTAAACAGTGTCGTTCACAATCGTAATACACGCAGTAGAGATAATATTCATATAATATATAATAATATAATAATAATATTAATTATTACACTTAGGCTAAGTAAATTTAAAAAGTCGCAATATTATGCTGGTGCCTATCTCTTTAATATACTTCCACCAAAGGTTAAATCATTAGCCACGTACAAATTATTTCAGAAAAGTTTTAAAAATTACTTAATAGAAAACTGTTTTTATTTAGTAAACGCATTCTGTACATCAGTAAGAAATAATTCTTGAAAAAACTGATGATTTTTCACTTTTTTAATTTTATTGTCAAAAATGTTTGTATACGTATAGTATTGTTGTATCTGTATAATTATATTATCTACTTGTTGTGTAATTGTATCTATTTATTTATTGTATAATTGTATAACATGTATGTAGGTATTTTTGTCTGTTAGTCGAACATCTATTTCTTATGTAATTAATTGATATTTTATGTATTTCTGATTTCTGTATAAACTGACGAAACCTTATCTGTTTTTGTAACAGTTTTTACGGTAAATAAATTTTTCTATTCCATTTTATTTTATATTTTTCAAAATTAAATGAGTTAAACTTCTTAATTTCTACTTTCACTGAAATTTGTAGGTATGTCAGTAACATAACCATCCTTGGGGTCCTATTGTAGTTTTTCTACCCATTTATTAAGCAACAGCTCATTATCTGCATTAAATCCATGTTTCTTTTTAAAAATGCCGAAAAAACGATTTGTTATGGTTTCACTGCTGACCTTACGCCAAGCCATATAGATGAAATTTACAGCGTGAAGAAGGCTAACAGAATTCTTTTACCATTATTAATTGCCTCTAACATTTTCCTTAATAAAATTCTCCTGTAATGCCTTTTTAGTGAATGTATCATTCCTTGCTCCATAGGTCCATAGTTTGTGTTGAGATGCATAAAAACTGATTTAATTTGTTTTAGCTCGACGTTAGGATAACCTGGATAGCTGTCAGTCAGAAGAACAATTTCTCTCTTATCATACACTGATAAAATCTTTTCTTTTTTTCCATAACATACAAACAGTAGATTTGGTCTATCCCATTTCTTTGGAAAAATCACTTTGTTTTAACTCTATTTTGTATTTTTTGTATAATATCGTACTTGTATTTTAAGATAAAAGCTTTACGTTTTTGTTTATCCATTTACTGTGCTTCAAAGTAAACCCTGCAGTAACCAGTGAATCTTCGAATTTGTGTTGCACACTTATCAAATCGGCAAGTTATAAAAGAAATACATTACATTATAATAGAAAAAATTTCATTTGTTTTAACAAGAAGTTTACTATAAATGGGTTCATTATAACCAGTAAAAAAATACGTTTATCTAAAAGAAAAATTTTCATTACTTGAAGTGTAGTATGAGTACTATGCTCGGTACTATGTTATAAATGAAAGTTCGGTAGAAACGAGTTCGCTATGACCAGATTCCACTGTATTTTCCATTAATTAAATTCTCGCAAAAAAAAATAAAAATATAAAACAAAAAAATTGTATAAATCACACATTATCTTTTTTCAATAAGGTACAATTATTTAACTAGAATACAATATACCTATGGTATTTCATTAAATAAATAAACACAAGAATAACTCTATGCTATTAAACGAAATTATTCACAAAATACCTACCACATTCTTTTTTGTTATTTTACTTATTTTCTAAAAATTCATCAAGACACGTCACAGTAAATGTAACAAGTTTTCGAGCAAGTTTTGTATTGACACTTTTTTAATACCGTATTCATATAATTAAGACTGACCCTGGTCAAGGATTTTTGAGAAATGTTTTAATAATTAAATATTGTACTTCATTAACTTTAGAAATACACCATACATTTTCTGTATTAACTGCAGAAATAAAACCACTCACTCACTATTTACAACTTACTTTTAAAACACCCTGGATATAAATAATTTACAAAATTTTGCCACTTCTTACTTTTAGATCAAGCAGGAGTTAAATCCAGTACATAAACACCCAACAAAACTTTCTGGTCATTTAACTCATTTATGTACTTCTGGACACACTGCACATTAAAAACATAATAAATAAAATAATTTAAAATATGAAATAGGTAGGTATAGTATTCTGCTGACTTATAGCATAAGGCTAAAAATTCATTGCAGTTCTAAAAGTCATTGGATGAAGAGCAGTTACCATTACACACAATACGTATAACCATATCTAGGAAAATTAAGAAACCTGAACCTCCACATTCTGGAAATGGATTATATAGAGGGTGTTTCATTTAACATTCCCACAGCCGATATTTCGAAAACTAAAAATTATATTTTAATTCTGTAAAGGGTAAATAGATTTCTATTGTTAATGCCTTCTTCAGGAAGTACTACATATTTATCATTATAACATTATCACCAGAGATGACGCTGTATTTAAAAATATTTTTCGATCGAGAAACCTTTGAAACATACATATAGAGTCCGGCCGCTATAAGAACAAGCCAGGGGCGTTGCAACGGCTGCGCTAGTTTTAGCGATACCATGCTTCTACAAAGTAAGTAGTAAGGTGCATTTATCAAACTCAACGCTGCGAATAACAGATTTTAAAACTATTATGATGATACGCTTATGGTACTTGCCGTTGTCAAGGAATTATCCCACGCAGATATTCTTTGATGACGTTGGTGGCTTGTTCTTATAGCGGCCGGAGTCTACCATTCGATTAATAACTAAATTTTAAGTAAAATTGTTCTTATTCAAAAAAGTCAAATCTGCAGTAGTTTTTGAGATATACTTGTCAAAATTTGCTTCGGGACACCTTAAAATTGACCAAGATTTACAACGCTGTAAAACTGTCAAAAATGTATGGATTTGTGCCAGGTTTTTAGCGTTTCAAATTTAATTGGCTTTCATCTTACCTATTTAACTCTAAGATAAAGTTACAAAAACATGTTTATACAGGGTGTCAAACGAATGCCTGTTTTTTTAGTAAATTTTTATTTTGAGCACAGCGTTAACCAATCACCCTGTATATTAGAATTTTATACAATTTTTAATAAAATGTTAATAAAATTCTAATATACAGGGTGTTTGGTTAGCGCTGTGACCAAGATAAAAATTGACTGAAAAAACAGGCATTCGTTTGTCACCCTGTATAAACATGTTTTTGTAACTTTATCTTAGAGTTAAATAGGTAAGATGAAAGCCAATTAAATTTCCCTTGAAACGCTAAAAACCCGGCACAAATCCATACATTTTTGACAGTTTTACAGCGTTGTAAATCTTGGTCAATTTTAAGGTGTCCCGAAGCATATTTTGACGAGTATATTTTATTTTTATTGTCTAAATTTTTAGTGTTGTAACTTTTTTATTATTGTTTTTTTTTTAAACACACCACAGAAATTAGACAACCCCCAATTCCAAAGCCAAAGGCTGTCCGGAAGAGGGCTACACATTAGAAAAAACATTGGATGTGGGTTCTTGGTAACTTTTTTGCCAGCTATAAGAGAATAATTATTTACTGGTACTTTCTATCACATGGATGTATTACATTTTTAAATTTTCCTTCCAAAATACCTTCCAAAATAAAACATACGTATAAAATACAAATCCAAAAACTTGACTATGTCTAGATGTGGTACTTAAGTTAAGTTCTGACTTTTTACTCTCGTCTGAACTAGCACCTCAGGACCGGTTAGATAGCCCGCATTCTCTTCTCCAGACTTGATCCCTCTGGACTTTCTTTGTGAGAATATTTAAAAAGACAAGTATTCAAGAGCCAATAGAAGTTAAGGAAGATTTATACAATAAAATCTACTCTTGCGCTAGTGTAATTAATAGGCACACATTATTGGGGACATGTAACGAGGAATCATTACATCACTTTGATATGTATGTATATTCAGGCAAATGAAAGCAACTTTCAACGGCTATCGTAAATACATATTGTTATCAAGATGTATTGTTAAACAAATAAAGTAGGTACCTTATTTGTTGTTTATCCATATAAATTTATTAATTTTAAACAATTTCCGGTAAAATCGGAAGTGATATTAAAAAAATTACTAATTTAGTAAATAATTCTCTTATAGTAGGTAATAGCTATTAACATATCTAACAATAGCTTGGCTCGTGGATGCAATTCCGAATCAGTTCAGGGCATATTCGCATGCGCAGATTATAAAACTACATGAGCGGCGAACGCCGTTTTAGAGTCTGCGCATGCAAATATGCCCTGAACTGATTCGGAATTGCATCCGCGAACAAAGCTAATGTTATGAGTATCATAACTGCCGCAGATGTCTGTTTGAAATCCGAGCTCGTAGAGAGAGGATTTTAAGACATCTAAGGCTGTTGTGATTCATAACATCTGTGATTTGTTCAATAGTTTATCGGTTTCAGAAAATAAAGACATTATTAATTAATTATAAGAAGTAGGAGCAGTATTTAATTATTATTGTTTGGAGTTTTCTGTTTGTTTGTATTAATAAATAGCCCTATAGTTTCATTATTTATTATTTCATCTGTTGAAAGTTGTTGTGACAGATCCGTATTGTAATATTACTGTACAAGCTGTTGGCATGGCAATAAATATTACTGTACAACTTTAGTTATGACTTGCTTACCAGCCTACTTTTGTATATGTAAAGATAGATAGATAGATAGATAGATAGAAACTTTATTCATCTTTTGAAGTTTACACAAAATGTATAAGACTTATTAGACTAGTCACTAATACACACACACACACACACATATCACTCATTACATTAAAATATATAAAATTAAAACAACAGGCACACAACACAAACACACAAACAGATAATATATATATATATATATATATATGATTAGGAGTACAAGAACTCATCCAGGGAATAAAATGCCTTACTGACTAAATAACTATACAATGCATGTTTAAAGTGATTAAAATTGTCTATTTCACCAAAAAGACTTACAAATTTATTAAAACAGATTATACCTTGGTAAATATGAGAGTTTTGACCAATCTTCAATCTTGAAAATGGCTGGTACAAGTTATGACTGTTTCTTGTATTATAATCATGAACATCTTTATTTTTTATGAATGAATTTTCCCCTTTTTTTATATTTAAAATTATTAGATATATATAGAGAGAAGTAATGGTTAATATTGACAAATTAATGAATATTTGCTTGCAAGGTGTTTGCATATGTGCTCCCACCATACATTTAATAATTTTTTTCTGCATAATAAAAACTTTGTGTATGTGTGCTGATTGGCCCCAAAACATTAAACCATAACTTAGTATTGACTGCACCAGTCCGTAATAGGTTAGTTTAAGTATATCCATGGAAACAGTTGTTCGTACTTGTCTAATGATAAAACATATACTGCTTAATTTTGAAGATATGACGTCAATATGCTTCTCCCATGTTAGTTTTTGATCTATTGTAATCCCTAAGAATTTTATCGAGTTTACCTGTTCTATTGATTTATGATTTATTCTAATAAGTGGGCTCGAATCGTATTTAGCATTTTTTTGTTGAAAAAGCATAAAAAAGGTCTTGCTTATATTTACTAGCAGTCCATTAAATAGGCACCATTTATAAAATTCATCTGCAGAGATGTTTGCTTTTATGATTGAATCTAATAAATTATTTTCAGCTATTAATTGATTGGTGTCATCAGCATAAATTATTGTTTTGTGCGAGGAAGTGCCCGAATATATCACATCATTTATAAAAATAATGAAAAATAAAGGACCCAGAATTGAACCTTGTGGTACCCCCGTTGTGACTTCTTTTGGATTAGATTTAGATTTGTCCAAGACTACAATCTGCATTCTTTTTTGTAAATATGAGGCAGCCCAATTTTTGCCTATGCCTCGTACTCCAATGCGACATAGTTTTTCCAGAAGCAGATTGTGGTCAACTGTATCAAAGGCTCTGGTTAAATCGAAATATAACGTAACTGGATACTGTTTATTGTTTAAACAGTCATAAATACTTGTACACAAATCTGCTATGGCCGTTGATGTAGATTTCTCAGATCTAAACCCATTTTGACATTCTGACAAAAGATTATGTGTCTCTAAAAATTTGGTTAATCTTGTATTAAAACTTATATCAATGACTTTTGCCAGCTGACTTTGTAAACAGATATTTCGATAGTTACTTATATCATTTCTGGATCCTTTGTTTTTAAAGATTGGGATTGACTTGGATATTTTTAATGCATTCGGGTACTTCCCCTCACAGAAGGACTCATTAATTATGTAAGAGAGTGGAGTACTTATGATATTATTGACTGCTCTTAGAGCTTTACCACAAATCTCGTCAATGCCAGCGGCAGGTTTAGAAGTGGTTTTGATAATGGCTTTTTCTATTTCTTCTGGTGTAGTAGGATATAAATAAAAAGTATTGTTGAAGTAAGGTGTTAATTTGATTCTATCAATAACTGGGGTTAGATTTGGCAAACTCATAAATGATTCGTTAAATAAATTGCATAATTCATTTGTATCTGAAATTTGTTTGTTATTTATAATTAGTTGACTGCAGTTGTTTTTATATGATGTTCCTTTAGTTTCATTTATAATCTTCCAGCTCTCTTTCATAATGTTTGTGGTGTGTTTTAGTCTATTATTATTATAATTTTTTGATGCATAATTTACCTTCTCTCTATATATTAGCTTTAGTTGCTTGTATCTAATTTTTATTGTCTCGTTATTTGTAGATTTGCATATTTTTGACATATCACATAAAATTTGATGAATTTCTTTTAATTCTCTTGTAAACCAAGGCTTTTTATATTTATTTATTTTTATTTTTTTATATGGAAAGGCATTATTGTAATGGAAAATAAATGTAGAGTAAAACGCATTAAATTTATCATCAAAAGTGCAGGATTTGTACATATCTAGCCAGTTTTCATTTCGTAATAAATTTTGGAATGCTATTAAATTGCAATCTGAAAAGTCACGTCTAAAAATGGTTTCACCTTCGCGAGTTATGGATATTGGTATGTCAAATTTACATAGTTGAAATGTATGATCTGACAAGTGTGTGTCCTTTACAAGACTTGATTTTATGTCCAAATTTGAAAATATTGCATCTATACAGGTTTCAGTTGTATGCGTGATACGTGTTGGTTCGTTAATATGATTTATCATGTTAAATTCTGTAAAAAGGTTAATGACATCTTTAGATTCATTACTATCTGAAAAGAAGTTTATGTTCATATCTCCGCATACAATATAATAATACTTTGTTTTGTAATTATCACACATCAGTTCATACATTTTATTCATAAATATTTTTAAATTACTGTTTGGTGTTCTGTAAACTGTTATAATAAATAATTTAGAACAAAGGATTAATATTCTGAAACCGATTAAAAAAATTACCAAGAGCCCACATTGAAAACCAATTTAAAAAAAGTACAGCAATTAAAAAAAAAATGCAATACTGAAAAATTATCAAATAAAAGTAAAATATCTCAAAAACTACTACAGATCTGACTTTTGTAGATAGTAACAATAAGAAAAATGAATAGTGCCATATACCCCAAAAAAGAAACATGATGCAGCTACGGACACGTGTTTCGGAGTTATTGCTCCTCATCAGCGTAGCGTGATCCTATCCACACGGATCCATTAAGCTACGCTACGCTGATGAGAAGCAATAACTCCGAAACACGTGTCCGTAGCTGCATCATGTTTCTTTTTTGGGGTATATGGCACTATTCATTTTTCTTGTATTTATTTAGCCCCGCCAAACATCACTCTTTTATTGATAGTAACAATTTTGCATAAAATTTAGTTCATAATCGAATGGCATGTTTCAAAGTCTCTTCGATCAAAAAATATTTTTAAACTGCAGCGCCATCTTTGGTGATAATGTTATAATGGTAAATTGTACTTCCTGAAGAAGGCATTAACAATAGAAATCTATTACCGTTTACAGAATTAAAACATATTTTATAGTTTACGAGATATTGGCTATGGAAATGTTAACTGAAACACCCTGTATATTAGTATATTCAATATATTCTAATTTATAATATATTTTTAGTAGGTGACACTACAATTTAGAGATGCACCGAGACCTACTTTTTTAAAAAGCCAAGTACCAAGCTCTCGGCCAAATGCTGAAACCGAGTACCGAGCTACTCGGGTCAAATTTTGAACCAAGTTCCAACCGTTACACTAATATGTAGGATAGTTTTAATTTTTTTTGTTATTTTCGTTCAGGATTTGATCAGTATTATTTGTTATTCAGTTCCTTTTAGAGATGGCTGTTTTGTTTAATTTTGAGAACTACTTTTAGTTTTTTTTTATTATAAGAATGATTTTTACTAAACACTTGACAATGATTATTATTTTATTTATTTTATTGTACTTAATTGGACACCGAGAACAAAAATTTTAAAAACTTTGAATCTTGAAGAAAAAAATCATCTGTTTCAATATTATAAAATGGCCGAGTAGCTCGGCCGAGTAATACAAAGCTCAGTCAAAACGAGCTCTCGGCCAAATAGTTAAAGTTAGACCGAGAGCTCGGCCTGGCCTCTACTATAATTATCAATATTACCTATAACAAAAAAAAAAACCATTAGCTGTTTTTTGTATTTTTCGAGATATTTTCTTTCAGATATTGTACTTAGGTTACTTAATTGGTAATTAATAATTGATTATAATTATGTTCTATTAAAGCATTTTTAAAAGTGTTTACATAACTGTCACTCATATTTCAAGAATTTTCTTTGTCATCTCTCGTACTTTGTTAACTATAAGTAAGTGAAAATGTTAGTAAAAAGCAGAAGCTAAGCGTGCAAGCCAAATTACCACAAATACTGTGAGAAGAGCGAGGAGGCTTAGAATTTAGTAGTCTCTTTACTTCATATGGTTTAGCTGCCAAAATAACCGAAAACAAAAAATTATTAAAAAGATTGTTAAAAAGCCTATACCTACTTATAAATAATTTTAGTTTTTGTCAAGGAAAATTAAAATATTTACAAGTCAGTGAAAAAATGCTGAAATTGTCATTTTTCCACTTTTAATATTCAATGGCAAGATAGAATTAAAGTCGAAACTTTTATTGCACATTAATAAAATTCTGTTTTATATACAGGAGAACATCATTTGGAAAATTTTACAAGGTAATTTTCTATATTACGGAACGTCCGATTTTTGAAATTTTTTTGCTTTTAACATACGTAGTTTTGCCTCCTGAACAAAAAATTCTAATAAAAAAATCGGCGGTCGGCAACGGTTTTCGAGATATTGGGCCCCAAAGTCTCTGAAAGTCGTATTTTTCCACTGCCATAATCGCTTATTTTCACCAAACTTTTCACTTTATGCTTATGAATACCTTTAATGCATACTTATTTAAACACTTTTAAATAGTTTCAACATATTTATTACATCAATAACTATTTTTTGAACCTTCTTATAAAAGCCATGAAAACATAACCTAAAATTTCAAACATTCCGATAGTGGCGCGGGATCTATGTTATGCATAAACTAATGTTCCTTCTTTTTTAACATAAAAAGATACTGCACCCGCCCGCCCCCGGGCGGGCGGGTGCCCCCGGGCGGGCGGGTGCAGTATATTTTTATCGTTTTATCTCAAAGAAGGAACATATGCGTATTCTAGATTTCAAACATTACAAGTTCCGCGAATAAAACGAATATGTTCCTTCTTTGATATAAAAATATACTGCACCCGCCCGCCCCCAGGCGGGCGGGTGCAGTATATTTTTATATCAAAGAAGGAACATATTCGTTTTATACCGTACCCTAGATCTTACGCAGAGACAATTATCTGATCTTCTTACGGCACAACCTCGTCGGATGATCTTAGTGTTGTTTGAAATTTTAGGTTATGTTTGGATGGCTTTTATAAGAAGGTTCAGAAAATAGTTATTGATGGAATAAATATGTTGAAACTATTTAATAATGTTTAAATAAGTCTGTATTAAGGTGTTCATAAGCATAAAGTGACAAATTTGGTGAAAATAAGTGATTATGGCAGTGGAAAAATACGACTTTCAGAGACTTTGGGGCCAAATATCTCGAAAACCGTTGCCGACCGCCGATTTTTTTATTAGAATTTTTTGTTCAGGAGGCAAAACTACGTATGTTAAAAGCAAAAAAATTTCAAAAATCGGACGTTTCGTAATATAGAAAATTACCAAATACAATACAAAAAGAACGAGTATATAAACTAAATAAAATCATTATATTTAAATACCTCGTTAAATACATACTTAGATATCGTACTTTAACTTAATTAACTTAATAAGTATTTTTCAATCAAGCCTAAGATAATTTGCGCAAGATTTAATAAAATATACTAAATTACTATTTAACTAGCAATACAATTGAAACTTCTAGTTTTAACTATATAATTATGCCCAAATCTACAGTTCTACTGCATATATATTATATCATCTTAGGTATAAGTAGTTTATGTTAAGTCAAATTTTTATCATAGTTTAAACTAGGATATCTCGACTTGCTGAATGTAATTTTATTGTAATATTACACTCAGTTTTAATTTAATGGTCTAGAACCAGCTTAAAACTAAATATGAAAATTAACTTACTTTAGTTCATTGATGAAATTAATCTTACATATTAGTGATATTAATCTACTTGAGAGTCGAGACATTCATTTAACCTATGTTATAAGTTTCAATAAACATAATATAGCTAGTCAAAAGATTTTAATGACTATTGATTTAAACCTAAAAATAACTTACAAATCCATACCTGTAAAAATTTTTTGCCTTGCTTGAAGCAGCTGATTTCTATTCCTTACTCGAACACACAAATGAATCATTAGAAACATAGTAACATTCATTATCAGACTTTGAATTAAGAGAGGATATTCAAAATGTTTACCGAACCTAAAATGCATATTAAAGTATACTTTATTGAACTACAGAACTACAAATAAAAACTATTCTTACCAAAACATTATTCTTAAAGTATTGGCTATCAGAAGCGCTAAGCAAACTAATAGAGAAAACCCCTCGGCATCTTTGGTCTTCCTTATTTGTCTGTATTGAGGAATGTAGGGGATGACACCTCCTATTATCATAGCACCTGCACTTATCCATCCTACAATTGTGCCCACAGTAAGGGATAATTCGTCTGATATCACCCAATCCATTTTAACAACTATTTTTTTACAGAAAGACACTTTACATTGTTTGTCCTAATTTATCTTTTAGCAGGTGGCCGTGCTCAATGGACTGTCAAATGTCAACTCTCTAAAATGTCAAGAAGGTATTTAAAATACGCATGACTGAACTTTTAACTCGGAACTTTGTGTCACTAGTTACGTAGTTCGACCATGGAAGGTTACGTACTCTGATGAACAAAGTAGATTGGTAGATAAATAAAAACGTTGTTGATTGAGGTATTTTAAACAGCCCCCTCACTTTTCGCTGGCAGTCCAGCAATCTTATTGGCCAGCGGTTTTGTATAGGTACCATTCAGTCAAAAAATACTGGTACAGCGTGTTACTGTAGACACTTTCAAAATTCAATTTTTGATGTAGACACATTTCTTGTATCTATCGGATATGTCACGATTCACGATTTATATAGAGGTTAAGAATTCTGAATTTGTCAAACTGATAAATTAGAAAGCACACAGTAATTTCATTTTTCCACGACTACACAATAATACTTAAAAGGGCGGTTATTATTGACTTTTTCATCTCTGTAAGGCACGGCCCGCATGACTTTTAAAATTTCGAATTTCTAATTTTCATGAAACTGTCACTTTGACATTTTATGGACATACAGGTGTATTCTGTAAATTTTCCGTTAAAAATAACCTGCCTGTTAAAATATTAATTTTAACGGTCCGCTAAAAATAATAACCAATTTTGCTATTCTGTATGCATCATTTTAACGGCCTTTTGTTAACATTGGGTTATCGGGTTATTTTCAAATTTCCATTGTAATATAAAATTATTACGCTTAATATAGACATATAATAATATATGTTTATTATATATATTTTATACATTTGCTCTAATCGTTCTGCCTCTTCAATTAACACATTGATTTGTAACGCCATTTTTATTAATTTTTAACACTACTGTTAATTTTTAGCGGCTAGTCCGAGGGTGCCGCTAATTTTAACAGATTTTGGTTAAATTTAACAATCAAGAAAGTATAGAGAATACATCTTTGGTTAACTTTGGCCTGTTAAAATATTTTAGCGGTGACCTTGCAGTTAAAAGTTAACAGAAAAGTTACAGAATACACCAGTAAACAGCTAAAATGTTACTGCACCCAACGACTATAGTATGGCAATGCATCGTCTTTTTTTAAATTACGCTGTTTTAAATTTTTTATTTTTTTGAATAAAAAGTATCTTTAAAGACCTTTAAAATGAGCATGAGTCATCCAAGAAGAAAATTAAACAATTATCTGAAGTTTGTATGAGTAATAAATTATTAGAATTTTAGTTTTAGTCAGACGATAAATGAAACATATAATTTGAGAAATTTGGCCTGTATATATAAGTCCAAATTTATATTTTTTGTTATATTAAAGTGCTAAAAGTATAAAAAATTGTTTATTGCTTCAAAAATTCATATTATTAAAAACAAGTAGGACATATATGCGTAATAGCGATTTCAAATATTTTTTATCTATAATTTATAATTATGATAATATTAACACAATGATAATTATTAATATTAAGAAATTTTTTTTACAATTCTCTTTCTTTGCTTGATATGCAAATGACTTTATTTAGGCTTTATACAAGCATAATAACAAAAAACATATCCAATGGACCGCATTAGTGTGACGTCACATAATTATGCAACCGTACGTACTACTATCATGACAGACCACTACTGCTAACTTCATTACACTTCTGAGTTGTTACAGCTGTCGTTAGTGTCAGCGTCGCTGACGCAAACTTTATAACCTCTTATCTTGGTGTCAATAATACAATAAAAATCAATTAAACCTATTTAAAAAAATATAGGATATTAAAGAAAGCACAGGTAGGTATTTAAGCATTATTTTTGTCTTTACAATTTACATATCCCCATATTTAAGAAACGATAATCAAGCTAACATACACATTATAGCTTTACCTTTTTTATTTTAATTTGGAATCCTTTGGGAAACTAACATTTTACATCCAGTTTTATTTATATGATCACACTCAGGTGCAAAGCACAAACACACATTTGAAATTAAGCACAAAAACGAGTTTATTAGAAAAAATAGTAGAATAAATTTGAAACTGAGAGAAAACTTAAGTTAAACGTCAAGTTCATTGTCAAAATGAACGAACATGAATTAATTTTGAAGTTAGCGCTGCAAACTCATAATTTTAATTTTTGCATTCTTTATTCCTATTGGAGGAAGCTTCCGCCGCTGTCATATATTATATTATGTAGTTAAGGTAACTATTAACTAGGATAAAATATATAATATATGAGAAGGCTTTGTATGGATGTACAGGGTTATCCAACGAAAAGGCCCACCCTTATATTTTCTTTATTTTTCGAGTTAGGAAAAAATGTTTCAAATAAAAGTTGTAGTGAATCAAATAAACTCATTTAAAACCCCTGCAAAGAATATACAGGGTGTTCCATAAAAGCGTGACACACCTAACTTACATTTTTTTAAATGGAACACCCTATATTTTTTTACATTTTTCAAATCTGTGTTTTTTTGTGATTTCAAAAATATATATATGTTCTATCTTATCTTTTACTGTTTTTTATTTATTGCAAATTTCGTGAACAATATTATTTATACCACCAGCATCTGCATGCATATCAATCAGGTTAGCCATAGATGAAAAGTTTGCTTTTTGAATTTATTCAATTATTCTGTAAGGCATAAGTGTCAAATTAATTGTTTTTCATTCATGGCTACCCTGATTGATAACCATGCAGATTGCAGATGCTGCTGGTATAAATAATATTGTTCACGAAATTTGCAATAAATAAAAAACAGTAAAAGATAAGATACAACATATACCGGGTGGTCCAAAAAAAATCGGAATTTTTTATTTCTCTAATAGTTTCGCCAATTTTTAACCGATTTTAATTATTCAAAAACTAAATTATAACTAAAAGATCACGTTATGAGGTAATATAAATATATTTTAATTATTATTAAAATTGTAGATGGCGTTAGTCATCAAACTTGGGCCTTCTTTAAGATCGGCTGGAACTTTTTTTGCTAAATAAACAATGAAAAGATTGAGGAAGTATAATAGAATAAACATTTATGAATATTTTAAGACATCAAACACTAAAATCGACCAGTTGGTTCCGAAGATATAGTCCGTAACATAAAACCGTTTTATCACAATTTTGTTGATATTCTATGCCACTCGTCTAAACGCCAATATATATTTTAGTCAAAACGGCATTAAAATATATTTATATTACCTCATAACGTGATCTTTTAGTTATAATTTAGTTTTTGAATAATTAAAATCGGTTAAAAATTGGCGAAACTATTAGAGAAATAAAAAATTTCGGTTTTTTTTGGACCACCCGGTATATATCTTTGAAATCACAAAAAAACACAGATTTGAAAAATGTAAAAAAATATAGGGTGTTCTATTTAAAAAAATGTAAGTTAGGTTTGTCCCGCTTTTATGGAACACCCTGCATATTTTTTGCAGGGGTTTTAAATGAGTTCATTTGACTCACTACAACTTTTATTTGAAACATTTTTTCCTAACTCGAAAAATAAAGGAAATATAAGGGTGGGCCTTTTCGTTGGATAACCCTGTACCAAGCAATAGAAATAAATAAAGAGACAGTTCAGATGTATAATTTTACCATGAGATATTTATTTCTATACAATCAATTTATATGTTAGAATAAACATATAAAACATGGCGCAGTCGAAAAAGGAATAAAGAACAAGAAAAAAGAAGAAAAAGAAGAAAAATAAATAAAAATGGCAAAGGCTATGGGAAATTTTATTACTCCAAGTGTATTACAATTGACAGGAAATATTAATGAAAATTGGATAAAATTTATTCAAAAATTTAATATATATATGACAGCTAGTAATTTAAATGAAGAAAGTAGTGAAAGGCAAGTAGCTATTTTGTTAAATATAATAGGAGAAGAAGCTGTAGAATTATACAATACATTTGAATTTAAAGAGAATGAAAATCATGATATTAAAAAAGTAATTAGCATTTGAAAAGTACTGCAATCCAAAGAAAAACATTTTACATTCAAGATTCTTGTTTTATAATAGAAAACAAAATCAGTATGAAAATTTTGATTCATATTTATTAGATGTAAAGTCATTAGTAAAAGATGGAGAATTTCAAAATCAAAGATGAGATGCTAAGAGACAAAATAGCATTATATAATAATGACAGAGAAACACAAGATAGAATTATAAAAATGGGTAAAATAACATTGAATGATGCAATTCAAGCTTTTCGAGTAGCAGAAATTACAAGAAAACAAACAATACAAATACATAGTAATGATGTAAATAAGGTGAAGAAAAGAGAAGAAGATGCTATTAAAAAGTATGAACGTCAAGAAAGATGTGATGCTGATAGAAAGAATTATGGAAGACAAGAAAATAGAAATTATAAATATGAAGGCTCAAGAAATAATTCAAACTATAAGAAATGAAATGAATGTAAAAAATGTGGAAAATTGCATGATTATAGAAACTGTCCAGCATATGGTAAAAAGTGTATAAAATGTCACAAAAATAATCATTTTGCTAAAATGTGTAAATTAAATATAAATGATATTCAAAAATATAAAATAGAAGCAAATGAATATTTTTGTAAATCTATAAATGATAAGAATTATTGGAAACAAACTTTATATATTGAAAATTTTAAAATAAATTTTAAAATAGATACAGGTTCTGATGTTAATATAATTCCTTTGAATTTTCTGAAGCAAATAGAAAGTTTCAATAATAAAAAATATCAACTTAAAAAAGGTAATATTAGATTAGAAGCTTATGGAGGTTTTCAGATTAAAAGTAATAGGTGAAATAAATTTCAATATAAATTTAAATAATAAATCAATAATTGATAAATTTATTATTACTGAAACAAATAATAATCCAATAATAGGAATTTCTGGTATAGAAAAGTTAAACTTATTAAAACGAGAAATTAATAATATAACTGAAAATTTTAAAGAAAAAATGATAGTTAAATATGAAAAGGTTTTTAAAGGTATAGGTAAATTTCCTGAAAAATATAGTATAAGAATTAAAGAAAATGCAATACCTAGTTCAAAACCACCACATAGGATAGCAATTAAATTAAGAGATAAATTTAAACAGGAATTAGATAGATTAGTAGATATGAATATACTACAATTAAATGATCAGCCAACTGAATGGGTAAATCGGTGTGTCACAGTAGAAAAACCAAATGGGAGTTTGCGTTTATGTTTAAATCCACACGATTTAAATGAGATGAGAATATAGTAAAAGAATATTATAACATTCCTACTTTAACTGATGTTAATAATAAATTAAAAGATGCAAAATATTTTTCAGTATTAGATCTTAAAGATGGATTTTGGCACATTGAATTAGATAAAAAAAGTAGAGAATTATGTACTTTCAGTACAATTCATGGTTGTTATTCATTTAAAAGGTTGCCTTTTGGTTTAAATATATCAGCTGAGGTTTTTCAAAAATATAATGAAAGAATGTTTGGTGATATAGAAAATGTTTTCATATACATAGATGATATATTAATTTATGCAGATACTATAGAAAAACATGATATAATATTAGAACAAGTTTTAAAGAAAGCTGAAGAAAATAATATTAAATTTAAAATAAATAAATTTCAATGTCGATTAGAAGAAATAAAATATCTAGGACATATATTTAAAGATGGTACAATGAGGCCAGATAACGATAGGGTTAAAGCTATAAAAGAATATGATATACCAACTAATAAAGTGGAATTACAAAGATTTATGGGTATAATAAATTATCTAAGAAATTTTATTCCTAATTTATCAGAAATTGCAACTCCATTAAGAGAGTTAATAAAAAAAAATGTAGAATTTATATGGTTAAATGTACATACTAATTGTTTTAATTTATTAAAAGAAAAGATTAGTAATATGCCAGTATTAAAGAATTTTGATGAAAATAAAGAAATAGTAATTCAAACTGATAGTAGTAAGAATGGTATTGGTTGTGTTTTATTACAAGAAAATAAACCAGTATGTTTTGCATCTAAGAGTCTATCAGAAAATGAAATTAACTATGGTCAAATATAGAAAAAGAATTTCTAGCTATATTATTTTCATGTGAGAAATTTCATCAATATAGATATGGAAGGAAAACAATTATACATACGGATCATTTACCGCTTGTAAGTATTATGAAAAAAGAAATTAATAAAATTCCTTCTAATAGATTACAGAGAATAAAATTGAAATTATATAAATATGATTTAGAAGTAATTTATAAACCAGGTAAACAAATGTTTATTGCTGATGCATTAAGTAGAGCGTGTTCAAAAGCTGACAACTCTGAAACAAATTCGTGTTTAAATGATGTTGTTCATAGTATTAACATGAGTGAAGAGATTAAAGATAAATTTAAACATGAAACTCAGACAGATCCAGTATTAAGACAATTATTAAATCTATATAATAAAGGATGGCCAAATTCAAAAACTAAAGTGGATGATTCTATTAAATTTTATTATAATAGAGATAAAATATTTGTAAATGAAAATTTAGTTTTTTATGAAAATAGAGTCATGGTATCTATTTCATTACGTAATCAAATGTTAAATAATTTACATGAATCACATTTTGGTATAACTAAAACTAAAGCAAGGGCTAAATCTTTATTTTATTGGATTAATATGGATACTGATATTGAGAATTTTATAAGTCGATGTAGAATTTGTGAGAAATATAGAAATAAAAATATTAAGGAACCAATGATAATTCAAGATCAACCAGAGTTGCCTTTTGAAAAAGTAGCATGTGATATTTTAGATTTTGAAGGTGTACCATATTTAGTTTTAATTGACTATTTTTCAAAATGGATTGAATTAGTTAAACTTAAAAATAAAACAGCTACAGAAATTATAAAAAGGTTAAAGAATATATTTTCAGTTCATGGTATTCCATCGATTTTTATTTCAGATAATATGCCTTTCAATTCATATGAATTTATAAATTTTAGCAGAGAATGGAATTTTAAAATTATTACTTCAAGTCCTTATTATCCAAAAAGTAATGGTCTTGCGGAAAAAGGTGTAGGAATTTGTAAAGGTATATTAAAAAAATCATTAGAATCAAATGTTGATAAAGAAATAATGTTAATATGGAATATAGAAACACACCTGTAATTGGAAATATGTATTCACCAGCTCAATTAATTTTTAGTCGTAGAACTAGAACTAAGTTACCGATAGAAAATAATCTATTAAAACCAAAAGTAGTTAATAATTTCAAAGAAATATTAAAGAAAACTGTAGTTAAAAATAAATATTATTATGACAAAAATGCCAGAAAGAGAACAAATAATTTCAAAAAGGGGCAAAATGTAGTTTATAATTATAAAGGTAAATGATGGGAACCAGCCAAAATAGTAGATAATCATAATACACCTAGATCGGTTATAATTAAAGATGAAAGAAATAAGATAAAGAGAAGGAATTATGTTGATATCAGGTACCTAATTTTGAAGAAGTTCTGATGATTTGAGTACATTTATAAATAATGATAATTTGAGAAATATTAATGATGAACCATCAACATCAAAAGATAGTGATGGATTATATAGTAGTGATGTTGAATTTAGTAATGAACCATCAACATCAAAAGAAAGTGATAGATTTTATAATAATGATACATATGTAACCAGATCAGGAAGAAAAAGTAGACACCCTGATAGGTTAGATTTGTAATTTGGAAATGTTAAAATAAATTTAAAGATGTAATATTAGAATTAGAAATTTTATTTTGAATTGTGTAAAATATTAGATTAGTAATAGTTTATTATACTAAAGAGGGAGATGTCATATATTATATTATGTAGTTAAGGTAACTATTAACTAGGATAAAATATATAATATATGAGAAGGCTTTGTATGGATGTAACCAAGCAATAGAAATAAATAAAGAGACAGTTCAGAAGTATAATTTTACCATGAGATATTTATTTCTATACAATCAATTTATATGTTAGAATAAACATAAAACAGCCGCTTTACATATTAATTTATAAAACTAAAATGAAGTTTTTATAAATCACACGTGGATACATATATTTTAACATATTTCTTAAATGTGAAATAGGTATTGGAAGTCCTTAAATAGTCTTTCAACATACAGAAATACTATAAAATTCCCGACCATGTTTTAGTACTATATATTATAGTCCTTATGCACAACGCAATACGGGTCAGATTCCCGTATCACAGCTTCGACCGTAAACTTTTATACCAGTAGAAGTGGGGGTCGTGACGTCACAACTAATGGAGTCTATTTGATATACTCACATTGATGTTTCATCTCTAAACATACAATTATTAATTTTATTGGACCTTAATTCTTTAATGCATGATAAAAATTGGATTAAAAATTACAAAATTAAAAACGTCTAAAATAAATTATTGAAAAAAATTTTTTTATAAACAAAATAAAAAGGAATAATGTATGTAATAAATAATATAACATAATTATTATAAAAAGTATTTATAGTTCATGTAAAAAGGTTTTACTTTCTTACACAATGGATATTAAAGCAAAAAAAACCTATTTATTTAACTGATATTAAAGTTTAGTTAGTATAGGTATATGTATGTACGGATGTTTAAACAAATAACAAATTTTTTATTGAAACATTCGAAAATTATATTTAAGTATTCACAATCATATATGTAATGCTTCAATTGCCAGCTTATAAAAAGTTGGGAGGCAGGCATTTGTTAACTCTTCTTTTCCAGCTAGACAGCTAGCCGGTAAAGTAGCTTTACCGGCTTGTTAAATGTCACTTTTTCGGCAAGTTAAACGTCACTTTGCGGCAACAAATCTTCTGGTTGTCTTTTGTGCAGCAGCTTTAAAATTTGGTGGAGTACACTCTCTAAGTCACAAATGATCAGAATCAAACCTTTTGTTGTAGAATTTTGAGTGAATTTAACAGAAATTATTGATAATAAATACTTGTGGAAATAACCTAATTTATTTGACAGAAGAACCTTAATGCCCGTTACCTATAGCAACGCTCAACTTTTATCACTGCAGCCTACGTACTTATTTTGCATAATTTCCTAATTCTCATTCACTATCTATTCAATTAAATAAAAAAATTGTATGCTGAGATTATGTTATTATACAATGATTGTGAATAAAATAGTATACATACATCGCTGGTCGTCTTCATTAACAGCCTCGCGTTTACATCTGACCTCGGCGCTACGCGCCTCTGTCAGATGTCAACCCTCGGCTGTAATGAAGTACCTCCCAGCTCGGTATGTAATGGACTATTACATTACCGAAAAATTTCTTTCTTGAGGATTATTCTATTGTTTTTATACGAGGTAACAGCACAAATCTGCCCGCAGTGCAATCTAAAACGAGAAAATAATATTCTAGAATGTTTTTTCCTGTGTTTTATTGAATAAACTTACCAAAACAAGTCCGAAAAACAGATTAGAATACAAAAATATCCAAATACTAATCACAAATCGGGACTTTATAAACACGAACAAAAAACACACAATAAAGTTTGTCACAAAATCTTTGATTTTATGATATTCCTGAATGTTCATTATCACTCTACAACGTTTGAAAATTAAAAAATAGTCACTAGAAATTGAAGAGAAAACACATCAAAGTACAACGTAAACACACAGGCTTTAATTGACGACAGCCAATTCTGTACTGATGGCTACGTCACTACCGTTCAATGCCGGTCCGCCAACAGGTTAACGTTGCTCTTATGGAACCTGAGCTATCCTTTTCTTGTCTATCGTTCTTGGCTGCACTTAAATGAAGTGCGTCTGAAAGTGTACTGATGGTGACGTCAGGGCTTTCGACCTTGGGTAAGAGATCTGTCGAACTGAGCTATCCTTCTTGTCTATAATCGTTGGGCTGCACCCAAGGCTGGTAAACTCTAAAGGTTACCCCATCTGAACCTGACCTAGTCAACATACGCCACTCGGCGACCGCAGGCCGGGATCGTCGTTCTCTGTTCTACAACAGCAGAGCAGTATTAGTGTCTCTTTTTAAGCATATAGAACCGCGGTCGCCAGCTCTTCCTCACCCCGCATTTTCCTCGCCCTAATGCTGCTCATTGATGTAACCTGTACAAAGTCTATAAGCCTTGGGCTGCACCAGCGTATTTTTTTACTGTGATGGTACGCCGGAACCAAACAAAGTAAAGGGCGGAGAAGGGTGAAGGGTGATTCAGTTTGGGCTTCCATATAAACATATTAAAGAAATCACGGAAAATTTTTCAAACACCAAATTTTTGTATTCAGTATTTTAGATTATTGATTCATTACAATTACATATGAAGATAATATTCGTTTATCTACTCTTATTAGGTTATACATGCATTTATTAATTAATCAACTGATATTTGAAATTCGAACAATTAAATAATAGGTGTGTTTGGTGACCCAGTCCAGAACGTCCCGAACTAAAAGTTACAACCCACACAACACTGAATATCTTATGCATATGCAAAATAGATGCACAATGTGCGCATTATATTCACAATATTTTTAAAATATGAAATACATATTATAAAAATATATTCAACTGGCAATATTCAAGGATATTAAGAAAATGTGTATATTATATTTCAAAATATTTTTAAAATATTTTGAAAAATATTTATTACATATTATACAAATAATATTTTTCATATTTATAAAATGTTTTATAACATTTAATAATATTTTAGCATGTCTTAGAATTAACATCGTGTACGTACAGGATATCTTGTCATGCACTGATTTTAATGGTATTTCATAAAAACATATTATGGACGTCTCTCGTAATACTTTAGGTCATCCCAAAATTTCACTATTAAAAATAACTCCGATAGAGGAAATATCTATACAAGTTGGTTTTCTCTGTCAACAGATGGCGCGAGAACTCACTCGCAGACACTATAAATTCCATACTAATAGGAGTCGCATTAATATTCTGTAAGATTGTTAAATAAAAGAAGACGATGGTCTATTGGCCCATCATGGTTTTCTAATGACAGGACAGGAGTCTCGCGGAGTCCAACATGTTCAGGCAACAATAATTATTACTTGTTCTTGTTGCATGAACAATAATGAATATGAACAAATTAATGTATATTGTATACATACAACTATTGTATGTAAATAAAACAAACTTGTAGTGTATATAAGTATAAAGAATATGAATAAACATTCCAAAAATATTATTATTCACTAAATGAATGTTTTAAATATTTAAATATGCTAAAAAGGTGATTTTTGCACATTCATATAATATTCATACAACATAAATGATATGAAAAAAATATTAAATAAATATTTCAACATATGTATATATATAACTGTATATGTAAAGAATATGAATAAACATTCTAAAAATATTATTATTCATATTAAGTGAATATGTTTTAAATATGGCAAAGTGCGATTTTTGCACATTTATATAATATGCATACAACATAAATGATATAAAAAATAATATTATGTAAATATTTCAATATTTATTTTGAATATTTGTAGCATATGTTATAAATGTGCCAGTGTTGTGTGGGAACTTCCCACTGTAATTTTAAAATAAATATCACTTTGACAACAACTATCAAACGTAAAAATCCCGAGTGTACATGTTTGTACAGGGTGTCCCAAATTGCTTGATTTTGGCTGGTTTTTCTATTTCCAGACCAGGTAGAGAAAAACTGACATCTAGAGCTCGATTTTTGTGAAACGCCGATTAGTGAAAACCACATTTCGATATCTCTAACCGTTTCCAAGATATCAGCAAAAATTGACATTTTACAGATTCCGAAAAACTGTCAAATTTTTTATTTTTGGATATTTTTTCAAACGGTAAAAACTTTCTACAGGCACTTTTTGACGTAGAATAAGATGCATTTGTCAAAAAAAAATATATCGCTTTTCGATTGTTTGATATCAAAGCTAACTTTGTTATTTCAAATGGAAACCATAGTTGGCTTCGACTTTAGAAAATAGGGAAAAAACATAAGCTTTCCAAAAATATGTATGCCAAGATATGTCTAGTCATCCTTGCTGCCAATATAAAACATTTCTCTTTAAAAATGACATTTTTTAACGTTAAAAAAAGTTTTTCGGAATCTGTAAAATGTCAACTTTTGCCGATTTCAATAGAAACGTCAACTGTATTACAAATTGCACTACTACTAGATGGCGCAACCTGTGCTTGTTATACACTCTAGCATTGTTTATAAAGTAATATAGTTATTCAACCTAACTTGTAAGTATGTGCTGCCAACTTGTGAGTAACTTACGTACTACTCAGTTTCCATGACTTTTGTTTTTATGAATTTAAATATTATAATAGCTTTGTTCAAAAACTATTACACTAGTGTAGTGCAGTGGTACATAGTGTAGTGTAGTGTAATTTTATTTTGGTGTGACACTACACCAGTGTAGTGCAGTTTGTAAATAGTGTAAATTATCTGCGTAAAATTGGTTTATGAACACAGTTCAAATTTAACCTTACTTTTATGTTTTGAGTGATGGTTCTGGTGTTGTGCTTATTTTTTTTTTTTTGAAGCATTAAAGTAAATTGGTACTAACAGATAACAGATATCTAATGGAGAGATTAGTTTTATCAGAATTGTTATCATCTGATGATGATTTCCTGTTTTCAAATCTCCACATTTCTACACTACACTTTTGCACTACTTTTCAAGTTCGTGTAAAAGTGTAACACATTTCTGCACTACACTGGAATATTTGAACGCCAAATATTTTTGACATATGCGAGATGACATCTACACTAGAGTTTATGAACACAGAATAATGGATCCAGTGTAAAAATTTTGCACTAGTGCAGCTAGTGCAGGGTTTTTGATAAAAGCTAATAATCATTTAAATATACATTTCACGATACATTACACATTGCGCAGCCGGATGTGACGTCGAGCTCGAGAAAAATATGCATTGCCCTAATGTGTCGTGCACGCGACATCACAACTAACCTAAAAAATATGCACTTTTTAACATTTTTGAATATTATGTCATTTTTATTAAAATTTCTGCTTGGTTCCTATACTATCAACTAAAATCTTGTTCGGTGCATTAACTAATGAAATATTAATTTTCCTAATCTAATGAAATACGATATTTTTTGTTGACTGGAAATTCAACCTATAATTAGCAGTCTAATTTAAATAATCTACAATATTGAAACTTTATATATCTACTGTCTGTGAGTGTTTTTAAATGTTATTAAGGATCCAAGCTGAAACTACAAAATTATAATTAAAGTTGAACATAAATTTACAAAAACTAAAAATTGGAGGTTATGTTAATCCTATGATCATTTACTCTTTGCCTATGATGCACATGGTCTATATTTGTGATTTATGACATTTTTAGGTGAACATCCAGATCGCTAAAAACTAGGTTTCAAATACAATATACATAACATGTTGCTCCACTTGCCATTCTTCAAATTTATTTTATCTTTTCTGTAGCCAAGCTGTTTTGCCAAATCTTCGTTCTTCGGAAAACTGAAATATTTTATATCAATATCTTTTTGTACTTTGGTTATAATTTTTTCACAGCACCAGCACAATTCGCCATTATAAATTATAAACAGTCAAATAACAAACATATATAAAAAAGAACATTAATTTAAACACCTTAAGCATGATTTTTATAGTCGCGAAATTGCGAAAAGCGAAATGCGAGACGTGTTGCTATTGGTCAATTCCAAATTTTAATTTGAAATGAACCAATAGTGTAACGATCTATTTTTATCGTTACAACAACATAGCTAAATCGTAACTAACGGACAAAACATACAGTACAAATATGATTCTAAAAACTTAAAATATGTAAAATTGGTGGCCTACATAGTGGTGTTTATTTTCTATAATTTAATTTACCGTTTATGTTTTGTCGGAAAGGAATTTTATCATTACAAAAAAAAATGCGTGAAGAAATAGATCTCGATCGGTTTTAAAAATCACCGCTGAAAAGACACGGAGATCGCGACTATTTTCGAAGCAGTCTAGTTTAGCTTACCAGGTGTAAAATTTGATTTTTGCCATATTTTTGGGATTTACTTGTTAAGCGAAATATACAATTTCCAATTTGGTTGTGGAGTTGCTATTGAGCATTGTGTGAGTTGCTGGAAATTGTCTCTTCGGTTGAAGGATTTAATGCTAGATTACATTCGTTTGGTCGTAAGTATATAAAAACCGTCTGTATCCGTATACAAATTTCTAAATAGGCGTTAATATATTTTTAGGCTGGCCGTAACATCAAATTCGAATTCGAGGAAGCCCAAGGAGCGTTTAGTGTGTGAAAAGGAAACCCTCAAGTGAGGTAAAACCTTTTCTGTCTTCCTTATTTTTTTTGTTGTCATTGAGATGACGGCGTTATGTAGTGATTAATGTATTTTAGGGTTTTCACGTCTAGTTCTGAACCTAGGCTGGTGTCCAAAACTGATCCAGGCGTCTGCCTGTAGTGTCACACAAAATAGTAAACGTAAATTTGTCTGTCTGTCGGAGCGGTGTTGGTCGTGTTGAATTGGTTTTCTGTTGAGCTGAGAGATAGAGAGGAAGAGCTGCACAGGGATAATATTGATAAGGAAGTCCGAAATCCCCCCACCCCCATCATTGGACAAACAGAAAAACGCAGATAAGATATTGCATGCTTGTTTATAATTATTATTTTTGTTGCCTACGAAGTTAGTGAAATCATATCTAGTTACTATTTTTTTATATATATATGTGTATATATGTGTATACATATATTATATCACCGACTAGTGAAAACTATATAGTATATATACATATTTTTTTTTCCTCCTTCTTTTAAGGAAATTATTTAATCCATTTTACTTTTGTTTAAAGTTGAATTGCTATAGGCGAAGGTAAAAACTACATTCACCTGGTTCTTACTTTTTATTTTTGGGTGCAAACACTCTTACGTAATATATTGACTTTTAAAGTTAGGGTAGACGACTGTTATTATAATTGTGTGAATCTATTTAGATACCACCTATTCTCAATACCGTTTGTAAACTCTACGTGTACACGTACGGTAAAAGGCCTGGAAGAGAAATTTTAAATTTTAGGATTAAGATATACACTGCTGACACAACTACCTGTGTATTGTTTTTCGTATGTCATAAATAGAATTAATTATATATATATATGTATATATATAGTGAGATAACTACTCTAAAATTGAAATCATAGATACGACCAGGTACCTAAGACCTCGTCTCTGCAATTTATTAGTGGTAACTACGAAATGATTATTTGTTTTTTTCTTTTTGAGTAATTGAATTAAATAGCATCGATATTTTATTGGTTAGTGTTTTTCTTTGGGTTGGGGTACATCTGAGGATACTTGCATACCCGTGTACGCTCGAGTACGTTTAGGTAAGTGTCTAAGGTGTTTATAGACATTAATAGTGGGGCTTTACAGTTTAGTTCACCTTGTTTTTTTTTATTTTTGAGAACGGATTCCTGGAACAACAGGCACTTTTCTAGTTTAAAGTGGCGAAAATAAACTAGTGGCGCCCTTAAATAGTCATCTCACCCACCCCACTCTTCGATTGAGTGTCGGGTACTTACTTATTAGTTATAAAGGTTGATGATAATACAAGTGTATATTTTAGTAGATTGATATATATAGTTTTTTTTTTTTTTTGTCTTGCCGCGCATTCTCCGCAATCCGATCCCGAGTTAAACTGCATCAGTGAGGAAAGACGCGTCGCAAATTTGGCGCCCAACGTGGGGCCCGACGCCGTAGACGCCATCGACGCTATCAGCGTTGCGACGCCTACAGACGTCTGCTTTAATTCTATCAATTTCGGATATTTAAGTTCGACTTGTTACAGGTAACGACTGGTATATATCTTAACATGATAGTATAATTGTTTTAACGTCCCGACGCCTGCCGTCGAGATTGAAATTTCGGTATTTTTCGGTTAATAAAACAATTCTTCGGTGATTTAAGCGTTTTGGTAGGACCGACGCCTATCGACGCTTACCGACGCCTATCGACGCCTAGCGTCGAAAGTGAAATTTTGCTATTTTCAGATAGATAAATTAATTCTGCTGTGAATCAAGTGTTTTGTTAGAATCGACGCCTACCGACGCCAGGCGTCGCTTTCGTATAATCATCGGAAAAGTATTAATTAATAGGTTATAATAAAAATCCACAGCGGAAAGCATTTTTTTGTGTTCAGGCGATAACGACGCCTAGCGTCGTTTTCGTGATTTTGCTGATTTCAGTTAAGTCGGACATATTTAATAGGCTGGGGCCGTGTTTTTTTCCTTTTTTTTTAAATTAAAGGTACTTAATTAGTTTATTCAAGTTACTCTGTGAATTTGTGTTGTTGTTTCATAATGAGCTCAAAAATTAAATTAGATCCAAATCGTTTATCGAAAGATGAGCTAATTTATGAATTGAAAGTTCGTGGTTTAGGCGATGGAGACGACTTAACCGTTGCGGAGCTTAGAACGGTCTTGCGTAATGCACTTCAGTTAGAGAAAACGTCTCTTGCGATTAAAAGTCCAGCATATCCGTATACATTTACTCAAGATTCTGAGATTTTATTGGAAAATATTGAGAATATAGGTAAACTCATTACTGAGTTTTCGGGAAAAGAAAATGATAGTAAATATAGAGGCATTGTTTCTAAAATTGCGCATTCATTAGGTCGTGTTAATAGGTCTAGCCCAACGGAGGAGACTGAAAAGACGTGTAAAGCTGACATGAGATTGAAGTTACTTTTGGCTTTTGATAAACTTAAGGGAAAGACTAGGATGAGTCATAGAGATTCGACTGTTTTCGATTTATCGGTATTGCGACATAATGTAGACGCACCCGGTGCTCATAGTTCATTGGTTGAGTCAGATGACATGTCAAGTGATGACGACGTGCCTGTTAAAATGAAACCAGTTCCTGTACGTGATTGGGGTTTAAAGTTCACGGGTAAAAAGGGTGATATGTCATTTGTTACTTTCATCGAACGGGTAGAGGAGCGAAGACGTTCTAGAGGTATTTCACGTGCGTTGTTATTTAGAGATGCGGTAGATTTATTTGAGGGTGACGCGTATACGTGGTATAATATGGTAAAGGAATGGGCGACCGACTGGAATTCATTGGTGGAATTAATGAAGGAACAATTTTTACCGGTAAACTTTGATCGGGATCTCTTCGAGGAAATTAAACGTAGAACTCAGGGGAAGCATGAAAGTATTGGTTTATACGTTGCTAGTATGAAAGGCTTATTCAATAAAATGAAGCAACCGGTATCTGAGGATACCCAATTCGAAATTATATCGGAGCGCATAGATCCATATTACCAACCATTCATTGCTTTTGAAGAGATATCCTCAATTACTCAGTTATTAAGTGCGTGTCGCAAACTTGATGCTAGGAGAGAAGTGGCTAAATGTTTCACTCCTCCTCCGCCTAGGTGTACAAGTCTAATACCTGAGTTGGCTTATGCTACTACGTCTGGTAGTCAAGTTCTACAGGGTGATAGTAAGGAGTCAATCCATAGAATCGGTGAAATTTCTAATAGTAATGATAGACCGCAAAATAGTACATCCGTTTCTAACAAGACTTGTTGGAATTGTGGGGATGGTAATCATCTGTCCACTAGATGTCCAAAACCTCAAGGACGTTATTGTTATTCTTGTGGTTATCGAGATGTTACGGTACGCACTTGTCCAAAATGTAGAAGACAGGGAAACGGTCATGCGAGACATTAGTAAGCGACCGGCCTATGTCTCTGAACCAACTTTCGGTCGGAAGTATATCTCCTGTTCGTTATGTGTTAGATTACGTCTTAGCGCACGTGCAAGGCGATGAGAGGCCTTATGTTACGGTATCCATTTTTGATAAGACATTGCTAGGATTACTAGATTCGGGAGCCAGTCGAACGATAATCGGTAATAGAGGTTGGAAATTATTAAAAGATATTGGTTTGGTTAATTTAGAGAAATCTGAGGTTACGACAGTTACGGTGGCAAATGGTAATCATTGTGATTGTATTGGCATTTTGCGCACCCCCATCAGGTTACGTGATGTAGAGAAAATTATAGATATTTTAGTTGTACCCGATTTAAATCAGACATTAATTTTAGGAATAGATTTTTGGTTACGCATGGGAATTGTCCCTAATTTGAGTTCCAATGAATGGAAATTTTCCGTGTCGGATAGTGTCGATGTTCATTCGCTTGTGGCATTAAATCCGCGTGATTCCTTGACAGAAAAGGAAACCGTTATTTTAGATCAGCTTATCGATAAAACATTCGAGAGAATGGGTGACAAGTTAGGGTGTACGAATATTGTTGAACATAGAATCGAGGTACTGGACAACGTCCAGCCTATCAAGCAACGGTTCTATCCGGTTTCACCAACATTGATGAAGCATATTGATACCGAACTGCAAGATATGTTACAGAAAGATGTAATCGAACCATCTTCCAGCCCTTGGAGTAGTCCCATTGTTATGGTGCGGAAAAAGGACAATTCCTTCCGATTTTGCGTTGATTATCGGAAAGTAAACCGTGCGACGAAACGTGATGCTTATCCACTTCCTTTTGTAACAAATATCTTAGACAAATTGAGAGATGCTCGTTACTTGTCCAGTTTAGATATCAAATCTGCATATTGGCAGATATCAGTGGAAAAAGAATCGCGTCCCTATACCGCATTTACTGTTCCAGGTCGCGGCCTTTTCCAATTTAAGCGGCTACCTTTTGGGTTACATACTGCCCCAGCAACTTGGCAACGCCTAATAGATCGTGTTCTGGGTGTTGATCTGGAACCCTTTGTTTTCGTCTATCTCGATGACATTGTCATCGTAACGCAAACGTTCGAGCAGCATATTGACGTCTTGTCTAGAGTATTTGATCGGTTAATATCCGCCGGTCTCACATTAGGTAGAGAAAAATGTAATTTTTGTCGACCGGAACTGCGCTACCTCGGATATGTCGTAGATGTTAATGGTTTACATGTAGATCCCGAGAAAGTTAACGCAATTTTACAAATCCCTACTCCTTCTAAAGTTTCGGACGTACGTAGTATTATCGGTACAGCTTCGTGGTATCGTAGATTTATACCGAATTTTTCGTCTATAATACAACCGTTAACGGAATTATTAAAGAAAAATTCTAAATTCTATTGGACTTCTCGGCAAGAAGAATCCTTGAAGTTAGTAAAGGAACATTTGATATCCGCGCCGGTATTAACTTGTCCTAATTTTGACTTGCCATTCGTTATACAGACGGATGCGAGTGCATATGGTCTTGGGGCGATTTTAAGTCAGAATCATCCGGATCTCGGTGAACGAGTTGTTTGTTATTTATCGAGGTCTTTGACTAAACAAGAAAGGAAATATTCCACTACGGAACGCGAGTGTTTAGCCGTGCTTTGGAGCGTCGAAAAGTTGAGACCATACATCGAAGGTACTCACTTTACGGTGGTGACAGATCATTGGTCGTTGTGTTGGTTAAATAATTTAAAAGACCCGACTGGTCGTCTGGCCAGGTGGGCCATTAGGTTACAACAATATAGTTTTGATCTGGTTCATCGTAAGGGTAAGGATCATGTAGTCCCCGATATGTTGTCTCGTTCAGTTCCCGTGTTAGAAATTGTGAATAATGAAAATCGAGAAGCGGACGTAGAAAATAAAAACATTCTCGATCGTTGGTATTTGAAAATGCGGGACAAAGTTCAGACGGATCCGTTACATTTTCCGTCGTGGCGTGTTGTGGGTTCGATTTTATATAAGTATGTAGAACATAACAATTTCCCTGGCCTATCTGAGAGCCAAGATAACTGGAAACGCGTGGTCCCGAAAAGCGAACGTAAACAGATCCTAATTAAGTGTCATGATGATCCATGCGCCGGTCATTCCGGAATCTTTAAAACTTTTGAGCGAGTATCGCAACATCACTACTGGCCCAAAATGAAGGCTGATATCGCTAAGTATGTTCGACGTTGCATCATTTGTTGCAAGAATAAATCTGAGCAAAAGAAACCTGCTGGGTTACTGGTTCCACATCGGGTAGTGGACAGACCCTTCCGAGTGGTTTCGTGTGATTTCATCGGACCTTTACCTAGGAGTACTCGCGGTTTCAAATTCATATTGGTAGTCGTTGATAGTTTTAGCAAATTTACTCTAGTTATACCGCTGAGAAACGCGACCTCAAAGTTGCTGTGTATTGCTGTGGAAGACCACTTGCTACTATTGTTCGGCCAACCGGAAGTTTTGATTTGTGATAACGGCCCTCAGTTTAGAAGTAAAGAATTTCGGAATCTGTTAGTATCGTATCACATTAAACAAGCTTTTACCGCTAATTACCATGCTCAAGCGAACCCTACCGAACGGACAAATAAGACTCTCGAGACGATGATTAGGTGTTATATAGCTGACAACCACCGCGAATGGGACAAAAATTTATCAAAATTGTCTTGCGCAATTCGTACTCAGGTTCATGAGTCTACTAGAAGAACGCCGTATTTTATCGTGTTTGGTCGCGAAATGCCATCAAATGTGCACTTTGAAGATGGCCCACAGCCAATCGGATTCGATGTTGATCAGAATGTTGTGGCTCGTGATAGAAGTGTGGCCTTCCGGAAATTGTATGATGAGGTTAAACAGCGATTGGAGAAAGCCGCTGAGAAAAATAAACGTTATTATGACTTGCGTCATCGCAACATCACGTACGAAGTAGGTTCTCGTGTGTATCGAAAAAATTTTGTACTATCTGATGCAGCCAAATATTTTTCATCTAAGTTAGCTCCTAAATATGCAGGTCCGTTTATTGTGACTAAAAAGGTGTCCCCGTGGACATACGAATTGAAGGATATCGAAGGTAAATCTAGAGGTATATGGCACGCCAAAGACCTCAAACCATCTCCTGAATAAGATAATTTTTTTTTTTTTTTTGGTTGTTAAGTTAGATTGTGTTGTGTATAGGTTAGTTTATGAATTGGTACGCATGTTTCAAATCTGTCTGCTAGCAATATTGTTTTTTTTCTGTCTCTGGTACGACCGTACGATTGGTTTTGTGAAAATTTCTTTTCAGAAAATTTTCTTGGAGGTTCCGGTGGAATTTGTAACGATCTATTTTTATCGTTACAACAACATAGCTAAATCGTAACTAACGGACAAAACATACAGTACAAATATGATTCTAAAAACTTAAAATATGTAAAATTGGTGGCCTACATAGTGGTGTTTATTTTCTATAATTTAATTTACCGTTTATGTTTTGTCGGAAAGGAATTTTATCATTACAAAAAAAAATGCGTGAAGAAATAGATCTCGATCGGTTTTAAAAATCACCGCTGAAAAGACACGGAGATCGCGACTATTTTCGAAGCAGTCTAGTTTAGCTTACCAGGTGTAAAATTTGATTTTTGCCATATTTTTGGGATTTACTTGTTAAGCGAAATATACAATTTCCAATTTGGTTGTGGAGTTGCTATTGAGCATTGTGTGAGTTGCTGGAAATTGTCTCTTCGGTTGAAGGATTTAATGCTAGATTACATTCGTTTGGTCGTAAGTATATAAAAACCGTCTGTATCCGTATACAAATTTCTAAATAGGCGTTAATATATTTTTAGGCTGGCCGTAACATCAAATTCGAATTCGAGGAAGCCCAAGGAGCGTTTAGTGTGTGAAAAGGAAACCCTCAAGTGAGGTAAAACCTTTTCTGTCTTCCTTATTTTTTTTTGTTGTCATTGAGATGACGGCGTTATGTAGTGATTAATGTATTTTAGGGTTTTCACGTCTAGTTCTGAACCTAGGCTGGTGTCCAAAACTGATCCAGGCGTCTGCCTGTAGTGTCACACAAAATAGTAAACGTAAATTTGTCTGTCTGTCGGAGCGGTGTTGGTCGTGTTGAATTGGTTTTCTGTTGAGCTGAGAGATAGAGAGGAAGAGCTGCACAGGGATAATATTGATAAGGAAGTCCGAAATCCCCCCACCCCCATCATTGGACAAACAGAAAAACGCAGATAAGATATTGCATGCTTGTTTATAATTATTATTTTTGTTGCCTACGAAGTTAGTGAAATCATATCTAGTTACTATTTTTTTATATATATATGTGTATATATGTGTATACATATATTATATCACCGACTAGTGAAAACTATATAGTATATATACATATTTTTTTTTCCTCCTTCTTTTAAGGAAATTATTTAATCCATTTTACTTTTGTTTAAAGTTGAATTGCTATAGGCGAAGGTAAAAACTACATTCACCTGGTTCTTACTTTTTATTTTTGGGTGCAAACACTCTTACGTAATATATTGACTTTTAAAGTTAGGGTAGACGACTGTTATTATAATTGTGTGAATCTATTTAGATACCACCTATTCTCAATACCGTTTGTAAACTCTACGTGTACACGTACGGTAAAAGGCCTGGAAGAGAAATTTTAAATTTTAGGATTAAGATATACACTGCTGACACAACTACCTGTGTATTGTTTTTCGTATGTCATAAATAGAATTAATTATATATATATATGTATATATATAGTGAGATAACTACTCTAAAATTGAAATCATAGATACGACCAGGTACCTAAGACCTCGTCTCTGCAATTTATTAGTGGTAACTACGAAATGATTATTTGTTTTTTTCTTTTTGAGTAATTGAATTAAATAGCATCGATATTTTATTGGTTAGTGTTTTTCTTTGGGTTGGGGTACATCTGAGGATACTTGCATACCCGTGTACGCTCGAGTACGTTTAGGTAAGTGTCTAAGGTGTTTATAGACATTAATAGTGGGGCTTTACAGTTTAGTTCACCTTGTTTTTTTTTATTTTTGAGAACGGATTCCTGGAACAACAGGCACTTTTCTAGTTTAAAGTGGCGAAAATAAACTAGTGGCGCCCTTAAATAGTCATCTCACCCACCCCACTCTTCGATTGAGTGTCGGGTACTTACTTATTAGTTATAAAGGTTGATGATAATACAAGTGTATATTTTAGTAGATTGATATATATAGTTTTTTTTTTTTTTTGTCTTGCCGCGCATTCTCCGCAATCCGATCCCGAGTTAAACTGCATCAGTGAGGAAAGACGCGTCGCATTTCGCTTTTCACAATTTCGCGACTATGAAAATCAGGCTTTACAACTAACCTCAAAAATATGCACTTTTTAAAATTTTTGAATATTATATCATTTTTATCAAAATTTCTGCTTGGTTCCTGTACTATCATCTAAAATTACTAATGAAGTTTTAATTATCCTAATCTAATGAAATAGGTTGTTTTTTGTTGACTGGAAATCCAACCTATAAATAGCAATTCATTTTTAATAATCTACATAGGTACAATATTGAAACTTTATATATCTACTGTCTTATTAGAGAGTTTTTAAATGTTATTATGGATCCAAGCTGAAGCTACAAAATTATAATTAAAGTAAAAATAAATTTACAAAAACTAAAAATTTTAGGTTATGTTAGTCATGATGTATTGATTCATTTTAGAACAAAAAATCCAATAGTTAAAAATAGAAAACTGACAAACTGTCAAAAGTTATTAATAATTACAGTCGAGTTTCGATCTATGACTTTAGTTCCTCGTCGAATGTCATGTGACATGGGGCCTGTTCCGTTTCACGCATATAGCACATGAAACGCATGAGAATCGTTCCGTTTGCCTCGTATGTGCGCGTTGAAAGCAAAGAGTAAATATCTAAAGGAGGTAAACTATCGGTGGTGGGGGCAATAATTCGCGCGACGGAAGTTCGCAGCGGCCATATTTGATAAACCACTTTTTACACGTCAGTGTTTGACAGTTTTGTATTTATGAAGCGTTGGAAACCCAACGTGTTCTGTTCTTGGTGTCAGCATCTTATGCAAAACTTTTTGTTGAGTGCCGATTTTGTGTTAAACGATTGTATAGTATATAAGGATTGTATTATTTATTCGTGTGCGCGTGTTATGTGCGAAATTTGGACATATAAAACTTTATTATGGTTAGTTGCATATCGTGTGGTTTATCGCACATTGCAAGGAAAAGTGGCGTTACTTTTCATCGGTAAGTAATTAAATATTATTATAACTAATTAAACCAACTGTTAGTAATATTTTCATTATGTTGGAGTGTTTAAAAACATAACAATAATAAAATTGTCAAAGAGCTAAATTGTAGGTTATACGTCGCCATGATTGTTTACAATTTATCCAGTGGCAGTTCATCCTAAATTTGTCATGCATATCGAAAATAAAATAAAATTAAAAAATTATACTTAATTTAACTACATACATATTAGTTAAATTATAATTATGTGCAAATAAAAGAATGTATGTTCGCCGTTGTATAAAGTGTGAGCCTGTGATAACTACTAATTGCATATTTTTCCAAAAGGTTGCCAAAGAAGTCTTTTCAGCAAAGGGAATGAATTAAATTCACTGGTAGAAAAAGGGAAGAAATACCTGCATTTGCAGTGCAGTGCTAACAGCATTTTGAAGAGACAGACTTCAAGACAACTGCCTTCAAAATATTTCTAAAGGAAAATGCTATACCCTCAAGAATAGTACAGAGGCAGTAGAGGCACAAATATGTAAGTTTACTGTAAGAATGGAGATACCTACATTGATGAAATAGGAATGTTTTGTGGAGAAAAAAGAGTTTGCATTACTAACTATGATTTGCTAGTTTACTGCTGAAAATTCTTCATAAACGTGTATACCTTAATTACAATTAAACATTAAGAAACCTGTTTTAAATTTGTGATTTGATTTTATATCTAACAAAAAAATTGGAAGTAATGACTAAATGTTTTATTTTCAGACAAAACATCATCAAACTACTCAAACTACCAGTACTGCCACAAGCCATCAACCAATTGATGCAGAACCTGTCTGCATTACCTTGGAACCTACTCCCTCTACTTCAACTGCTGAAATAATGGATGCACAAATTCCATCTCCAAGGACACCTAGGATGGATAGTACCATATTCTTTTGTCTACCGAAGAGAATTGTCCTAGAAAAGTGAAGTTGAAACGTCAAATTCGAACATTGTCTAGGACACACTTACAACAAAGTCGTCAAGTTCGTAAACTACAAAAGCAACTGTGGTGGCAAAAAAACTAATTTTTAAACTATCTGGCATAGTAAAAGAACTGGAGAAGAAAACTTTAGTGGGTGCAGACCATGTGAGTAGTATATTAGATGAATTCGGAAGAAACAGTGAACTAATTAACAGGGTTTTCAACAGATGTAAAAGGATAAAATGGAAAAGACAATATGGTCATGAAATTAGAAAGTTTGCACTCACTATACACTTTTTCTCACCAAAGGCTTACAATTTACATCAGAGAACGATTTCAATTTGTTTATACCATACTTTTTAAAATGCATTAGTTTTATGGTTTATGTTTTATATGTAAGTACCTATTATAAAGATAAATAATAAAATATTATCATATGTTCTGATTTCTTTATTTATCCTACATATTTATAAGAGCTGATTTTACCAAAGACGTTCATCAGCTTGAACTTGGTTTAATATTTAAGGTTACAACTGTGCAAACAATCGTTTGAGCATGGTTCAAGCTTAAACCACATTTATTTTGTTAATTGCCTAAATTTGTTCGTAATGTACAATTTATCCACGAGTTTGATTTGATTTGCTTAACCATACTATCTACTAATTTTTTATTTAAAATTTTAGAACATTGCAGTACATATCCATAGTATTTTTAGTCATTTTAATTATGTGGTAAATATCTGGTTCAATATCACAAAATTTGCATTTCGGTCCCCACGGATAATGTTGCGTTATCCCTGGGAAACGCCACTGATTATTTCCCCCACCTAGATAAACCACTTTCGTACCAACCTTAGTACAACTTCCGTCGCGGCAGATTTTATAATACCTTCTCTCCTTAGATATTTCTAGATATTTACTCATTGGTTGAAAGCAGTAAAGACGATCGTAAACCACGCCCTCCGCTAGCATAAAGCGCGCGTTGACTGCCTCTAGTCGGAACGTGAGGCAGTCGATGCGTTTGCTGCGTGTTTATACATATGCGTGAATCGGAACGCTAACGCTATGGTTTTCTTCTTATCTATGGCTATGGTTGACCGTTGTGCCCACAAAAGCACAAAAAGCTTATTCAAAGTTTCATAATGGAGGGAAATACGGGGTTAAAGGCTTCAACACAATGAAAAAAAAATAAGATACTTTAAATAATTATTTTAAATACACATGCAATATCTGAGTTCTTATTCGATTTAACTGTTCAAATTGCTTCTTGCTTTTCGGATATCATTATTTGTTAATTCTATTCCATATTCTTTATTTCTTATCTCTTATTTTTTTCATTGTGTTTAAGCCTTGAGGGAATTGCCAGTATTTATCAGAGACTTAAGACTCTCCATGTCTTTGAGTTTTCACATTTCATTTGTCAGTTGTCACTTGTTGTCGGCGGTGCGCAACGGAACAGGCCCAGTGTAGATGCACCGGATTGCACCGGATATACGAAATTCGTGCATGCGTCGTAGCAAATGTTTATAATAAACAAAGGTCTAACGTAAACGACACCGGGGGCTCCGGTCGTAATAATGGGCACACATCATCCAACACGCCATCTACCAATGATCCGCCGGTACTAACAAGAGGTTGAATAACTATATACTTTATAAACAATGATTCTAGGCATGTAATAAATATTACATATCATTCACTGTAGTACAGCGGAATAGCTAACCTATTGTGCACTTTTTGATAAAAGCACCAAATTTGGCACAGAGGTAGACCGATGTAATATGAACAATTTTGGATGTGGAGCCATCGGCCAACTGCCCGAAAGACAACAGAAGTTAGATAAAATTTGCTTCTGAAGGTTTTAGTGAATGATTATTGAATGTTTTGAATGAGAGATAGTTCGTTATATACAGGGTGAGCCAATAGTGCGTATTTCTTCTGTATCTCCTGTCCTGTGTCGTTAGAGATAGAGGCATGGTCCAAGATTTTAATTAAATTGTCAGAAAAAGTATATTTTTTAAAATTATTATCAATTATACAGGGCGATCCGTTAAAGTGGTAGATGAAAGAATATATATTTTTTAAATGGAATAACCCAATTTTTTTAATTATGTTTGAATGCCACTATGATGGCCTATTCTGCGGTAAAATATTTTTAAAATTTGTTGGATGGTTAATGAAATAAAAAATATTTTTATGGAAAACTGACGTTTGCAGGTATCATTTTGAAAATTGATTTTGGATTTATTTTTGGAGAGATTTTTTTCTTTGAAATGGTAGTAGTGAATGCCATACTTTAACTATTAGCTGATGTAGAAAATATTTCTTTCATACAAGGTGTTCATAAGCGCACTGCTAAACTTATACAGGGTGTTTCATGAGGAACTGTACATAGTCCAATGGTAGATAGGGCCCATCAAGGTTAGTATAACAAACCACTATTTAAAATCATTTTAGTCAAGTATTTAGGGTTGTACAGGGTGATTTATGAATTTTTACCAGAATTTGCTTTCGTTGCCTTTTAGAAGCTAATTGTCCGATTCAATTTATTTTCGGTACACTTTAAGTACGATCAAATACCAACAGTTCGCCATAATTACAAAACCAAAATTCCAGGTCCGTATTAGAAAAAATTTCATTTTATCTGTGCCCCCTAAAAAGTTCACCCTGTATATATTTTTTTAAAATCTTATTACTGTAGTTTGAAAGTACATAAACTACTAATAAAAGTGGAGTACTTCGTTTTCTTGTCACACTCACAACAGATACAAAATAAAAACATTAAATTTAAACATTATCTTGTTAAAGTTCAAACTTTCAGTAATTCAATGCTAGTTGTCAAAGTTCCTATCAGTTTAAGTTTCTAAGTAATTATAACTATTATTAGTTAAAAATAGTATGAAATACCAACAGTAGTCGCAATCAACAAGACTCCAGGACCGTATTAGGAAAAATCATCGTCTCCGTCGATTCCTCCTAAAATTTTCACCCTGTATATCTTATTCTTAACTTTACTTGCTATAATTTAAAAGTACATAAAGTATCAACAAGTAGTGTAGTGTGATCCGTTTTCTTATTATACTTTCAAAAGGTTTTAAACCAACAAAATTTATCTCGATAAAATTGACATTTTCAATAAATTGGTTTCAGTTAGAGCAGCTATTCTGTCTGTAAATAATACTCCATTGAATTTTAAAACAATTTAATAGTAACAGAACAGAACAAGCAAAATAAAAACGCAACATGAATACAAAACAACATAACAAAACAAAATAATACATATTAACATAATAAAAAGTAAAAATCTATAACTTATTTTCCAAATGTAAACCCCCCTCTTCACGGCATTTTATTTGTCTAACTACTAAATGTCTCACAGAATTTCGTATAACCAAAGACGATTCTTTGGTATAACGTTTGGGTAGTTTCTCATTACGTTACAATACTGTTCAATTCGGTCTATTAATTGCTGCTCTCAAGTTGGAGTAATGGCATTAGGAACGTAGAAACAAAAGTTATACCTCATCAACAATTTTACCTGTCAAACTATTGCCAAAGCCGACTACTCCTTTTGTTAACAGTGTCATTAGATAAAAAGTCTATTATATTCCTACTGTAGAAAAAATTGACAAACTTTCGCAGAAATCCTGCACAAATGTCTTTAGCTGCACACTAAATAAAATAGGTTCATTTCTTAAAACTAGAACTGAACATAAAAATATTCTACATTACAAATTAGAACAGAATGTACTAGATTACCCTTTAATTACTACACAACTTATGTGTCGGTAGTTGGACGTTCATAATTATTTTTGAAAAGTGTGGATCACATACTACACTACTTGTTGATACTTTATGTAAGTACTTTTAAATTATAGCAATTAAAGTTAAGAATAAGATATACAGGGTGAAAATTTTAGGAGGAATCGACGAGATGATGATTTTTCTTAATACGGTCCTGGAGTCTTGTTGATTGCGACTAACTGTTGGTATTTCATACTATTTTTAACTAATAATAGTTATAATTACTTAGAAACTTAAATTGATAGTAACTTTCACAACTAGCATTGAATTACTGAAAGTTTGAATTTTAACAAGATAATGTTTAAATTTCATGTGTTTATTTTGTATCTGTTGTAAGTGTGACAAGAAAACGAAGTATTCCACTTTTGTTGGTAGTTTATGTACTTTCAAACTTCAGTAATAAGATTTAAAAAAAACATATACAGGGTGAACTTTTTAGGGGGCACAGATAAAATGAAATTTTTCCTAATACGGACCTGGAATTTTGGTTTTGTAATTATGGTGTACTGTTGGTATTTGATCGTACTTAAAGTGTACCGAAAATAAATTGAATCGGACAATTAGTTTCTAAAAGGCAACGAAAGCAAATTTTGGTAAAAATTCATAAATCACCCTGTACAACCCTAAATATTTGGCTAAAATGATTTTAAATAGTGGTTTGTTACTAACCTTGATGGGCCCTATCTACCATTGGACTATGTACAGTTCCTCATGAAACACCCTGTATATAGTCAACCTGCCAAAAAAAATTGTGTAATTTTTATTTCTCTGCAACTTTGATATGATATGTCCCATACCTAAAATGAATAATTTTCTAGATGTAGTTGTTTATGTGTAAATAGGTATGTTTTATTCAGAAAAGTCAACGTACCTTTGAAATTATCTCATAGAAACAAAGACATTTAATTTCAGTTACTTTCAATTTTGTTGCAAACCTCCTAGTTTTCACTAAGAAATTAATTTTACGAAGCAGGAATTAATTGATATGATGTATACCCTTGGTGAAAGTGACATAAATTGTTTTTCGGCTTCCAGAACTTACGCTCAAAAGTATTCTCACAGAACCCATCCACAAGTAGCATCTTCCAAAAATTTAAAAACAGATTTGAAGAAACAGGTGACATTTTTTATAAAAAAGTCAATCGTAGAAAAAGGACTACAAATAAAGATAACGACTTTTTTATAGGAAATGTCACCTGTATCTTCAAATCTGTTTTTTAAAAACTTTTGGAAGATGCTTCTTGTGGATGGGTTCTGTGAAAAACAATTTCTGTCACTTTCACACCAAGGGTATACAATATATCAATTAATTCCTGCTTCGTAAAATTCATTTTTTAGTGAAAACTAGGAGGTTTGCAACAAAATTGAAAGTAATTGAAATTAAATGTCTTTGTTTCTATGAAATAATTTCAAAGGTACGCTGACTTTTCTGTATAAAACATACCTATTTACACAAACAACTACATCTAGAAAATTATTCATTTTAGGTATGGGACATATCATATCAAAGTTGCAGAGAAGTAAAAATTACACAATTTTTTACAAAAATATATAGGGTGTTCCATTTGAAAAAGTTGAGTTTTGGCAGTTTGAATATTTATAAGTTAGCAGTGCGCTTATGAACACCTTGTATAAAAGAAATATTTTCTACATCAGCTAATAGTTAAAGTATGACATACACTACTACCATGTCAAAGAAAAAAATTCTTCTAAAATCAATTTCCAAAATGGATACCTGCAAACGTCAGAGTTCCATAAAAATATTTTTTATTTCATTAACCGTCCAACAAATTTTAAAAATATTTTACCGCTGAATAGGCCAACATAGTGGTATTCAAATATAATTAACAAAATTGGGTCATTTCATTTAAAAAATATATATTCTTTCATCTACCACTTTAACGGATCGCCCTGTATAATTGATAATAATTTAAAAAAATGTACTTTTTCTCACAATTTAATTAAAATCTTGAACCATGTCTCTATCTCTAACGAGACAGGAGATACAGAAGAAGTACGCATTATTGGCTCACCCTGTATATAACAAACTATCCCTCATTCAAAACATTCAATAAACATTCACTAAAACCTTCAGCAGCAAATTTTATCTAACTTCTGTTGTCTTTCGGTTGTCCACTGGCAGCCATTTTGGAAAATGGCCGCCACGGCCGCCAGGGGGCAGTTGACCGATGGCTCCACATCCAAAATTGTTCATATTACATCGGTCTACCTCTGTGCCAAATTTGGTGCTTTTATCAAAAAGTGCACAATATGTTGAAATATCCTAGCTAAACTGCCGCACTACTGGAATATAGGTCATTCCTTATTTAAAATCGACATCATAATGCTCATATTACATAATAGGCGTAGAAAAAGTGATTTACATTTGAATATTTTTGACGTTTTAAGTTAAATAGGTAATAATTCTGCAAAATCGGCGTGAGTTATTTGGTATATTACCACTTGTAGAGTAATATACTATTAGATGATCGCCTCTGCGACTAAAGGCCGACACAGACGCTCCAAGTTGCATATCTGTCGCAGCCTTAAGACATGACGGAATCCGCTTGTCAAAATATTATATCGCGACACATTGCAGGCCACAACGCACACCATACAGTCATTTTTATAGAGGACTGATTTTCTTCTCAAAAACCTCCCTTCGTCTGCCCTTCGATTTTCTATTCCCCAAATCCGGCAATTTTATTTGTTTACGTAGTCGCAGACATGGAAATGAATCTCATCACTAAAAATGATTTTCTGTGAAAAATTATTTCCTTGTTCATACAACCATTCGGCAAACACTCGCTTGTAAATGATCTCTATAGGTTTCAGTTCTTGTATCATTTGCATTTTATAAGGATGTACGTGTAAATCCTTGACCAAAATTCGCTGCGTAGTGGAGTACGTAAGACCCAATTGCTGCGATTGAATACGCACCTTTACCAGGGTTCCTCGGTAAAGGTGCGTATTCACCAAAAAGCAAAGTAGAGCAGATGCTCGCACTTGTTCGCGGACGTTTGCTCGTGTTTTTTTTTCAAATGCTCGCGTTGCGTCTATACCAGACGAAATATGTTCTGGTTCGCAATTGATCCGTAGTTTACAGTGATCACTTCAATGCTATTATTGCGAAGTGAATATGGCTGACTAAAACCATGAATTACTTTGTGCAAGCGCAGCATTTATTGTGAATTGTGATACATGAAGTTTGTTAAATCGTGAAAAAAATAAAAGAAAGCGTTGGTGGCAAGCAACATTATTTAAGAATAGATATTTCTATAGTGGGACGCAGCACACTCGAACACCGAGCAAATAATCTCCGCCTACATTAAAATAGGCAACAAACGGAAATAAACATTTTCTCGCTCGCTGACAGGTTCTTACACCACGATTATTAGTAAAGAATGCTAACTAGCTCTTGTTCATTCTCGTTTGCTATTTTGGTGAATACGCACCTTTAGACGAACGTTCACAATATTCTGTTCCGAGTTCCGAGCGATCTCTACGAGCACATTGAGGTCGTTTGACATCAAGGCTGGTAAACTCTAAAGGTTACCCCATCTGAACCTGACCTAACTCAATATATCATACGTCACTTGGCGACTGCAGGGTTCGCCCTTCTCTGTTCTACAACAGCAGAGCAGTGTTTAGTGTCTCTCTTTAGTATGTAGAATAAATGACAGACCGCGGTCGCCAGCTCTGCCTCACCCCGCATTTTCCTCGCCCCAATGCTGCTCATTGATGTAACCTGTACAAAGTCTACAAGTCTTGGTTTGACATTATTTTAGTTACGAATTCGAATTTCTGAACCAAACTCCAAATTGTTCGCTCAGAAGGTTGATTTTGAGGACCGAAATATTCACGTATAGCACGGAATGGCACTTTTTCTTAAATCGCTCATTTTCATAATAGGCTTGGATAATTTTAACGCGTTTATCTGTCGTATATAGCGCCATGACTAATTTTGTTATAGATTACAAACAAAAAAGTCAATTTGATGTTCACAGATAACTTGATGTTTTGATAATATTGATCCTTTATCATATGGTCATTTATTGAGTTATTCATCTATGTTTTTTGTTCATCTGAGGCAATGTATATAATGTAAGAGCCAGCAATCGCCAGACTTATGTTATGTTAGCGAGCTTCATATTCAGTGTAGATATTCTATGAGACTTGCCGAATAATAAGGAATGGGGATTACGTACTTTGGCCGTCAGAGGAGTGAATGAAAAAACTTCAATTTTGACGTCTATCGTTCTGAAAATGGCTGCCCTATCGATTTTCAAATTGCAGGCAAAATAGCGCTTAAGAACCTTGATTGAGGTCCTCGGTAATAAAACTATGAAATGAAATGTTGAGTAGTAAAATTATTAAACGTCTGTACTATATTAGCTCGCAAACATAATTGCACGTGTGACAATACTGAAAAAAAATGGCTGCCGTTTTCAGGACGACAGACGTCAACATTTTTCGTTCACTCCTCCTGCACCGAAGACCGGAGCGGAATCGTACAATTCACGATGTAATTCGAAGTTGGACTCTCTAACTTGGATATCTTACCAGAACGACACATTTTTGTTTGGAAATAGTGTTTAAAGGTTTTGTGTATTCACAATTTTTTTAATTTTTCAAATTTCTCCAAACACGCGTCCGGTCGCGGTACCTCCTTCGAGACGGATCCGCGAGACATTTTTCCTCCTGACACGTACCTACGTTTAAACGCGTCTGGCGGAAGAATACCTGTTACCTGCCAAAGCCTCCGCACTCAAGGTTCATTATAGTGTACGCGTACACATATAAAAAATCCTGAAAAGCTTAACACTATAACGTATGCCTGGCGATCGCTTGCTCTTAGTCTAATATTATATGCACCATGAACCATGACATATGTTACTGAAAATGTTTTTTTAACTTTTACCAAATAGTATACGCATTCAACTAAACACATTATTTTTGCACATTGTTTGTTGTATACAATCTTTTACACGATAAACTTGTCTGCAAATTCTTAAATTAGTACTTAATTCTTATTGTAAATTTCATAAAATAGTAAAAATGGCATACTCTTGCACACGCTGAATTCGTATGAAAATAGAAATGTTCACTATTTTTTAATTGTAATAAAAAATGATACTTCTAAGGCCACAAAAACACGTAGTAACCATTAAAACGCCTAAAAATATTTTTCTCTTAAAAATAAACTAAAATTAAAATCGCCGAAACGAACGAGGCTAGCAAACGATCCCTGCAGCGAGACTAGCGCGTGTGATGTCAAAATGCGTACGGGACCACTGGTGGCAAAACTCGTTTACCTGCTTGCTATTATATTCTTTGTTTAGTATTCATTTATATGCGTTTTTGTTAAGATGGAAGACTCAAACAGTGTGAAAGTTAGTAGGAGAAAGTGGTGTTTTGTTCCTGGATGTACAAATACATCAATAAATAACCCGAAAAAGATTTTTATAAGTGTAAAAATCCTTTCACCAAAATTAAATATGAACTTTCTACTACAATACCGCTTACATAACCGATATAGTATCTCTAGAAATAGAAAAAGTACCTCGATGCTACATTTTTCTCTACAATATTTCTGCACCCCCACGTAGCTTATTTTTTTCTTGGACGATCAATAACCTAAATACTATTTTAACGCTGCTATCGTAGTCGCCATACATCATATAACCTCCGTCTAAAATTTGATCCCTGTAGGTTTGATAATTTTGGAGATAGCACGAGTTATATCTGAAAAATTTTAAATATCGCCGAAAAGGGGTGAAAAATTAATATAGGGGATGAACGCAAGCTCATATCGCAAATCGCCCTCCGGAAACGGATTCGGCAGAAAATTATACATAACATGGGCCTAATTTTAAAAGTATGTTCAAAAGTTACATAGCAACAGAGAAATAAGGGGAATTTAGTTCACTGGATCCCTGCCATTGATTAAGGAATGTATAAGATACGCGACTTCAATGGTAAAGTGCGAGGCCTTTTTTGGCAGCGAGAATCCCGGTAAGTTGCGGGCATTCCTGTGATTTACGTAGTATGCTTTTGACAAACCTCTGTCGTGTCTGGTTTTATATCATTAATAATCTAGTGGTAATAAAAATTTAATGTCCAGATTAATTTTAGTTTAAAATTATTAACGTAGTATGTTCTCTCTGCCAGCTATTTCTCAACGTTTGTTTGACTTTTAACCGTCACATAATTATAAACTCAAATCAATCTGAACATTCAATTTTTGTTTTCACTAGATTATAAATTATATAAAACCAGACACGACACAGGTTTATCAAAAGCATACTACATGAATGACAGGAATGCTCACAACTTACCGGGATTCTCGCTGCCAAAAAAGGCCTCGCACTTTACCATTGAAGTCGCGTATCTTATTCATTCCTTAATCAATGATCCCTGCGAAGTGACTATATAACTATTTTATTCATTTTCGCTTACCTATTCTATTACGCATAGTGACGTCAAATAGCGTTTCGCGCATTTAAACGAATATTGATATTTCTTTTGGGTTTTTTTCCACATAATGGATTTATCGATTTTTGTAAAACTTTAAAGATGTGATGATTATGAGACTATTTTTAATCATTTTATGATGTTTAAACAAGATTTAATTTTTTTGTGAACATCCCTATTGTCAAATAATTGTTAATTATTTATCATACATTTCATGAAAAAGAAAGTGGCATACGCTAATTAATTGTTCAAAAGTTGTTAGTTTTTTTAACAATTATTTTAGCGTGTATGCAGATAATTTAAACATTTTCAAAATATAAGCCACTTTTTTTCTAGACATATTTACACAATATCTTAGACATAGTCAAATGGCATACACGAACTAATTGTTCCGAGTTATTACGAAAATAATACATTTATGAAGAAGCACAGCGAACACACGTGCACGTCGTAATCGTATGCAAAGTTATAGTCTCATGATTTTCGTAAAAATAATTACTTTTTGCAATTTAGTTACGAAAAATCATCTTTTTAACACTGATTGTCATTGTCAAAAGTGGTTCATTTTAGCACAAGTGCTAAAATGAGATATCATTTTAACACAAGTTCTAAAATGAGATTTCATTTTAACACTTTCATTTTAGCACTTTACAGATCCATTTATTTTTACTAAATACAACATAAATATTAAACGTACAACATTTTTATTGAGAAAACACTTATCTTATTTATTATATTATGTTAAATGTACAGTTTTGAAACGTATTCATTGTTATCTCTATAGAGACAAACATAAATGGCTTTGATACTATCCAAATGAAAAGGAAACGTAACGAAAATTTTATTTTTTTCGTAACAACTAAATTGCAAAAATTATTGTATAAAACACGATGCAAAACTGCGTGTTTTTTGCACACGATGTGTTGGATCACTCGCTACGCTTGTGGTCCAATCTTCACATCTAGTGCAAAAAACCCGTTCATTTTGCAACTAGTTTTATAAATAGCTATTGTGAAATGGCATACGCGAACTCATTGCTCTTAAAATGTCTATTTTTCTTGCGTCATTTCAGGGCTTCCTGTACGCGGAAACCGTATGCCGATTGCTTCCGCTGGATAATTTTTGTTCAAAGTTTCATAAAAACCACTTTGCATACGCTAACTAATCGTTCGCAGACATTCGTTTTCGTTGCAAAAAAATTTTTCTTTTACAACGCCCCTGCACACGAGCGCTCTCTAATTAATCGCTTATAATTCGTCAAATACTATTTTTATTTATAAAGTTCGCTATCAGTTGTCGGATATGGTATCAAGGAAAACAAATAATTGATTTTCCGCTAGTAATTCATATGAAATAAAAAAAACAGAGAGACTAATTATGCAACTTTTTTAGCAATGTACATATATGTTTCATTTCTCTATCATTTATATTTTTATAAAATTATAAACTTTACATTCGATAAAAAATTCACTTGCTAACATTGATTGAGCGGATACATATTTATTTATTATATATTATGTAAACCCGTCCGACAAGTGTTAATTAACGCGGGCTACATCATAGTTTTGGTGAACAGATCTGAACAGATCCTTTTTGGTAACCCTTGACTCGCGCACCCGTCATGTTTATGACTCGTACGATTGTTCTCGACCAACGACCTTAGGTCGCTATTCTCGACTATTAAATTCCTTCGTTCGTTCTTGGTCAATTTAAGGCCTTCCGTTGCTCTGTTGTTTTATGGTCTCAGATTTGTTCTCTTCCGCGGTATATAACCATTTTTATTGTGCCTTTCAATTTTGTGTGTGATTATAGTATTAAATCAATGATATAAAAGTATTTATAGGTATTACTTACTAATTTAATTGTATTTGGTCTACGTTCAATATTAGATTCCATAAACTGATGTACTATATTATTTGCTTTCGAATTATCACGATTTTTTTAATTTTAGATGCTGTAAGAAAAATACATCAGCACTTGTCATACAAAAATTTTGTCACACTTGTCTCAGCCTTGTTTTGACAAGCCCAACTAAGATACTTTAGGAATACAAAATAATTAATATTAATTCGCAGTATCCAGTCAGTATATCCCAAGTTCCCCTATATGTTGAGGTAAGAAGTTGTGCGACGTCGACGAATACTTTTAGGGCTAGTGGGAGGGACCGGGGCTATTGATCATGCGCATCATATGACTAACATAACCTTAAATTTTTAGTTTTTGCAAATTTATTTTCAATTTCAATTTTAATTCTTGTAGTTTTAGATTGGATCCGTTATAACATTTAAAAACTCTCTCATACAGTAGATTTATAATGTTTCAATATTGTAGAATATTAAAAATATACTGCTAATTATAGGTTGGAATTCCAACCAACAAATAGCATCTTGTTTTATTTAATCAAGATAATTAAAACTTTATTAATGATGCACCGAACAAGATTTTGGTTGACAGTACAAGATCCAAGGAGAAATTTTGATAAAATTGACGTAATATTTGGAAATTTTAGATAAATGCATATTTTTTAGGTTAGTTGTGACGTCACGTGCGCGTCAACCATTGGGATTCGCCGTCATATTGGAAAATGAGGCGTATAGGCGCCAGTGGTTCTATTCGAATATTTCCGCTCTCGTCAACCGTTTCAAGCTAGAACAAAATTATGGCAAGCATTTCAAGGGTTTTCAAAAGTACTACAACTTTGTCCAGGGCCTTTTTACATATATTGAAAGGTTTTTTAATAATTTGGCGGTAAAGTTTTAACTTTGCTCCAAAATTGATTTATTACCTTTTTTATTTTTTTTTCTCGTAAACGGACATATTTATGAGAAAAATACAAGATATGGCAAAGTGTAGTTCTTACCTACTGAATGTTATTAAATTTTTTGTCTTGCATCAATGCTACAGCCTGTAGCGTGCCCGAAATGTCGCCAGTCGACATTTCGGCGCATACATAATAATATGGTAAACTTGTTCCTACACCACCCGGAAATTAAAATCTTTGGATTAGGGCCTTATTTGGTATCCCCAAAAGCCCTAATCCACGGTTTAAGTCACATTTTTCCTGATCCTTTTTCCTTTTTAACTTTTTATTCTCTTTCTTTTGGTTGATTCTGTTCCTGTAGAATTTTTTGGTTTCTGGTGTTTTCTGTTCCAAGGTTGCCTTTATCATCATATCTTGCCCTTGGCTGTGCAAATGTATAGGTCTATCGTGTCTTCTTCACATCATCTAGGAAAATCGGGGGTGTTTTCAGAATTTTCGCCGCTGCAATTTTGACAGATGATCGAACATTCAACCCCGCTTCTCGGCATTCGCCAGCCTGCCCACAATTTCCTTTGCCATTTGCATGCAATTAGTTTCAGTTGCTTAGGGCTTAGAGGTCAGATATACTCAATAACTATAACAGACGGAATTAAATTATTGATAATTTATTCAATTTAGTACGCCTCTTTTATACATAATAATAATAATAATAATCATAATAATAATAATATGTTTATTCAATAAGAATAGATTATTACATCAAAAGGGATATAATACAATAATACAATAATAATAAAAAATAATGTGTAATGAAATATATGTTGCAACATATTCGTTGGTAATTAAATAAACAAAGGGAAGAAATGTCACAAGATTAAATTAATCTGAATGTGGCTGGCTAATATGCATAAACTATATTCACAGAGTATTTGGTATACTATACGGGCAGACTTCAAATCCACTAAGGCATTGCCAGTACATGGTTGTCTACCTATAATACACAACACACTTATGATACACAATGCAATGCAATCCAGGATATTAACAATCACGCATTTATTTCTATTTAAACAAACATCTTATTTCTATATTAAATTAAATCGGAATAAAATCGAAATGGTTGAGAGTAATCTTAAGGTTCAATTAGTTTGTGTATTTGTATTTCTTTCAATAGTAAAGTATATACAATTTGGTTTGTTTTTTAAACATGGACATATGAGAAATATCTTTTATGTGTTTCGGAAGAGAAATATGGTGATATCCTCTCTGACCTATTGTTTTAGAGGATAATACCGATTTTTGTTGGGAGTGTTTACCCATTGTACATTTCAGCCTAAAATGTCAGCAGTAGTTCTAAAAAAGGCATCGAATCTTTCATTTCGAAAATAAATTCAGCAATAATGTAACCCACCAGATGCTCATTTCGACGATAATATTTTGGGATAGGTACACACTTTTAAATCTCGCCGTAACCGCTCGATGTTGGGTGTGTGACCATCACTGGCCGGGATCAACGAAGTCAAGAGAATGATTCATTTTCAAATGAAGAAAACCTCCACTTGAAGTAAATTATACTCTTTCCAACAATCGGATACAATCGTAGTCCCTGGCTTAATGTGGTCCCTGGTGATATTCTATGAACTTCGAAAATTTTTCTCGAACCACGTTCGAAATATCCAAACACCCAGGTTTGTTTGATCATGTGAACACGATTGTACTTCCTTTTGCTGGTCACCGTCGTCGTTTTCGACAGTTTTGCTCTCACCCCCTATATCGTTGCTACCATTTTCTGTCATCCATTACCTCTCGCTTTAAAAGCTAGACCAGTCTATCCACAACTATAAGTTGATATATTCAGCTCATTCATTATTATGAGGTATGTGGATAAAAATACGCAATAAATGGGTAACAAAACTGATAATTAACTTGACTGGTAGTCGCGTTTTGCTAAAGAAATACCTATTTAGCACTTTTTGAGTAAATGTATTTTTGGTTCTTTGATTTTTGTGTCATTATATCTTTCTGTAATATAATGAAACAATAAATTTTTCTTATTTAATGGCAAATAAGTCCGCCCACACAGAGGACAACAGTATTAAGTAATTAATAAGTTTCACAAAATTACCGCACAAACGATTTACTTTGTATAAATTCATTTCTAACACTGAAAACTGTCAGTTACATCTGTTTTTTAGTTTGAAGAAATACGAATATCTAAACCACGCGGACGGGCAGCCGACATGAAAATCCCTAGCTTTTGCTACGAAAAACGGCAATGGTGGGATGCCATTTTTGAGGTAAGTACTTACATCGGCCCCTATATCTCGAAATGTATAGGAGAGCGGACAAAATTGACCTCAGATTCGTGTTTTCCAGACAAAAATACGTATATATACTACGACGGCGTATATAGACCAGGCTAAGAAACAATAATTCATGTAATTGCTAGATTAAATCTGGCAATTGACACATTAAATCTGGCAATTGACAGATTAAATCTGGCAATTGACAGATTTAATCTAGCAATTGCCAGATTTAATCTGTCAATTGCCAGATTATTTCTGTCAATTATTGCCAGTTTTAATCTAGAAATTGCTAGAAATAATCTGTCAATTGCCAGATTAAATCTGTCAATTGCCAGATTAAATCTGGCAATTGACAGATTATATCTGGCAATTTCTAGATTTAATCTGGCAATAATTCACAGAAATAATCTGGCAATTGACAGATTATATCTGACAATTGCTAGATTAAATCTGTCAATTGCCAGATTTAATCTGTCAATTGCCAGATTTAATGTGTCAATTGCCAGATTTAATCTAGAAATTACGGGAATTATTGTTTCTTAGCCTGGTCTATATACGCCGTCGTAATATACGGGTAAAATAGAAGTAAAAATAATTTAAACAATTATCAATAGTGTTTCTTCAATTTTTTGACAGTTCTAATAACCAATTAAATTTCGTTATTTCTTATCATGTGACACAAATCACCCAATCATGTTAAGATTACACTGATAATACCATCCAGGGAAATTTTCAATCACTATGACAACAAAATTGCTTCACTTTGACAGCTTCATATTAACTGCCAAATAAATATCAAAATGTCACGTTTTGGCAATGCCAATTCTCAATCTATAAACTTTTAATAAATAAATAATTGTTTTATTGCGTTGCGACATTTTGATTTCATTTTTTCAAAAAATTTTCTGACCGAATATCCCTCAGACATTGACAAATGCCTCATAATTTTATGACAACCTCAAGCAAGTTGCTTGATAATAGCCATGGTATAAGGAGAATGGTATGCCCGCGCGCAGGCACGGTGACGTCACTCAGTTTAAAAAGTGGCAGGGGTGACATCACAATTAACCTCAAAAATATGTATTTTCTAAAATTGTCGAATATTATGTCAAGTTTATTAAAATTTCTACTTAATTTCTGTACTATCAACTAAAATCTTGTTCAGTGCATTATTAATAAAGTTTTAATTGTCTTAATCTAATAAAATAAGATGCTTTTTGTTAGTTGGAATTCTAACCTAAAATTAGTAGTCTATTTTTAATATTTTTTCCATCCTAAGCGATCTATCACAATTTATTTTCCTTTTACGACAGTCAAGAAACAACACGAGGCATATTAACAGTTGGAACTGCATCAGATCTTCAATTTCTACTGTTTCTGGGGGGAATATAACAACATCTGCTGTATTAAAAAAATTTCAAAATCTGTTGATTCTGTTGTGTTAAAATGTACAGAAGAAATACGTGCTATAAACAGATAATAGGTAATAAAAAGGATAAACCGGCGAAATAAAGAATTAACCTGCTATTTTTCATATTAATTTTATCGTTGATACATATACTTTCGCGAGCTTTTCAACTCGGAGAAATGTAAAATACTTGATGTCAGTACCTTTTTGTCTTCGTGTAATAATTATTACACCCAGCCACAACACAAGCAAGCATGGTGCTATTCGTTAACACTATTAAAAATATTAAAATAAATATTTAAATAATAAATAATAATAAATAATAAATACACCACATGTAATTACGACCCCCTTTATCCCAGAAGGCTGAGCCTTGTGCGGAAGGAGGCTACACATTTAAAGACAAGGGACACACATCCAATATCCGTGTATAATAGAAAAATTTCTCTCACAGTATTTTCCATTGCTACGACCGGGATTCGAACCAGGGACTTTTGGGTGAGAGGCAGGTACTCTACCATCTTGACCATCAGCAAATGTGCGGAATCACAACTGACTTTCGACGTTTTTTAAACTGAGTGACGTAATGCGCAGTAGATACACAAATTGGACGGCAACCGAGCTATTACCAAGCAACGTGCTTTCGATTGTCATAAAATTATCTCGTACATACATTGTCAATGTCTTAGCTGAAAATATTTAAATGATCTCAATCCGGCCCTGGCTTTGAGCAAAGAATTCTGAAAGATGGAAGATGGAATTAAGAGTTATCATGGCGACAAACATCTGGCATTTATTATATATATATACAGTAAAGACCGAGGAGGTTCGAACATGGGTTTTAGCTTGCGCGATTTACTTGTGCCAGTTGTAGGCATGCGGACACAGTGCCCGGGAATCGTGGATCCCCGCGCTGTAGCCGATGGCTCTCGCGTCTACTGTTCCTTGCTTGAATTCTTTAATAATAATAATTTTTATTTCACCTCGAGGTGCAGCGACAATTAATTTTAATTTGCACAAAAACAAACAGTGGAAATATTTAAATGTGTTTTGAGATTTTTTTTAAAATTACAATAAATTAATCCTATCTAGGATGAATTATTGAAGTTGGAAAAATTTCTAAACGTAAATCAAATTTCTTTCATGAGTTCTACATCTCAACACGGTTAAGGCTTAAACACAATGAAAAAAATAAGAGTAAGAAATAAAGAATATGGAGTAGAATTAACAAATAATATGATATCCGAAAAGCAAGGAACAATTTGAATTGAACAGTTGAATTTTAAATCGAATAAGAACTAATATATTATCGCCCAGAGTACTGTGTATTTAAAACTAGGAATAATTATTTATCTTATTTTTTATTCCATTTTCTTATCTCTTATTTTTTTCATTGTGTAACAATAACAGTCTGCTCTGCTGACTGCTGAGTGAGCAGTGAGCGAGTGGTACTGCTGCGCCCTCGTCATGTACAAATTTCGAACTGAGGTGAGTTGTCGGCCACTCGTATATTCGTCCCAATCTCTGTCGTGTTCGAAGCATCCTGGACTTATCTGTATATAATAAATGCATCTGGGTAGGATTCCCAACTCATCATCAAGAATCCATTATTATTTTCCATAGTTCGTGGTGTACACCACAGAATATCTACTTGTGTACACGTCGCAATCGTCGCATCGAGCACGGAACAAGACAAAAACGTTAGAATTTTGGACTTGAATCACTTTACTGTCAAAAATCACATTTTCGCACACACAGAGAATCTGTCGCATAAATTTAGGTTAGGATAATGTAATGATTATAAATACGTTTTTTTGTGAATTGTTTGTTTTTAAATAATGAAGTAGGTATTTTAATATATCACGTCTCGTTCATTAAGGTATTTATTAATTTAAATAAAAATTCGGATCTAAGCAAGTAACTTTATTTTGTAGCTCTTAAAATGATACCTGTAAAAATTATCCAACCTATTATAGGAAATTACCGTCCTATTTTAAGATATAGTGCAATATTACACCAACAGTTAGTTAAAAGGCACAAAAGTAATAAGCAAGATGGACTTACTACAACTAGAAGAACTGATTTAGATACAAACGTTAAACCTCTTGGTGAGAAAGTTAAGGAAACTACTAAGACTGTTTCATATTTAGGAATTATATTAATAGGAGTAGGGGTAACGGGAACTCTTTTCTATGCTGTTTTTAGTGAACTTTTTTCAAAAAAGAGTCCCAACAACGTATATTCAAAAGCAGTAAAAAGGTGCACATCCGATTACAGGGTCGAAGATAAATTAGGACGTCCTATTACTGCTTATGGAGAAGAAACCAGAAGACGTAGAAGACAACATGTTTCACATGCGACATATTTAGGAAAAGATGGCAGGCAACATTTGAGGATGAAATTTTATTTAAAAGGGTCGTTTCACACTGGAACTGTAAATTTAGATATGGTTGAGGTAAATAGAACATCTAAAATCATAAAAATACATGTGTTGCAAGTTATAAAATTTCTAAATCTGACAATTAAAAATTTAACTTCATGTTTAATCTTACAGTCTATAAATACGCCAGGAAACGAAGGCTCAAGGTGGAAAACTATACAGGGTGTCAACGGAAGTTGGAAACAGTGCCATTTGCTTGTCTTTTGAGTTAGGGGTTTAAAATTTAGAAGGTTAAAATTGCATAACATTACTGATTTATCGAGGGGGTTACCGCACTCGGCAATAGGTGTACAAATCGCCGGCAATACTCGGAAATGGTTGGCAATAGACGGCAATAGTCGGCAATACTCGACAATAGACTGCAATAGTCGGCAATACGCAGCAATAGTCGGCAATACGCAGCAATAGTCGGCAATAACCGGCAATAAACGGCAAAATATACGAGGGCAGTATGGCAATATACGAGGCAATGTACAACATAAATCTACGAGTACATAATACTGTGCTCTCGATTGTGCTATTATTACTGTTGAGATTCATGTTAAGATGGTCGCGCATGAACTTAGTCCCGCTATTTTGGAAATAATAAAAAAGAAGGTTGTGCTGAATTGTGCTACCTAGTGTTGTGCTGCAATGTGCCGCTTCGCAAAGTTCGAAGTCACTCAATTTTTTTTATAGGTGAAAACGAATTTTAAAATTCCTCTTTTACAGGGTGTTAAAAGTATGAGTTTCATTATTTTGTTCATTGAAACAAAAAAGTCGTATACAGTAAGCGTCGAAAATAAACGGTTTTCCTAGAAAAAAATAATTTAACTTTGATCTCGACTTTGATTAATGAAGGTTAATTACCTACTTGGAAAATTATACAAAATAAGTTCAAAAATTTTAAGAGAAGTTACACAAACATGCAAATAAAGAAGTCTGATGTGATATTTTTCTGGCGAGGGGTTTTGCTGAAATATTGACACTTACACTTCTAACACCCTGTATATCTAGGCAAAAAAATTAACTCGAGTTTAACGATCTCTTCAAATTACATTTGTGGAGCAATCTAAAATATTGCTATATCTGATCATGAAGGTAATTCAATGACGTTTACAATATAATTAAGATCATTTTATTTAACTGAAAATTCAGTAAATTATAAAAATATTGTAACATATTCAATTATTTGCTAAACGGAATAAAATATATGATAGTAACCGTACCGTTTTTATACAGGGCGATTCGTAAATATGGTGCCGAATTGATATGGTGATAGATTCTCCTAAACAAAGAATGAAGAAAAGTTACATATCTTTCCGGTAACGCCCACTGGCAAGAGTTGAAAATTCACCATTTTCGATTTTATGTGCAAAATCTTGGGATGCTATTCAGTGCGAATGTTTTTACTGGTAGATCATTGTTTTTCATATATGTTTGTAATAAAATCGGTATAAATATTCTAACCAGTGCCGTAATTATAGGAAAGGTGCCATATTTTTTCGTAATAACCGTTATTACGAAAAAATATGGAACGCCCCTGCCTCTATCTACGCCACTACACCAACATTTCCTCAGTTTCCAGTTAACATAAACGACTGCCAGATATGGAATAAATATATTGAAAAATGCAAAAGTTATGCCACGAAAACATTACTCAAATAAATATTGCACCACCCTGTATCTCTTATAGCACAAAAACCATTTATTTTTCAAATATCTATTAAATCCTCAATTTGCACTATTTCGAATTTTCATAATAAATTAGGTATATATTTTGCGTAACATTGCATTTTTTAAAATCTTTTCTTCATCCACGTTTAATATCTGAAATGGTTCAACCGTTTTTTGTCAAAACTACGTGAGATACACTGGTTGTAAGTGCAATACGGCAATATGGGTAATATGCCGGCAATACGGCAATATGGGCAATAAATGCCACTTATTGCCGATTTTCGGCAATAGGTGTACAAATTTATGTCCGTGGTAACCCCCTCGTGATTTATTTACTGTTTAATCCATTGCAAATCATATCCGGTTTAACCGGAAGTCATAGCAACTTTGTTATTTCAAATGCAACGCTATATTTTTTATCACATCGTCAGATTCTACTTAAAATTCTCTTTCCAATGATATATCATATTATGTCGACATTTTATTTCAAATTAACCTTAAAACAGGCATTATTCGCTAAAACTAAGATGGCCGTGATTTCACGTACCTATTATTTTTTTAATTTCCATCAAAAGCCACACTTTCCAAAAATGATTGAAAATCTTTGTGTTATCACTGAGGTTATTACCATTAGTTGCCGACATCGAGATAGATAATATTGCCAAAGTATTTCATTTGTATGCTTTATTTTTTATGAAAATCATTGTTCTCTCATTTCTTTTCAAATAGCAGCCCCCCAATTTTATTATTACTATTGAAACACACATTAATAGCGATCACGCACATATTTTAATATCAATAAAATTGGATTCTCTATTTGTTTTAATAACACCTTCAATTATTAATTTTTTTGAAATATGTTGTTGGTGGCATAAATTTTAATTTAAATACCTACTTAATGCTATTTTAAATTAACTGGCAAAACGGGTCTGACGTCACGACCGCCATGTTATGAAGTCACTTTATTTGTTTACTTTTTTGATATTGACAACAGCGGTGTAAAGCGACAAGAGCGTGATTGTTTACTGCCCGTTTACTGTTTTTTAATTGTAAATTCGTTTTAACTTTTGATTTACTGTGGAAAAACCTGATTTAAAGTACTCCAAATATTGCTTAGTGCCACAATGTGAATCAACATCTATTAGAACATTTCATTACCAGTGGGATCAAGAGCTAAACTAAAAGAAAAAGAATATTGTGGTTGCGAGCTATGATGAGACGAAATGAAAATGAGATATCAGAAAACGCTGGAGGATTTGTTTGTCAAGACCATTTTAATGTACCTAATTATTTACCGAATAATAAATGAAATGAAAGTGAGAAATATTTTTGTTAATAAATAAAAGCGTAATAAATAAAAGGTTCGGTACCTATGTTAATGGTCTATCTGCTCTGTATTGAAAGTAAAACATATTTTTTTGTTCTTTTCAGCTGGAACATGATATGAAAAATTATATGCGATATAAATTAATAGGTGGGACGATATTTTTGAAAGATCAAATCATTCCACATATATTTAAATGCCAAATAGATAGAAAACGTTCATTAGAAACAACTGAAATTGTCACTTTGTGCCTTTACGAAATCACTTTCAGCCATTTTAATAACAATAGAACACTTCTAAACTAATAATATACGTTAAACCAGTTAATAGAAAACACAGAACACTTGAAACTCTTGAAATAAACTTTACACGTTTACAATAGAAGTACAGAGTACAGACACAATCGACACAGACAGCTACAGAACATAAAAGACAGCAAGTAGGTACTAGTAAATATGAATGCTCAGCCAGCGAGAAGCATTGATAATTTATTTATGGTCGCTATGGCAAGCAGTAAAAAAATAGTATGACGTCACGCGGGTCGTCGGAAGTACTCGATAGTTGGTCGGAAACCTTCAAATAATTTGAATTTATTAATTATTGTGTGTCTAAATAATTTAAATTATGGTGTAGTTGGTCTTTTTCGAACATATAAAGCTTCTGATAAAAACGCATTTTGGTGTAAAACTGACACTTGCAAGTACCCTATTCCCTTTTAACAAACCCATGCCCATTAATTTCAACATTTTCAGAAAAGTGATTGCGTAGTAAGTCATAATTTAAATTGTTTATGGGATTAAATTTCAAATAATTTTTTATGTTTCGCATTACTCAAAGTTGTGAAAGTGTTTAATTAAATAAGACATACATGAATAAGTAACTACTTTAATGAAGAAAGAAAAGATACAAAAACGTTTAAGGATACATTTCAATTTAATAACTGCTCAAAATGTTGTCCATTTTGATTTCTGCATAAGACCTATCCAAACATTCCCATAAACAATTTAAGTTATGACTTCTATGCAATCACTTTTCTGAAAATTTTTAAATTAATGGGTATGGGCTTGTTTAAAAGGGTATTGATGTGTATTCCATTTATAATAATAAAATTGAGGGCTGCTATTTGAAAAGATATGAGAAAACATCGATTTTTATCAAGAAATAATGCATAAAATTAAAATATTTTGGCATTATCACAATGTTGGCAACTAATGGTGACAATACAAGGATAGGTCGATAAATTTGTATAAATCGTGGCTTACTAAATGAAAATTTAAAAAATAAAATTTGAAATCACGGCCATCTTAGTTTTAGTGAATAATGCCTGTTTAAAGGTTAATTTGAAAAAAAAATGTCGACATGATATATCATTGGATAGAGAATTTTAAGTAGAATCTGATGATATGATAAAAAATATAGCGTTCCATTTAAAATAACAAAGTTACTACGACTTTCGGTTAAATCGGAAGCCGGAAGTGACTTGGGAAGGTCGAAACAGTCAATATATCAGTAATGTTATGCAATTTTAACCCTTCAAATTTTAAACTCCTAACTCAAAAGACAAGCAAATGGCAGACTGTTTCCAATTTCCGTTGACACCCTGTATAGGATTTGATTTTTATTTTATATTGATCTTGGGATGCTCATTTTGGGTCTGAGTTTGTGGGACACAGCTCTCCCCGCAACATCCCCATTCACCCGCTCAAAGGTTTTTTTTTGGTTTTGGATTTATATTGAGCTTCTGGTGCATGCTATCGCAAAAGTATCTATATTGGGAATTAAAGAGTAAACAGTCTATAATGTGAGCTCTGTTCGGTTGATCTACGCCAAACTGTTTCCTTGAACAGGCACCTCTAAGTTGAACCTTTCTTTAAAATAGACATTTCGTAATTTTTTTATTTTGGCTCACAGACAATACTAATGAAACCTTAAAATATGTGGCAGTTTGACAGTGATAACTACCTGATTTTTTGGTATATATATACACTATTGGTAAGGTTTAATCTTGGTAGCCGATATAAATGCATCAGACGGAGATAACTTAAAGCATTTACCAGTTAAACAGACAACGCGCTATCCCCTACCTCCCACCTTCCATTCTTTACAACACGCGGTCGAAGGGGACGACGGAATCGGGCGAATGTGTCGAACGGCCGCGGTGTCGCGGCACAGGTCACCTGTGGCACGGCATAGGTCGGCTGAATCGCAGTCGTCGAGCGCGCCACACGCACATCCCCTCTTTAGTAGGAGTGTAGGAATGGTTAGGCATCTCTTGTTAACTGAAGGCTTTGCCCCTATGTACCTTCTCTCTTAGTTGCATTACAGATTTCGCACTCCAAAGTTGAGGCTTACCAACAGTGTATATGCTCTTTCTGCCATTGATCCTTTTCGAGATACAGGGGCGTCCATCATAAAGCCTTTTTTTAGGTTAAGGGGTAATTCCGGCGATAAAATTTGGTCGTCTGATACTAATTTTCAAACAGCACGTTGAAGTCTATAACCTACCAGAATTTTTTAACAATCCTATATGAACAACTCGGGTGATACGATGAGTGAACTTTAGGATGGACATCCCTGTATCTCAAAAAAAAGTAATGGCAGAAAGAACATATACAGGGTGGTCCGAAATTAGTGGTCATCATTTTACCAGGGTATTCCTCGATCAAATATAAGACAAAAAGTTCCTACAAACATGGCCCCGAAAATGCTTCCTAAGGGAGCTACAGCTCTTTAAAGGTGCATCCTTGACGATGGTTTTTATTTAGTATTTCCGAAACTGGTAAAAATAAAAATATGAAATTTTGGTCAATTACTAATCGCTTTATGGCCAATAAAGTGATGTGATAATGATCCAAAAATTTCACTCAGGGGTGGGTCAAACAGGGAGAGGGTGGAGTAAAATGCCCCACAACTTTTTCGCATGTACGTCTTTCCAGATTTTGATAGCAAATTATGGAATGCCAGAGTTTTTTATGCAATAAAGGTATTCTAGTTGAACTTTGATAGGACGCACTGTTTTCGAGTTATTTGAGTTTCTGGAAAACATTAATCACGAAAAAATCAAATTGGAACGAGTAAGATGCACAGTTGCACAGTTCTCTAGGTAGGTACTTAGTAATTAATAATAAAATTATGCTATTATTATTTTTATTATTATTAGTCTCGAAAATATTAAATAAAAACCATTGTCAAGGATGCACCTTTAAGGGGTTGTAGCTCCCTTAGGAAGCATTTCCGGGGCCATGTTTGTAGGAACTTTTTGTCTTATTTTTGATTGAGGAATACACGGGTAAAATGATGACCACTAATTTTGGACCACCCTGTATAAGTATACCAAAAAATCATGTTATCGGTGACAAACTGCCATATATTATAGTTTTCATTAGTATTGTCTGTGAGCCAAAATAAAAAAATTACGAAATGTCTATTTTAAAGAAAGGGTCAACTTTAAGGTGCCCTTTCAAAGAAACAGTTTGGCCTAGAACAACCGAGCAGGGCTCACATAGACTGATTACTCTGTAATTTCTAATGTAGGTAATAGCATGCACCGGAAGCTCGATATAGAGCCAAAACTAAAAAAAAAAAACATTTCAGGGGGTGACTTGGGATGTTCAGACCCAAAATGAGCATCCAAAGATCAATACAAAAAAAAATAAAAATAAAAATCAAATCCTATATAGTTTTCCACCTTGAGCCTTCGTTTCCTGGCGTAGAACTTATGACATCTTAAGCCTTATGTTAACAATTATACCATTTCATTTTATTTCCAAATGCATTTTTCATTCCTCAAAGGCAAAATTTTCAAGTCAATACCTGGTAGTCTGGTTTCCATGGAGGAAACGTCAGGGAACGATAGAGCATCGAAAAATAATATGACTGCTACATCTACTTCTTAATCATGCCGTTTTCGAGAAACAGTGTGTTGAAGTTTTCATTTTTTAACGATTTTTGTAAATGTCCCCTTAAAACGAACTACAATACTAATAAATATTTGGTGATGTGAATCTTGTAGCTTGAGCACTAACATTTTCCTATTACAAAAATTTCTGAACATCATCAATAGGTTCTATAATCTGTCTCACCAACAGATATAAATAGACTCCTCCCCAAAAATGCCCGCTAAATTTGAATGGAATTTCTCTGTTGGTCGTATTTATAGAACCCGAATTACAAAGCAACCGCTAAATTTGACTGACAAAGGCGGACTCTACAAAGTACTCGCGAACACGTTAAACTTTTACATCTTTTGCACCAGACCAATCAGCTTATGTTATGATTGTCGCGAAACGCATAAACGCTAAACGTATTAAAAACGTGAATAAATAGGGTGCCCGCCTAACTGTCAACTGTCATATTCGTTTTTGTGATAATAATTTCTTAATTTATGTCAGCTGTTTATATGTTAATGAATTCGTTGAGATTTATCTTATATAAAGATATCTTACTTTGTAAATTAAGATACGTATAAGAATTAACCTTATATGTTTTGCGTATTAAGTATTAAGATATGTAATGCAAACGATTAATATTATGATTAAATTTTAAAACGCTATTTTTTAAGGTTAGGTTTTCATCGAAAACTGATGGCTATCACATCTTTCATTAATTTCATTAAGTAAAACTATTGCGCACACCGTTCTGTGCAACCATAAAATTAATAAGGAGGAGTCTATTTATATCTGTTGATGAGACAGATGATACCACAATTTCTGTGCCACTGGGTCCTAGCCACTGATTTTTTATTAGTTTCTATAATATTTTTTGTACAAGCATCTCTTGTAATTGTCTCATAGGATGGATGCACCTTTTTCGAGTTAATAGCATGTAAAGATATTAATGTTTTTAAATAATTTTTGAGCTACAGTTAAGAGAATATATTTCTTAATAATTCGTTTGTTAAACATCTCATCTAGCTGTTAACTTCTGTTAACACAAACAAATAAAATTTTATTTGTACTCAGTAACGTCAAAATTGATATTATTAATTACAAATCAAAATTCATTAATAAATAAACTGCTGTTGTCATCAAGCTAATAATTTAAATTTTGGCGTATAATTTTTAAAGATTTGTTTTATTTAAAAGCGATTTTTTGTATTGTATATAGTATATACACTCATTTTTACAGTGACACTCTCCAGAAATTAATAGTAGTTACTGCCAAAGTCGAGGTCATTGCAGTATTTTTCGCAATTTGCGACTTAGTCCATACTTGTATTTACGTACGCTGTTATCTGTTTTCTTTCTAGAATGATGCTGGAGATTATGAATATCGCTATCTTTTTGTGGAAGTGGATGATATACTAAGAAATACCATAGTTATTGAAGACAATAGGAATAACACCCCTTCCTCCATTACAGATTCTTCAATGGATTTCAAGTTGATGTAGTAAAAAAACAAATAAGTTTTTAAAACGATTTTTTATTTTACAAAAATACAAAAGTTCAGATTTGAAATTGTTGAAATATTAAGTTTCAAAGAATACTTTATTATATTTTATTTTCAAAGAATTTCGTACTTATATATTTTTGAACTTACTGAATTAAACATTTTGAAAATAAGTTATTTCTTCACTTACTTTTTATGAGTGGAGAATCTTCATAAAACAACACCAGCCTGTTATTAAATATATAGCTTTTTATTCTCTTCACAAACCAATAAATTATGACATATATTGCGAAATACTGGATCCAGGCCCATTTTATTATATGCCAGAACTCAGGTTTGTAGCGAATCGCATGTTCTGGGTATTTTACGGACAATTTTAAGCTGAATGCATTTTTATTTCCATTAATTACATTTGTATATACATTTGTTATATGTGTTGAAACTAGAATAAACAATTTAAGTAAGTATATACATTTTTGTCAATTATCGTAGAATACCGGGTGACCACGGATCATGGTAAACCCCCGCCATTTCCACAATTTTTGAGCTATCCAAATGAAACTTTGCAGCAGTAATGTACAGTCGGCGCCACCCAAATGTGAACGCATTTTGGTTGTCATGGAATTTTCTTCTGAATTTCATTGTAGTAAGTCAGACTTTGTTTAGTGGCGTAACACAGAGAGGATATATTGAAAGGAAATAATATTACTTTTATTATTTTCTGTTACCATAATAGTAATTTTAAGGACGGAGGCCGACACGAATAATATAAAAGAAGTTAGCAAAATAATTAACTAATATTACCTACATGTTAGTGGAAGAAGGTTAATATTAATTATTCCTTTAATTCATTCATGTTTAACGATTGTGAGAAATAAAATGACACAAGCTAGCGTATTAACAATAATTAATATATTTCAACACATACCTAATAATTTATATTTCAGAAAAACATTAATAAAATAAAAATGGTAAAAACTAATCTCTATATTTAAAAATCAGCAATTCGTCAGGCCAGATAGCTTAAGATGTCTTTGTGCTATTCTGAAAGACCCTGGGAATAATGTTTCTTCTTGAGTTTTGACAGCGGTTTCGAAAGGATTCTGATGGATAAATTCGACCAGAGCATTGTCTTTATTCTCATTGGAGACCTTCCCTATACCTTGCCTTATAGATCTTTGCAGTCTTTGTTCTTCCTGCCAGCCCTTTTTTTTATATAAAGTATACAACTTTTACCAACATTTAAATCAGCAGCCACTTCACTCAAAGACTTATTTTCTTCCAATTTAGCAATAGCCCTCGCTTTTTGCGCTTCAGTTAAATTCAGTTAAAGTTATCTTTACTTTTACTTTTGACAAATTATGACAAATATATTTGACAACTATTTTCAAATTTTACGGCGACTATGACTTAAAGTGTAAATTACACTATACAATTTTGCCGTTCACATTTGGGTGGCGCCGACTGTACGTCCAATAAGACTCATTTTGGCCGATCCGATTTTTTTTTCCGAAGTCCGGTTTCGACGAAAGTGACCTCAACTTTGGAATTTTAAATGGAATACCCTGTATATTATTCCATTTTTTGAATACTGAGAAAATTCTGAGTACAATAGAACTATTTTGGGGACTCTCTAAGCCCACTTGATTTTTTTAGAGCCAATTTCATTTTTTAATCTAGAGTGCCATGATTGGTCTAATTTGGTTCAAATGTACTGGTATAACTCCCAAAAAATTAGAACGACAAAAAAAATGTAAAATTGGCGTCTTGGCGTGCATTCAAATTTGACCAAATCACTTTTTGTCCATTTTGACCAATTTCCCAAAAGATATCATAATGGTAAACCGATACCATAGAATAATACATTTTGTATGGAATCCATTGATGTGCCCATCCTTGATAAATCTGCAATGTGCAAGTAATAAAAAAAAAGAAAAAACCATTGAACACAACACGTCATTTTATACTATATATCACACTAGCCATGGAAGAAACAATTAAAAGACGTAACTTTGACAGGTGAATGAGTCTTTTTGGACGTACATTACTGCTGCAAAATTTGCAAACTAATTTGATGGCCTCCTCAATCCCTCAACAATGATTCAAATGAATTTAACCAAATATGTTGAATATACTCTCTAAAGATATACTAAAAAAGATACAGCAAACAACAGTTGTTTAATTAGACATTTTTTCTCAGCAGGCTTTATTGAGGTTTCCACCAGTCACTGTATTTATCTCTCTTTTTTTTTAATGTCTTGAATATAAAGTGTAAAAGATTTAGATTTTGCTTGCAGTTTAATTTAAACTATTAGATTGCAGTTGTTACTTTTTTTTGTAAGATTTAATAGGTATTTTAACAAGACACCGATCATATTGATGTCTATATTTTTTAATTTGGTTCAAAGTAATTATTTAATTTTTAATTAAAAAGTACATCTAGTTGGTATACGTAAAGTTGGTCTACGACCTCTAAAAGATTATTTCGTTGTAACCCCATCGAGTACACTAGCAATAAGGAATATACTCTTCTCTGTTGTTGCCTTTCCTATCAAGGTAAAAAGACGGATCATACATGATGAAATGCAGAGGTCAAGAGTGTTCGGTGCTTATCACAGCTTCTTTTGTAGTTGTCCTATGTAGCGTGCTCACACTACATTCTAAATCGCTAAGTAGTTAGCCATTGGTTGTTGGAATAATTAAAATATATTGTAGTTAAACAATTTTATTATAATTGAAATATAATATATAATTCTTCAACAGCTTTGGTACATTATTTTTATAGATGTTAAAAGTTTATATTAAAAATTGATATTCATATTGATTAATTTATATTGTTTTCTTAGCAACCATCCATGCCCTCCATATTAATAAAATGGCTAACTACTTAGCGATTTAGAATGTAGTGTGAGCACGCTACATCCTACCACACGTTTTATGTTTTTGGGTCTTACTCACTAGTGCATCTATGGGCAATCTGTATATACATACAGGGTGGAACAAAAGTATCAAATAATGGCTTTAACTTTGTTATATGCAAAGTTACAAAAAATGTTCAATATGAAAGTTGTTTGGTTCTTTACCATGCATGTTTTGAGTTTTTTAGTTTGTTGATATCTTCTTCTGGTTTGTTCCTATGGCAACCAACTTTTTCTTTTTAAATGGCACCCATAATTTTTTTTTGTTAATTTGAAACAAGCATATTTTTCTCTATTCAGTCACAAAATTTTGCAATTTTTCGAAAAAAAATAAGCGAGAAAAAAACATTTATTACGATTCACTCGTCGCCTCTTAATAAAGGAAGCCATGGAAAAAGTCATGCAGTTATAAAACGCAAACATTACTTTTGGTAAAGAATGCCATGGAAGTTTGACAATTAAATTTTTACAAACAAACAACTAAATTTTAGTGTTGTGATGTGAAATTAATTAATTTAGTTCCGATTGAGTATATGAGATTGACTATAGCCATATGTCAATATTCATTTAATCTTACAGGGCGTTTAAAAAATATTATAACTATGGAATAATCAGATTCAAGATTATTTTGCGAATCGCAGGCTCTCTTTTCCTGTCACTTTTATGAGAAGATTTACAAAATAACAGTACAATTATATAAACCAAAAAATTCAGACTGCCCAGACAAAAAATTAATAAAAGCAAATAAAAAGTTTTTAAAATTAATTTGCGTTTTTGTGACATTTTCTGTACGCATACAGCGTGTGAATCACAGAACTGGAGTTGAAATTTTTACGTTTTTAAAAGTAAAAATATCCTTTGCTATTATCCTTTTATAAGGGTTGTTCTCAAGTGAATAATTTAATACTGTGTAGTACCATAATTAGTATTAAAAGGAAAGTTTCACTTGCTACGACACTCGACTGTATACATATATGGATATAAATAGCTACTTTAAATAATTAAATGTATATAAAAATTAATTATAAATTTTAATAAATCACTGTTGAGGCGACTGCATGAATGGTGGGTACGGTGGTAATGTTTTAATGCAGGGACCAACTATTTTGAATTTTGTAATAAAGGAAGTAGGTACCTACTTAAGTAGATGAATGTAACAGAAAAATCTTTCATTATTTTTTGCACTTTTAGATAAAAAAAGAAGATTTTTTATTGATATATCAGGTTAGACAAGAAAATAAGTACATAGCTTAAAAAGTAGTTCAACAAAATGAAAACAACTACAAAGTAGTTTGTACCTACTTAACTATTTTTTTACGAAGTAGTTGGTAGCTTCTCCCGTCTGACACTTGTATGTTTTGTAACTCCACTGGTCATCTGGACCATATATTCTTTGAATGCCCAACCAATATTCAAGCAAGTAATAAACTATAATACGAGGACATTAGTAAATGTAATATACAGCCTCCATTCAACCTCCTGTCCTGTCATTACTAGCGTTAAATAATATACAAATTTTCGACGCCATAATCGCTTTTTTAGAAGCGACTAAAATTAATCTTTAAGTAGATTTAGCTTTCGTTTCCTTTGTGTCTGATACTCTGTAAGTCGATACCTCCTATCCGTAGTCTAAAACTGTATTGTGTAACAGATAATACACCACATGTAATTACAACCCCTTTATCCCAGAAAGACTCCTGGACGAGAAGCGTGTGTCCCTGTTTGCTTCCCTTTTTTTTTATTTGTTTTGTTTTGTTAGTATTCCGCCATGTAAGAGAGTAATATTCTTTTGCGACTGGCTGCATGGCTAAGGCTATAAGCCCAAAGTAAAAAAAACTACAAAGTAGTTTGTACCTACTTAACTATTTTTTTACAAAGTAGTTGGTAACTTATGTAGTTAACCAACTTTTTAAAAGCCCTGGGAAGAGATAATAATTAAATATAAGATATGTCGCAATTATAAATATATATAATTGTAATACAGTTATATTTTTAAAACTATGATATATTCTCCAAGATACGAGAAATTGATTTGCTTACCTATTAATAGGTACCTACTGTACTAGTAAATAAAAAACTAAGAATAATTTATTCATTTATATACTTACTATTCCGTTCAGAATATCGTTCGATTATATTTGCTAACTCATAATTATTATCTCTATCCTCATCTTCTATAATGGAATAATCATAAAAATCATGTTTGCCTTTTCTACAATTAATCGGACCAGATTGAAATAAAATTAGATCACCTACAATTTGTAACTCGCTTACCATCATACTGTGAAAATAATGTTGGTATATAATGGCAGATTGCATTTGCAGTGGACAAACAGTCTAAAATAAATAAATAAATTTTATTTACATTAATAATTTTAAATTTGGCATTTTGTTATATAGGCAACTTATTTTACAGGGTGTCCGTATTATCAGTTGTATACTTACTTTTAATTTGTAAGTTATTGGAAGAACTAAGTTTATTGAAGTTATTTTATTTTTAAAAAGATTTAAATCCATATTTAAACTTATTTTATCAACAATACCATCTAAATTATTGTCTATTTCTCTTAGCTAAAACAAGGAATTTATAAAATCAATACTGTTCCGTGTTCCATGTTGTAAATGTGGGCATCTACCTTAATTATTGAACAAACATCAAGAAAATTTAAATTTTGTTTGTAATAAGAAAAAGTGCTGCAAATAATAGGGTTACTTATATTATGCGTTGTAGCTATAAGCAAGTACTCTCCTTTTAAATTAATTTTTGGTTGTTCATAGAAAATATCTCGCTTTAACCAGAATCCTAAAAATGTTACAAAATTCTTTATGATACAATAAACTGATAATGATAATAAATTACCTCCGCTTTTATACGCAAATATAAAAGGTAGAATGATTGAAAACATTCCGCACATAAGAACAAGAAATGTAGCTTTCGATAGTAACGTGCTTTTATATCTCACTTTAATGTGTTTAGTATATACTTCCAAGATAACCATCATAAAACGATTTTTTGTCACATTTGACACTGTTTTTTTTGACACAATCGTCATGCAGTCACTTTTGTTTGTAAATATGACTAGGCAGTTTCTATGGCAACCATATACGACCTAAAGCCGGCGCCACACATGCGCCATTCGGCGAATTTTGGTTTTCGTCGAATGGAATTTGGCGAAAGGCGAACGCTTTGATATACACTTTGTTTATTTGTCGAATGACGAGTGAATGTGGGAAACACGAATATTTGGATCGAGTTTTGTTATTTGTCAAAATGGACAATGACATATGTATATTAATTGGAATAGCAGTGTCTGTTATTATATGTGCTGTACAGTCGGCGCCACCCAAATGTGAACGCATTTTGGTTGTCATGGAAATTTCTTCTGAATTTCATTGTAGTAAGTCAGACTTTGTTTAGTCGCGTAACACAGAGAGGGTATAGTGGCAGAAAATAATATTACTTTTATTATTTTCTGTTACCATAATAATAATTGGAAGGACGAGGGCCGACACGAATAATATAAAAGAAGTTGGCAAAATAATTAACTAATATTACCTATATGTTAGTGGAAGAAGGTTAAATATTAATTATTCCTTTAATTCATTCATGTTTAACGATTGTGAGAAATAAAATGACACAAATTAAGCGTGTTAACAATAATTAATATATTTCAACAAATAATAATTTATAATTCAGAAAAACATTAATAAAATAAAAATGGTAAAACTAATCTCTATATTTAAAAATCAGCACTTCTTCAGGCCAGATAGCTTAAGACGTCTTTGTGCTATTCTAAAAAACCCTGGCAATAATGTTTCTTCTCGAGTTTTCACAGCAGTTTCGAAAGGATTCTGATTGATAAATTCGACCAGAGCATTGTCTTTATTCTCATTGGAGATCTTCCCTACACCTTGCCTTATAGGTCTTTGCAGTCTTTGTTCTTCTTGCCAGCGCTTTTTTTTATATAAAATACTTATACAACTTTTACTAACATTTAAATCAGCAGCCACTTCACTCAAAGACTTATTTTCTTCCTTTAGTTATAGCTTTCGCTTTTTGCGCTTCAGTTAAATGCCTTGGCATAGTTATCTTTGCTTTTACTATTGACAAATTATGACAAATATATTTGACAACTATTTTCAAATTTTACGGCGACTATGATTTAAAGTGTAAATTACACTATACAATTTTGCCGTTCACATTTGGGTGGCGCCGACTGTACATATAATTATTATATAAAGCTAATGAAAATAAAGAAAAAAGTAAACTTAAAGGAGGGAGATGGTGGATGGTTTTACTTATAGCGTTTTCTACTTGACGAAAACTGAGCACTGAGTGCGCACCGAGTGCAACTAACATGTTCCACTTAATTGCACTTCCACAGTTTCGAGTGTTCTACTTGGGCACTTGCACTCATATTGTCGCACTGAGTGCAGTTTTTTAGCACCGTACTTCGATGACGGTGCTAGTGCCAGTGCAATAAAAATATGGCGTCTGATTTGAAACAAATAGTTATTGGGAACTTTTTAGCAACGTTTTAGTGCATTCTGTGAGTCGGAAAAAACCTCGAAAAACACAAATATTTGGGGAGTCAACCAAACTACTTTCCTCCCCCGTTTTCGAGGATGCTGAACACGATGGTGATGTTGGCTCTGCTCCCCGAGTTGACCCTACCCCCCAAACGGCCAAAAAAACACCCCCAAAGGGGGAGAATCGCGTATTTGACGTCTTCCAACGGTCACCCCCTTGTTTTCGAGGATGCTGAACACGATGGTGATGTTGGTTCTGCTCCCGAGCTGATTGTACCCCCCAAATGGCCAAAAACTACCCCAAAGTGGGGGAATTGATATTCTACGTCTTCCACCGGCAAAACTTATGTCACCCCCCGTTTTTGAGGATGCGGAACACAAGGGTGATGATGGTTCTGCTCCCCGAGGCGAACCAACCCCCAAACGGCCAAAAACCACTCTCCAAGGGGGTGAAAAATGTGTTTCGTGCTACAAACGGGAAAACCCGTGTTATCTCTCGTTTTTGAGGATGCTGGATAAGAGAAAATATTACCAAGTCACCTCGATCCCCGCGAACCCCTCGAACGGACACAAACTACCCCTTTGACGAGCGGTTTTATGAGGTAAGTGAAGTAACATTTTTATTGATGCATAAAATTACTTATTTACTATATGTAAATATAAATCATTTTCAACATTTGTCAAGGTGATTTGGTAATATATTTCTCTTGCCCAGCAACTCAAGAACGAGAGATAACGTGGGTTTTCTCGTTTGTAGCACGAAACACATTTTTAACCCCCTTGGAGGGTAGTTTCTGGCCGTTTGGAGAGTTGGTTCGCCTCGGGGAGCAGAACTGACATTACCATCGTGTTCACAGTATCCTCAAAAACGGGGGGTGACATAAGTTTTGCCGGTGGAAGACGTCAAATACGCGAATCTCCCCCTTTGGGGGTAGTTTCTTGGTCGCTTGGAGGGTGTAGGGTCAAATCGGGGAGCAGAACGAACGTTACCGTCGTGTTCAGCATCCTCGATAACGAGGGGTGACATAAGTATTGCCGTTGGAAGATGTCAAATACGCGTTTCTCCCCCTTTGAGGGTGATTTTTTGGTCGTTTGGAGGGTAGGGTCAACTCGGTGAGCAGAACTAACATCGCCATCGTGTTCAGCATCATCGAAAACGGGGGGTGACATAAGTTTTGCCGTTGGAAGACGTCAAATACGCGATTCTCCCCCTTTGGGGGTGGTGTTTTGGTCGTTTGGAGGGTAGGGTCAACTCGGGGAGTAGAGCTAACATCACCATTGTGTTCAGCATCATCAAAAATGGGGGGTGACATAAGTTCTGCCGGTGAAAGATGTCGAATACGCAATTATCCCCCTTTGGGGGAGGTTTTTTGGCCGTTTGGGGGGTAGGGTCAACTCAGGGGGCAGAAAAAACATCACCATCGTGTTCAGCATCCTCCAAAACGGGGGGAGGTGGTAGTTTCCCAGCAAACATAATAACGTCATATTGACGTCATTTTTTGATAATTTTATGACGATATGACGTCAGGAAATAACCAATATATAACGTCAATATGACGTACCTTATTCGGCAAAATGTCACAGCACACACACGTCATAAATATTCTTAAAAGTGACGTCACTTTCTGACGGTAAATGTACCTTAATACGACATAAATATGCCGTTTTTATGACGTCATTTATAGTCGGTTTATTAAAGGTGTATTTCGTAAATGTAACATTATAGCCAGGTTCCTGGTTCCGCGTTCCGTAATAATAAATTATACTGAAAATTGTTTATGGAACACGGTTTCTGAAAAACCGTTCCATAAACAAACAATTTTCTGAATTTTCAGTATAATTTATAATGAGGAACGCGAAACCAGGAACCTGATTATAATATTACATTTACGGAATACATCTTAAATGGGGAATCTATACAGGGATCGGTTAAAGAGTTTCATACAAAGGGAAAACTATTGATTTCAGAAATTTTTAATCTTTATGAAAGTTTAGTACATTTTTATGAAACACCTTTTTTATCCTGTTACTTCTGATGCGACCAAGCCAAAAATAAAAACTACCTATGCAAAAATGTCTCATCACATTTACTGATTTCCATAAAATAAGATTATATTTTCTAAGAAATCAATAATAAATTGGTGTTCTTTTGTTTTGGACTTTTAGCAGACATTTCTGAAATAAAAAATCAAGGTTATGAAAGATAAAAAATAAAAACAGGTTTAATATTTATTGTTTTATTAAAATGTTTTTTAAAATAAAAATTCATCTATCACATATATGTAACTATAGTAACATTAAATAAAGGTAAGTAACAAAATCAGAGAAGATGTGATCGTTCTTCTCTGACAAAATATTTCTGTTCTAACGGCAAATAAAATATACAATATAGATGTATAATGCAACTTACTTTTGTTAACAATCACAACACTATTTTTAATACCACTGCACTGTGAAAAAATTCGCTAATATCACAAAACATAAAGGTAGGCTAGTATGAACAAGAAATAATTAAATTTATTGGATAAGATAAACTAGTACCATGATGGCACCTGACGCCGTTGAACACTTCACTTAACCTCAAAAGCTTGCTAAGAACTCGCCAAAAGTAGAAATAGTCGTTAGCTTTGGTCTGTTCATTTCTGTTGCTTTTAGCAACTTAGAGCAGATAAAAAGAGATGTAACTAATACCATATATTGTTTTTTATAAACAATGCTAATACAAATGAAATAAGTGTGAGAGATAATAACGCTGCTCTAAACTGCTAAAATCAACACAAATGAATATACCTCTTGTTTTATCCCACCACATTCTTCTACCGGTTTCACATACTATCCTTATTCCACTCACACTTCCGTCTATTTTCCTTGCAGCAAAAGTTCGACAAGTAGCCGAAATTTATGCACAAATCAGACTCCCACGCCATCTGCCGTCCGTGCACGATGCTTTCCTAGTTCCACAAAAAATTTATAAAGTTAGGCAAATTATTATAGCATTATTAATTCAATTAAATATTTAACTAATATCACATTGGTTGATATTAGTTAAATATTTAATTGAAAATTTTGAAGTGACAACCTCTTGATATTAATACACACTCAATGATCAACAATTTTTGACGTCGTAGGTACGTTAGATATTTAAGTGACCGTAACGTCGACAATCACACGTCATTTTCACGTTTATTTATTAGTCGGTGACAACGCTGACCAATCCGAATAAAAAAATGACGTGAATGTGACGTCATACGTCTGTTTGCTGGGTTGGCTGACTCCCCAAATATTTGTATGTTCGTCCGACTCACAGAATGCACTATTTTCCTCATCAAGTGATGACGAATTTTTGGAACAAGTTATGGATTAGTTTAGTTATATAATTTGCAGCATATTCGTCGTCAGCTGAAAATGAATTCCTGCATGTTATTTTATAAAATATATTAAAGTATACATATTTGTTAGCTGGGAGAAGAGATTTCTGTCCCATTCAGTATTTATTGTTATTAGCTCCTCATTAATTAAAAAACAAATATTGAAATTGGCTGAACCGGCCATGATTAGGTTAGGATTATTGTTGATAAGATGAATTAAAATCAGTGCACACTTGAGAACGTGTTCTATTTACCTCGCACTAGTGCAGCACTGGCTGAGTACTAATTGCACTAAGTGCGCCCTCGGCACTTGCCGAGTTTTTGCAAGTAGAAAACGCTATTAATCCTAACAGAAACGTGTAAATATTTTACAATTCCTGCTACACTTTTGAGAGTTTAGGAAGCCAATAAAAAATCTTTCTTTTTATTTAAATTTGTGTCATTTAAATCCGTATTTTCTCCCAAAATTTACTTCTATGGCTTTCTATGCAACAAAAACTAAATTTCTGTTTTTATGTGAAGGATGTTCTGGATTCCATATTATGATTTCGCGTTTGTAGATTAGCAGCTAAAGATAGGAATGGGCTCCATGATCTACGCATGCGCCACATGCCAACGTTGCCAAGGCCAAGTGTACAGAACGTGTTACCCGAAACCTAACTTATACTTTCTTTACTCGCAATTTGTCAGTGGGTTGATAGCCTAGCGGAGACGTGGACGGCTTGGCAAGCAGAAGTTCCGGGTTCAAATCCCACACGTTCTTGTTTTTTTTTTTATTAGATTAAAGGAATTTTTTTTTTATGAAGAGGTCTATCGCAAGTTAGAAGCCGGAGGCGATAGACGGAGGCAGGTTAGATATGTGTGTTATTCCCCTGATAAAGGAATTTTTTTTATTAGATTAAAGGAATTTTATTTAATATCCTTTGACATTAAAACACTTGGCACACTTGAAAGTGGCGCATGCGTAGATCATGGAGTCTATTCCTATCTTTAGCTGCTCCTGTTTGTAGTGGTCTAAACCAGGACCGTTTCGTTTAACCACTCCATTTTATCAAACAACTATCGTAAACCAACACAAACGCTGTCAAGTGTCAAGAGTGTCAAGACTGTCAAAAAACAATTCCAAATATTTGGCGAATATGTGTACCGATTCTTTGATTCGCGTCAATTTATCGACGCGAAGCGGGAATGGCGAATGGCGAACGCCGATAGACGAGCGTCAGACATGCGGCTTTCGTCCAGTAACCGCTCGCCTTTCGCCGAATGCTTAACGGGAAGTTTACGAAGTCTTTAAAATTTAAAGCGGCCCCTAGACGATCAATATTTATGTCAATATATTGCACAATATTTTGTACAATAAATTTACTTGGCAAACCCACACGGTGCAATATTATTGCTCAATAAATTAGTTAATTCCTTTCTGAAATTAGTGATCAACGAATTAAATTTTTTAACTAACTGCGACTTATCAGCATCCGGATAGTATTCTCTATATTTACGAAGCAACTGTTGGTACTGTCAATTTTTTTAAATTCTGTTGCTGTAGTCTTTAGACTTGATATCCCACAGAGCGAGTAAGCTCCGATACACCTCGATACATTCTACAATGAATTTTCTTTCTTCATCTTTTCCCTTTGTAGCCGTGGTAGATGTTTACTTCAACACTGTTTAAAAAGAACTGACCAGTATTGCGCAATATTGCCCACAGACGAAGCAATATTTACTAGATTGTACAATAAATATCAAACTCTTTTTGATTGACTCAATATATTGCGCAATCTTTCATTGTGATCTACAGACGTTCAATATTATTGTACAATATTAATTATTGTGCAATATATTGACATAAATATTGATCGTCTAGGGGCCGCTTAAGGCAAAGTCAAGACGCTAACTAATATTATATTATATCTCGGTCCTCCTCAATTATTTGCAGTAAGACGACTTATTATTATCAGAACTATAGGTATATAAGCATAATTAACTCGATAATTAATAACATTTATCGGTTTCAGGATATTAATCCTTTGTTTACATATGCAAAAGTAGGCTGGTAAATAAGTCATAACTAAAGTTGTACAGACTGTACAGTTATATTTATTGCTTGTACGGTAATATTACAATACAGATCTGTCAATAACTGTCAACAGATGAAATAATAAATAATGAAACTATAGGGCTATTTATTAATACAAACAGACAGAAAACTCCAAACAATAATAATTTAAATATAGTTTAAATCACGAAAGAAGACCGTTACGTCATCGTTATAATTCGTATGAATCAAATCAGTACTGAGTTAGTCAAATTCATGCTTGTTGAAATGACATCCGGATGTAAACAAACTTAAACGTCAAAACAAAACATAACCTGCAATTTGTCTGTTAAATGTCAGAATAATTTAACGATCTCGCCTGTCTAAATTTGAACTAATTGCATATTCTTATCGAGGTTTTTAATATATATAATTTGGCAAAATGCAGATGTTTTGAAGATTAACTATCGTTAATTCCATAATGAACTATTTTTAATGTGCAAAAATCAATGGAATAAGGAAAACAGTAACAATCAAACTCAAAGATAAACAAATTCAAATTTGACAACTCAGAAACAGGAAACTATGAAACATGCGACAACTAGTCAAAAGCGTTCGATCAGTTGATCGAATTCTTGCTTAATACTGAGACATACGAAATCGGGCCCTCTCTTTCTATTTCGTCAAGGCGGTTAGGTTTTCGTATAACGCATCAACAACGTCAGTCGGAGATATTAACAGTCACATATAATGGACTCCCTTTCTCTGTCTCTCTCGTTTTACTGTGTTGTAAACAAAGAACGCTTGAACAGCGTACGTTGAAGATTAGAAATTAATTTGTGACGTAACGGTCATCTCTCGTGATTTGAAGTATACTGAAATCCAACTGAAATGTATTTTCAGGCAATCCAAGGTCCATTTTTATGTAGCCCTTGTGACATTAAAAATGTAAACATTTATGTAATATGAAAAAAGGTAACAAATAAAAACAAACAAAATATAACTGTAACCATGGCGGCCATGGCGACAAATCAACCCATACAGACTTGACCAACTAATGAAATGAAATAGTAATTTTCGTCACAAGTCCGGAAGGTGACTTGTTACAGTCGAGTAGATATTATGGACGAGGCGACGTCAGGAGCCGAGTCTAGAATATCTAAACGAGGCTGGAACAACACCTTACGGACGTGTGTCGAATGATATTTTATTTCATCCCGTCATTTCTTGTATATTAGTATATTTGTATAATTTGACACTTTTGGTTATTTTCTTATGTCATTTGGCACTTGACACTACTTTTTAATTTACGGTTGATTTTTATATGTCAAACAACTGTCAAAAGGTTTACTAAGAGTTTGTGATTGGTTCGTAATAAGCTTCCGGTGGTTTCCGGTACTTTACCGGCTCTGATACCGTAATGTCTCATTTTCCGGCCGCATATGAATACTGTAGTGTTGTACTTTCCGGACGGGATGAAATAAACGTTATTAATAAGAGAATGTCAAAAGGTAATATCTATTAATAATGTCTTTATTTTCTGAAACCGATAAACTATTGAACAAATCACGGATGTTATGAATCATAACAGCCTTAGATGTCTTAAAATCCTCGATCTACGAGCTCGGATTTCAAACCGACATCTGCGGCAGTTATGATAGTTATAACATTCCTTGATATGTTAATAGCTAAAAAACTTGATGTTTGGGATTTACGGATTAAATTCATAAATAACAAAAGTAAAAATCTATAAACAGTAAAATTAATATATTTAGGTATTCACAATCATATATGTAATGGTTCAATTGCCAACTTATAAAAAGTTGGGAGGCAGGCATTTGTTAACTCTTCTTTTCCAGCTAGCCTAGTTAAACGTCACTTTCCCGGCAACGCAAACGTCACTTTGCGGCAGCAAATCTTCTGGTTGCCTTTTGTGCAGCAGCTTTCAAATTTGGTGGAGTACACTCTCTAAGTCACAAATGATCAGAATCAAACATTTTGTTGTAGAATTTTTAGCGAATTTAACAGAAATTATTGATAATAAATACTTGTGGAAATAACCTAATTTATTTGACAACCTTAGTGCTCGTTACCTAGCAACGCTCAACTTTTATCACTGCAGCCTATACCTACTTATTTGCATAATTTCCTAGTTCTCATTCACTATCTATTCAATTAAATAAAAAAATTGTATGCTGAGATTATGTTATTATACAATGATTGTGAATAAAATAGTATACATACCTCGATGGTCGTCTTCATTACAGCCTCACGTTTATATACGCGCCTCTGTCAGATGTCAACCCTCGGCTGTAATGGAAGTACCTCCCAGCTCGGTATGTAATGTACTATTATAACTTTTTGCTTTATTTCTCATAAATCTGATGTAAAAATAGTAAGGTAAGTATGATTTTTTATTTTATTTTAAATTTTACAGTAATAACAAAAAAGTTAGTTCGGTACATTATTAGTAAAATAATTTATTCCGTAATTTTTTTTTGTTTTTAGTTGCGGTGTTCTTAAACTTAAAGTTATTAATAGAGTTCAGGATTCTCTAACTTTTATAATATTTTTGTTTCTTTTATTTATATTTAATTATTATTGTTATTATTATTTATATAGGTATACAGTGTGTTACAATTTGATCCGGAACACCTCTGAAAAATCTGACTCAGCAGCGCGATTTTGGTGATATTTTTTTTTCATATAGGACCGTCTTAGATGTACGTGAAAAACATATTTATCCAGATTACAAAGCCATGGCTTGCTATGATTTTTTTTCGATGCCATTGATTCAAAAATAATATTAGCGATTTTTTCAAAATCTGACAACGTAGCGTTATTCGGCAACCTACAAAACGTACTCTCCTCCATTTTCTTAGTAGATCACAAGAGGAACTTCATAGAATAAATTTATTTAGTAACATCTTTGTTATTTATACGTTATACGTGCATTCTTCAGGCAAGAAATAACATAAAACGCAATTTTCGTTGCTTCACAGTAGAGTTATTGACAGTAATAATTTCAAGAAAATATAGGAGATTACGTTTTGAAGGGTGCCGAATAACGCTACGTTGTCAGTTTTTGAATAAAAAAAATGATTTTTGAAAAAAACGGCGTCTAAAAAAAGTCATAGCAGATAAGATAAAGATAAGATAAAGATAAAGATATTTTAACGGGATTTGAAGCATATTAGGGCATATTGTCCGGTCTCTAGAGTGTGTTTTGGTTTGTAGAAACTTTAATTCTAAATTATAGGGTGGTAAATAAAACAATGCAAATTTTTACAAATTTACTGCGCCACCATTTCTTTCTAAACAAATTTTTTGTTTTTTTCTGGGTTTTAAAAGAAGCAGTGGCTCAATTATAAAAAACAATTTTAGGGGTGTTTGAATAAAAGTCGTGGTTTTAAAGAAATTTGAGTTTAATCAAAAAATTTCACAATCGGATATCGTCACCCTGTATCTCTACAGCGATTATTCGATACATGTTTTTTCAATTTATTGTTAGTACAAAATTCTTGTAATTTTTCTTGTTTTAGGAAAGATTTTATACAGAGTGAGAAAAAGTATGCTTTCGATACTGCAAAAATAAAAACAACGATATAAGAGTTATTACAGTTAATAAAATTAAAATTCGTTGTTTGTTGGTCCCCCTCTAACGCATATTACATCTGCCTAACAGTGGGGCATACTAACTATTACAAGAATTTTGTATTAATAATAAATTAAAAAAGCATGTTTCGAATAATCGCTATGATAAAATCAGAATGTGAAGTTTTATTATTAAACTCAAATTTATTCAAAACCACGACTTTTATTCAAAACCCCTAAAATTGTTTTTTACAATTGAGCCACTGCTTCTTCTAAAACCCAGAAAAAAATTTGTTTGGAAAGAAATGGTGGTGCGGTGAAATTTGTTAAAATTTGCATTGTTTTATTTTCCACCCTTTATTTTAAAATTAAATAAGTTTCTACAAACCAAAACACACCGATCTACTCTAAAACTGGGCAATAGGCTCGAATATGCTTCAACCCAATTTTATATGTTTTACCCCATTAAAGAGGGTGGCTTCCACCCCATTGGTAAGGGGTGAGTGTTCCAAAAGTGGCGGGTGGTCATCCCCACTGAGCTGTACGGCCTGTACGCGAAATCCCGGTTCGAATGACCATCCACACTCGACTATGCCTACATAGTCGAGTGTGGAGAGTTAAAGAAAGGGTGGCTTCCACGCCTTGGATAGGGGGTGGTAGGTACTGTGTTTCCACTGTGGCGGATGATCATTCCCTTTGAGCTGTATGGGAATTCCCGGTTCGAATGACCCGCCACACTCGACTATACAGTCAGAATTTAGGAAAGGGGTGGTTTTTACCTATTTAGGGGTGAATCAATGAACCAATCGGTTAAAGCTCAACGGATTTGGATTCTCCACCCTCGAAAACGGGGAGTAAGTAGGTTTGGTCTGGGTTAACAACAAATTTAGGAATAATTTTAAGGAGAGACTACTTTACCCCTAAAATTAAAGGTGGTGGCTTTAGGGTCAAAATTATACGTTCTATAAGGCTAATATAATGTTTTTCAAGTTGCTTACCCATGAATTATTCGGAACTTTACACCGAACTTTATCTAATACGTTGACATTGAATTTTAAAAACTTTTAACCCCCTTTATAAAAAAGGAGGTAAAACTCCCCCCTATGGGGTGAAATTTTAGGTGCTGCGGGTCAAATCACTTAAAATACCCTACACAACAACTGTGCCGAGTTTTTTGCTTTTAACCCAATTTGCTACATTTTACCCTATTTGCCGTTTGCCGGGTGTACCGCACAGACTATTTTAGAACGTGGATTATTCAATAACCCGACTCTTTATAAAAACTACTCAGATTTTATACTAGATTATCTCGACAGTGCTGACATATGTTTCTTGTTGACAAAGTAAATTTAAATAATGACAACTACTATATAGGTACCTCATCACTGCGTTATTAAACCTGAAAGTACTACTACAAAGTTAAGGGTAGCCTACTAGGCTGTGCCTCAGCTAAGGTTCCTGGTTTTCCCTCTCTTAACGATTCTCTTTTAATCGGACCGAAACTGCAACAAAACATAGCTACAATTTTACTTAATTTTCGTCTACATTCACATGTTTTTATAGCTGATATCATTGTTTATAAAGTATTATCAGTGACGTATTATAGTTATTCAACCTGATTTCTAAGTATGTGCTGCCAACTTGTGAGTAATTTACATACTAGTCAGTTTCTATGACTACGTTTACAGTTTTTTGACTTTTGTTTTTAAAATATTTTATCATTAAAAAAATATACATTTCACGATACATTACACATTGCGGCCATTGCGCAGCCGGATGTGACGTCGAGCTCGAGAAAAATATGAATCTGTCGTGTACGTGACATCGCAACTAACCTCAAAAATATGATTTGCACGTCATCAAATGACGCGTTTAGTTGAAAAAGTAATACCAGCGCACAAATATGTAAAGTCACCATTTCGATATACATTTACAAAAATATACATTTTTAAAGATTTTCACATATTAAGGCTACTTTTATCAAAATCTGTGCTTGGTTCCTGTACTATCAATTAAAATCTGGTTCAGTGCATTACTAATGAAGTTTTGATTGCCGTAATTTAATAAAATAAAATGATTTTTGTTGGCTGGAAATCCATAACCTATAACACAGACTAAATTGTTTTAGTCTGTGCCTATAATTAGCAGTTTATTTTAAATAATCTATAATATTGAAACTTTATTGAGATAATTTTTATATGTTATAATCATATTATAATGGATTAAAGCTGAAACTACAAAAATTAAAATCGAAAATAAATTTAAAGAAACTCTAAATTTGAGGTTATGTCAGTCCTATATGCTATAATATGATGCACATGATCCATTTGACGGCTTTTTAGGGCTATTGTAATAATTTAATAAATTTAAACGTTCGGTGTTTGATTATTTTTACATAAACGCTGATTAAAAGATGAAATAATTATTTGAGGTGTTTATATATAATATATATCTGTATTTGTGATATGACATTTTTAGGTGAACATCCAGATCACTAAAAACTAGATTTTAAATACAATACATCATGTTCCTACACTTACTTGCCATTCAAATTTATTTTGTCTTTTCTGTAGAAATATTTTATATTGATACCTTTTTCACTTTTATTATGATTTTTACACATAGCTACAACACAATTCGTCATTATAAATTGTAATAGTCAATAACAAACACATAACAAAGAAATATATACAAATTTTTCTGCCACAGAGAGCAGAAACACTACTAAAATCTAATATTTTTAAAATAAAAAACTGACAAACTGTCAAAAGTTATTAATAATTACAGTCGAGTGTCAATTTATGACATTTAGTTCCTCGTCGAATGTCATGTGACGTAATACACCGGATAGCACCGGATGTACGAAATTAGTGCATGCGTATTGCGTCGTAGCATTGTTTGTAATAAACAATGGTCGTAACGTAAACGACACCGGGGGCTACGGTCGTAATAATGGGCACACATCATCCAGCACGCCATCTACCAATGATCCACCGGTACTAACAAGAGGTTGAATAACTATATACTTTATAAACAATGCTGATATTAAACAAATGTATAGACAAATTTTGATTACCGCTGAGCAAAGGCATTTTCAACGAATATTATGGAGATTTTCCGTTAATAACCCTATTTCTGACTTTGAATTAAATACAGTGAGTTTTGGAGTTTCTTCTGCGCCTTATTTAGCCCTTTGTACGCTTATACAGCTATCTCAAGATAAAGGTCATAATTTCCCTGAAGCCTCAAAGGTTTTAACCATTGATACTTGTATGTCGATGACATACTTACAGGGAGCAACTCCTTTGAAAATGCCCTCACCCTACAGGGTGAACTCAGTACCTTCCTCGTATTTACAAAATAATTCACAGTCATTTGATTGCAAGGAAAATGACGTACCTAATTAAAATTTTAGGCCTACAATATAGTATTCTGCGTCTGATTTGTTTACATATTCAGTAAAACCTCCAGAACGAAATTGTTCGAAACGTATAATTTTATCCGAACTCGCTCGTATACGGATGTTCCAAAATTATGCAGCCAAACTCTTACAGCATGTAGAGGGGCTCAAAACAAAACGAAAATGTTCTATACATATTTGGTCAATAATAGTTTATTGATTATTCTTGGACTTTGATTTCATACAGCTTCTTATTCTTTCTTAGGTTTTTTCTTCCATTAATTTTAATTTATTAAAACATCAAAAGGGGGGAATAACGATTATTAAAAAATTTTTTTTTTTTTTCATAAAGTCATGTTTATTATATTATTCTACACGTTAGTTGACGTTTCGCCCATGATCACGGGCTTTTTCAAAACACTTTTACATTATTAAGAACATTACTAAAAGAGAAACAAAAACAATTAAACATTTTTAGTCTGAAATTACAAGGTTATATAGATAAATTAATGATCGAAAGTTGGCAAACATACATACCTAAACAGGAAAATCGATAACAATAATAGTTAAAATATTAAACTTTTATTAAAATTTTGTAATTACAGTGGAGACATTTAAAACGTGGTTGTGGCCATTCCACCATTTTGGACCAACAAAACGAAAAAAATTTGGTCAATAATGCATATTAAAGGAGTTATGACCTTCCAAAGATGAAGAGAACCAATTTTTTTTTTCTATAACGCAGTATCCGAAAAAGGTAGGTACATCAAAATTTAGACGTTACCTACCTTTTATTTAGGTTCTCGACCATATCCTAAATTCATTTTTGAAAAAACTGTTCAGGAGCGGCGCGTATGGAGTTTAGGTTAGGTATATTAATACATATTATTGAATCCGTTCGCGTTATTAAAAGTTTTACTTTAAAATTTTTTCATTATTACAGAAAAATGGTATACCTTTCACATTTTGATAGGATGCGCCGTTTTCGAGAAAATCCACTTTTAAACTTTAATTGCACTTCAAACCTCAAGTAGTGTACCAGAGTAATATTATAATAAAAATTATAGTAGGTTTCATTAATCAAATTTTTATGATAAGATAAAATAGTAAAAATAAATTTTTTCTTCAAGCGTATAACAATACTTACATTACATAATGCAACACGTCCTGTAGAAAGAGCCTATTATTGTATTAGTACAAATATTTCTCATTTTTTTCCTAGTACAAATATGAAGTAATGTATCCATGGCAAAGAATTAAAAATCTAATTTATGACTTGTCATAAACTGTCATTTTAAAAGTTGACGTCGCGCGTCGAGCCGTTTTTTAAATTTAAAAGCGAAAATGTCTGAAGAAATGCAGTGCCTACCACCTGAAATACTTGAAATTGCAAATTCACCTATTAGTCCTTGGCGTAAAGTAATAAAATTGAGGTTCGTGTGCTCCTTGATGAAGGAGTATAGGGAATGATACCATCCGTTTGAGAAAAATATGTAGATTATGAATCGCGATGGTTGCCATCTCATAGCCGCGACCGATTTTTTTTTTAGGGGGTCTTGTACAATATAAATAGAAAAATTCGATTTGATTCGATTATTTACTGATTTTTATTTTTTTTTTATGTGTGTACACATAATAATAGTACATTAAAGTATAAGTGGATTTTAAGATTTAAAACACGCGCGATTTTTCGAGCACGACGGCGGCGCAGCGACATAGAGCAAGTATTTTAAAGACCAGTTATCCACGAATACTTTACGCTATTTTTTTTATTGGTACACTTTGAAATCATAAATAATTACTAAAAAAATGTAAATAAGAACTAATAATGTAAAATACCTTTAGTTGTCATCGAAATGAGAAAAACAAAAATTAATTTGCAATCTGTCATATAAGATTGATTGTTGTCATCACAGTTAAAGTTTTTAAAACATTTGTCAGTAATATTTTATTTGACGTTACAAGGTACTTCTGTCAGATCAATAATAAAAAAGTTGACATTTACACTTCACGTTTCTCGGATTATTGAAGTTGCCATGGTAACTTTAAAACACCCGCGTTTTTTGTAGTTGAATTTTGCTACAAAAAGCACACAATATTTGTATTTATACAAAAGTAAAAAAACTCTTCTAAAATTAAATTAAACAAAATAAACAAATTTTGAATAAAAACAATTAATACATAACACATCTAAAATCTTATGGGGAAAAATAATACAAAACAAACTAGAACAAATTTTCAAATTTCCACCACCAACCTCAACACATTTTTTTGCATGTAACTGTAAATTATTTATACCATCTATCATAAGTTACTTCAGTGGACTCCTCTTCTATGCGTTTCTTTTAATTCTTCTCTGGTTGCAACTTCGGTAGCATACACTTTTTGTTTTAAATAGGAGTTAGATCTGGGAACCTTGCAGGCCAGCACGATGGTACATCTCCTCACAACCTAAGAGAGAGAGGGTGCAGCATTTAAATGATCATTACCCCAATAGGCGAATTAGTCGTAATGGCCCAATTTCCTGGCCTGCAAGGTCCCCAGATTTGACTTCAGTAGACTATTTTTTATAGGGCTATTTAAAGGTAAAAAGTGTATATATGCTACCTATAACCGAAGTTGCAACCAGAGAAGAATTAAGAATGCATAGAAGAGGATGCACTGAACTGAAGAATAATTCACGTATGATCAGAGATGCTATAAAAAAAAATTATGTGCAAGAAAATGTATTGAGGTTGGTGGTGAACGTTTGAAAATTTGTTGTAGTTTGTTTTGTATTATTTTTGTCCATTGGATTTTAGATGTGTTATTGTAATTTGTATTAATTGTATTTATTTAAAACTTGTTATGTGTTTAATTTAATTTTAGATGCGTTATTTTACTCTTGTATAATTACTAATATTGTGTATTTATTCTAACAAAATTCATTTGTGGTTTTTAATCTTTTTTGTTTGTAAATATAAAAAATACTACATAAATTTAACAAAAAGATCCGACCCTAATATTTAATGAATTATAGTATTTTAAGTTAAATTCTAACAATAGGCAGTAAAATAAAATATTTTCACACACTATTAAAGTCGCCCATATACAGGGTGTCCCGAAATAACGTGAAACCCCTTAAGGGTAGATTCCTCATCAAAAAATAAGTATAGTCTTTTATATACAGTAAGGTCGAAAACGGCCTCCTTAAGCCGCTAGACCTCCTCAAAGGGGGGCAGCAAAAAGTGATTTTTTGGCAGATTTGATTCATGACATTATGGTAACAGTGACACATGCCTACTTATTCTTTTTGTATCAAACTCCGTTTTCAATTTAACAGAAACGGCTATTATGTAAGGGGTCAGAAAATATTTTTTTATTTGAAATTGATGAGATTCACGATAAATTTTCAAGAGTTGAAAGTAGTAGAATACATGTGGCTTTCTGAAAAAAATTTAATTTGAAAAAAAAATTCATTTGTTTAAAAGTTCTGACTAAAAATTCAATAGGGGTTGTTTATTTAACTTAATTAAAAAGTAAGTAGAAAAATAAAAATGCATTGAAAAGAAGACCTTCCATAAGTACAAAGTCGTACCCAAATTTCATTCCGCCAACTTTAGTCACTTTCGAGAAAAAAAAATAAAATCACTTTTTGGTGCCCCCCTTTGAGGAGGTCTAGCGGCTCAAGGAGGCCGTTTTCGACCTTACTGTACATAAAAGACTATACTTATTTTTTGACGAGAAATCTACCTTTAAGAGGACATTATTTCGGGACACCCTGTATATTGCTTATGTTTTTGTTGCAGGAGGACACGTAAATATTTCTAAAATGGACTTATCGTGAAACGTACCTGTTAATTCTTGAACCATTAAATATGTGCCAAAAAAACTAAATACGTGGTTTATGTACACTATTAGTGTACTTTAAAAGTTACCATTGAAAACTGCCAAAATCCATATAAAGGGTGATGTTTTTAGGTAACTTCCCCTACTAAAAATATTTGCCCTCGGCACTGTTAACTTTTTCTTTTGTTCACTGAATGATATAAACATCCATTAGTGAAACACATCTGCCAGATTTGGTTCAATTCCGTGAAGCCATTAAAAAAATATGGCCGATTGAAATTTTTCCAAAAAATAGAAAACATGCTATATATCAGAAACGAGGGGCATTAGGGGATGAAATAAGGGTCATTCTGAAACCCCCTTGGACTTCTCTACTTCCCACTAGCGTATGACCAGTCACTCAGGAAACACCCTGTATTTATAGCACAATGAAATCTTTTTATTATTATCATATTACCATATTCTGAATTACATCCCAACATGAAACGTCTGATAAAATTGCAGAAAATCAGTATTACATTTTAACTCAGAATATCATTATATGACTGATGGTCGAAATGGTAGCGTATCTGCCTCTCACCCAAAAGTCCCGGGTTCGATTCCCGGTCGTGGCAATGGGAAATACTGTGAGAGGGATTTTTCCATTATACACGGATATTGGATGTGTGTCCCTTGTCTTTAAATTGTAGCCCCTTCCCGCACAAGGCTCCTAGAGCCTTCTGGGATAAAGGGGGTCGTAATTATATGTGGTGTATTTATTTATTTATCATTGGCTGTGTATGGCCATTAACTAGAGTTAGTAGTAATGCATCACAACAAAAATATGACAGATGAAAGTGTTAATTATTTTTTTAAATTTTTTTAACACAAAACCCCCTAAAAAAAAATCCGGTCGCGCCTATGAGGTAGTAACCATCATGATTCGTAATCTATAAATTTTTCTGAAAACAACGGTACCACCCACTATACTCCTTCATCAAAGAACACACGAGATTACTTTACGCCAAGCACTATATGACATGTTTCATTGATAAATAAAATAGTTAGTATTACATATATTTTTTTTTACTAAGATTGAACGCATTTGACCTGATGTAATTTTTCAAAAGGAAAGTTTTGATATTTTTGATTTTAACGCTTGAAGAAAAAATAGTATATGTCACTCGGAGTAGAAGGCTCATTATGTGTTTCGCCCAGTTTGCTGCCTCGGCTTGCGCCTCGGCTGAGCAAACTTCTGAGCTCAACAATAATGGTCGCCTTCTACTCCTTGTAACATAATATACTATTACTATTTACGTCAAAGTTTTTAGTCTTAATCCTCTAATGTCTTAAAAAGACAAAATAGTACATTGTGTACCTAGTAGGAAAAGCCCAACATTCCCGGACGACTGTGAAGATTGCTTGTCGAGGCGCAGCCGAGACAAGCAACACAGAGTCCGGGAATGTGCTTTTCCTATGAGTTACACATACTATTTTTTCTGAAATCGCAATTAATATTATTATAAATTAAGAAATTTTTAAAAATACATAACATTTTTTCATTACAATATAATCGCTTATGAAATGTTTCCTTAGCAATTACTGTTTATTTATTGATTATTTAATACGTGCTACAAATTAAAATGGACAATGATGAGTTTGATTATGACATCCAGGTGTCTGGGACCCCACCAGAGTTAGTAACAGCTGCAAATAATGTGACTTTAAAAAGACATGATCTCCCAATCTGAAAATGTCTTGATTTCCAATTAATCTTCAGTTGAAGGCATCTCTACGTTATAGTCAAGGAAGATATTGATATATCAAAATATTCGAAATTACGTGTTTTGCTGAAACGTCAAGGTGACAGCTATAAACCAAAGAAGCCAAATGTCCTGTCAAATGAACAACTTGAAATATTTATTACTCAAGCATCAGATCATATGTATTTAATGAATAAGTTACGTTTACAATGTGAGAATTTTAAAATTATCTAGATATATTTATGTAAATTTTACTTTTTAGGTTGCCTTAATATTTGGTGTGGCAGGTGCATGTAGCCGTGATGAACTGTGTCAATAATTAAATTTGTCTGCGTATATTTATTTACTGTCTAAATTGTAGATAAAAAACGAGTCAACTTACTTTCCCGACTAGCGTCTATTTCTTGTGCTCTACAAATGAACTTGCTTCTGTGGCGCTATCTGGTAAGTAACATATGGTTCGCGAATGAAACGAATATGTTCCTTCTTTGATATAAAAATATACTGCACTCATGCCTGATGCATTTAATAAAAAAAAATTCCTTTAATCTAATAAAAAAAATTCCTTTATTAGGGGAATAACACACATATCTAACCTGCCTCCGGCTATCGCCTCCGGCTTCTAACTCGCAATAATAGCCTCTTAAAAAAAAAATTCCTTTAATCTAATAAAAAAAAATTCCTTTATCAGGGGAATAACACACATATCTAACCTGCCTCCGGCTATCGCCTCCGGCTTTTAACTCGCAATAATAGCCCTCTTAAAAAAAAAAAATTCCTTTAATCTAATAAAAAAAAATTCCTTTATCAGGGGAATAACACACATATCTAACCTGCCTCCGGCTATCGCCTCCGGCTTCTAACTCGCAATAATAGCCCTCTAAAAAAAAAATTCCTTTAATCTAATAAAAAAAAATTCCTTTATCAAGGGAATAACACACATATCTAACCTGCCTCCGGATTCTACCTCGCAATTAATAGATCTCATGTCATGCCTAATGCATTTAATAAAAAAAAAAAAAAAACAAGAACATGTGGGGTTTGAACCCAGAACCCTCTGCTTGCCAGCCGACATCGTTTCCGCTAGGCTATTACACCACTGACAAAGTGCGTGTAAAGAAATAATAAGTTCAGTTAGGTTTCGGGTAACACGTTCTGTACACTTGGCAACGTTGGTACGGACTGAATGTTCATTTGTAGAGCACAAGAAATAGACGCTTCTACTTTACTAGACTCGTTTTTTGATGGTTGCTTAGCAATGGACTAAAATACTAGAACACGCTATTTTGGGGTCTGATATTGCGCCGAGAAAGTAGACATTCCTGAGCGATTTCAGAAAAATACTCTTTTCAGAGCTTATTTGCAAACTATCTACATTTAACTGATGAAAACCAATACTACGAATGTAGAAAGCAAATAATTTAATATTGCAATAAGCTTCACCAGACGGATTAATCCAAAAAAGGACTACTTCTGTTATCAGGCAGCGCACGTCACCATCCCATGGACCGGTTTCTGGCTTATTAGCCTTCCTCAGCATGGTACAGGTAACGCACGCTGTATTGTATGACAACAGAAGGTCCAGTTCTTGATAACATCGATCGACATGAAGTCGGTGAGATGCAAATGTGGACCGTGGGGCCCTCTGGTGAAACCTATTGCAATGTGGACTGTGCCCAGACTAGGCGAATGATAGAAATTAAATCCAAAGAAGTCAGAAATCCATAGAGGTAAATTTTTAATAAGATAAAATAGTAAAAATAAATTTTACTATTTACGTCAAATTTTTTAGTCTTAATCCTCTAATGTCTTAAAAAGACATAAATACTCTTTTCAGAGCTTATTTGCAAACTATCTACATTTAACTGATGAAAACCAGTACTACGAATGTAGAAAGCAAATAATTTAATATTGCAATAAGCCTCACCAGACGGATTAATCCAAAAAAGGACTCCTTCTGTTATCAGGCAGCGCACGTCACCATCCCATGGACCAGTTTCTGGCTTATTAGCCTTCCTCAGCATGGTACAGGTAAATGTAGATAGTTTGCAAATAAGCTCTGAAAAGAGTATTTATGTCTTTTTAAGACATTAGAGGATTAAAACTTAAAACTTTGACGTAAATAGTAAAATTTATTTTTACTATTTTAACTTATTAAAAATTTACCTCTATGGATTTCTGACTTCTTTGGATTTCATTTCTATCATTCGCCTAGTCTGGGCACAGTCCACATTGCAATCGGTTTCACCAGAGGGCCCCACGGTCCACATTTGCATCTCACCGACTTCATGTCGATCGACGTTAACAAGAACTGGACCTTCTGATGTCATACGGCGTGCGTTACCTGTACCATGCTGATGAAGGCTAATAAGCCAGAAACCGGTCCATAGGATGGTGACGTGCACTGCCTGATAACAGAAGGAGTCCTTTTTTGGATTAATCCGTCTGGTGAGGCTTATTGCAATATTAAATTATTTGCTTTCTACATTCGTAGTACTGACCATTTTATCAGTTAAATGTAGATAGTTTGCAAATAACCTCTGAAAAGAGTATTTATGTCTTTTTAAGACATTAGAGGATTAAGACTTAAAACTTTGACGTAAATAGTAAAATTTATTTTTACTATTTTATCTTATTAAAAATTTACCTCTATGGATTTCTGACTTCTTTGCATTTCATTTCAAAATTTTTATGATTTTGTGTAATAATGATTGAAAAATCAAATTTTAAGGTAAACTTTTAATAGTGCCAACAGATTCAAAAATATTTATTAATATACCTAACTTAAGCCCCAAACGCGCCGCTCTGAGCAGTTCTTTCAAAATTGAATGTTGGACAAGATTGAGAACCTAAATAAAAACTAACATCTAAATTTTGATGTGCCTATTTTTTTTGGATTCTGAGTTACAGCTTCGGTTACAGCATAAAAAAAATTGATTCACTTCATCTTTGGAAGATTATAACTTCTTTAATATGCACTATTGACCAAATGTTTATAGATAATTTTCGATTTGTTTTTAGCCCCTCTACATGCTCTAAGAGTTTGGCCGCATAATTTTGGAACACCCTGTATATAACCCACTTGGGTTTTTGTATCCTCTAACTTTTTTCGCTAAACTTTTAATTCAACAACTTTGGTTATTGGAACTCGCATGGGATGATATACTTCCAAAGAATATTGTTACGCGTTGGGAACAATATAAAGATGAACTTTCACAGTTCTCAAATTTTAGTTTACCACGACGATTATTGACCGGACAATTTGATCTTTGCGAAATGCACGGTTTCTGCGATAGTTCAGAAAAGGGTTTTGGTAGCGTAATTTATATTCGCACTTGTCAAAATAATGGCAATATTAAAACTTATTTCGTTTGCGCTAAATCTAAAGTAGCACCGTTAAAAAGAATATCTCTCCCGCGTTTAGAATTATGTGCGGTAGTGTTACTTTCCGATTTAATATCATTTGTTTTAGACACATACCGCCATAAAATTAATTTTGCTAAATTATATCCGTGGTCTGACTCTACTATAACTCTCTCTTGGAAAAAATCCGAACCATGCAGGTGGAAAACGTTTGTGACCAATAGGGTTTCCCATATACAAGAAAAAACATCTCCCTCAATTTCGCATCATGTGCCTTCATCAGAGAACCCCGCAGACTGTGCATCTCGGGGGCTCTTACCGTCCGATTTAATAAATCACCCTCAATGGTGGACAGGCCCTTCATTTCTTCTCTCTTCTCAACATAAGTGACCTTCAAATTTTATTGAAACTTCTTCAGAAATAATTTTAGAAGAAAGAAAAGTCATTCTTGCCACATTTATTTCTCTGGAATCACTTGATTCTCTCGTTGATAAATACTCATCTCTCGCAAAAATAAAACGTATTGTAGCCTATGTTTTACAATTTATTTTTAATTGTAAAAATTCTATTAAAAATACTGAAAATTTGACTAACTCCGAGGTTCACCAAGCCTTATTACTCTTAATAAAACGTGTTCAACACAACTCTTTCGCTCAAGAAATTTCTTGCCTACAAAGACATATTTCTGTCCTTAAATCTCTTAAAAAATTAAATCCCTTTATTGACACAGATGGTGTCCTCAGGATCGGCGGTCTATTACATGATTATGATCAGAAACTATTTTACTATTTTACTACCCCGGTCTAGCCGACTAACTGATCTCATAATAGAAGAAACTCACAAAATTTACTTGCATCCCGGAGCTCAGACACTTCAATTTCTTTTAACACAAAATTTTTGTATATTATCTCCTAAGTGAGCGATTCGTCGAGTTTTGTCTAATTGTTTTAAATGCTGGCGTCTCAATCCGATACCTTTTCAACCCCCTATGGGAAATTTACCACTACGTGTATCTCAAGTCAAGGCTTTTTCAGTGGTAGGTGTGGACTTTGGCGGTCCATTCACAATTACATTAGGTAAAACTAGGGGAGCTAAAACGCACAAGGTATATATATATGTCTGTTTGTCTGTTTTGCTACAAAGTCATTACATCTCGAGCTTGTTTCTGACCTCTCTACCGAAGCTTTCTTAGCAGCTTTGCGACGCTTTATAGCACGACGTGGACGATGATCACACATATAATAATATAATAATAATAATAATAACTCCATTTACTTCCCATTAAAAAAGTTGTTTACATACAGAAAAATGCCATCTCACAGATACAAATTATGTACCTAACTAATTTAACAGAAAAACGGGCATAAATTCAGTTCGACTAATAAATAGTCGCCTGTTCTTCCATTTAGCCCAGGTAAAGACGAATATTAAATATTAATATACATATTATACACAAATAACACAAATAGTAACAAATACGCATATACCTATATTGATATACCTACCTACATGACTTAATGACTAAAAATTTCAACATTTCCTACCTACAGAACAACATTACAAATTGTATTTAATAAAGACTATTTAAATTTGTGAATTGAAAAGGATTTCTCTATAGGATTTTTTGAAACTCATTATTGACCGTGTTTTTAGGTTATCTGGAATAATTGTGTTATAATATTTCGAAATATTATAGGAGTATGATCGTTTATAAAATGATGATTTGTGAGAAGGTATTGTTATTAAATGTTTTGACCGAATATTAACATTATGAATATTTCGTCTAAAATTAATTTTCCTAAACAAATATGGAGGTGTTTCCAGCTTCAAGATTTTATAATATAAAGTTGATATATGTAATTTGCGTCTATTGGACATGTTAAGCCACCCAGCGATTTGTAAAGTGTGTGATATCGATTGCCTTCTACGTATGCCAAAAATAAATCTTAGACAAGAATTTTGGACTTTTTGTATACGAGATTTAACATATTCAGTTATACAAGAATCATATAAGGAGTCACAATAATTGAAACATGATAGCACCAAAGAATCACAAAGCAATATTTTTAAATCTCTACTGAGACAATATCTATTAGCATATAAAATTTTTAAACTGCAGTATGCTTTTTGTATACATCGTGTAATATGTTGTTCAAAACGTAAATCTTTGTCAATCAGAACACCTAAATTTTTACAAACAGTACATTGAGATAAAACCTCATCTCCCACTTTCACTATAAATCCTTGACCAACGGTATCTCTTATGAACTTACTCCCGAACAACATGAAAGATGATTTTGATGAATTTATTTTCAGTGAGTGCATTTTGCAATATTCCACAAGGTTTGCTAAATCTGAATCTATCAAAGTCATAGCTTCATTTACATTGTTATGCGAAAAACTAAAGTATATTTGGGTATCATCGGCATACATATGAAATTTACAATGGTTTAGACTTGAATTAATATTACAGGTGTATATTGAAAATAATAGAGGTCCTAATATAGAACCTTGTGGAACGCCTTGTTCTACTTCTAAAGAGTTAGATAATTCTCTTTGATATTTTACCATTTGTGATCTATTAAAAAGATAGTTTTCTATTAATTGATAGCTTTGATATCAAAGCCAATAAAAGACAAGATGGATAATAAAATTTTGTGATTTATGGTATCAAAAGCTTTTGAAAAATCTAAGAGAATCAGTGCAGTTAAGTTTTTATCATCTGTAGCTTTAAATATATCATCTGTCATGTCTAGAAGTGTGGTGTTGCAACTATATCCGGATCGAAAACCAGACTGTGTTTCAGGTAAAATATTATATCGTTTTAAAAAATCTTTAATTTGTTTTTCCATAACTCTTTCTAAAATCTTAGACATAGTGCACAATATGCTTATGGGACGAAGGTCTTTTAATTCATTAGGAATTTTTATTTTGGGCGGTGGTGTAACCATAGCTTTTTTCCATAAATCAGGAAAAACGCTATTTTTTAAACAAAAATTTATAATATGAGTAATGTACGGTACTAAATGAGGACAACATAATTTTAAAAGTTTGATATTAATATTATCATACCCAGTAGCATTAGTTTTAATATTATTTATAATTTTATCAACCTCAAATTCAGTTACTTCTTTAAACTTAAATGGTTCCATAAAATTTGTTTTTTTATTATTTAGATAGTAATTATGAAGATCAGCATCAACTGAAAAATTATTATCGGTACATGAATCCACAAAAAAATTATTAATTTTGTTTACATCTAGTAAACTATCAGGAATAGTATTGTTTCTATTTTTGTTTATTATTTTCATTTTATAAATGTTTTTCCAGATTTCACCCGACTTTCTACAGCTTGAAATTTGATATGCTAAGTATGCCTTCTTTTCCCTTCTTATAGTACTTGTAACTAAATTTTTTAGTGATTTATAATAGTCCCAATGTCCGTTATTTTTAGTTTGTTTGTATTTTATAAGAGCTTTTTCTTTAAGTTTTATCATAAATTTAATATTATCCGTTATCCATGGTTTTTTTTCTTTAGATGTCCTAAATTCTTTTACTGGTGCATGCATATCAAATAAAATATTTAAATTTTCGTTAATAAAATGTACTTTATCATTAATATTTTCCATGTCAAATATGAGAAACCAAGGTATTGCATACAAATCTCTTAAAAATATATCATAATTAAACAAAGAAAAATCTCTACCAAGACTAACATTTAGGGGTTTATTTGCATTACCTACAGAAATGGTACAATAAATTAAATTATGGTCTGATATATCACAGTCTATAACGTCCTTACTTAATATCTTACTATTATCTGAAACTAAGAATAGATCTAACAATGATAATGAAGACCTAGATATCCGCGTTGGTTTATCAATAATTTGAGTAAGGCCTAACGTGTCCATGAGATTATTAAATTTTTTAACATTATCATCACCATCATTTAACATATTTATGTTAAAATCACCCATACATATTATTTCATCACACATAGGTACCAAAATAGATATTACTTCTTCAAACATATTTAAAAACATAGAAATATTAAGACTGGGTGGTTTATAAATGGTACCGATCGATATTTTTTTTTTACCAACATTGACGCAAACCCACACTTGTTCAAGATTAATTTGTTCTAAATTAATCACATTATAGTGAATGGTATGTTTGATATACATAACCCACTCCACCTCCCCTTGTTTGGCGATCTTTCCTCACAAAATTATAACCTTCTATTTGGACGACATCTTCATGTACATTATTTGATAACCAAGTTTCACTGACACTCAAAACTTCAGTATTCATTTCGTCTACAATATTTTTCAATTCATTCAATTTTGGTAATAGTGATCTAACATTTAAATGACTTAACTTAAGTATATTACTCATTGTAAAAGATTTATAGATAAAATAGACAAAATTTGAAGTGCAAAAATTATTAAATTAAATTATGAATTTTATTGAAATTGAATTAGAAAAACAATGAAACATTATAATAAACAATGCATGGTCAATGTAAGATACTAAATATTTATGATCATCAATAGCCAATATTAAAAACAACAACTCGTAGGTTAATCTGTAGATAGAAAGAACATTATTATAATAATAACTCCAATATCAATAGTACCAGGATTTGTTACTTATTATTAAACAAAAAAAAACAACAATATAAAATCTCTGAAAGATTATTATTTCACAGAAGAGCAAAACAATGCTTTGTAACTAATAGAAACTATTTTTTTAAGATAGCAATAGTAAACTAATATTAGCACCGAAATTAAAGCTAAATAAATACAAAAAAATAAGTATTTTAAATTAACGGAGGGAATCAAATATCCCCTTTAAACGTTATTCACTAATTTATTTTTTGAAATAAGTATAAAATAATAAAAAAAAAGAGGAATAAGAAAATATTAAATGATTGTTAACAAACAAAGATAAGTAATGAAAATAAATTAATCTTTCTATATCTAAGGTAGGGAAATAATTATTTCTATCAGTAGGAAAATATTATATACAATTATTCAAATTATTCTTTTGCAAAAATTGAATAGCAGATTTATAACAAAAATGTGTTCACAAAAATGAGAGTAACAGCCAATATATTATTGTATAAAAGTATAGGTATCAAAATCAAATAAAAAACAACCTTGTCAATTGTCAGCTGTTTGATTGTTATTATTACCGCCAATATAGTCTAAATCGGATAGCAAGTTAATTTTGTGTTTTCTACCATTAAAAAAATATAAACACAGTACCTTTATATGTCCATGTATTTTTTTTGCCCACTTTCACAATAGCACTATTAAGAACCTGTAGACGCATTTTCGTAATATCGTCTCGCACTACTATCCCACTATTTTTCAACTTCTTTTTATTGCCATACACCAACTCCTTAAAAACACTGTTGTAAAATTCCACAACCACCGACCTTTGTTTTTCATCTTCTTTTTGTACACCGGTACGATAACATTCTCGAATGGAATCCTCCTTAATATTTAAATTCATTTTATTACTGAAAATATTTAATACCTTTTTCGTAATATTTTCGTTTCTTTCCTCAGATATGCCAAACATTCTTATCGAATATTTTTTAGAATTTTGCTCCAATCTATCAATTTCTAGTTGAAGTTTTTCATTATCATTCTTTACCTTACATAACTCTTCACGAATACCAGATAATTCATTTTCTATCATTTCCCCAATTTTTTCACTTATGACTTCCACTACATTATTGGCGAGTTTTTTAAAAATTTTTGATCACTGATCAATGCACTTGTTATACTTAGAAGTTTTTCCTTCATTTCTTTTTTCTCCTGGGCCTTAGACATTTTTTCTCTCTATTATTTAATGTAGTTAAATATAGATATGGTTTGCACATATATAGTGATTGTCGGCGCCAATAAGTGTCTCATAGCAATTTTTGAAAATATTGTTAAACAAGAGGCTATTAAATGGTCTTTCAACCTTCCCTCGGCACGACATTTTGGTGGGTTGTGGGAGGCCGGCGTACAGTCAGTGAAAACGCATTTATCTGGTCATAGGTGAACAAATATTAACATATGAGGAATTTTATATAGTGTTAACTCAAATTGAAGCCATTCTTAATTCTCGCCCTCTTTCTCCGCTAAGCTCTGACTCTAACGATTTCTCAGCATTACCACCAGGTCATTTTTTGACACTGAAACCTCTAACCACATTGCCAGATCCTGATTTGAATAATATAAAGGTTAATCAGCTGACACGATGGCAATTGTTACAACGCCTTCACCAGGATTTTTGGGCCCGCTGTCACAGAGAATATTTACATACTCTTCACCAGAGGAGCAAATGGACTGATTCCTCTACTCCCGTCATACCATCACTATGGTGCTAATTAAAAATGATTTCTTGCCATCTTTGAGGTGGAACTTGGGTCGTGTTATTAAAATACATCCTGGTAAAGACGGTGTAACACGAGTGGTTACAGTGAAAACATCTCACTGAGTCTTCCAACGACCGTTGGGCGAAAATTGGGCAAAGGACAAAGCTTTGTCCTTTGCCCAATTTTCGCTCGGTTTAAAATACACTTCTAAAGGTCGGCGGAATGTTCAGGATTCCCTAACTTTTATAATATTTTTGTTTCTTTTATTTACCTATATTTAATTATTATTGTTATTATTATTTATATATATATATATATATATATATATATATATATATATATATATATATAAACATATCTCCTACCATGAAATAGGTTCCAATTATTTATTTATTTTTATTCTTTTTAACGCGTTTTCTGTTTTTACTCGGTTCGCAAAAACCTACGACTTGGCTACGTGAAAGGAGCGAAATGGGAATTCTACAGTTTAATTTTGAACTTTTACACATGTAGTTGCGCTCATATTTTCGCTCTAATTATTAAAACTTCTCAGGGGTGAAAAGTGTATATTTTCATTCCCAATACTGTGTATAAAGTGTGTTCGGCCTAGGCAATAGAATATTAATACAGACAATACAGTATACAGTCCACTACAATTTTCTACAAGAAAAACGAAACAGGCCCGCTACATCGAGCCGATAACAAAGGTAGGAAGCGTTACCGAGTCCGAAATCATTTTATTTCTTATTATTAATATTTTTTTTACTCATTATCTCACAAATAGTACTTACAGTTTTAAAATTTTAAAGCGAACTTCACACCGGCATCGGCACTACAAGCATAAATGCTACTCGTAATATCGAAACTTTTACCACTATTTTTAAATTATTTAGTACCCTCTAAATGTGTAAAAAACAGAGATGCTAATTGTTATAACAAAGTTATTAATAATCTTTGTAGTGCCAGCTTCACATCAGCATTAAAACTTTGGTGCTTATTACAAAACCATTATTTAGTACAATAGCACCCTTTAAATATTTGAAAAAAACAGAGGTGATAATTATGTTTACGAAGTTATTAACGATGTTATTTATTGATGTTCATTTTCTTGTTTCTTGTCGTTCGACACATTAGTGGGTTATCAAACTATTAGACCCATGGCACAGCACTAAATTAATCAGTAGCAGTATTAGTTACATAAGCTATATCGCCGTCTCTTAATTTAGCATATAATATAGGATCTCTAACTGATGTTTGTTGGAAGGTCAAGGTCTTATAAGATGTTTGTTTTGCAGCATTAATTTAATGGAATATTCTCTTAAAATAGTTATTTATATATCAAGGCATTAAAGTTCAAGTTTTTATAATGGATGTGGAGTTTAGGTGCCGAGGCCTGTAGGGCAGAGGCAAATAAACTTAATAAACCACATGAGTGATAAAAATGAACTTTAATGCCGAGGTGCATATTAAGTTTTTTCCAGAAACTATGAAATTAAGATTAATTAATTCTATTTTTTAAATAATTTTAAGTGATATTAAGAAATGTTACAATTATTTAAAATTTTAAGTGACAGTGACCAGTGACATTAAGAAATGTCAATTATTTTTAAATGTCAAATCGGAATAATTTTTTGTTATTTTTATTACAACAGAATTATTATCACAAGCAGTGAAAAATTAATGTTTACGTTTACCTGTCACCTCTACCAACTACAAAAATCGTACAATAATGGATTACTTTAATGACTATTTCTAGCACTTTAATGATGATTTTGAGGTACTTTAATGCCGATTTTTAAAAAAATTAATTGATTCAGTTATTTTTATATAATAGTGGAAATGTGTAAAATATATTAGGTATTCAAAATATACACTATACGACATACGACAGAAGAAGAATCGATGAATATTTACAAAACTGTGTAATATAGGTACCTGTGTAATTTACTGAAAAATAGTATGTGTTCCAGTGTTCCTCGTAGGAAAATCACATTCCTCGACTCCGTGTTGCTTCACGGTCATCCGGGAATGTAAGGCTTTTCATACTACTATAAGGTACACATTACACAACATACTATTTTGTAAGAAAAATTCGATTTCAATGACATTACCTTGGCTTGTCAGCTTGTGGTTTGTTACTGTCTACAGCACGGCAGAAATATTAGCCATTAGGTCATTTAGTTGATAATATCGTTTAATAAACTGATTCCTTGGTTAAATACGTTATCAGGCAACGAGCAACGAGGAGGTATGAGCATTATTTATGCCCAGAAATGATGTAAGTAGATAAAAATAAATAAATAAATGTATTATTTATATTTTACAACCTTCTAATATAAACCGTCTCTATCAGAACTACCTGACTCATCACCAGAATCAGAAAAACTGGAGGGTAGACCAGTGCCATGCACTTAAAAAAGAGATTAAACCTGTTCCTGTTCCTGTGGTCAAATAACCATCAAAATGTTAATCTATCTTGATAATCAAATCGAGGAATAAACGTGCAACACCTTTCAATATTTTGGGTATGAGCTACGGTCTGGATCAACAAACTCAACATTTTTGGAATAATTAACTGTTTTATGCTGAGAACTTTTGTCGGTCAAACAATCATAAGCTTTCCCAACAATCACACATTATATAGTGGTAGTAACTACTTACTTCCTAGTGAATTCGAGCAGAGAGCGTCATATTTAAAGGTTCGCACTTTCCTTATCTGTATAACTTATTAAATACATTCGATATTATCTTATTACCTCGTTGATGTTCTGGTTTTTCTATTCTTCAAAATTGACTTCTACCATTGAGTAAAAAATAATAGAGAGTTGCAACAGTCAAGGTTTCGAGATTTTAGTATTGTATTTCTTTGCCAATAACTTCATGATTGTCATCAATTTTTAGTGCTACGGGAAGGTATTTGTAATGTGACTGTATAGCCCTTAAAATTGAAGACAATCATGAAGCTATTGGTGAAAAAATACAACACTAAAATCTCGAAACCTTGACAGTTGCGCCTCTTTATTATTTTTACTCAATGCTTCCACATACATACGACCAGAAAACCATAAGGTCTCTGTAAATACCATTCAGTAATCACATGGCCCTCACTTTGAAATTGCTGAGAGCGGATTTATTTGTACTGAGAAGTTTTCTAAAGCAATTAATTTTATCGTGCATTTCATACAACTGATTATAAATTTTATAAATTACTTAAATATCTTCCTTAATATTCTTCCGTTCATTTATGTACTTAGTACGAGTATAATATAAAAAGGATATGTGGACAAAATATGTAGACAAGATAAATCTGCCGAAATAGGTATGTACTAACTGTGCTATGTTGGTAAAATTAATAGAAAGACATATTTCATGCTCACATTGGGATCACAATGACAACAATGATAACCTCTAGTGAAAAAAAAACTGCAGTCTTTATCTTGTAAAGTAATACAATAGATATGTAATAATTTTTTCAGGATCAAATTTTTTACATTTGCATCTTTAAATTAGTAGACAATTGTTTTTAAAATTACTTATCTTCTTCAACTTCAACAATTTTTTCGGCGATAGCAACTTCCTCGGAAGTAGTTAGCTCATTGTTATTTTCTGGAAGAATCTCTAATTTAACGGATACGTGATCTCCAGATTCGATTCCTTCTTCGTCATTCCACTTTGAAGCAATTGCTTTCAGGGGCTTCAAAATTGTCATACTTTGTTTAATTTTCAATAGCTCCAAATTACATTTACTTTCTACATCATATAACCACTGCTTATAATTACTCTTTTTAACTATGTTCTCCATATTCTTAGTAGCACTTGTGAATAACACAAAATCTTTAAACATTTGCAATTTCGTTCTATAATCTTCAGTGCTCATGACTGCAAATTTATCTCCTGATTCTTGTTTATTTTTTTCCCTTAACTGCCGTTCTATCGCTACAGTTTCTTGTAATTCTTTGTACCATAATTGTTTTTCATTTATTATTTGATCCTTTAAGGTTTCAGTTATGGCCTTTAGTGCTATAAGCCTTTCCCGAAGTTGAGTGTACCGTAATTGAACCTCATTGAGTATTGGTTCTAATGTATTGTCATCTTCAACTTCGTCACACAATGTTTTTGACTGCAATTCATCCAAATTTAAATATGTTTCTATCGTATCTTGCATAGCTGCTATTATTCGGAAACAAAATTAAAAAAATCTAAATTTAGTTACGTTTATGTGACATTGACACAAAAAACTATTCAAATAATGATTTTTAAATAAATTAAGAAATTTGAGGTTATATATGAAATCCAAATACATTCCAACCCACGATACACATCTTATACCATGATTCCAACCTATAAAAAACTTTTACATTGTTTAGTGAGTATGAGGATATTAAGACAAGAAAGGCCACTACCGTTCACTATCCATACGTATCAGAAAATAACAAATAACAGTAGGTATTAGCATTGTTTATAAATACTTTATAAACAATGGTATTAGTGAAAAAATAAGATTGTTAGTAATTGGAACTTAATTGAAGAGGTTACAAAATTATCAAGACATAAATAAGGTGTAGTGCATTAGCCATTATTTTATTGACTACAAATAAGCTAGTCCGAGTCCGTCCTTGTTATACTCCTTTGCTTTCCTCTCATTTAATATACAATAAGTCGAATGAGTACCCAAGGAATCAAAAAAATATATATAGTCGCGGCTAAATTACTCTGCGTTAAAGGATTTTGTAATTGTCTACCTTGTTGACATAAAGGGTGTTCCAGTAGAAGGTATCAGAAATCTTTTGGATTCCAAAATTATGAAAGGGGTACTAATTTTGAGTAAAAGAGATATAAAAAAAATTCACCTTAAACACCCTGTATCTCTCTAACGAGTGGCTGAAACGGTCTATTTTGATGTCTAGTGTCTTTAGTTGTTTTCTTTTTGCCTATTAGTTTTGAGACACGCCAATATAATTCTGAATCAATTATTGTGTAATAACATTCAGTTAATTAATAGTTTATAAAAGTTATGTAATATGTCATGAAACTCCAAGCCATATTCTTTTTTCCTTTTATTTTAGTTTGAAACTTGAATAACCTGTACAATCTGATCCTAGATTTTATTGTCAATAGGTACACGATTTTGATGTCGCTATTGATTGAAGCGAAAGTAAACATAATTTTGCTTTTTTAAAAATTAGTCCGTATTTTTATTATCAACCTATTTTGCTTTTAGTAGTATCGTATTTTAAAAATTACATCTAGTCAGACTTTTGAACTTTTGTCAAACAATAATTTGAACAGATGTGAAATAAACTTGAATTAATGTCTCCGAAATTTTGAACATTTTTGATTTTATGTGTAAAACTCTTATTATTTCGTTTTGATTTTAAAATTTGTTACAAGCACTGTCAGACAGTAACATTAGGTTTATTTGAATCCTTTTACTTTCTCGTTTGTGCAGAAATAAAATATTCATGTAAACAAACAAATCACTTTTGTAAATAAAACCTATACAATTAATTAACTTAAAAACAGCATGGTCAGAAATAATCAAGTTTGACGGTACTAATTCAAAACTATCCTTGACAAGTATGCAAATCCGATTTTTTTTAATTACAAGATTCCTAGTCTTCGGTAAACAAAAATTTGTGAATTAGTGATTTGTAAAAAAGTTCATTAAATTCGAGATTAAATCCTTTAAATCTGTCTTGCATTTTTGTTAAAAGTTTTTTTAACATTGGAAATGTTTTTGTTTTCGTATAGGGGGTTGAAAATCAGTTTCATGTTGCATAAAATGAAGCATGACTTATAGAAACAGTGGCGACAACAGAGTGACCAATTGTTGATTGGTTGTCTAAATCGCGTGGTACCGGCAGTCATGTTATTATTTTTTTATAGGCGTCTTCTTGTCCAGAAAATCCCAACGGCTATATCTCGTTGCGATTCTTTGAATATTTAAAAAGTTATTAGCGTTTCAATACCCCATGTCGAAGAGTTTTGTAAATTTTGCGAAATTAAAAAGGCCGAATGCGCGCGCAGATCCCTCCAAATTTCATACCCGTGCAGGACTTGTCAAAACTTTAAAATTTTTCGTTAACGTCACAATGTCACTTTTTAGTTAGGATCTGCTGACCTCAAAATCGCAGCTGGACCGCATAATTCACGATGTACTTTCAAGTTGGACTTTCGAGCTTGGATTTATTGCCAGAACGGCGGCCCGGCGGCCTGCTTTCGTTTGGAAATAAGGTTTAAAATTTTCGTGTTTTCGCAAAATTCGCCAAAAAATCCATAGTGCGTCCGATAGATTACACCTTATAGTCGATCCAGCGAAATTTAATGATTTCTTAATATCGGTCCTAGGACGGAACCGATTACAGTTTCGGACCCGGGACGACTTCAGGACCCCGAAACAATTTTCTGTTTCTCGATAGTGCCTTTCCTTCACTTTGACATTTAATTGTATTGAGTATTGTATCCAAGTAAGAAACTGCATGTCTCGAGAGCAGGATTAAACAAATGTTTTTAGTTTCCTAGTAGGGGGTCGAAAATCAGTTTCATTGCAAAATGACGTAACGCGTGAGATTTCAGCGGTTTCAGAACAATAGACGTCAAAATTACACTTTTTCGTTCACTCCCATTGAGCCTAAAATCAGAGCGTGACCGTGTAATATTCACAATGTAGTTCTAAGTTCGACCCTCTACCTTAGATTTATTACCAAAACAGTCTCTCGGAAATTCGTTTGGAAATAGTATTTGAAGTTTTCCTGTTTTTGTAATTTTTTCAATTTTGTCAATGACTTGTAATATGACAAATCATAGGTTAACATGAGGTAGATTAAGCAAAAGTAAACAAAAAAATGTATCGCTTCATTAGAAAAGTCACGCCCAACAATCTCTAAGATAACTTAACATCGAGAAACACGTCGAACAGCTTATTTTCTTTTGTCCCGTCGAAATATGTATAGCCTAAAACCATATGTAACTTAAAATTTTGTCGTTTTTCGCAATTTACAAAGATAGCGTGATTTGAAGCAAAATAAAATATATGTACAACTCCTCTCTCAATGCCTGATCCAATGGTATGTCACACGGTTACAGTAGATGCAAAATGTACCGAAATTAAACAGATAAGCAAGAAAATTGCGAAATCTTTGTAACTCTATACTTATTATTTATGTAATTTGAAGGTGTATTTTTATTGCATCCACATTTGTACGACGTATGTTAACTACGTGAAAACCAAAATTAGGCAAAATTCAGTAATCGTAGCCCTCCCTCAAGAAAAATTTTTGTCAAATGATATAATCGAAATCCGATTAATTTCAATGTTGCCACAAATACTTTAAAACAAAGGATTGTTTGTAAAACAAGCTGTAGATGATGTAGATTCGCCTATTGTTAAAATATCAATTGAAATATTAAATAATAGACGAACATTTGTACTTAGTTGATGAGGACGTTAATCTCCTTGTTCTATTAATCGCTTTAACTCCAGAAGAGAAAGATTTTTCATAAGGCCAGGAACAGGAAAAATTATATGGAAAATATTTTCTTCGTCAGAAATCCAGAAATGACAAGAACATATAAAAATAGTTATTTACATTACTAGATGCGAAAGGTTACTTTAAGGTGTGAGGTGATTTTTGAATGGTCGAGGCGAAGCCGAGACCTTTCAAAAAACATCGAATACTTAAAAGGGCTTTTGCATCGTGAAATGTATTATATTTTTTCTACTATACCGAAAAAAATTATGGGATTTACTTAAAACTAATTATTTCATGAAATTAATTGACGTTTTTAATAAATTTTATAGTTTAGGAGTCTGTCTATGAAAATTGTTTCCATGGCAACGAAATATTACACATTTTAATTTCTGGTGGTTTCAAACTAAAATAAACAAATACATATGTTTTGTGGCGATATAAATGGGAATATTGCTTGTGCCTTGTTTTACCCCAAGAAATCCAAAGCAAGGTATATGCAAACTTATGAAGCGTTTTTAAAATGGAGGTAGGTAGGTAGGTACTACGTGCCGACAAAAATGTTGGCGTACTTCCTAGAATGACCTTTCTTTATTAATACAAAATTGTTTAGTTGTATTAATTTGTTCAAATAGAACGAATTAATTTCGTTTAAAATTTGTTTTCTACTTTTCTGTCCTGGCCGCATAAGTTTTACTTTCGTAGATAGCAACGCCTTAGCAACCAGGTAACTCGAATGTTTAATTTCGTTATCGCGCATGTTGCTAGGGTTACAAAGTTCATTAATATAGACGGTAGTAGAAAAATACAATTTTACTGACTCATGCCTTCAGTGGTTATGATACCACGTCTAGAATATTTAAGAAGGAAAAATTAAAAGTCATCAAACTTCTTCAGAAAGAAATGCAGTTGGTTAATGTAGTAAGAACTTTCAATGGCAAGAATTTAACCCCCTCACAAGTAAAACAGGCTGGTGAAATTCTTTTCCTACTTGTATACGGTGCAAGGAAAATCACAAATGTCTCACTCAACTCATACAGATTTAATCATTTCAAAAAATCGCTGCACGAACAAAAATCAAAGTTGGAAATATTGCCACCAACTTCAGAGGCAGTCGCTTAATATTCATTACGAGTATTCTACAAAATTCAGAAATGGCTTGGCAATGAAAAAAATCCACAACAGTGGGGATAGAAGAAAATTAACGGCTCCTTACAACCTGTGACAACACTTTTTGTGCCAACAGCAGAATTAATATTGCAGCTTATCTCCTGCAACCGCAACAGAAAAGCAGGTTGAAGATGCTTACAAATTTACGGAAATTGTCAGGGAGTACGATCTCTAAATTCATACATGGATAAAATTATTTATTTATATGCCATCGATTCCGATCTTCTTTAGATACAAAGTGTGTTTCATTCAATATAAATATAAAATTTTAAACAACTCGATAATCCTCACTTGTACAATGATTATGCACAGGGTGTTTCCTATAAAATTATACCCCCCTTTATTTCGGTCAATAACCACCGATTTTAATTTTTCAAAAACCGGTCTAACACAGAATTTTCCATATATTTTGAAGATGCTATTACTTTTTTTCCTACTTCAACTGTATACGAGGGGCAGAAAAAAGTATGGTTTTTTTAAATGGAACACCCTATATATTTTTACATATTTGGATTCGCCTCGTCCTTCTGATTACAAATATACATGACACTTATATATTTGCTATAAAAATGGCGTAAATAATTGAATTTAAACTTGGGGCGTTTCCTTAAAAACTATACCCCTATATTATTTCGGTCAATTATTTACGGATCAAAATTTTCAAAACCTACACATGGAATTTTTCGTAGATTTCATATATGCTATTACTTTTTTTCTTCCTTCAACGGTATACGAGGGGTGGAAAAAAGTATGTTTTTTTTATGGAATGCCCTGTATTTTTTTACATATATAAGTATTATATATATATTTATAATCAGAAAGGTAGGGTGGATCTAAATATGTAAAAAAATACAGGGCATTCCATAAAAAAAACATACTTTTTTCCACCCCTCGTATACCGTTGAAGGGAGAAAAAAAGTAATAGCATATAGGAAATCTACGAAAAATTCTGTGTAGGTTTTGAAAATATTGAATCGTTAATAATTGACCGAAATAAGGGGGGGGGGGTATAGTTTTGAAGGAAACGCCCTAAATTTAAATTCAATTATTTACGCCATTTTTATAGCAAATATATAAGTGTCATATATATTTGTAATCAGAAGGACGAGGCGAATCCAAATATATAAAAATATATAGGGTGTTCCATTTAAAAAAACCATACTTCTTTCTGCCCCTCGTATACGGTTGAAGTAGGAAAAAAGTAATAGCATATTCAAAATCTGCAGAAAATTCTGTGTTAGACCGGTTTTTGAAAAATTAAAATCGGTGGTAATTGACCGAAATAAGGGGGGGTATAGTTTTATAGGAAACACCCTGTACTTTCTCATTTTGCAGAATATACTCACAGATAAACAAGCAAAAAATGAAGGAAACAAACGAAAAATTGGAAAAAAAATTTAATAAAAAAGTCAAAAATTAATATTTCTCCATAAATGAAAATATTCTAATTTTTTTAAAATTTCTCATGGTTCAATTGCCAATTTTTATTATGCATGTAAAAAACCTAGTTCATCCCACGATTTTTCAAGTAGGCAGCTCCGACACACCCATTACGGTTCGGGACTCTTTAAGTTTCTTGAAACATAGGTATGTATTTTTAAACGTATATCGTATATGTCAAGTTTCAACGAATTCACTAAGTTCTTGTTCAGTTTGGACACTTTTCCTGTACTATTAGCTGCGTTTAATAGTTTGCGATTAATCGATATCGGTATTTGTAATTGTTAGGAATCACTTTTCATCTTCATGAAATTATTTTAAATTATTTTAGTTTTAACATTAAAAATGTTTGTTAGTGAAAAAAATTTATATAATACCATTTTAGTTTTCATTATGAGAATGTTTTTGTTAATAAAATAACTTTTTATTTTAATTTCCTAAGAAAACTACTGATAATAAGATTTTAATTTTTGAAAACTATTTACTACTTTGCAATAAATTTTCATTTTTATCACATCCGAAATATCACAAAATTTGCGTTCTACTTCGTCATTTACAGTCTCCTCCGGTTGCATCTTTGCGAAGGACTGTGAATTTTTTGTATCCTTTTCTAAATTTATATATAGTTGAGTTTGATATTATTTCATATCTGGAATATTTTTCATTTGAGCAGCATTATTTGAGTAGAAGTTTGGTAGTAGCATAGCCTTCTACAGTTCAAGCCATGAAGTTTGAGATCTGGCAACGCGACAGGTAGACCACTCTGGTCGTGTTGTTTACCAGCGGTGTTTGTTTAGTAATTACTTTTTAGACTTTGTACTGTTTGTACTTTAGTACTGTGTTATTAAGAATTATTATTAATAATTCATTAACTTCGCTTATTTGAAGTTTTTAAACTGGACAAAGGTAAGAAAGCATTATATACGGTAATTTAGTGAAAGCGTCATCTGACAGATAATGGATGCAAACAATGTTTTTCTCCTACCATAATGGAAAGTACACACTTTCCTCCCTCATATGAGGGAGGAAAATGCCACTTTTCCTCCCTAGGGAGGAAAGTATTTTCTTCCCTAGGGAGGAAAGTATTTTCCTCCCTCATAGACGTAAATACCAGTGCAAAGTTCGCTGGACCAGGTCGGAACATCCTGTATATCGTACATAATCATAATATTTTTATACAGATATTACTAATAAAGATGCACACCAAATTTCACTTTAGTATTAACAAAACCAACCTAAATATATAATTAATAAAAATGAGTTTAATTAAAAATACTTTAGCATGCTATGATTCGCTGACAGCTGTCACGTTAAACGCGCAACAATTAGACACAAGGTCCAAAGTAGCTGTTTCAAACTGTTATTTGTTTGTTAAAATTAATTTTCAAAAAAATGGAAAGTGATTCAAGTGATTCTGAGTTTAGAAATACTCCACCTGAAATTTTGGAAGAAGCGAACACTGCATCATTGAACTTACTGCCACAAAAATCTAAAAGTAGATATGAAAAAGAGTATATGCAATACAAAGAATGGGCCCAAGAGAAGGAAGTAAGAAATCATTCACATAGCATTCTTATAATAATAATAATGTCGAGAATAATGTAGTTAGTGAAAATATTTCACATACTGACGCAATTGCTTCACTTTCTTCTTTGCATGGTGTCCTCATAAGTGCTCAGAATTGCGCATTAAATATAAATATAACGAATAATTCCAACATAAAAATAATTTATTTAAGATATATTTAAGGATTTGTTTTTATGTCTACTCAATAAATAGTTTCAATAAAATCAAATAATTGATCTATTTACATATATGTATCAGTTAATTATACAGGTAGGAGAAAAAATCATATGTATTACACGGGATTAAAGTGCTTTTTCCTCCCTTGGTGATCACTGCCCGACGCGAAGCGGAACTTCACCCACGGGAGGAAAAGTGGCACTTTCCTACCTTGTGATACAAATAGCTATTAAAGTTAGGAAAAGTGATAATTTAATTAAACAAAAATATTTAAGCACTAAAAAGGTATGTATATATGATTGACTTACCAGTATTTTATAACCTGGTATAAATATAACATAATATAATAATGATATAGACTTATAAAACAAAAATAAAATTGTATTGTACACCTTGCAAATTGTTATTTATAAATGAATACAGTTTATTTGACAAATGTTACAAAATTACACGTTTCTATCAGTGGATGTTATAAATTGTTTGCATCCAATTCTTTGACATTACATATGATCATGACGCGCACTAAATATGCGTTTATTTTTTATATTGTAGATGCCTCGACATTGCTGTATACTATGCAAGTACTTTAAAAACTAAATCCTCAAATAGTACTTATTCCTTTCCCAAAGGATCCAGTGCTGATATAAATTGGCTTAGAGCTATACACACGGAGGACTACTGCATTAGTAAAAATTCAGCTATTTGCAGTTTGCACTTTGAAGGCAGAGACGTTACAACCATGGAGCTTTATAAAGATAGGTAATACGCACGAGGCTAACTAACATATCTCAAGCGAATGTGGTAATAAATCCCAAAAAAGAAAAGGAAGAGAAATAACATATCCTCGTTTAAATGAGGATGCAGTTCTTCACATATTTTCCAATCAACCGAAGTACCATCTTTCTACAACTAAGCCAGTGTCTCGACGTAATCCTGAAGAAAGAAGACAAGATGCTAAAGGCAAAATAATGATATTGACCAGTTTCTTGCCGATGACATCATATCAAGCTTTGAATATTTTGTGCAGGCTGTGCCAAAAAAATAATGCTTCATTAAGTGGAATTACAAGTGTGTGTGAACAATGTCTTGTATTTTTACATTTTAAATATTGACTACGACTGAAGAATCTGATACTGATAGTATAGCGAAGTAAAAGTAGTTTCAAGTATTAGCGTAAATCAAAGTTTTAATGTTAGTGTTTTTGTAAATAGTCATGAATTGCCATCAAGCAATTTAGAGTGGATTTTACCCTATTAAGTGTATATTCTAGAATTATATATTTGTAAATTATTCATTTTGGCGAAATAAATTTATAGCACAAGTTTTGGGATCTTTATTCTTTATTTCCTAAACAAAACCCTTAAATCAGTGCATGAAAGTAAGGGATGGCTGAATTACAAACAGGACTACCATTGACAGGAAATGCGATGTTGCCTTTGTTACTTCATGGCTTGGAACTGTAGATGGCTATGGTAGTAGAAAACAAAACACGTCATCAGCAATAGTCTTAGGCCCCGAACATGTAGGGGCTGTGATAAAAGCTATAAGAACGTTGATAAAAGCGATGATAAAAGCTACTAAAAATTATCCTTCCTCGATATGTTTATGTTGGAGCTCTGATAACAGTGTGGCTTTAGCTTTGCTTTAATAAAATTGCCAGTTGCAATTGATCGACGTGGAAGTCAAATTGAGTGATTCTGAAAAAGAAATATTACGTTACTGTCGTTGGCAGGAAGATATGCTTTGTTTTGCAAACCTGTCTAGATTTGATTGAAATTCAATATGGCAAAGCGATTAGAGGATCCAGTTGAAATAGCTGTACTAGAAATTGCTGACATATACAGAGATTTGTGCATTTTGCAATTGGTTGTATATCGAGCTGAGAATTAGGCAAAGCATATCTTCCTGCCAATAACGGTAACATAATATTTCTTCTTCAGAATCGCTCATTTTGACTTCCACGTCGATCAATTGCAACTGTCAATTTTATTAAAGCAATGCTAAAACCACATAGTATCACAGCTCCAACATAAGCATATCGAGGAAGTTTAATTTTTAGTACTTTTTATAACCTAAGGCCGGAAACTTGTTGGGGCTATGATAAACGATGAGAGCGACGGTCATACCACCGAAGCGGCGGAAAATAATACATATGGGTTTGTATGCACAAACTTTCGCTCGTGTGGAATACCTCTATATGGGCCATTCTAAAACTTGTTGTAGAGTATACTATTAAATAATAATAATAATAAAAACTTTAACTTACAAGATATTCGAATCGGCTACTGCCTGATCCGGCAATGCAGGTGCATCTTGCCTCTTACACAAGTTGTTTCCTTGATAAACTCCTAACTTAATAACGCGAAATGTTTGGCATTTATTTGCCGATATCAGCCATCATTGCCACAAAGACGGCTTTGTCTTGCAAACACTAATTTCCTAGTGCCCAATATTTTATCCTCTCGATTCACAACTTCGTTAACTGTTGTGTATTCATCAACTGTATTTTATTATTACCCGATATCTGAAATAGTCAAAAGCCTCGTTTACATTGTGTTATTATCGCGCAGTATAAAACCTAATGTGCCCAATAAAAATTCCTCAGACCACTCAGACTGTATAAATAAACAGGACTGTATAAGGAATGTATCGAGGAAAATATACGTGATCTTATCAACTAAAAATCTTCTCTTTGGATATTAATCATGGTTATATAAATAAAGAGGATAAAGCATTGCTGCAACTTTCTATACAATAAGGCATGAACAACTTATTTAGTGATAGACTGTGAAGTAATGGCTGAATGGGGATTAATTTTGTCAATACCTACGCCTCCATTTGCATAGGCGTAGGCAAAAAAAGAGTCTGTGGTTTTAATACTTTTAAAATAATAGTAATCAAAAAATAAAACTACATTATAAACATAGAATTTTAATAGTAAATTGGGAATATATATATAAATTAGATATTAGGTAAAAACCTCTAATGAAATTTTTGATAATTGATACGTGATTTCTTATTTCAAAGGTTTATGTAGGTACAGCCCTAACAGCTATTGGCACAAAGATCTAAGATACACAAGGAAATAAATAACAATAATAAGCAGATTAAAATTTGTGGTCACGGGTGTTACTCGGCGCACCTCAGAAAAATAGGAGTAGTAGACTCTGATTTATGCGATACATGTAATGGCACTGCAGATTTGGACCATATATTTTTTGGATGTGTTAAACACCAACCTGAAAGCAATATCTTACAAAAAAAAATTAAAATATCAAAAGGTTAACGAACCATATAATCTCTGCCACCTATTAGCGTTAAATAGAACAAATATTTATGATATTATTGTGGAATTTCTCAAAAACACCAAATTAGATAATATTTAGAATAGGTTAGATAGAACCCCTTTGTTTTTCACCCTATTGTCAAATTTCCTTTTTCCGTGGTCGTACTCTTTGTTTGTCTTTATACAATGCCCTGACAGACCCCCGGGTGAGAAGAGTGTCTTCGTGATATCCTAATTCGTATGCAGTATAGGTTAGATTAGTAGATTAGATTAGATTAGTATAGGTTAGAATTCAAGAACTTTGTATCCGGTTGTATCAACAATTGTCGTAATGCCAAAAAAAAAAAATGTGGGTATAGGTAGTACAAGTGTGATATTTTAAAATGTTATTTATTTTTGAACAAAACAATCTTGGTTAACTTCTCACCCTAGCTGCCCTAGCTGTACTTAGACTAGGGTGAGACAGTTTAGAAAGGTTTAGAACATTCATAATGAATTCTTATTTTGAAACTTTACAAACTGAATCCCATAATTTTCTATAATGACATTATTATACAAATGATCACCAAAATAATAAATTTTTTTCTCTCTGGTTTTTGGCCTTACAAACGATGTGTTTGGCCTAATTAAATATTGTTTGGCCTAATTAAATATTGATGTAGGTATTTTCTTAATAGTTTCAGTTACTTATTATGTAATGGCCTTTTAATTGCGCAACCTGTCCTGTTTGTAACTGGCTAACTACAAACAGGACTCGCTGACGTTGTGACACTTTTCGGACGGAAATTCGGGCGCCAGTTCGTTATTTTTAAGTGCAAGGAACAGCACTTGCCTGGCTCACCGGGGTGAGAACGCTTGCAGGGTAGCTAAAACAGTGGAGATACGGTTGTTTTCCAGAGGGTCGAAAGATGATGCCTTGCCTACTGAACTGGACAATTTCTCAAACGGTTTAATTAGAAATACACAACGGAAATAATGACTCGTAAATTTTACCTAGCATACCAATATATTTATTTATAAAGAAAACAATCATGAACAAGTAAGGTAAAACTGAACCGGTTAATGCAGCGATTTACTTTGCTGTCGGTTATGTACAATTTTTGAAACGATCATATGTAAGTTGGCAAACAAGAGTACACGTGGAACTAATTTAATTGCGGCCGGCGGTGGACTCGAAGTGCGAACGGATCGAGATATACCCACCCACGCGAAGAAATTAAACCGCTGAGACTAGCAAGTATGACTCCAACGGGACACCAAAATATCGAAGTGCTATGAATAAGCCACAGAGATTCTTTTTATTTCGGTTTCGGATACTACTTAACAAACGCGGATTCTTACTGCCTCAAATACAGAGCTATGCTAACAAGGAAGTTATTTCCTTCCTTACCGGAAAATAAAGATTTAAATCATACACTGGGGCCACAAACTACCATGAACAGGTTACCGAATTGTTTTGCCTTGTGTATGATAAATCCACGTTTTGAAATACATTCACTGGTGAGTAGGTCTCACCGTCTGAGCAGAACACTATAAGGCTCAACCTTTGAATGTGCGACATAACATTAAATACGAATAAACGAAAAATTTAAACCAAACTCTGATTTAATTAAGTAGTTCTACAAGACGTCGTCGGTGAATTTATTAGCTTTTTCTTGCTGACGCAGGCGGCGGCGCGCTCATACGGTGGGTGAAATCCGGACAGGTGGCTCAAACTAAGAACGCGGTTTACTAAGTCCAAGCGTGTTATGTAACTTGCCATATTCAACCGGGCTAACTGAAGATGGAGGTGCATTGTTTACAATTTTTAAACTATATCGTAAAAAGAACCGGCTTAAAACAGACACGGATTAGTTTTCGTAACTAATGATTTTTACTTCCGGCTTGAACATTGCTTTTTAACAATTCACGGATTTTAGCTATACAGGGGACTATCGAAAACTAATCAATTAATTTACGGCTTGTTTACCAGCTTAGTTTGAAATTCATTGTCACCTTAAACATAACTTAAATACTAACAGAGTTACAGGGTGTACCCAAGTGAATAGAACAGACAATCCTTGACGGAGAAAAATCACTTCATTACCATTTATACTAACGAAAAGTTATTTACTTTATTCGTACTACAAACAACTATTTGTTTTAATGTAAAATCGAAAATATTTTTCAACATCCTGACACATATTTATTGCCAAAAGTGAAGGTGTTGTAAATTTCTTGTATCCTCTCTTTTGTAAAAAATAAAGAGGCACGTAGAACTCCATAACCATTAAGCACTTCTTACATGTTACAACTTACTTAGGAAGCAAAATCGAGAAAAAAAAACGATTTCGCTTAGTGATTTTCTAAATTTCGTATAGTTTTTAAAGAAAAATGTGACGCCCATCCATCTCCCAGAAGGCGCGAGTTATTAGGTTTGGAAGGGAGACATGTCTGACAAATTTGACGAAATAAAAAAAATAGCGAAAACACGAAAACTTCAAACACTATTTCCAAACGAAATATCGCCACCGGACCGCCGTTTTAGCAAGAAATCCAAGGTAGAGGGTCCAACTTAAGTTGCCTTTACACTATTAGATTTTGCATTTGATTTTGTTTTGGACTTGATCAAATGTACAAATTTCAGCGTTTATATTACTCGATTTTACATTTGACTGTATCCGTTTGATTTTTTTTCATTTGACTTTACATTTGATTTTTAAGGAATAGGACGGTATCTAATTCTATTGGATTTTTCATTCGATTTTTATTCAGGAGCATGCGCAGACTAGCGCAGTGTGGTTCCTATTGACAGGTTAGATTGTGGTTGTCAGGTTGAGATTATTTTGTGATTTTCTTTCTGAATTAGTGTTTCGAAGTGACGAGTGAAGTTCTTAAAACCAGCAGGGTCTTCCAATTGTAATTCACTAAATACTAAGCTAGCAGTGCCTCGATTTTCATCCCTGCGTAATAACTATTTCCGAGCCCACCCTTTGCTTCCGCTGTTTACGCTGTCTTGGATTACGCAGTTATCCGTGCAATTGTTGCATTAGTACCGCACACAAGACTTTCTTTACAGAGATATAGCGAACAACTTTTACTTTGTGATCTGATTGCCATTGTGTACAGAGTCTCAAAATTGGTTGGGATTGAGAGGTTACACCCATTTCGAGAGTAACTGGGAAAATACTGACGACACATTCCCGATGACAATTTTCGAGACAAATCGAGCGGTCAAAGGCTCATTTCGATATCTCTTACTGTTTTTGAGATATAAGCCAAAATTTGTATTTTTGTCATTTTGAGAGGGTACCGTAACTTCCTTATTTATGAATATTTTTCCTAACTATAAAAACTTTCTTAGAGCACTTTTTACGTGGATAGAGAATCTGAAAATTTTTTGACTTACAGATTCTCCGCTACGATGTACACTTCATTTTCTTTAAATGAAAACCATAGTTGATTGTGGTATACAAAAATTACATATTTTTGTCTTTCCAAATCGCAATAGATTTATTATTTTTTTATGAGTAATGGAGTACCAAATTTGAATGGTGTTTGTTTATAATCCACAGGTACTCTTAAGATCTGCTAACAAGGTGATGCCAGATCTTGCGTCTTTGCCACCAACAAGAGACTCTGCCAGCAGCATGTATACAGAGTCTTCCTGCAAATACAAATATGGTTGGACAACCAGTGACACCTGAGGCCTGGGGAAGGAAACGAGGCGTGGATGGAACCCTCGAACCTATCATGACCCTGCAGCTTCTGACTCAATATGAAAACCATATTTTGCAAATGTACAACTGGTTGTGGGGTACGATGAGGATGTCGTAAGGCTGGGATAAGATGCACTTAATTCTGTGGCAATTGTGAGGGAGCTGTACGAATAGCTCCCCACCAAAAGACGATGAGTTCGACGAACATGTAGCCGAAGACCTTTGAGTTTTCACAGAAACAATTTGATTTTATTTAGTTTAATGTAAGTATAATATAAATATGGTGTCGGTAATTGTCATAATTTTGTTCATATACACAGCATTTTCTGTAAATTTACTTTTGAAATGCCAATAGAGGTTTTATTTAAATGCCTATGTTTTCTGTACCCTACAACTTTGAAAATATCACTCCTACGAATAAATGAATAGGACCTTCTTTGTAGAAAATTTCTGTTTGCTTTAATTTTGCATATGGATACATTTTCCGTAGGGTTGATAGTTACTGAGATATAAGCAAAAATCGAGGAAAAGTCTCCTTTAACCAGTGCCCCCGCCCCCGCTCGCCCCCATCCTCCAGGACTTTTAGTATGTTGTACTGTAGGTACCAACGAACAACCATAACCATACCAATTTTCGAAACTCTTGGATTTTTTCCCCTCGATTTGTCTAATCAGCAAAATAAGAAAGGAACATCATTTAGTTAGTAGTGGTTGCACTCAGAATTGAAGATAAATTGTATAAATTGTATGTATGTATACTGAATTTACATGCAATGTATTTGTATTTATTAGCTAGTAAAAGTAAAAGAATCATTTGAAATAGTAGATGATGTTACAGATTTTAAAAGATGTCAGAGGTGTTCGTGTTACAGAATTTTAAGTAAATATTTAGATTTTGCAAGATTAAGGTAGATTTATAATAATATGCTCCTATAGATCCGTCAATTAATTTTAAAGAATAATTATTTTACATTAGCAAACGTTCAAACGTTGTTAGATACCGAATGACCGTTCTTTTTATAAAAGAATACATTTTCGCCGCAGCCATAAATTAAATCAGCACGTAAATATTCCTGGCCCCGCAGTATCACTAAAATGAGTATGTGTTTTAGTTATTACCAGTCTGGCAGCAAATTCAAAAGCCCCTAAGGCAAAGACAGAAGAGAATATATAAAAGAGCGGTATATATTTATCTTTACTTGTGGTTGTTATTTTGTGAGGATAACGTATTATTGGAAGAATGAATAAATATTAGTTAATTGTTAATGCAAAAAAGTGCAAGTGCTAATTATTAAGGAATAGGTAGGAATTTATATTTTTAATTAGTAATTTATATTTATATTTTTGTTTATATTTTGTAACATTTTTCTTGTCATTTAAGTCATGTTTTTTATATTTCTGCAAATTTTGTTTTCTAATTTATAAAAAATATATAACCGTACTAACAAACGAATACTTAGTAAACCCGAATATATATTTCTCATTTTACACATTTATTTAAGTTAAATATTTTTAAAATTCGCAAATAATAATGAGAGAAACATGTACGTATATTTTTATATTTAGTCACCTATGGAATACTTCTTTTTACCTTTAAAATATTCTTTATTTTTGGTATATTTTGATGAATTCAGTTATACTGGTCGGAATGGAAAAAATCGTTTTCTTTGCTATTAATTTCGCTAAGTGTAATATATTTTGATACGTGTTCCTGATGCTACCCAGTACATATTTAAAACAAATCACTCCTTTCAATTTCCTACATCAATGATATTAATTTATCAAATAGGTAGTAATTTAAAAAGTTCCAATTTTTAGTTCATCATTTTTAGACTGGTCATAGTTTAGGTAATTCCCTTTACATCTATCACTTTTTAATTAGTTACATCTAACTATATTGTATTCTAGGTATAAAAACTGAATGTATTTAATTATACATTTAAAACTGTTTTAGCGTCACGCAATGGACCCAATAGAAGTTGAATACGTTGGGTTTAAAGACCATTACAATGCAAAAAACCAGCATACTGAAGAATATGATCTGGTAACCGCAACACCACCAACACTAATATACAGAAGAGGTGGACTTATAGACTTTTTTATTAGATTTAGGAAGCCGTTTAACATTCAACGTGATGTTGTGAGAATTAATTTTGAACTTGGTAAGTTGTCTTCAATTTCTATTTCCGTAAAATTAGACATTCTGAAATTATGCGGCCAAACTCTTAGAGAGTGTAGAGGGGCTCAAAACAAAACGAAAATTATGTAAAAACATTTGGTCAATACTGTAAAGGAGTTTATAACCATCCAAAGATGAAGAGAATCAATTTTTTCTGTGCTGTAACCCAAGATGTAACTCAGATTCCAAAAAGGTAGGTATATCAAAATTTAGATGTTACTCTTTATTTAGATTCTCAACCGTGTCCAACATTCGTTTTTGAAAGAACTGCTCAAGGGCGGCGCGTTTGGGGCTTAGGCTAGGTATATTAATAAATATTTTTGAATATGTTAGCGCTACTAAAAGTTTGACCTTAAAATTTGATTTTTCAATCATTATTCAATTCAATTCAATCATAAAACTTTAATTGATTAAAACCTACTATGATAATATTATCCTGGTACACTACTACACTACTTGAAGCCTGAAGTGCAATCAAAATTTAAAATGGATTTTCTCGAAAACGGTGAATCCTATCAAAATGTGAAAGGTATATAATTTTTCTGTAATAGTGCTTGAAAAATCAAATTTGAATATCAAATTTTTAAAAGCGCTAACGGATTCAAAAATATTTATTAATATATCTAACCTAAACCCCAGGCCGCCCTGAGCAGTTATTTCAAAAATGAATATTGGATAATCTAAATAAAAAGTAATATCTAAATTCTGACGTATGTACCTACCTTTTTTGGATTTATAGCATAAATAGTATTTTAAATAACAAGTTTTGAAAACGAATCTTTTCACACGAGAGAGAGACAGTTTGGTGGGACGAGCCAAAGGCGAGGCCCACAAGTCGAATAAGTGTGAAAAGATGTTTTCAAACGTGTTGTTTACAATATTTTTTCTACGACTAGAAAAAAACAAACAATTTGATAAATATTTTTATTTAACAAAACCAATTACATTAAAAATTAAAATTACAAGTCGGTTACTATGAAACTGAATAAGCCTAGCCTACCTAATAAAATACAAATAACAGATGTCCGTTCTGTTTTTGACAGGACTGTGTGAAAAACATGACAGTACTGTGTTTTCGGATTTTTGCACACATCATGTGAAAAATGATAGCTTCGGGTCGTGGTTGCTGTGGGTTTTTTGTAATTTTCGAGGGCAGTCGTAGAAAAAATTGTTTGTCTTCATCTTTGGAAGGTTATAACTCCTTTAATATGCAGTATTGACCAAATGTTTATACATAATTTTCGTTTAGTTTTGAGCCCCTCTATGTATACACGCTAAGAGTTAGGTCGCATAATTTTGGAACACCCTGTATATAAAAGATGCAGTAAGGCATGTGGTCGAGTTTTGACTAATATACTTTATTTAAATATATCAGGATTTACTAGTTACTTAGTTACCAGGTGTCACTAAGAATAGTTTGTTGCACTCTTAACTTTTTTTGAATTGTCTAATGATCAATGTGTTAATATTTAACCATTCAACATTTTACACAGTTTTGATAAATTATTAGATTATATGATAATTAAACATTTTATTATATTTGATATTGTGATGTATGTGTACGTGTAGTGTAATATATTGTATATTTAATAATAATTAATATTACGCATATTATTTTGGTATTTTTATCAAAGAATCTTAATAATTATTGGCACTATATTTGAGATGACGTAATTTATTTCCATTATATAAACCTGTGCACTGTGTATTATCGTTAAGTGAAAGATTTGTAAAGACGCGTAACGTAGTAATATTGCTGGCAGCGAGATATAGATGACGCTTCAGCAGCACTGGTTTAGATATTGCAACGGTTAAAATTGTCACATGTCTTTGTATGGACAACGATGTTACCTCCGCAATGTTTCGAACCACACTGAATTTTAATCTTAATGACATTCTCCGTCCAATGTTGCTGAAGTGCCATCATTATTCACTACCAGAAATATTACGGCGCTGTATCTCTTTATAATTCGTCCACTCAACGATATTATATACTTATACGGTATTTCTGAGGTACAAGCGATAGTTTGTAAGGAAGGAACATCCTGTATGTTGTAGGATTACAGTGCCTCAAAATCAATTTATTTAATTAAAATTTCAAATAAAAATTTTTGCAATAAAATTTTTTTTTGCGAAACTGTTTTTTATTTACTTGTCAATTTCCACTTTATTTTATTGTTCTAATAAAGTGGAAATTGACAAGTAAATAAAAAAGTTTCGCAAAAAAATGTTTTATTGCAAAAATTTTTATTTGGAAATGGATTTTCACGAAGTAACCCAATCATCAATCAACTATTTTAAATAAAATTTATTATTATTGTTATTTATGACACATAGGGCAATTGAAGTTGCGGGAAAAATATCAAAATTAAACATGTAGAAACTTTAGGATAACCTGCAGTTTTGCAATTTAAAAAAAATGTATTGCACTATTATATTACCTACATCAAAGACTAACCGAAATAGAGTGTTTATCTCAGCTAATATTTTTAAAATATGCATTTTGCTTCTTGTCATGCATACACGATTTTACTTTTTTTAGGAACGGCACCGAATCCAGATCTAGGCACTAAACATATACTACTCATTCGTAAAGACAAAAAATACGATATATTTCCCATTGATACATCAAAATGGGGAATGTATGTAGATCCGAGGGAGTTGGGAACAGATCTTATTATTAGAATTCGTGTTCCAGTTACTGCTCCTGTTGGTCTCTGGAAATGTAATATAGTAACAAATATACATGGAATTGGTAAAGTTAAACGAACATTTCATGTAAGTAATATACGTTTATTTATAAACACCTGAACAAAATTATAACAAAAATAAATTAATACTCAGTGAAGTCAGATTCATAATTTAATAATCAAGTGGAGCCAAGATTCGGAACAAATTCGAACAACTGGTTCATTAACTCGTTAATTTGAACACATTTATGGTATTATCTCTATATCTCGGTAAATCCATAATTGTAATGATAAAGACACTACGATTTATTGTATCATTTATTTTTTTAAGGCCGAAGATTTCTATATTATTTTCGATCCATGGAACCCGGACGATGCAGTTTATATGAAAAACGAGGACGAGAGAAATGAATATGTCCTTAACGACATCGGAAAAATTTGGGTTGGCAGTGTCAAAAATTCAAAAGGAAAACAATGGATTTATGGTCAGTTTAATGACACCGCGCTACCAGCAGCGATTTCTCTTTTAGAAAAATCCGGATTACCTCATGCACAAAGAGGGTCTCCTGTTCTGGTAACCAGAGCTTTATCAGGGGTAGTAAGTATTAAAATATAAAACATAACTACTACATAAATGAAGCAAATTGTAAGTCTAAGAAACAAAACTTGCATCAACGGGGGTTGTAGGTATTTTAATATAATTAATAAATTACATCCATTTCAACATCAACGTTGGTGGTAGCAGTTGCATGATCCACATAAAACATTGGTCATTCGCTGTATTTTTATTTAATTTGTTTATATCTACACAGAGTGCTTTCGAACCTCACTTGTAACTTATAGTTACTTATTCTCAAATGGAAGCAATAAAAGTGAAAGGATAAAGCACAGAAATATTGTATTACAGAAACGGCTTTTAGATTTGATGAAACTAGGCAATAATGTATCTGCCAGAAGATCGTATCAACAAACCACAGTGTTCTTGTATATGTATAAGATCCGATCAAAAACTTGTAACGAGAGTTTAGACATGCGATAGGTCTAATATTTCGTTCCTCAATAGATCAATCCGAAATTTGCTGCCCCCCCTGGACCCGGTTTGTTGCACTCCTCCATTTGAATCGCCGGACATATTTTATCTGGTTTCTCTAAGAGTTTGTTACAGAAGCTCAGTATTTTTTTTTCAGAACATTATGTGCCTTCTGAAACCGTCGACATAAATGTTTTATTTATTGCCATCAGTTTCCGAATCCTTTCTAAACGGTGTGGGGGCAATGTCTAATTTATTTGTGTGATGTTGGCACCCAAACCGGCAACCGTCGTCCTTAAAATGGTGTGGTTGTCAATTGAAACACTTCAATTTGAAACATAGCATTCAATTGATTTTGGATAAACTATAAATGTATATACAGTATATACTCTCTTTTAGATTAATGAAATCAATGGAGTTGGTCTATTAGAAGGAAGATGGGATGGAAATTACTCAGGTGGTGAATCTCCACATGCGTGGACTGGATCATCAGCTATTCTAGACCAATATATGGCAACTGGTGAAACTCCGGTTAAATATGGGCAGTGCTGGGTATTCTCTGCAGTTGCAGTAACTATTTGTAGAACTTTGGGAATTCCTTCCAGATCTACTACAAATTATGTTGCCGCACGTACCAATGGAACTTTAACCGTTGATAAGTAAGTTCTATTTTTGTTTATAGAGAATTGCTGTATAACAAATTGACAAATACTCTGAATTTATAGACATATTTCCAACGTTAAATTATTTAAAATAATATTCTTAAGCAGAATTCAATACTGCTTATAACATTTTGTCATCAAGGTCATCCTCCCAAGGTATAATGCTCCTTTTTAGATATTTTGACGCCTTTGGAAATTTAATTGAAAATGGCCCTTATGGCGGCATCAACGATGCCTGCTGGAACTTTCATGTTTGGAATGATGTGTGGATGTCTAGAACTGATTTGCCACATGGCTATGGTGGTTGGCAAATCATAGACCCCGCCGCACATGTGCTACATAGTACAGTTAGGGAAAGTGGACCAGCGTCCGTTGCAGCTATTAAAAGGGGGGAAGTGGGATTTTTATACGACACCACTCTTATTTTCTCCGAAATTAATGCCGATGTTGTGCATTATAACGAAGATGAAGATTCCGTATCGGGATTCAATAGGGTATCCGTCAGCAACTATCAGTAAGAAAATTGTATATTTTAATCATTAACTTAATTACAGCATATTTTTTAGAGTGGGAAAGAAGATTGTAACAAAGAAATTGGGCTCTGTTGATGACAATGGAGAAAATGATTTGAGAAATGTGACCGATGATTTCAAAAATAGAGAAAATTCAAGGGAAAAACGTTTGGCTTTAGAGAATGCTGTCAGTGTTGTACCTCATGTTCTCAACATATATGAGAATCCTGAAAGAAATAACGACGATGTGTATTTTGATCTTGTTAACATTGATTCTGTGCCATTTGGAAATGATTTTGATATTGTAGTTAAATTTGACAATACGGCGAATGCAGATAGAACTATCAATGTAACATTATCTGCTAGTTCAGTGTATTATACAGGAGGGACACATGCTAATATAAAGAGTGATGCAAGCACGTACACACTGAAGCCACACCAACGAAACACATTTTATCTATCTGTTTCAGCCAATGATTATATAAATAAACTAGTGGATCATAGCTTTATAAAATTATATGCTCAGGCTGTTGTTGAAGAAACAAAACAGGTATGGAGAGAGGAAGATGATTTTTCCCTTCGCCTTCCTCAAATGAGAGTAACCGTTGGAGCACTTAGTAGTGAGAATTATGATGTTAATTTTAAGTAAGTAAATTTTGATACCTAGACATGATGCGTAAAGTTTTGACAACATTTGCAACATAATTGACATTAATTGAAGCATAGTAAGATCGGGTTGATTTTACGGGTTATGACTTTGTCGTTCATTGATATTATTAACTAATAAACTGAGAAACGTTATAAACGCCGTGGTGAAACATTTCATTCGATTTCAAAATGAAAATTTTTGCTGTACCTAAATGATTTCAAATTTATTTTTATTGTCTGTTGCCCTAATTCTTCAGTAATATAACTTATTGATGTGAATTCCAAATAAAGTAAAAAATACATGTTTTACGTATTTTTGTTTTGATTTATTCAATATTGCTATGAGTTCAGTAGCATCAAGATATGAATAAAGAACAAACTAATGAGACTTGGTTATGAGGTTCTTTAGACAATTTTAAGCAAATAATGACTGAATGGCCTAATAGGTTAATGTTGGAGTTAAGCGATTTTGCACTGCTTATTTATTTTCATTCATCAGATACCTAGATATTATTTTATTTTATTCATTCTAAAATATGCCAATTAATATTTTTTAGATAAAGAGTGGTAAAAATTCCAAAAAATGGAAATTTTAAACCTTGCATGTTTTCAAATATTTATCAGTACTGAGCACATATAAAATGTTACCATATTTAGAGATAAATGCAACTACACCAACAAGAAAATTAGTAACAGAATGCCATAACAGAGATTCTTTGACTATTATGGTTTGCCAATATTTAAACTAGAATGGTATTATCGAGGGTATTATTCTTCTTCCAAATTCCACTACTCTATTATTTTCCTATGTTCCTAGAAGTTTGAGTTCCTTATTTATTGACACTGAATTTTGATTCATATACCAAAAAGTATTAAACAGATTGTCAGTATTTTAGTACCATTAGATTTGTTAAAAATTAAATTGGTACCTATGGAAAAAGCATTATACTATTTTCACATTTATTATTTGGCAAAACTACACTTAATAATTAGATACGCCTCTAACAAACTCAGTATTACAACCACAGCGGCTTCTTTCCATTTAGTAGTAGTGAAGGTTCCAAACTGAAATATGTTTTATGTCACAGTACTCCAAATTGAAAAATAAAATTTGAAACGTTAGTCAGGGCTAGGTGGTACTCAAAAAGGGATGCCTCGTAATCTTCACAATTTTCTCTAGATTCCAAAAAAATAAATTATATATAATAAAGTATTAGGGATCATTTAGGGATCATTTTCTGTGAAACCTGAAGTGCACCAAAGTTAGGTAATTTTAGTCCTGTAAAAAACTGTCCGGAATTTATCTTCCTATTCCTAATATTGTAAAAAATACTGGACAAATACACTCACCTGGTAATAAAATCCTTTCAAAATTTGATAGGAGAACAGGAGAAGCACGTTGTGTAATTCAATATTTTGATTTTTCAGTTTCCGCAATCCCTTGAAAGTGGCATTAACTAGTTGTTCTTACGTCGTGGAGGGTCCTTGGCGTCAAAAAGCAAAAAGTGTGAGATTCCGAGACGTTAAGCCTGGAGAACTCATCACCATCACTGAAACTTTCAAAGCAGCAAAGAAAGGAACAAGAAGCGTTGTTGTCAACTTTATTTCAAAGCAAATTCCATACATCAGTGGAAGCACAACTGTTCATATTAACTAGTTTTCTATATAAATTTAAATATTACATGCATACTTTTAAATTACTCAACTAAATACTAAAGAGGTTATTCTAGTTGTTCCTTAAAGATAAATAAAAAAATTTTGAGGCTAAATCTATAGACAACATGTACTATAAAAGCAGGTGAGAAATTAAATTGGTTCAACTATCTACTTACTGATTCCTTTGATTTAAATTTAAATTTCATTAATTTAAATCAATAGATTTTTTACCACACATTGGAGTCTTTATTAAAAATTAAAAGAAAAATTGCAATGAGAGAAAAACTTGAAATATTAAAAGTTATAAGAAATTATTTACAATAATAAAATAAAATAAATAATACATAACTACGTTACTATAAATTGCGAAAAGCAAAAATGTTTAAAAAGTTATTAACGTCTGCTTCATGTGATTATAATGGTGCAAAAAACAAAAAAATCACAATTACGTTATTACAGTAGAGCAGAAAACAAATAAACTAAACAAAGATTTTTATTTGGGAAAACTTAATGAATATTGTTTTTTTCGCACTTGCCTATAAATTAGTGGTTTTGCAAAAGTTTGATGTTATTTTTTTCCAGGTGGTTGGTATATTACTGTCTACTGCATTTTGAAGTAAAAATTCGTTTTTGATTGAATACCAGATTTTTACAATTTTATTTATTTGCTTGATACGTATTGTTTATAAATGACTTTATTTAGGTTTTATACAAGCATAATAACAACAAAAATATCTTATTTGATATATTTATATTGGTGCTCCACTTCCGAATATACGAATACGAAGTCTATTTGAAATAAAAATCATTGAAACCACTTTAGAACGCTAATATTGTCGAATACTACAAAAATGACAACTTTTTTATAACTACAGTCGAACTTGGATATAACGAACACGGGATATAACGAACACTCGGTTATAACATACCGCATTTTTGGCCCGGCGGACCTCTTAACTCGGTTATAACGAACTAGCGAGTGGTTTTTTGACTCAATGTCGAACGAACAGCGCGCGACGAATTTGCAAACAAGTCTGCAAGTTACCTACAATTAATTTTTTGTTTGAGTGGGTGCTAAATTGCGTGTTGAATTTGCATTTGAACAATGGCTAATGTTGACAAAGCAAATAGAAAATCTATTTCTTTGTCGGAAAGAAATAGATTTTCTATTTGCTTTGTCGGATAAGTTAAATATAATTCGCAAGCTAGAAAATGGCTGTGCAAATGCACAAATTTGCCGTGATCACGGGCTCTCTAAGTTGAAGCTGTTTTTTTGTCGATCTTTTATAACGAACGTTCGCATATAACGAACAGTTTTACGGGTCCCTTGGAGGTTCGCTATAGCCGAGTTCGACTGTATATGATAAAATATTGGCTCGAACTACTAAATTCATAAGTCCAAACAAAATTATTGAAAAATATATAAATATATAAATATATTTAAATCACCACAAATTAAGTCATTACGGTACCAATCAAAATAACGATATCCCCTAGAAGATGTACTGAGGAACAGAATCAAGGTCAAAATAAATGAAAGACATAGGTACCTATCTTTATCATTACTCCAATAAGAAATCTGAACTTGTGCTATCTCTGGAATGAATAATCAGAAATATGAATCATTTATATTATTACAGCTAAGTTAAATTGCAACTCTAATAGCACTTACTTACACACTATTTGATTATCTTACCTAGAGTTAATGCAGTATTCACGGCATGTAGGTAGTGCACATTAATGTGAAAGATATGTCTACCCGCACTTTAATACTTTCCTGCAGGTATCCCATATGGCAGGTTCACTAGTCCATTGTGGGATCCACAATCCACACTTTTTCTTCCTGTAACCATCTCAGTTAACTGAAAATGATAATTCTTCGATAACATTGGATACCTACTTGATAAGCCGCACGAGGTGGATGAAGCTTTAGTACATCTGCGGTAGGCAAAAGTACCTTCACATCCTCTTCTAATGCTGGTAGAGGGTTGCCGATGGCAGTAAAGGCAGGAGTGGCGTGGAGAAAAGTTTTCCATGACTTCCAAGCTTGCCTTTCATATTGAATGCCGACACTGTGTCGCAACCGGTAAAAGTATGAAATCCACGACTGTCTTCTCGTTCCCCAGTTTCTCAGCAATACGATGTATTGCAAGATTTCATGTTTTTTCCGAGGCCGAACTGAATCCATAGTTCGATTAATCCGCGAGACTTTAGTGTAAGAAAAAATGAAATGGCCAGCATAAACACGTTTGTGTCTGTTGTACACAAAAGGACCCTTTTAACCCCGTGGCGTACTAAGAACATGCAAGATCAAACGACCATGAACCTTTTCCGAACTTGAACTTTAAAGAAATTGTTTAGAGTGTAATCAGCAACTAGATGAAAAAGTTCTACCTTGTCTCTGGCATTTCTAAGAAAATCTTCCAATTACATGGTAATTGGCAGCAGGTGTTACTTGCCGCCGTATGCCATGACCTCTTTAATTCTTAATTCTTTAAACTATCAGCAGCAGCATTATGTCTTTATATATCTTGATAAAATGGGCTGAAAATCCTTTTCGAAATATTCTTATATATTTAGAGCATCTTGGTCTTAGGTGAAGCATGAAGGCTGCACCGTCGTGAACCAGTTCATCACAAACGCCAGAAAAATCGGTTAACTCATCTAAAATATGCAATAGATTACTCTTTTGCTTCTTGGTGTATATCCTGACAGATTATGATGGAGGTCAGGGGTCAATTTTCATGTGCTGAGAAAAGATAAATATCCATTTGCCTGTGTTGACTAGCAATGCATTAGTTTATACAGATTGCGAAAGTCGTCATCTTGACATAGGACCTAAATTTGCCGCTTAGTTTTGTTTAGTATCGCAGCTCCAATGTGTAAACAGTTCGAGACGCTAGCATATTGCGACCAAGGATGGACATGTACGAGCAGTGAAGCACTTGTTTCTAGACAGCGGCACTTCACGTCGTATATATTTTGAGGTTGGCTATGTCAAGATGGGAACTTTCGCAATCTGTATTGCAATATATGTGCGACCTTCGTCCGGTAAGGTCATGAGTATAACGTGCACTAAGTGTACTGCGATTATAAGGGCGAATTCGTATAAAACAAAGTGCAATAAGTGCAAGTTATGGCTCCATAGGAATTGTGCCAATCTAACAATAGAAGAAATATAGTTATATACAAAAGAAACCACTTTAGAAAATGGAAAGCAGTGGTATTGTGATGGTTATCAACAAAAACCAATAGTCAATAAAAATGACATTATGGACACTTCCAAAACATTATAAAGGAAATGGAAATGAAATGCCAGGAAAATGATTATCTGAAAAGGTTAGTCAAAGAACTCGAAGAAAAAACTTATTTCTACAACAAAAGAAACAATTATCAGAAGAAAAAGCATTGAGTAAACAAATAATATAAAGAGGCGCAACTGTCAAGGGACCGAGATTTTAGTGTTGTATGTTTTTGCTAATAACTACAGAATTATCTACAATATTTAGGGCTATGCAACCGAATTACAAATGCCTTCCCGTACCACTAAAAATTGATAACAATCCTGAAGCTACTGGCAAAAAAATACAATACTAAAATCTCGGCCCCTTGACGGTTGCGCCTCTTTATACTAAATGAGAAAAAGTATCAAATTTAAAACACAGATTAGAATCTGTAAATAATAATTCGAATCCTAATAAAAATCAATACATCGATTCCAGTACTTCGGCTACTAATTCACATATGGCGATTACACCGACTTACCAACAGGTGACAGGCAAAACAGAGCCTGGAATTTTAAATACGCCTAAATCTCATAGTGCCAGAAAACAATTAATAAACGTAAACAAATAAATATCGGAACAGCAGATACAGAAAATAGACTTTACTGGAAAATAAGAAAATGGAAATAAAAAAGTATGGCTATTTGTTTCAAGAGTGAAAGATCACGTTACTGAAGAAATAATAATGGAGTATATTAAATAAAAGACAGACATAACAATTGATGAAGATGTCGTGGAACACATAAAAACCAAATAAGATATAAAGAAAAGATTGCCAGTGTTTTCAAGTGGGCATCAGATTTGACCTAAAGGAAAAGGTTTACGAACAAAATTTTTGGCCGAAAAAAGTAGCTTTCAGAAGATATGATTTTGACGTAGTGAGACGTACTGAAACTGATGGTCAGGATTTTTAATAAACAGTCAAAACAAAAAAACTGCAAATGATATTTTCACTTCACAACAAAATATATAATATATAATAATAATAATTTATTCACCAAAATGAAATACAAATTTAAGTACTATTGCCTATAAATAGAAAATAATATTTAACAAATAAAAAAAATCCCACGGAAGTAACCTTGTATGTGGGTGAATTTTTACTTACATAAAACATATGATTTAACAGAGCAGTTAAGTACAAAAAACATTTTTAATAATAAATAAAATGAATGAGAGAATTAGAAATAAAATGAAATACTATTATTCCTTTTTCCTAATTAAGAACCTTATTATATAAATATTCAAAAAATAGTATATATACTCTAAGAATTTTTTACATCAATTAACTGATGGATGTAGTTTCTTGGTTTATCCTGAATCCACTTTTTTATCCGGTTTTTAAATAAACTAATTGAATTTAACTCTTTTAAACATACAGGTATACAATTATATATTCTGGGTGATAAAAATATATAACATCTTTGGCCAATAGTTTTTAGACACTTTGGTACTTTAATACATTGCTTTTTATATCTGGTTTCATGACTATGTTCTATTTTTGTAATATATGATTTTTGTTTTTGCTGATTAACCAAAATAGTCTGACAAAATAGTTGACGTAAATCAAATAGTTTTGTGTCCCTATATAATTCATCAGAAGAATATAATTGAGGTTTATTATAAATTACTTTAATTATACGTTTTTGAACAGTTTCCAGTTTTTGTAGGTAATTGTTAGTGACACCTCCCCATGCTAGTATACCATAAGATAAATGACACTGAACAAGGCCAAAGTACAAAATTTTTAATTGTTCTACATCACAAAATTTTTTAAAAAGTTTAAATATAGGTAATAAGTATCTTAATTTTTTTGTAATGTTATTGACTTGTATATCCCATCTGAAGAATTGATCAACAGTGATACCTAAGTACTTGATGTGTTCGGCAGACGTGATGTCGAAGGTATCTTGACCACATTTTACTGAAATTTTGTTAAATGTAGGTAAGTTTTGTGGATAACTAGTAAATGGTATAAAATATGTTTTCTCTGTGTTTATGGTAAGTATTTTATTTCTGAAAAAATCTATAATAATTTTAAAGTCCTTTTCAACCTTGTGTTTCAGAGACTCCCAAGATGAATCCTTGTAAATGATAGCCGTATCATCCGCGAAGCTGACGATATCCCCTGAACTGGGTAAGTAAAATAAATCATTTACATATAGCGTAAATAATATCGGTCCGAGAACTGTACCTTGTGGTACTCCGTAGAGTACACCTTTTTCCTCACTAATAATATCATCTGTCATTACACGCTGAGTTCTACCAGTCAAGTAACTTTTAAGGAGGTTATAAGCAGGTCCGCGGAAACCGATTTTCTCTAAAGTTCTCATCAAATTTTCATGACAAACAGTGTCAAACGCTTTCGCCAGATCAACAAAGACACACAGTGCGGGTGTACTTTCATCTATTGCTTCATATATTTTTGATGTTAAATATGCTATAGCATCTTGTGTTGATCTGGCCTGCCTAAAACCGAATTGCTTGTCGGATATGAGATCGAATTTATTGGTATAACTACATATACGATCTTTAACAATTTTTTCTAAGACTTTGGCTATATTTGATATAAGTGATATGGGCCGATAATTTTTTATGTGTAATTTATTTCCAGATTTGAATAATGGTTTTATAACTGCGACTTTAAATATATTTGGAAATATACCACTCGTTAGAGATTTATTAAAAATATAAGTTAAAGGTTTAACAACAAAATCAATAATTTTTTTTAAAGTCTCTGCTGTAATATTGTCCATACCTGGAGATTTGTTTGGTTTTAATTCTAACACATGCTTTTTTACCTCATATTCAGTGGTTGGGCCAAAAAATACAGAGTTCAGTTGTTCGTGTTTTTTGTCTGATTCTTTCTCTTGGGAACATATATTTTCAGCTAATTTTTGTCCTACTTCCGCAAAATGACTGTTAAACTTATTTACCATTTGATGTTTATCTGTAATTATTATGTTTCCCACTTCTATACTTTTTATGTGCGTTTTTGTATCTTGGGCATTCACTTCTTTTACACATTGCCATAAGCTTTTGGAATCATTTTTATTGTTATTAATTTTTGTTTTATAATAGTTACATTTTGTAATTTTAATTAATTCAGTTAGCCTATTTTTATATTCTTTATAATCATTTAATATATTTGTGTCATTTGGATTTCTCTGAACTTTAAAATATAAATTGTTTTTTTCATTAATAGATTTTACTAATCCATTTGTTATCCACTTACTCCTTTTTTGTGTATTTCTTTTAATTATATCCAACAATATACAACATATAAACAAAAATACTGAATAGATAGGAAACATATTTACAATATATTATCAAAATATACAGTGCTTTAAAAATAAAGTGTCAGAAGTTGATATTGCCTTAAGAACATGGAGGATGAGCCTTTGTTCTTTGTTCGTTTGTTTAAGAGAACACTGGGGCACACATCAGGAAGTATTTCTCATGCAGTTGGAGTGTTATCAGATGGTGTCCGCCTATTGTAGAAAAAAATCAAACCACGGGGGACCCCCACCATCGTGTTCAGCGACCTCGCGACCTCGAAAACGGGGGGGGGGGGGGTCTCTAGATTGGCGCTCTGGCAAAAAAAAGGTACCCCTTCCGACTCCTGACCTCGACTATATGTCAATCCGCGAAAATCTATTGCCAAATGAACACCACCGGATTAATTTTAAATATTTAAATAAGGATTTAAGGAATTGTACCCCATATTAAAAGATTGACTTGTATTGAACAACAAGGTACAATCTGCGATGTGCGAATAGAGGTAAGCTACGGCCATATTATTTATACACACATGCGATTATTAAGTATACAGTATATTCACTTTTAAACCAAAGCAGTTTGTGAGTGAATAGGAGATAGTAGTAAAGCGAGAGCACTACACATGCGTGACTGCATGTCGATCTCAGAATGTTAGCGCTCTCGCTTTATTGTCTCCTATTCACTCACAAAGTGCTTTGGTTGAAAAGTGAATGTACTGTATATCAGGTAAATGGTAGGGTATAGCAAAGTGTATTCCGAACGAAACGCATGCCTTCACATTTTGCTTAAAGCCACGTGAAATCATTTATTTTTTTATCTAGTATTCATAATATTTAAATATTGCTCAATTCTAATGTCTCGCAGTCATTAGCCATAAATGTACGTAATTTTAGGTGTATGATTATCAAACATGTGGACCCCTTTATTAATTCAGGTTTTAGATAGTTGTGATCAAAAGAAATGAAAAGCGCTAATAAAACTGAGGGAGGTAATTACATGCAGTTTAAAATACAATTGACTACCATAAATAATGATAATGTTATAAAAATAATTTAATAATAATTACTTAATGATATAGTTCTAATAAGATTATTACCATTTAAAGTCTATGCAGGTAACTTATTGCATATAAATCTGCATTGCAGGAATTCAATATTTTTTTTGTTACAATAAATACTTACCGGTGACTTGTTATAATAAATTATGCAATGGCATGAATTATTAATTTTCGAATTTTTAATAAATATACGACATATTTATATAATGGGCAAATATTATCTTTTCTGTTATTGAGTGAATTGTGGTTGTAAAATGATATTGTGTAATTTGGTTAATTCTTTACAATGTTTAGGTTACTAATTATATGGATATCATATACGTTTATACTTAGAGATATAATATGGGTATGTAGAACATATTATTATGTATTAAGGGTTAACATTTTTTGCATAATTAATCTAAATATTTTTAATTATAAGAGCAATTAAAATTTTTCTGATCAAATTCATATATTACGTATATCAACAATATTGCCTCTAACTACATGTTACTTTTTTACTTAAAATTGAATTCGGAAGTTAGTCACATAAATGCTGGCTTATTATTTTTGGAGAGAATTGTTACTCTCCAATATTTGTTAATCGACGTGGTTTCTAACACCATTTCTTTTTGGTACGATATTTAGCAAGAAAAACGTGCCCGTATTGTCATAATATAACTATATTCTGGGACAAAAAAGAAAAGACGGCCAAATTTACATTTGAAATGTACTTTTTGAGATAATATCATTTCTTTTTGTTTATAAATATTATCGGTAAATAATTAATTTTGAAGAATCATTTTTGTACTAGTAAGTAGCATTTTTCAAGAAAAAAATGTGTTAAAACTTAATAAAAACAAAAATTGTTGAAATTCAGATATCTACCTGTAGAAGTTACAGCGATAAAACTTCGTTACTAGATATCTGACATAGCTCTAAGTCGAATGAACACTTTACGTTTTTTGTACGCATAATAGACTTTTATACAGCGTTATCGAAAAGTGAAAAATTTGAAAATTCGCTACGCTGTGACAAATACCCTATACCTATAAGGTATTGGGCTCAAACTTTGTATAAAGGTATTTGAGGCACGTCTGAATCGAATGCGCTATCCATTTTTTCGAAAAAAAAAGCCTAATGGTCGATCTCTAAATTTTGACCCATTTAGCAGGTCTTAGCAGGCCTTGAAAAAATGAAGATTTAAAATTTTTCCACATGGTCAAATAGAGCTCATCGAGCACCACTGTCTCAAAAAAAATTATATTAAAATGGGTCAACGCGTTCCGAAATAATGGGGTGCTCCGGTCATAAATCGCACACCCTGTAGGTAAAGTCGATAAATTTAAATTATATAGGAAAACAATCAAATCCTCATTCTTTTTTTTAATAGTATCATTAGCCCGAGAAGACATAGATTTTATCGTATTATTTATATGTGCATTTGTAAGATTTACTACTTTTTGGAGTAATTTAGAGAAAGGCCAGTCCGTTATAAGATATCCTGTAAATCGCGGTGAAATTTATCAATTCTAAAGTAGTTATAAATTTCCCAGCAAATCACAGATATTCTTAAAATAAAACGAGTTGGCTTTTATATCTAAATCACTATGAAATGTACTAAGTAATTTTTCTCCATGTACGTCAAAATGTAAGTGAAAATGAAATCATGAGCCGCAAAAGGACGAGTGATTGTGCAGCGCCGTTTACAAAATATTATGTTCGGATGTTATTCATCTTTTAAAAAATGAATATGATAATTATTAGTAACAATGAAGTGATTAACATTAAAGAAAAAATAAGGGAACACTTATACCAAAGATCCTAGGAAATATGAGTTTTTACGTCCGACGTCCGAGACAGAGCGGAGCCGAGATCTAAATGGCAAATGGCGGCATTACCAGCAGCGCGCTGACGCTCCTGGCGGTCACTAGTGTGAAACTGACAGCTCTTAAACCATCGGCGTCGGTTAGACACCCGTACAGGTGATTTATACTTGAGAAAGCAAGATCAAAAGGATGGCTTACTTTCGGTGAGCCAGTCAAAGCCGGACGCAGGTCCGTTCGAAAAGAGCCGTAAAGATTGACAGATGTTTGCTCTCGTTATTATAAAATAGTTAGAAGAAAATACGAGAGCAAACTACCGTCTGCTCCGATGTGATTGACTCTCTTGGACAATTTTTTATTAAGCTTCACCGGCTAGAGGAAATCATGCATTTCCCCAATAAGTATAACATACTCATCGAATGAAAAAAGACATTTTACACATTTAAAGTCTCCATATTACTAATAATTCTGGGTGAAATAATACCTGTTTTGTTGTTGTTGTAATACAAAAAATTTTAAATGTCATGAGCGTAATTAAAGTACACCTTATAAAGGTTTAATATTCTAAAAACTAGTCATAAATGAATACTGCATCGCTATTTACATCAAATTTACTACATTTATGGATTTACAAGCAAACTTGTTTTAAGGAGAAAAATAGGTCGAGGTCGTATATTAGCATTTAACTATTAGATGATAGTAATAGGTAATATCAAAATTTCTTAAATTTCATAGCTATTAACATATCTAGGAATGTTATGACTATCATAACTGCCGCAGATGTCGGTTTAAAATCAGAGCTCGTAGAGCGAGGATTTTAAGACATCTAAGGCTGTTATGATTCATAACATCCGTGATTTGTTCAATAGTTTATCGGTTTCAGAAAATAAAGACATTATTAATAGATATTACCTTTTGATATTCTCCTATTAATAACGTTTTCATTTCATTAGTTGGTCAAATCTGTATGGGTTGATTTGTCGCCATGGTTACAGTTATATTTTGTTTGTTTTTATTTGTTATCTTTTTTCATATTACATAAATGTTTAACATTTTTAATGTCACAACGGCTACATAAAAATGGACCTTGGATTGCCTGAAAATACATTTCAGTTGGATTTCAGTATTTAATTATTATTGTTTGGAGTTTTCTGTCTGTTTGTATTAATAAATAGCCCTATAGTTTCATTATTTATTATTTCATCTGTTGACAGTTATTGACAGATCTGTATTGTAATATTACCGTACAAGCAATAAATATTACTGTACAACTTTAGTTATGACTTATTTACCAGCCTACTTTTGCATTTGTAAACAAAGAATTAATATCCTGAAACCGATAAAATATAGAAACATATATTATGTCAATGTCAATGTCTTTTAAGACATTGCTTGCGTCTAACCCACTTCAGCGCTTAAAGCCGCTGTATATTTTTTACTTAGACGGTAGCGCTTCTTGCATCCGCTTCACACAGCGGCTTGCTAAAATTTAGCCAAATAAATTTGAGCTTAAAAGCTGGATACATTTTCAGCGAATTCAATTTTGAGGTTATGTTAACTGCATATTATGTCGGAAACGACGTTTGTTGTCTGATGATAAGTAATAAAATGGAAGACATGCACATCGAAGTTTTCACAGGCTAAAGTGCAGTGCAATCTGATCATCATTAATGTCATTTGCGTCACAAACATAAAACTCAAGATTGAGGTTAGTATTATTTGCAGCCATTCAAATACCCGTCTAACCACATAACCATATTTTTGCGCTAGCGCTGAAACAGCTTTCGCTGACATGCTGGAATGGGTTAGACACGAGCATTGTTATTATTTTGAGCTGAAATATCACAAACAACGAATTTAATACTATACAAAACGATAACCTTAAATATTGTCTAAAAATTTTTGTAGAATTCTTTAATTTTCTTTTTTCCCGTGTTTAGAATTTATTACAATATATTATTATTATTTTTCAATTTTAGAGAGAAACAGTGTATTCTTTATACACAATTGTTTTGTTTTTTAAATATCTATATCTAAATTCAGTTCAGATTCATCAGTAAATGAGGATAGTAGCAGATTGTCCGACAAACCAGTTATTGATACCTGACAGAACGATTTCGATTAAAAAAACCACCCCAGAAGAAAGTGAAGATTCAACAGAGAAGAAGAATACAGTGGAAAATGTGTACCAGAGGAAACAGATGATGATAGCGAGGAAAAGCCAAAACCATCATTAAGAATTGGTAGTTGGTGGTAGTGAAAAAAGATACCGATTTGAGATGGAGAACCTCAAGAAAAAATAACGAAAATAAAAATAAAAATGTTCCGGTGAGGAGAATGCGGGGTATGATTGGAAACCCAATTGCTGAAGAGGAACCTGAAGGAATGAGTCAAGAAACTTCATCAGAACCAAGTTCAATTGTAGGGAAGTAATAGAAGATGTTGTTTATATTTATGGTGAGGGCAGTGGACACGAATATCAGACGGAAAACAAGGAAAGACCTTCGACTAGTGTGACACATTTTAACACGATATCTAGAAACAGTGTTGAGTCGTATTATAACAATTCCTCAACTCACAGTATTAAGAATAATTTAAGTACTTTATAGACAATAATGGTAGGACAAAAGATATCCCTGCAATTAAGTTAAGTGCCATAATTGATGCTAAGACTGACAATATGACTATTACCTATGAACTTATAAAAAAAGTCGAGGTGGGATGTGTAAAAAACGGAAGAAAATGACAACAGCAAGGCATCGGTGGTCATATGGAAAATTAAAGATCTAGTGAGCAAATTTGAGCAGTAGGGGTCTAAATTTAAAAGTAGTTGTGCTTCACCTTCTCTCACTTTGGGTTTTGGTCAGAATTCCCCCAGTAAAGGTAGTGGGGGTGAAATTAACGACGAAATCGATAAGGAGAAAGAGGCTGAACGTAAACCTGACGAAAAAAATGGAAAAGATACACACTGTGATACGAAACAACTCATATTGAGATACAGGGTGATCATTCCAATAGTAAATCTGCTTATAATTGTTGTATTTTATTAAACGATATTTAATAATCTAACACCATTTATTCAGAAATACTTATAATTGACAGATACATCAAAACTCTCCATAGCCCACTAACTAATATATAACAATTCTCCCTTCTTAAAATATAGGATTATTAATAATAATTTAGGCGATCAGGAGCTCTCCTAATTCTGTCGGAACGTCTAATACAATCATTATTACTATCAGGCAAAGAACTACTACGAGTAGAACTACTAGGATTACAATCAGGAACAGGCATTGTATTACCATTGTTAGGAACAGGCATTATCTTTTCTGTTGGTGAGTTTATAACAACTGGAAAATTATCATGTTCATTACTATTCCTGGCAGGTAATGTAATTGGAACCAATTTTTCAGCAATTGTACTGTCACGTCTCTCACTCTCATGTAAATAACTTCGACGTATATCATCTGCGTGCATGTGTCGCATTCTATCATCAACCCACACAAGGTAAGTAACAGCACTAATTTTTTTAAAAATCTTGCCAGTAACCCAGACAGCCTTATTTACATCTTTTTTTACTAAAACTTCCTCACCCTCAACAAAGCTTCTATATTCTCTTCCCCGATCCACGTATTCCTTAATTTTTTCATACGTCTTCTCTTCTTTGTTTAGAATGGACGATTTTAACATTGTTAATCTTGTTCTAGGAGCTTGTTTTAACATCCGTTCGGCTGGACTTACCTCAGTAATGGTATGAGGTGTTGTACGATACTTTAGCAAGACATTATCAATTTGATGTTGGAACGAGATCGTTGTTTTTTGCTTCTGCAAATCAAACAGTTGTTTTCGAAGGTTTTGTTTAATTGTATATACCTGTTTTTGAGCCATACCATTGGATGGTGGATGTGAGGAGAAAACATACACTTTATTCCATTTGTTTTACAAAAATCTTTGTACTGTAGACCATTAAACGGGGGTCCATTGTCACTTTCTATTTCTTCAGGTAATCCAAAATAAGTAAATGACCTCCTCAATTTCTCAATAGTTTTCTCAGCAGTCAGTCCTTGCATAATATATATATATAACCATTTAGAAAAACTGTCAACAATTAAAAATAAATGATGACCATTGATTTCTAAAAAGTCAATATGAATTCGTTTCCAACATCGAGTAGTTTTACTCCAGGGAGCTAGCGGTACTCGACGACTTTTATTTGCGTATGCTTGACAAGCCTCACATCTACGTATACCGGGTGGCTCAGCAGGTCGGGCCAAGCTTATATCTTGAAAAGTAATCGATGGATTTTTTTTAAATTTTAGGTGTGTATACAAGTATTAATTTCCAACCAAGTGACGGAAAAATCCAAGATGGCCGACTTCCGGTTTCGCCGGAAATGGAACTAAATCCAGTTTTTTAAATGGCACCCCCTGTATATTTTTGCATATTTGAATTCTACGCCTCAAAATACATACAACTCAAGTGTCAAATGTCATTTTAATAGTGGAAATTTATTTTTTTTCAACATTTTTATTTTCAACGTAGAGGGCTGCGACCATGCTCAAATTACTCAAACAAGGAGATTTCAAATAATTCAGTATGACTTTCTTTAATTTTCCACATTTATTTCAAAAATAATAACGACATTATGTACATCGTTCAAATCCTTATTAAACGCACAATTTAAAATAGGAATGGCCCACCAGGTGTTTCATTCGAACTAAACGAGTTTTCCTTAAAAAACAGATAAAAATCTGAAATTACTTAATTTGAGCTCCAATAAATTGAAAATAATGCTTTTAATAATATTATACTTTATGGATAATATCAGATATAATATTTTGAGTAATTTGAGCATGGTCGCAGCCCTCTACGTTGAAAATAAAAATGTTGAAAAAAAATAAATTTCCACTATTAAAATGACATTTGACACTTGAGTTGTATGTATCTTGAGGCGTAGAATTCAAATATGCAAAAATATACAGGGGGTGCCATTTAAAAAACTGGATTTAGTTCCATTTCCGGCGAAACCGGAAGTCGGCCATCTTGGATTTTTCCGTCACTTGGTTGGAAATTAATACTTGTATACACACCTAAAATTTAAAAAAAATCCATCCATTACTTTTCAAGATATAAGCTTGGCCCGACCTGCTGAGCCACCCGGTATACTCCTCGATTTCATAATCGAGATTTGGCCACCACACTTCACCACGCGCTAACATTTTCATTCTTACTACCCCAATGTGTTGATCATGCAACAATTCCAGTACATTATGTCTTAGATCAAAAGGTATTATTACACGATTTCCCCACAGTACACATCCATTTTCAATTGACAGTTCAGTTCGTTTATTAAAATATGGTTGTAGTGCGATGAGCTTTATTTTATCAGGCCACCCTCTCTTGGTAAAATCTAAAACTTTTGACAACACCTGGTCGGTTAAGGTACTGCTAGATATGTCCATAGCAGACAAAGGGATTTCATAGAAGTTGGAAAATGAAAAGACTTGTTCTTCTATTACTTCATTTATAGTTGTGCTAGTTCACAGCCTTTTCGGTATTTTATTTCATAATCATAGGATGACAACTCTAATGCCCAGTGCTGTAGACGAGCAGCTGATAGTGTAGGTATATTTTTCGATGGATTAAATATAGTTTTTAGTGGCTGGTGATCTGTGACCAATATAAATTTACGACCATAAATGAACTTGTGAAATTTCCTTATTGCAAACATTATTGCGCGGGCCTCCCTCTGAATCTGGGCATAATTCTGTTGACTACTTGATAATGTACTTGAAGCAAAGTATACTGGATATTCCTTACCATCAATAATATGACTCATTATTGCACCAATCCCGTAAGGTGAAGCATCACTGGCTATTACAATTGTTTTTTTTTCATCGAAATGGACTAACATTGAGCTATTCATTAACATTGATTTACAATTTTTGAAAGCTTCATGGCATTTACTGTCCCAGACAAACGGAACATTTTTCTTCTCCAAGTCATATAGACATTTTAATTCAGTAGAGGCCATTGGTAAAAATTTGTTATAGTAATTAATTAACCCAAGAAACGACCTTAACTGTTGTAAATCCTTTGGTGGTGGTGCTTTTTCAATGGCTTCTAACTTGGATTTTAGAGGTCTTATTCCGTTACCATCTAATTGATGACCAAGAAATTCGACTGTTTCAACAAAAAACTTACATTTGTCAATATTTACTTTTACATTGTATTCTAATAATTTTACTAATACATTCTCAACGTTATTTCTACATTCCTCCACTGTCCGCCCAAAAATGATAACATCATCAATGTAACAAGCAACTGAAGGTAACCCTTTTAAAATTGTATCCATGGTAAATTGAAATATGGCCGGTGCAGACGTGAATCCGAACGGAAGACGAGAAAAACGATACAACCCCAAATGAGTATTCATAGTAAGTAACTTTTGAGATTCCGGACAAACTTCTAATTGTAAGTACGCATTTGCCAAATCCAAGACTGTGAAAAATTTTCCACGAGAAACTGTATGAAAAATATCTTCCGTTAAGGGTAATGGGCTCAGTTCTCAACATTGGATTTAATGTTACCTTAAAATCAACATATATCCTTATTGCGCCTCCGTTCTTACGTGGCACGATAACAGCAGGACTTGCCCATTCAGAGTGACGTATTGGAAATATTATTCCTGCTGTTTCCATTTCTTTAAGTTCCATCTCTACCTTATCACGAAGAGCATATGGAATATTGTATGGTTTATGAAACACAGGAATAGCTTTATCTTTCAGAAGTAGAGTTGCCTTTATATTTCTAATACTTTGTGACCTATCAACTGTAAAAACATTCGAATATTTTTTTTTTAGTTGCAAAATCATATCCTGAACATTACTACTCGTAATAGAATTTACACATTTGATTTGAAAGTTGCCTCTCCAATTTGGTATCAATACATCTAACCAAGTTCTGCCTAATAATGGAGAAAACTCATTTTTACCCCTAACAACAAATAATGACAATTTAAATATTCTAATATTACTATGTACAGGTACTATGACTTTACCAATAACAATTAAACTATCACCTGAGACGGTTTTTAACCTAACAGAACTATTTTCCAATTTTAAATTATGAAATAGACTTCTATACAAATTTTCTGAGATGACCGTTACACTGGCTCCAGTATCAACTTCCATGCAGACCATTTCATTTCCTATTTTAACATTTACTTTTAACGACTGACAGGTTTGACTTACATTGTTTATGACTTCAGAAACATCAATGACATTTGTTTCACTAGATAATGCTTCATAAATAACACCAATTTGTAAACTTTCCTCTCCTGGGGTAGCTACTTCTTGTTCCTCTTCTTCAGAAATTGCATAAATATATTTTTTTCTACACATGACTGCTACATGACCTTTTAACTTATAATAATAACATTCCCAATTTTTGGCAGGGCAGAATTCTGGGTTATGAATTCTACCACATCGATGACATTTACTTGATCGATTTGCTTGATTGAAACTCCTTTTTTCATTGGTCTTTGACTTCTTTTCATTAATTTGATATCTATTTGACATATATGTCTTGTTTACTGCCTCTCCAACACCATGGACAATCTTGCTCTGCTCTTCAGCTGTTTCCAGACTTGTTGCCTTAAGACATGCTTGTTTAAATGTTAAGGATTCTGGTTCTCCTAACAATTTCTTTTGAATACTAATGCTATAAGCTCCACACACAAGCCTATCGCGCAATGCCTGATCTAAGAATTCTCCAAATCGGCAACTTTTTGACATTTCTTTAATTACCGATATGTATTCATTTACAGTTTCATTTGAATTTTGTTTTCTGTTATGAAATTTATATCTTTCAACAATAATGCTCGATACCGGTATAAATTTTGCTTTTAATTTGTTTACCAATTCCACATAAGTTTTACCTGCAGGTGTTTCTGGATATAATTCTGTTTTGAGAATATGATATATTTTGGCGCCCAGAAGAATAATTAAATTGGGTACCTTCAATTTCTCAGGAATTTGATGCACTATGAAATACTGCTGCAATCTTTCCTCCCATGATTCAAACGATTCTGTTAATTCATTATATTCTTCGAATTTTGACATTTTTTTTTTCAATTATCTATGTCTATTTCTTTTTCAGTTTAATTTAGACAATTTTTCAAGCTTATAGGTTCGCTCGTCGCCAATGTTGTATTTTATTAAACGATATTTAATAATCTAACACCATTTATTCAGAAATACTTATAATTGACAGATACATCAAAACTCTCCATAGCCCACTAACTAATATATAACAATAATGACAACAAAAAAGGGAAAGTTGTTAATATTGAACCCAAGAAGGAGAAATCAGTTGAAAATAACGATTTATATAATAACGATAAATAATAATAATAATCTTTCATATCAAATTGAAAAATATGATCTTAAGATCATAATTCCAATAAAATTACAATTGTGGAAGAAAATTCTCGCGAAGAAGAAATAGAAGAAACTAATTTAAAGAAGATACGAATTTCTAAACTGGATAACAACAAAAAATGTAAAGATATTAAAATAATTTTAGATAATTCTACGGAGATTGAAGAAAGGACTGAAGAAAATCTAAAAAAATCAAAAACGAAAGTCACCGGAAATAGAAAAAAAGGGAACAAAAAAATTTATTGAAGGAAAAGAAGACCAGTCAAAAGAAGACACTGCATCAAATAGTTAGTTGCTTCTGGTTTCTATACCTTTTTTGTGTTTTAATATACACAATACACATGTTCTAAGAAAATGAACTAGATCCTTCTAAATTTATCGGAAATTATAGAGGATAATCACGAATACTTCTCGTTGGACAATCTGCAAGATCTGTGTATCATTTTTCACATTACCTATGGATATAAATAAATTCCCCATTCGCGAGATATCGAAATTAAAAATGGTGTTCAAGATTTTCTCGTAAACTGAAATAAGCAATCTATTTTAATTCCTATGCACTTTAGGTAAATTTGCACTTTGAGTGCAGTTCACTTTAAAATGGTCAGAGGAAATACAATATTACGTGAAATGTCGCTGACTGCTTTAAAGTATTTCTTGATTCATGCACAACGAAAGTCACTAAGAGTTCTACGTCGAAGCTGTATATCAAGAATATCTTATTCTAACCTCACACTTATACAGGGTGTTAGAAAAGTATGGGAACGGTGAAGAATCTCGAACACTTTAAAATCTCAAATGGAAACCCCTATTTTTTATTGCGGAATCGGATTCCAAGGCAAAAAATACGTAAATACGTAAATACTTATTTTTTGCCTTGGAATCCGATTCCGCAATAAAAAATAGGGTTTCCATTTGAAAATTTAAAGTTGCCCCCGCCCCACCCAGGGTGGTGGGTGGGGAGGTCAGTTTTGGTATCAGTAGATAGTTTTTTGAAAAATTTTTGACACGTATTTTTTTATTTGATGCAAAGTGTTCGAGATTCTTCACCGTTCCCATACTTTTCTAACACCCTGTATGTAATGACTAGTTAGTAATTTAATCAACAATATTGTGCATATTATTTTTTAGATAACTCACATTGTTATAACTTCTAATTTATTAAAATATTTAAATACGAAATGCGCATCTAAATTGACGGTTGCTATGCAAAATGAAGCACCAAGTTAGAATAAAAAATATTTAAATCAAATTTTAGTCTCATAGATTTCGTCAAGGTAACACAATTATCATAATTACAGTAACAAAGCCATGGAATATGTTAATAAGTTGGGGCTCCATGTGATGTTATGCACTCGCTAACTCTATGTGGTATATGCTTTGAATCAAATAGATATTTCTTTCTTGTGAGATCTTGTGACAGTTTATTTGTGGTAGTTCCTTTAAATTGTTAATTAGGCATTACCGTGAACAAAACTAGATGGCAACAAGTTTCATCAATGTATACTTAATGTACGCCAGTGTACACTGAAAACAATTTAATGGATATTGTATAAATACACTATAATTTTTCTAGTATGGTTCTACACAGAATTGTAGAAAGAAGTTTTATTTAGGTATGAAGACTGTGAACTTTTAGGTGTTTTTCAGATTTCATATTTGTATAAATAAGAGACAAAAAAAAGATCACACAACAGACCAAATATATTAGACAATTCCCAAACCCTAAGTCAAGAAGACTTCCTCTGAGGATTACAGGAGGGTTGATCAAATGTAGGCACACATTACCCAACGACGTTGCCAATGCTTGAGTTGGGAATCCATTCCACGATAGGTTGTGTCAGCATTCCTCTCTCGCAACATGCAATTTTAATATTGGTACCAACTTGTTTGTTCCGTGATTTTAATGTAATCGATGAATTTGATTTCATAGATGTAAGTAAACCAGTATAAAAGATCTAAATCAAAGAGTAAATATTTGCCTGTAAATAATCGCACGAATATTTTGCGTCTTATTAAGCTTATTCTTGTCAACTAATGAAGATTTACTAAATTGGTTTGTTAGATTCACTAGTAGGGCTCTTTAGCAGATCTTAACATCATCACAACCAATGAAATATCGGAAGTCACCAACGATCTCACTTGTGCTAAGAATTTTATTCAAGATCTTAGGTGAAAAATTGGAAATACTCATATGCGGCCTTATATTAGAGAGCGCTAGTAGCAGTGCGTTTCTATTGGGATTTCTTTTGTTTGTTTTGACATTTATAGTAAGCGTTCCGCCGCGCCGCGATATTGTATGTTTAACAAAATTTGATGATAGTTTATCTTAATTGTTATTTGTTGTTTCTTTGCAAGTGCAGTGAATTATTAATAATTGAAGGCATTTTTGTAAATTGACTGAACGAGTGCTGTAGTCCGTTATTTTCTTCTTTTTTCATCAATAAACGATTTACTTTACAATCATGGTTATTTTATTTTTTCTCAAAATATAATGGTGTCTTTACCTCCTGTTAAATTTACTTGTAAGTAAATTCCATAGAGATAACTGTGTTAATCATTGTTTCCATGACATTGTGCTGGAGGGGGCTACCCATTGAAAGACAAGGAACGCACATTCAATATCCGTGCATAATGGAAAAATCCCTCTCACAGTATTTTCCAATGCCACAAGCGGGAATCGAACCCGGGACTTTTGGGTGAGAGGCAGGTACGCTACCATCTCGACCATCAGTCATATTGTAATAACTTTTACAATAACACTTATCGTTTAAGGGGTATTTGCGACCTTTGACCTTGAATTAAATTTTTAGCACAAGTGGACTTTTGCATTAACTTTCATTTTTGTACTGATGTTTTTAAGTCTGTACCAGTTTTTAGTTCTATTCGAATATTTCCGAGATTTGGATTTTCTCTTGTCTACTATTATTCAATTATTAAATTCCTGGCTATAAGTTAAACGTTTATTCTTTATTTTTTGAATTACTTTCTTTGAACAAAAACCATAAAAAAATATTCATTTATTTCAGCATATGCGCGTTGACGAATTTGTTTGTTTTTATATTCCGACTTTGCTTGGATTCCACAAACATCCATAGTTTGCATAGTTTTCCACAAATTCAAATACTAACGAAATCACTTCTATTTTAGTCTGAGTTTTGTATAATTAAATATTTATTTTAAATATGGACGAGTAGTAATCTAATAAGTCGATTGCACGGATTTATCTTTGTCTTATTATGGACACAGTGACAATTTGTGATATAATTCTTATTTTTAAAGATTCAGTTTTGATTTGATTAATATAATTATTTTATTAGCCTACTTGAAAATCTGACGTATCCATTTGTTTAGTTATATTCGAAATCTAACTTACCCATATTTTTTAATGCTTCTGTATTTAACACCCGTTTAATCACTAGAAATATTTGATATGTTCTTTACAAAGTTAATCACAGTGCTTAACATGGTATGCGCTTGAATAGATAACCGTAATGAGTATCAGCTTACTCTCGCAAGGCAATGGGAAACCAGCGACAGTATATTTTTCTAGGATAGAAAATTTGATGCGGGTCAAAATCCATGTTAAAATATAGGTTCCTTATACCGATTAGCTCTGCAAGAAGTTGTATATGGTAATACACGTAGAGATAGGTATAGGCGTAAATTGACAGGGTCGGTGAAGACTACTTTCGATCATTGGCATCAACGCATGACATTGTGTGTTGATTGATGGCAGAAGGAGATCGACGAATTCTGTTCCGCCATCTACAAGCAAAGTAAGTGTGAAACAGAGTAGGTTATTAAGCTACGCAGGTACAAAAATGATATTTTGTTAACGTATTTTCGAAAACCATATTTCTTGGGCTGGCTCACTACAAGAATAGACTATCAAAATATAAGATTTTATGTATAAAATATGTATAAAAGCACTCGGCCGTCGATATTGGCCACAATGATCTTAAAACTAAACACAGGGAGGCTATAATACTATTGTTTCAACGCATTTTGTTATTCAATTACGATTACCTGATGAAAAATACATAAAGATATTAACCCTTAACTATTTTTCGAGAACTGCCAAAATCTATTTTAAATTTATGATTTGCAAAACTTCCCAATAAAATTAGCATTTTAATAAATGCATAGTTGGATAACAAAATGTCGAAAAATTGATATGTAAAAAAATAGGAAGAACCGTTAGTTATTATGTTCCTGGTTTAACATCATGATGGAAAGTACTGAGTACTGAGTCACGAGTGCTTCTATAAATAGTTTTTATAATTACCGTACAAAATCTCATCGTTGTGGCACAAAGTGTTCCTGATGGAAAAAATGAAACCCCACATTTTGGACTCTCCCCTTATAGGGACTTTCTTTACGGATCCATGATGACTCGATTTAATTTCATATGTTCTCATATATTATCAGTCCAAGAATTATAGTCGCTATACTACGAAATTCCGAAACTTTGTGTGTATATGGGTATTTTATTATTTATTTCCTGTTTTGTGTATAATTTTATTCTTATGTTAGCAATAAAACCCATTAATAATATAATAAATTAAATTTGCGGTTTGGAGCTAAATACTGTGGTAATATTATTTTGTACAATGGTACATTCATATAAATTGCTAGCGTTTGACTCACACTATAATCCTGTTTACTTCATTACATGAGTGAGGAATTTGTTTTTGATCATCAAAATAATGAAATAATAATTAGAAACATATTTTCCTAAACTGCAACAAAATTTTACTTACTCATAAGATATAATTTTAGCTGTTTTCTATAAAATCATTATAGTAGGAGAGCCCTCGACCAGGATTTTCGACCTCATCGCGACACGAGGATTCTATTTTTTTTTCAATAGTTCATGTCAATATGAACAAAAAGTTCTATTGCGACTGCGACGTCGATCTCGTTGCTAAAGCGGTAAAAAAAATTATTGAAGATGTAAAACAATTGATCATAATAGTTATTCGATTATCCGAATTCGACCGCGGTTGGATATTAAGTAACGAAATTTTCAGAGATCAGAGAGGAATGCTGGTTCTAGCTCTTCTGAAAGATCGGTCGAAAAAATCCTCTGGGGAGAGAAGCAAGGACCCCCGGAAAAGTACAGTTTTTCGGCAAAATCGATCTATTAAAGAAATTCATATCTCGCCCAATATCGGAAATGAACCTAAAAAAAAGAGTTCTTCATTTTTCCGTCGTCTTGCAAAATCGCCTCATTTCAAAAATTCATAACTTTCTTAGAAGGCAAAATCAAGAAAAACGATTACGCCTCAGGATTTTCTAAATTACATCTAGTTTTTAAAAACATACGCCGTTTGTCCATCTCGAAGAAGACGCGAGTTATTAAAGTCGGCCCGGACGCACGTTTGGAGAAATTTGAAAAATGGAAAAAATTGCGAAAATACGAAATCTTTAAACGCTATTTTCAAACGAAAAATCGCCGCCGGGCTGCCGTCCTAGTAAGAAATCCAAGGTAGAGGGTCCAACTTAGAACTACATCGTAAATCGCACGGTCTCGCTGCGATTTTCGAGGCAGTAGAAGCGAACGAAAAAGTGGATATTGTTTGTAGTTTATTTGTGGCGGATAGTTAATATTCATTGAACTTAATTCTGGGAATCACGCCAAATTCTAAAAAATAAATAGAAATAAGAAAATTGCCAAAATATGTCAAGATAAAAGTGTAGTATCAAAGGCAAACCTCAACAGTTTGCCCCAGAAAACCACTGTATATAGTTCTAAATGAATATAAATACAATATTGTTATCTAAAATTCGTATCAGTGGTTTTCTAGTATTTTACACTAGAAAATATAACAAAATGTATATTATATAATATATATATATATATATATATATATATATATATATATATATATATATATATATATATATATATATATATATATATATATATATATATATATATATATATATATATATATATATATATATATATATATATATATATATATATATATATATATATATATATATATATATATATATATATATATATATATATATATATATATATATATATATATATATATATATATATATATATATATATATATATATATATATATATATATATATATATATATATATATATATATATATATATATATATATATATATATATATATTTATCCTGCTATCAATGCTGCGTCCGTACATTGACACGATACCATTCACTAGTGCGTCCTGTACAATAGTGCATCCGTATACCGGACGCAGTATTGTTTTTCCATATTATCTTCGCCATGTTTCGCGAGTGATCCTTTTACAACTTCTCAGATTATTCTGTGTCACCTGAGCTACCGATAAACATAGAAATCATTTCTGTATCATTTCAATTAACTGAGATATTGACTGGGCAATTTTTCGATTTTGGACGCGGTATTATATGTCAAGTGTAAGCAAGAGTATATTTTTAGTTCCAACGAACTTAGTTTGGGGTCGCGTCGATCTTTGTACAGAAATATACATCTAATATACTCTTTCAGTTATAGCATGATGCTGCATCCGAGATTTGGCAACAACGTATCGCATAAATATATATAAACATTCCTTTTTAGTGGGACGTTTACTCGCGCGTACTAGTGCATTCTGTGAGTCGGACGCTGTGAGTCGGACGGAGTCAACCAAACTACCGTCTCCCCCCGTTTTCGAGCATGCTGAACACGATGGTGATGATTTTTCTGCTCCCTGAGTTGACCCTACCCCCCAAACGGCCAAAAAACCGACCCCAAAAGGGGAGAATTGCGTATTCGACGTCTTCCACCGGCAGAACTTATGTCACCCCCCATTTTCAAGGATGCTGAACACGATGGTGATGTTGATTCTGCTCCCCGAATTGACCCTACCCCCCTAACGGCCAAAAACCATCCCCAAAGAGGGGGAATCGCGTATTCTACGTCTTCCACCGGTAAAACTTATGTCATCCCCCCGTTATTCAGGATGCTGAACACGATGGTAATGTTAGTTCTGCTCCCTGGGGCAAACCAACCATCCGAGCGGGCAAAAACTACCCTCCAAGGGGGTGAAAAATGTGTTGTGCTACAAACGAGAAAACCCACGTTATGTCTTGTTTTTGAGTATGCTGGGCAAGAGAAAAATATTATTAAGTCATCTCGACAAATGTTGAAAATGATTTATATTTACCTATAGTAAATAAGTAATTTTATGCGTCAACAAAAATGTTTATGATCTAACTTACTTCACTTACTTTATAAAACCGCGCGTCAAAGGGGTAGTTTGTGTCCGTTCGAGGGGCTCGCGGGGATCGAGGTGACTTGGTAATATTTTTCTCTTGCCCGGCACACTCAAAAACGAGAGATAACGAGGGTTTTCTCGTTTGTAGCACGAAACACATTTTTCACCCCCTTGGAGAGTGGTTATTTGGCCGTTAGGGGGGTAGGGACAACTCGAGGAGCAGAGCCAACATCACCATCGTGTTCAGAATCCTCGAAAACGTGAGAGGGAAGTAGTTTGACTACCCAAATACTTGTTTTTCGAGGTTTTTTCCGACTCACAGCATGCACTATGAGATTCGTGTTAGTGTATAATAAAATCGAAAATAACAGACCATTATATATTATATTTATATGACTAATGGTCGAGATGGTAGCGTACCTGCCTCTCACCCAAAAGCCCCGGGTTCGATTCTCGTTCGTGGCAATAAAAAATACTGTGAGAGGGATTTTTCCATTATACACGAATATTGGATGTGTCCCTTGTCTTTAAATGTGCAGCTCCCTCCCGCACAACGCTCTTAGAGCCTTCGTAATTACATATTGTGATGTTATTTATTATTTATTATACAAACTTCGGGTACAGAAAGTTCACATGAACTTATGACATACCCCTTCTAACATTTCTCCTCTATCGAGCCTCCTAACGGAGATACAGGGTGTTGAAAATTCAATTTATTTTTTGTTTTTCTTTAATAACTTCCACAAAATTAAAGATAGGGTAACTAAACTTGTTACCTACACATAGTTCGGTTGTGAGGGTCCATCTTTGCTATGGTTCAGAGTTAAACAGAGGCGCGCCAGTGGCGTGCGGTGTGGTCACGTCGACATAATTTTAAGGAAAGAAGTATGTGCACTAATTTTTTTCACAATTCTGATCAGATTTGCATAATTTATGGTTGATTTTCTAAAAAAACTTGTACATGTAAAATTTTGACTGAGGCGGTAGTTTTCGAGATATTTGCGTCTGAACAAAACGATGCACCAAAAACACAATTATCATGTCGGGAATAGTTCTGATGAAATCACGATATATTCCTTCTAAAATTTCTCTATAGCCATTCCTAACGGAAATACGGGGTGTTGATTTTTTTGATATTTGGATGTTGATAATTTGTTTATGCAATTTCGTAACAAACAAATTTTTCTTTTGGCAGAAATAATATTGACTGCAAAAGGCTTTAAAACGCCTCATTGCAAAAGAAGAAAAACATTAAAAACATTAAATTGACAGTTCAGTTCAGTATATCCCTTCGAAAATCAGATTGAAAATAATTTTTAAAGGGCTATCTTAATTAATTAATTGTGTTTTTGGTGCATCGTTTTGTTCAGACGCAAATATCTCGAAAACTACTGCCTCAGTCAAAATTCTACAAGAGCAAGTTTTTTTAGAAAATCAGCCGTAAATTATGAAAATCTAATCAGAATTGCGAAAAAAATTTGTGCACATACTTTTTTTCTTAAAAATATGTTGACGTGACCACACCGCACGCCACTGGCGCGCCTCAGTTCAACTCTGGACCATAGCAAAGATAGATCCTCACAACCTATCTATGTGTACCAAGTTTGGTTTCCCTATCTTTAATATTGTGGAAGTTATTAAAGAAAAACAAAAAATAAATGGAATTTTCAACACCCTGTATCTCCGTTAGGAGGCTCGATAGAGAAGAAATGTTAGAAGGGGTATGTCATAATTTCATGTGAACTTTCTGTACCCGAAGTTTGTAGGTTTAAAATCGGGACACCCTGTATAATTGTAGTACAAATAATATTAACTAATACAAAGGTAAGTTCACATAATTCACAAAACTATGTATATGGATTATAGAAAATTTAAAAATTCACTTAAAATATGGGAATGGTTGAAAAATGAAAATCTGGAAAATACTACTAACAAATTTATTAATATAATAAAAAAATGAGACAAAAACAAGTACAAATATTATTAAAGTTAAACATAATGATAAAAAAGGAAAAATTTGATTACAAAAAAGCTAGATACGCCTCATTTCCGATTACCTCACCTTATCTATGATATCTATGCCGGATTCTACATCTTTTCCGAAACTTTTAGACCGAATCCGACTAAGACGCTCGAATGCCTTTACTAATCGAGGACGCCTACGAATATATGCGAAACGCCTCATTTTAGATAACCTTCTCACCTTTCCAGTAATATCTCTGTCGAACTTTACATCTTTCCAGAGACTTTTCGACCGAATCCAACTAAAACGCCCGAATCCCTTGACTAATCGAAGACGCCTACGAAAAACACAAAAATCGCCTCATTTCTGATGACCCTCTCACTTTTCATGTAGCATCTCTGTCGGACTCTACATCTTTCCTGAGACTCTTCCACCGAATCCAACTAAATTACCCGAATTCCTTAACTAATCGAAGACTAATACGAAAATACGCGAAATACCTCATTTCTCATTACTTTCCCACCTTTCAAGTAGCATTCTGTCAGACTACATTTTTCCCGAGACCCTTCCACCGAATCCAACTAAATTACCCGAATCCCTTAACTAATCCAAGATGCCTACGAAAATACGCGAAACGCCTCTCTTCTAATGACCTTATCACTTTTCAAGTGGCATCTCTGTAGGACTCTACATCTTTTCCGAGACTCTTCCACCGAATCCAACTAACTTACCCAAATCACTTGACCGCAGCTTAATAAATACACTTAACCACACCTTAAAAACTACAGCCCCGCAGGGGCTGTCTCAAACATACTATAAAAAAATTCCTGGGCCCGTTAGGGCCTAAAGAAACCCCCGCGGGGCTCTGACTTTTTTTCTCAATTTCAATTTTCAATTTTTCCGAAATTTTAAAAACCGTCTTTCAACTAAAAACCCCGAGATAAAACTATTGATATTCCGCGCCAGCGGCTCGGCGCGTAGACCTAGGTTGCGGCGGGCCCCCGGCTCGACCTAGTAATGAATTAAACAGAGAGTACAAAATAGTTATTTACGTATCAAGGCATTAAAGTTCAACTATTTATCATGAATGTGGAGTTTAAACCGCATGAGTGATAAAAAGCAACTTTAATGCCGAGGTGCATATTGCATTTTTTTTAAATCCAGAAACTGTGAAATTAAGATTAATTAACTCTATTTTTTAAATAATTTTCAGTGACATTAAGAAATGTCATAATTATTTTTAAATGTCAAAATCGGAATAATTTTTTGTAAGAAAACCATTATTTTTACCATTATAATAGTGATAATTCTGAACTTAAAAACCTGTATTTATTTACCTTTTTTTTTTTTAATCACTTATTTAACGTCGGCCTATTTCTGCTACGGAGGCCAATCACCGACGCCAGGAGACGAGCAACCCCCAACCTTTGCCGAACCTCTTATCTTACTAAGAGTAGGGATTTTTTACTTGCCTAACATTTAATAGACAAGGGACCGACTGCTTTACATCCCCTCCGAAGGATGGTATATCCTCAATACACCTCTCGCCTACAGTTGTATTGCTTCTGCGATATAGCTGATATACAAGCCGCTAGAAGTAGGGAAGCGAGACCGCGTCTTTCCGTGGATAGTCCCCATCCATGTACTACACGCGGTAAATGTTGCTTTACTCCTAATATCGCTATGAAGTGAGTGAAGTCAGTCCTCCGCTCGCTGCCCTTATTTACCTTTTATTACAACACAATTATTGTTACAAGCATGTTTACATTTATCTGGTCACCTCTGCCAACTACAAAAATCGTACAATAATGGATTACTTTATAATAATAAATAAATAAATACACCACATGTAATTACGACCCCCCTTTATCCCAGAAAGCTCTACAAGAGCCTTGTGCGGGAGGGGGCTACACATTTAAACACAACGGACACACATCCAATATCCGTGCATAATGGAAAAATCCCCCTCACAGTATTTTCCATTACCACGACCGGGAATCGAACCCGGAACTTTTGGGTGAGAGGCAGGTACGCTAGATCCTCCCCAAAATATTTGTGGGAAGTCACAAATGAATTCTGTGGAATACAAAGAAATAAATCTAAAATATCCAAGTAGGTACTATTAGAAATAAGAGAGGTGAAAAAGTAACAAGTGATGACAAAAAGGCAAATATTATTTACTGCTTCTTTAGTTGTATCGGCAAATCACTTACAAATAAAATCAATCCCTACATCCAATTTAAAAATTTGGGGGGTGCAACTGTCACTCAAAGAAGGTTGAATTTAGGGATGAAGTTTTGACGTTGCAGGATGTCATTCCAGAATCTAAATTTGACGTGTTTCGGCATTTCCTTGATATGTGTCAAAATATGAAGATATTGAATTTATTTATATGGAATTCTAGGTTGGGGAGGACATACATTTACAACAGTTGGATACTTTGCAAAACAGGTTATTTAAAATCATATTCAATAAAGAACTAACTTATTCTACAAATTCCCTATTTATAGAAACTAAAATAATGGATATCGGGTTGTTATTCATTTTCCAGAGTATTATAAATCAATGGAAACCTAAAGTCGAAATTACGTAATATGCATAACACCAGAGGCAATAAAAATAATAACTTAAAAATTCCAAAAACAAATACATTCTGTGGACAAAGATACGCTAACCATCTCGACCATCACTTTAATGACGAATTTTGAGGTACTTTAATGCCAATTTAAAAAAAAAATATTGTAATGAATTAAATAATTTAATTAGAAAAGAAAAAATGAATTATTATACGCATAAAGTGGAGGAAATAGATCCTCCCCAAAATATTTGTGGGAAGTCACAAATGAATTCTGCGGAATACAAAGAAATAAATCTAAATTATCCAAGTAGGTACTATTAGAAATAACAGAGGTGAAAAAGTAACAAGCGATTACAAAAAGGCAAATATTATTTACTGCTTCTTTAGTTGTATCGTTGTATATGGAATTCTAAGTTGTAGTTATATACTTTGCAAAACAGGTTATTTAAAATCATATTCAATAAAGAACTAACTTATTCTACAAATTCCCTTTAAGAAACTAAAATAATGGATATCAGGTTGTTATTGGAAAAAAATGGAAAACTAAAGTCGAAATACGTAAGATGCGTAACACCAGAGGCAAGAAAAATAATAACTTAAAAAATTCCAAAAACAAATACAACCTGTGGACAAAGATGTTTTACATACCTTGGTCCTAAAGCCATATAATATAGCCCTTATAATACAGGATGTTTATTAAAGAATGGGCCAAACTGTAGAAGTAGGTTCCTTGAGTAAAAATAAATCATTTTAGCTGCACATACCTTAGTACCATTTTGCTTCCTTAAAAGGTTATGGGCCGACAAAAGCAATTTCTTCATTTAAATTTTTTGTTATATCTCTCTTACTATTTATTAACACAATTTCATCCAAATTTGGTATATGGGGGTTTTTTGGGCCGCTGAGAAAAGTAGTGTAAACAATTGTGGCGAATAACGTAGAGGGCGTTGCGAACGCCTAGTTATTTCTTTTGTTTTAGTCGTTAATCTTTTGAGCTTCAACTTTTAAAAAAAGTAATATTCGTTTTTATTGCAGCATTCAACTCTACGTAAAAATGGAATACTTATTTTATGTCGGTAAAATATACCGTTTTCGAGAAAAATGCATTCAAACTTCCTGTGGCACAACGAAGAGAATTACGTAAAATTTAAATTATAAATCTACTAGGTACATGACTAATACTGACAGTAAAATAAATAAGTATAATAGATAAAACACAGTTTTTAAGAAGAAAAATTTTATTAATATAAAAAATTAAGCAATTTAAAAAGTTTTTAATTAATAACTAGCTAGTTTTTTAAGGACGTGAAATGGTACTGAGGTATGTTTAGTTAAATAAATGATTTATTTTACTCAAAGAACCTACTGTTACAGTTTGGCAGATTCTTTAATGAACAATTTAAATTTTATATAATTCTCTTCATTGTGCCATAGGAAGTTTAAATGCATTTTACTTGAAAACGGTGCAATTTACCTACATAAATTAAGTATACCTTTTTGACGTAGAATTGAATGCTGCAATTACTTTTATAAAAGTCGATGTTGAAAAAATTCACGACTAAAACAAAAGAAATAATTAGGCGTTCGCAGCGCCCTCTACGTTATTTGAAACAATTGTTTACACTACTTTATTCAGCGGCCCAAGAAACCCCCATGTACCAAATTTGGATGTAATCGTGTTAATAGTAATAGAAATATAACAAAAAATTTAAATAAAAAAATTGCATTTAACGGTCCACAAATTTTTAAGGTAGCAAAATGGTACTAAGGTTTATGCAGCTAAAATTATTTATTTTTACTTAAGGAACCTACTCCTACTGTTTGGCCCATTCTTTAATAAACACCCATGACCAAATTATTACCAACTTTTATTTGACGTCCAACGTTCTGAGTAGATTTAAAATAAAAACTAAGAGCGATAAATGTGGCAACAGTGCCGGACGCCGTATTGTACCAAGTTTGTCAAAAAATATACACTAAGGACGTGGTATCATGTGGGATATACACATGATTATACTCCGGACGCTATATCGTACTATTAGTGAAAGGACGCAGTATTGTCAGTATATCTTAACTTCTTTATTTATTAAGATATCAGTAATCTAAAACCAGCTCTGGGCTGGATTTGATGAGTAGATCCAATATACTCCATCACATTTGAACTAACTAGTGTATTTCTGGGAGACGCCGTATGGTTGGCTTCTGTAAGGACGCAGCATTGTTAGCAGGATGTATATATATATATATATATATATATATATATATATATATATATATATATATATAAGAAAAAGCAGAGATTATCGGCAAGACGTGCTCAAAAGGAAGCAACCGTGGACATATGTTTCAGACTCATTGGTCATCATCAGCACGGTACAGCCAAGTTGAAAGGATAGGTACAACTCAGGAAACATGACAGCGACAAAGAGGAAACCACCAACAGGAAGCCAGTAGCACATTTGTGGCTGCAATCGGAAGACCCTGTGTTTACAGGGCAACAACCAATTTATGCCACGGAGGCAACTATAGCTACCTGCGTGGAGTTCCTACCGGGAAATAACATTAAGGTTGGAAAAGGAAAATCATTGCACGTAAATATTACAAGAAAAAGCAGAGATTATCGGCAAGACGTGCTCAAAAGGAAGCAACCGTGGACATATGTTTCAGACTCATTGGTCATCATCAGCACGGTACAGCCAAGTTGAAAGGATAGGTACAACTCAGGAAACATGACAGCGACAAAGAGGAAACCACCAACAGGAAGCCAGTAGCACATTTGTGGCTGCAATCGGAAGACCCTGTGTTTACAGGGCAACAACCAATTTATGCCACGGAGGCAACTATAGCTACCTGCGTGGAGTTCCTACCGGGAAATAACATTAAGGTTGGAAAAGGAAAATCATTGCACGTAAATATTACAAGAAAAAGCAGAGATTATCGGCAAGACGTGCTCAAAAGGAAGCAACCGTGGACATATGTTTCAGACTCATTGGTCATCATCAGCACGGTACAGCCAAGTTGAAAGGATAGGTACAACTCAGGAAACATGACAGCGACAAAGAGGAAACCACCAACAGGAAGCCAGTAGCACATTTGTGGCTGCAATCGGAAGACCCTGTGTTTACAGGGCAACAACCAATTTATGCCACGGAGGCAACTATAGCTACCTGCGTGGAGTTCCTACCGGGAAATAACATTAAGGTTGGAAAAGGAAAATCATTGCACGTAAATATTACAAGAAAAAGCAGAGATTATCGGCAAGACGTGCTCAAAAGGAAGCAACCGTGGACATATGTTTCAGACTCATTGGTCATCATCAGCACGGTACAGCCAAGTTGAAAGGATAGGTACAACTCAGGAAACATGACAGCGACAAAGAGGAAACCACCAACAGGAAGCCAGTAGCACATTTGTGGCTGCAATCGGAAGACCCTGTGTTTACAGGGCAACAACCAATTTATGCCATGGAGGCAACTATAGCTACCTGCGTGGAGTTCCTACCGGGAAATAACATTAAGGTTGGAAAAGGAAAATCATTGCACGTAAATATTACAAGAAAAAGCAGAGATTATCGGCAAGACGTGCTCAAAAGGAAGCAACCGTGGACATATGTTTCAGACTCATTGGTCATCATCAGCACGGTACAGCCAAGTTGAAAGGATAGGTACAACTCAGGAAACATGACAGCGACAAAGAGGAAACCACCAACAGGAAGCCAGTAGCACATTTGTGGCTGCAATCGGAAGACCCTGTGTTTACAGGGCAACAACCAATTTATGCCACGGAGGCAACTATAGCTACCTGCGTGGAGTTCCTACCGGGAAATAACATTAAGGTTGGAAAAGGAAAATCATTGCACGTAAATATTACAAGAAAAAGCAGAGATTATCGGCAAGACGTGCTCAAAAGGAAGCAACCGTGGACATATGTTTCAGACTCATTGGTCATCATCAGCACGGTACAGCCAAGTTGAAAGGATAGGTACAACTCAGGAAACATGACAGCGACAAAGAGGAAACCACCAACAGGAAGCCAGTAGCACATTTGTGGCTGCAATCGGAAGACCCTGTGTTTACAGGGCAACAACCAATTTATGCCACGGAGGCAACTATAGCTACCTGCGTGGAGTTCCTACCGGGAAATAACATTAAGGTTGGAAAAGGAAAATCATTGCACGTAAATATTACAAGAAAAAGCAGAGATTATCGGCAAGACGTGCTCAAAAGGAAGCAACCGTGGACATATGTTTCAGACTCATTGGTCATCATCAGCACGGTACAGCCAAGTTGAAAGGATAGGTACAACTCAGGAAACATGACAGCGACAAAGAGGAAACCACCAACAGGAAGCCAGTAGCACATTTGTGGCTGCAATCGGAAGACCCTGTGTTTACAGGGCAACAACCAATTTATGCCACGGAGGCAACTATAGCTACCTGCGTGGAGTTCCTACCGGGAAATAACATTAAGGTTGGAAAAGGAAAATCATTGCACGTAAATATTACAAGAAAAAGCAGAGATTATCGGCAAGACGTGCTCAAAAGGAAGCAACCGTGGACATATGTTTCAGACTCATTGGTCATCATCAGCACGGTACAGCCAAGTTGAAAGGATAGGTACAACTCAGGAAACATGACAGCGACAAAGAGGAAACCACCAACAGGAAGCCAGTAGCACATTTGTGGCTGCAATCGGAAGACCCTGTGTTTACAGGGCAACAACCAATTTATGCCACGGAGGCAACTATAGCTACCTGCGTGGAGTTCCTACCGGGAAATAACATTAAGGTTGGAAAAGGAAAATCATTGCACGTAAATATTACAAGAAAAAGCAGAGATTATCGGCAAGACGTGCTCAAAAGGAAGCAACCGTGGACATATGTTTCAGACTCATTGGTCATCATCAGCACGGTACAGCCAAGTTGAAAGGATAGGTACAACTCAGGAAACATGACAGCGACAAAGAGGAAACCACCAACAGGAAGCCAGTAGCACATTTGTGGCTGCAATCGGAAGACCCTGTGTTTACAGGGCAACAACCAATTTATGCCACGGAGGCAACTATAGCTACCTGCGTGGAGTTCCTACCGGGAAATAACATTAAGGTTGGAAAAGGAAAATCATTGCACGTAAATATTACAAGAAAAAGCAGAGATTATCGGCAAGACGTGCTCAAAAGGAAGCAACCGTGTATATGTTTCAGACTCATTGGTCATCATCAGCACGGTACAGCCAAGTTGAAAGGATAGGTACAACTCAGGAAACATGACAGCGACAAAGAGGAAACCACCAACAGGAAGCCAGTAGCACATTTGTGGCTGCAATCGGAAGACCCTGTGTTTACAGGGCAACAACCAATTTATGCCACGGAGGCAACTATAGCTACCTGCGTGGAGTTCCTACCGGGAAATAACATTAAGGTTGGAAAAGGAAAATCATTGCACGTAAATATTACAAGAAAAAGCAGAGATTATCGGCAAGACGTGCTCAAAAGGAAGCAACCGTGGACATATGTTTCAGACTCATTGGTCATCATCAGCACGGTACAGCCAAGTTGAAAGGATAGGTACAACTCAGGAAACATGACAGCGACAAAGAGGAAACCACCAACAGGAAGCCAGTAGCACATTTGTGGCTGCAATCGGAAGACCCTGTGTTTACAGGGCAACAACCAATTTATGCCACGGAGGCAACTATAGCTACCTGCGTGGAGTTCCTACCGGGAAATAACATTAAGGTTGGAAAAGGAAAATCATTGCACGTAAATATTACAAGAAAAAGCAGAGATTATCGGCAAGACGTGCTCAAAAGGAAGCAACCGTGGACATATGTTTCAGACTCATTGGTCATCATCAGCACGGTACAGCCAAGTTGAAAGGATAGGTACAACTCAGGAAACATGACAGCGACAAAGAGGAAACCACCAACAGGAAGCCAGTAGCACATTTGTGGCTGCAATCGGAAGACCCTGTGTTTACAGGGCAACAACCAATTTATGCCACGGAGGCAACTATAGCTACCTGCGTGGAGTTCCTACCGGGAAATAACATTAAGGTTGGAAAAGGAAAATCATTGCACGTAAATATTACAAGAAAAAGCAGAGATTATCGGCAAGACGTGCTCAAAAGGAAGCAACCGTGGACATATGTTTCAGACTCATTGGTCATCATCAGCACGGTACAGCCAAGTTGAAAGGATAGGTACAACTCCTTTTGAGCACGTCTTGCCGATAATCTCTGCTTTTTCTTGTAATATTTACGTGCAATGATTTTCCTTTTCCAACCTTAATGTTATTTCCCGGTAGGAACTCCACGCAGGTAGCTATAGTTGCCTCCGTGGCATAAATTGGTTGTTGCCCTGTAAACACAGGGTCTTCCGATTGCAGCCACAAATGTGCTACTGGCTTCCTGTTGGTGGTTTCCTCTTTGTCGCTGTCATGTTTCCTGAGTTGTACCTATCCTTTCAACTTGGCTGTACCGTGCTGATGATGACCAATGAGTCTGAAACATATGTCCACGGTTGCTTCCTTTTGAGCACGTCTTGCCGATAATCTCTGCTTTTTCTTGTAATATTTACGTGCAATGATTTTCCTTTTCCAACCTTAATGTTATTTCCCGGTAGGAACTCCACGCAGGTAGCTATAGTTGCCTCCGTGGCATAAATTGGTTGTTGCCCTGTAAACACAGGGTCTTCCGATTGCAGCCACAAATGTGCTACTGGCTTCCTGTTGGTGGTTTCCTCTTTGTCGCTGTCATGTTTCCTGAGTTGTACCTATCCTTTCAACTTGGCTGTACCGTGCTGATGATGACCAATGAGTCTGAAACATATGTCCACGGTTGCTTCCTTTTGAGCACGTCTTGCCGATAATCTCTGCTTTTTCTTGTAATATTTACGTGCAATGATTTTCCTTTTCCAACCTTAATATATATATATATATATATATATATATATATATATATATATATATATATATATATATATATATATATATATATATATATATATATATATATATATATATATATATATATATATATATATATATATATATATATATATATATATATATATATATATATATATATATATATATATATTTATATGATATTGTGAAGTTTTGACGAACATTTTTAAGTTGGGTTAAAATTTGCAAATTTCCTGAAACGGACATTGTTATCGCATCTCTTTCTAATCTCACAAAGTTTACACAATCCTCCGACACGGGGGCATTGAAACGTTAATAACTGTCTTGAAGGATCGCTACGAAATATAGCCTAAAATATTTTCCCGACACGAAGACGTCTATAAAATACAACACCACGCGTCGACACTCGCCCGGAAAAAATCGTTTGAGGCGGCAAAGTACATAAAAAACTGACATTAGAGCAAGTCTGCCTGATCATCATAATTTCTTTTACGGACTGAAAATATATTTTCGCTCTTTCCGCAACATCCTGGGACATTCCTTCATAAATAAAACTTGTTTCTTTTGACTCGATATACATTTTTTCATGTGTCGTCTCCTACAATAAAATTATACTAATTCAGCAGTTAAATACTTTAGAAAAGATTTTGAATGGTCAAGGATGTAGGTTTTAAATCCATATCCATATTATCGTCTGCATGTTGCTAATACTGCGATCGATCTTTGTATAGTCCTGTCCAGATGTTCGCTCCAGGTTAGCTTGGAATCTATGACAACCTCAAGATACTTTCTCTCGACTTTCGCAGCAACATGTTTCGTAGTCTTAAAGGCTTCATTCCCTCCAAGTGTCTTTCTTCTTCAAGTGAATGGTGGCTTTAGGTGGGCTCACCTTTAACCCTTCTTCGTCGGTCCATTTTTCTACCACATTCAGAATTCTTTGTAAATGATCCCTGACTGTATTGTTGAATTTCCCCCTTGCAATGATGACAATGTCATCAGCATATCCCTGAGCTTCAAAGCTTTTTTTAGTGAGTTTCTTTAAGAGCCCAGTCTGTCAACTACAATGTTCCATGACAGAAGTGACAAGACCCCTCTCTGCGGACATCCTCCTGCAACTGACGCTCCCATCATAGTAGTAAATACTACCCTGTCTTTGAGCATGTCCTCGATCCACCTACAGCAGGTACTCTCTATACCAAATTCACTAGAGCAGTTCTAATGATGGATTTAAATGAGTCGTTATCAAATGCCCACTCTATCTCAAGGAAAGCACCCAAAGCTACCTTTTTATATTCCAGTGCTTTTTCCACCTTTTGAGTTACGTGGTGAAGCGCCGTTTCTATAGACGTTCCTGCTCTATATACAAATTGGTATTGATGTAGAGGACTTCTCACTCGTCTTAAGTTGAAATGACATAAAACTTATAGGTCTTAGGGACTTTACCGGGGTGTACGAGTAGCGCCCTAGTTTTAATATCTTTGGTATTCATCCCAACGCCAGGCTGGCTTTGTAGAGCATGCATGGCTTTGATGCTAGTAGGCCTACACTTTGCTGAATAATTATTGGCACGATTCCGTCCAGTCCAGGAGACTTGTATGACTCAAATGAGTTTACCACCCATTAGATGTTGGATTGATTTTTGGTAACTGACTAGTATGTCCTGGTTGCTCTGTTTCTAGATGCTACCAGTTCTGGTCCTTACTATTCCTCCAGTGATTGATCAATTATAGTGAAATCAGGAAAGTGCACACGAAGGAGTGCCTCCATCGTCTCTTTACCTGAGAATGTTTCCTTGTGTCAGTTACGAGACATTGTCTTTCGAGAGAATTTTTTGCAGTTTGGCACATTCCAGAGTACTTTCAATGGTCTTACAGTGCCTCTTCCAGGATTTCATCAATGCTCGGTTTACTCAGTCAGTGTAAGTCCCAATTGGCTAATCTTTTAGCGATATTAATTTTTTTCCTGACTTCTCTCCTCTTGATAATAAGGACTTTGTTCACCAGAGCACTTTTCTAGTGGATTCCCTAACTACCAGAGGACAGCTTTCCTCATGTGCATATCATATTTTAGTAGTTAATCGATAAATTTTGTTATTGTGCACCCAATTGAATGAAGGCAATTTTTATTTTTGTTTTGCAATCATCTTTCTGGAAATGGGAAGCAAACTTCGAGAAAGTCAAAGATTTTATCAGATTAACTCTTTCTTGTTCCCAGATAAAAACCAGGACCGTCATAAAAGTATTGTTTTCAAATGTCTTCTTTATTTATTGATAACTAATTATTAAGACATAGATATTGGTATTCAAAATACAAATGATAAACTTTGCAGTGAACTGTGAAGCTAATTAATTTTAATTCGCGCAATCTTCCATGATGACGAAATTATATTACTTTGGTTTTATAAATGTAGATATCCAGTATTAGAGAATATTTTAATAATCATTTATTACATGCTCATTCAACTTGGGATAATCAGTAGAAATGATAGGAGGTTTGTGAATGTGACGGATTTAACAGAAAAAATGAAAAGTTGGAAATGAAAAGACCCCCCCTGGGTCCGCAACAAATAATGATTACATTGAAGAACTGCTGTGACACATAAATGAATACTAACCCAATGATCAGATTCCTCATAAATCGTCCGAATGTTAAAAGATTAAGTACAGCACGTTGGGTTGCACGATTGAAAACCGTGGAAGCAGTCCTTCAAAATTTTAAATGTATCAAGGATTGCTTAGTGAAGAAGATAATCAAGAAACGCAGCCACTGGACATAGTGAAGACATAATGAATGCTTAATCATTACCTACTCTTATCAGCAAATTGGTCTATCTTTTTAAAACTGTTATGGTAGCATTCTGTGCTCGAATTAATCAATATTGCGCAAGTACAATTTCAAAGAAAGAAAATAGATCTGATAATATTCAAAAACAGTATTTTGTCAGTATTAAAAAAATTGAAAGATTTAAGAAATACAAATGATTAAATAATTTCATTAAAACAGTTATCATCGAGAAAAATTTGCTTGACAGTTTCTCGGTAATGCTCGTAGTTCAGATTATTTTTACGCTGCCTGTTAGCACAGCACAGTGTAATAAGTTCCTTAAAATGAAAAGTATTGTTGCGCTAGCTTGATGAAGAAATTTATAACAATAGCTATAAAGTATACTCTACATTGAAAGAAATGTGTTCGAGAAAATTAATTTGGATTCCACCATTGAAGTATTTTCTGAACAGAAGGAGAGACGAGGACTTACAACTGCATGAATATTAGAACACATTGTTTGACGTACATATTATGATATTACTCATTCTCAAACAATCTCAAGCAAGAAGGTTTTCGTTTAATATTACTAAAATAATTTTATTGGCATTAATGATAAGTTTCAGTCCAAAGATTCCGTTTGTCTTTCGTTGTTCAACATTTCTTGTCATTTTTGATAATCCTATTGAAGTATTCTGCGTTTTTATAGAAAGGAAAAAGAGGTCCTTTGGAACGTTTACCGCCTGGGTCTCTTTCTGAAGTCAGCCACTGTTCTAGAAAAATTACAGACACAGAGACAGTGGCCTTATTTAGAAATGAAGAATATGATCAAGTTTGATATGACGGACACAGGTTTTGTTAATGATTTCAGAAATGTTGTAGGGAGTTAGAAAACAGAGACATTAATTTAGTTGCAGAAATGTGATGTTATGTTCTTCTTTGATGAGTTTCGATTATAATATGTAAGGCTATTACTACACGTGCAGATAAGTCACCATTATAAACCATAATAATCCGAGCATTTTTGGTTTACGCCGCAATTAACTTTTATTAAATGACTTCCTTTTCGTAAATCCTATTTATTATTTACCTAACAGAAATATAAAGTTTTGTGTAGATATTGGCATCAGTATTTATTTTTACAAACACATACAAGACCACCTTGATACTTTTCACTTTTGAATATCCACTAGTGGGATCAAAGGCAATCATTTTTTCGCTTCTATTTTTACAGTTAGATATTATTATAACGCGTTAAATTACTATTTTATCTGCTGTCAAGTTTTGCTTGTTTATTAGGATTGTAATATAGACTAGTCAAAGTAACGATTTTTTTGAAATAGGTCTATTTTTATGAATTTATATTCACCTTTATGCTTCATGTTAAAATAATAGTGTGAGAAGTACATAGTTTGGAGTGTTTGGACCATTATCGAGATATTGGTATAGTTTATGCAAAATCAGTTGAAACACCGATGTTTGATCTGCACCGTCTTCAACGTAGTCGGTACTTTGAAGGCTCTTTTAATATATAAAAACGCTTCAAACTGAAATGTTTCAATTGTTTGCGTAAACTACAACAGTTGTGATTGTTCAGTTTACAGCAATATATTATTGTTATATAAATTTGAATTATAGGACTCGGTAACCAGGTTAAGTAGATTGGTTGCGACAATCAAATGGTTTATTAAAATTTATTTTTGATTTGCTTCAGACTTAGATGGGAACTGTTGATTCCGTAGAATGGATCGAACTTCATTACAAATTGTAGGACCTCATTTATCTTACCTAATGCAAATCTTAGAGTTTCAGTGAGTTATTTCTGTATTTCAGGGGACGGTTACGAAAGAAAAACATTTTAAGATAAACATCAATAGTATGATTTTTGCCACTAATTAGATTTGTAATTACATTTCATCAACCTGGAGTTGATTGAAACATTTTAAGCATAGTAAATGACGCCAACCAACTTCCTTGATGTAACAAGTTGCGTTTAAATATTTAATGCATGTATGGTAAATGAAAATCATTCAGGTTTTTTGGGTATTGGCATTAATTTAACTTCTGCCAAGTAATTTTTGTTCAATTTATTACCAGCCGTCGCGACAGTCAATCTACTATTTTCCTGCCTAGTTAAACTTATTATTCTCTTTTCTATTTTTTTCGGAAACGGCTCCTTCTACGAAAGCATTGAATAAGGGATAAAAGACTCTTTAAAATATCCACTTGATATTCATTTCACATTGCATTAAATTAATTCTAGACTGGATTTAAATCTTCTAAGTTTAGCTGTTCGAACTTAATCTGCTGCAATTTAATTCCACATTCTGTTTTTCTTTTGGATTTCTGACTGACTCTTGAAGATTTTTAAGTGGTACCTAAGTGACAATGTTTCAATTGTTGCAGTTTTGATGAATTATTATTCTTGTTAAAGGAATCTTTGAAGCAATAAACTGATAGTATATTGTCAAAATAATGTTATCTTTACTGAGGTACGTATTTGCAAGTCTCGAATAATTCATTTTTTTGAGTCATCTTTTCCTTTTTTCTTTTCGAGACGAGATGACACAGATTGAAAAACTATATTTCTCAACACCATAACCTTTTTGAATTAAACCTGTTTGTTCATTAACAAGTAATTAATTTTAAACTATAATCATATACCTAATTCCTTACATTCATTCCTATGCCACTAAAATACGTAATATGAAATTGAAAATAAAAAAGGGGCTAAATACTATATAGTAACGGTTAAGTAAAATGTATGGTATTTGTCACGTAATGGTGTATATTAAGCATGTTTTTCGCAGTAATTTGACTAATCTAATCCATAACCGTGCTATTTCTCACTTATCAAATGAGAACACTTAGTTTCTAAACATACGACCCAGTTATTTTACCTCTGGTTATAATTCTTTCAGAATTTCTTAAAATTATGCTGCATAAATTTCACAGCATAATTTTTCTTGTTAGTCCATGTGACATATATTTATGTAGTTTCAGGAAAGTGTCAAGTTCAAGTGTTTGCGGTGGTCGAATATAACTGATTATCGAATCATCTCGCGTACATAAGCTATAAAAAAGATCTGGCTCCGCAACATATAACTAAACTTTGTTTATAAATATTGTGTGTAATAGTTAATAGTAGTCTGGCAGCACAATCAAAGGCCTGAAGGCAGAGCCAGGCACAATTTATAAAAGAGGCGTGAATAATTCTCATTAGTTGTGGTTGTTTACTTTGTGAGATTAACATTTTGTATAAACAGGTATGAAAATTATTTAATTATTGTTAATTTACTTATAAATATTAGCTCATTAGTGACGTAAAATGTGCAACTAAGTATGTAATAGTACACTATTATTTGATTTAAATATTCAACTGCAACAGGCGTTTCTTTGAATATTTAAAATTAAATGATGTTATAAACAGAAGATATTCACGTAATAGGTACTAGTAGGTACGTTTAAATTATTTTCAGTTTCGGTAAAATAATAATATATATACGGGTGTTCCAAAATTATGCGGTCAAACTCTTAGAGTGTGTAGAGGGGCTCAAAACAATACGAAAATTATCTATAAACATTTCATATTAAAGGAGACCTTCCAAAGATGAGGAGAATCAATTTTTTTAGGCTGTAACTAAGAATCCAAAAAAGGTAGATACATCAAAATTTAGATGTTGCTTTTTATTTAGGTTCTCAACCGTGTCCAACATTCATTTTTGACAGGCTTAGGTTAGGTATATTAATAAATATTTTTGAAACTGTTAAAAGTTCGCCTTTAAAATTTGAATTTTCAATCATTATTACACAAAATCATAAAAATTTGATTGATTGCGAAACCTACTATAATAATATTATTATTCTGGTACGCTACTTGAAGCCCGAGGTGCAATCAAAATTTAAAAGTGGATTATCTCGAAAACGACGAATTCAGTCAAAATGTGAAAGGTATATCATTTTCTGTAATAATAATTGAAAAATCAAATTTTGAAGTCAAACTTTTAAATAGCGCTAACGGATTCAAAAATATTTATTAATATATCTAACTTAACACCCAAGCGCACCGCCCCTTAGGATTTTTTTGTCAAAAATGAATGTTGGACACGATTGAGAATCTAAATTTTGATGTACCTACCTTTTTTGGATTCTGAGTTATAGCATAAAAAAATTTATTCTCTTCATATTGTATGACTGATGGTCGAGATGGTAGAGTACCTGCCTCTCACCCAAAAGTCCCGGGTTCGAATCCCGGTCGTGGCAATGGAAAATACTGTGAGAGGGATTTTTCCATTATTATTACATGTGGTGTATTTATTTATTTATTTATTATTCATCTCTGAAAGGTTATAACTCATTTAATACGCAGTATTGACCAAATGTTTATAGATAATTTTCGTTTTGTTTTGAGCCCCTCTACACACTCTAAGAGTTTAGCCCCATAATTTTGGAATGCCTGTTCTATATATTATTATGTTATTTCGTGGCTGAAAAAAATTACTATAAACAATAGGCAGGTAGTTTTGTAATCACTGTGGTAAATTACTTACAATGTTGTGGTTATCGGAATCAAAATTGTCACTTTATATGTATGTTCAGTGTGTCCTGTTTCAAATCTGATATTTCAAATTCAAGTCTATAGGTAAAAAATTATGTGATGGTTGAAAGTCAAACAAACGTTGACAAATAGCTGGCAGAGAGAACATACTACGTTAATAATTTTAAACTAAAATGAATCTGAACATTAAATTTGTATTATCACTAGATCATAAATAATATAAAACCGGACACGACACAGGTTTATCAAAAGCATACTACGTGAATCACAGGTATGCCCACAACTTACCAAAAATCTCGCCCCCAAAATAACGCTCGCACTTTACCATTGGAGTCGCGTATCTTATTAATTCCGTAATCAATGACAATAACCAAATTATTTAAAAATTGATACACAACAAGCAAATAATGGATATTTCGAAATATATCAGCAAAATATTATTATTTTTATAATACATAATTTCATTATTAGTTTTATTAAATATTTGAATTAAAAAAACACTCACTGCCCTTTTCTCGCTCACTACCCTATATTTATTAACTGTTCTTACATAACATTGGATTTAGAAGATCTATAAATAAACGAATTCCGCCTATATATCTCGAAGAGTTCTTAAGTTATCAATGGATACAGGCAGACAAACCGACAGATATATATTTTTTTAAATTACGTGTTTTTTCTCAACCACAATATTTCCTTTTATTCATTATTTCATTGTACAGAATAGACGTCATTTTATGTCTGTCACACTGAATAAAATAACTAATCAAAAATAAGATATCGTTAGCTAACTGCGATTCATTTTTTCTCTTTGAATAAGATAAGAAAATTAAAATATTACTTGAGAGGAAACAAATAAAAGATATTTATCAAATATGTATTATGATTTAATATAAAGGAATAGATATAATATGTCAGAATCAAATCAATCATATCTTTGTCGCTAATATGAATTTTAAAAAACCGTATATAATTTCAACACCATACTGGTGTTATAAAACTTAGGTACTCTTTAGTTTTGCTTTGGATTTGGGGGTTGTCTAATTTCTGTGGTGTGTTTATGTTTATTTATGCCAGTAAAGATTCTTGACAGACTAACATATACTAGTTAGGTTATTGTAAAATCTCGCAGAAATAAATTGATTTGTGCAAATAAATTTTAAAGTCTTACTGTTAATTCGTATGTTGATCAATTAACAAAAAAAAAAATCTCAATAAACCTGAAAATTTTTCCTCTTTTAAGAGAACTACAGCAGCTCAAAGACTAGTAGAAATGAAAATATAAAAAGTGCATTTTCGGCAAATGCAGATTTTTCATATTAGTTTTGTTGACTGACTGTTTGTTATGACAAATTTGAAAAGTAATAATTTAAGTTCAAACATTTTTAGAAATAAAGTGACGGAGTATTAATTTAAAAAACGTTATATTACTGAGATATACCGAAATAATTCTTCCTCATGTAAAACTAGATCATACAGGGTGCTTTGGTAACATCATAAATGTATTTGAAAATTATTAAAATATTATTAACTACTACAACACCTGGTATAAAATCTACAGACCTTTTTTCCAAAGAGTCATGGTGTGCATTAAAATAAAAGACAATCAGAATTGGTCATAAGAAAATGATACACTTGATTACTTATTTGTATAATTAACAATTATTATTTCACAACGATATGTCAACTTCTAAATAATTCTTATAAAAGAAAAGGATACACACCAAAAAAATTTGTCTACTGCAATATTCTCTCGTTTTAATATTAGAAATAATTAATATTTTAATAACTAACGCAATTAAATATATTTTTATTTTGGATAAACAATTATCATATCATTAATTTTACCTTGAAAAATAATAATTATATCGATAAAAAGGTACATTTATATTCATAATGAATATTTTCTTTGTTTTGTACATCTTTTAAGTTATGTAATAAAGCAAATGCAAATTGGTTACTAAATCATTCGTTTTCACTATTATTTATTAAATATATATGTCTCATTAATTAAAATATTTGCTTTAAAATGGTTCTGGTATTTTGAAAAAAAATTAATTAATACGGGACATATTTGTTTTCTGCAAAACAAGTTGAAGGAAATTTACGAATCCCCACGTTTGTTCTGTTGAATTTTATAATAGTTTTGATTTTTATTAGTTGATTTTTTGGCACAAAAACTTGATAGAGTAATTAATAAAGTCCGTTGGTCAGGTAGACATCTAATGAATTTACTCGCCATAAACTTTTAATAAATTTCACATTTATTTCATGTTTACCACGAAGTCACATAAAAAATGTATCACCTAACGAGAGTATTTTTTATAATTAATATTAGATATATATACTTATAAAAGGTACATTGTTGAGCCCGATATATCAACAGGTCGCTGTTGATCCCGCCCTTTAGAACCAAGATATGAGTAAATTTCATCGCATTTTTGTTTTTTTTAAACAGTACTCAAGGCATTCATATGCACCGTCACTGAGTCCAACATTGTTGCCTTATCGTTGGTGTATGATATTAAATTTTGCCTGCTAGTTGCAGCGTACGTGGGAGAATTAATCGAGATATACACGAAGATGGGAATAGTACGTTGTTGAGCCCTCCTTAAAATATACTAAACACTATTAGTCTTATTGAGTTTTTCCCTCAACATTGGTAACCAAGTTGAACAGGTAAGGTAAATTCGTTTCCAAGAAAAATTTAAGTTTTTAATTTGCAAGTAAGAAAGCAAATAATGAAATGGTATTACCAGAATTTTGAACGATATGGACGCATGCTTTCGTCGCAACATAAGAAGACATCTGTAATTAACGATAACAGGAAAATGCTTGAAATTATGTTTTGCGCTTTAATAGAATTCCTTGCTTGTCTCGATAAAACGCAATATTCTTATTTAACAAACTAAAAGTGGAAAAATACGTTCATGGCAGTAATTCCTTTAATACGGCAAGCATTTACTAGCTCTGGTTCCTTTGCCTATAAGTTATACAGCTGTCTTTATCGTGATGGATGATGCTGTATAAAGATTCAGTCTAAACTCTGATATTTATTAGTGGTATAAATTGTTGCTAATACTTACGAAAAAGTTACATATTAATATATCCATTAATCTAAAATCAATCTGAAATGTATCAATTTAAGCAGATGCAAGTTTCTTAAGTGAATTGTCAACAAAATGTGCCAATTGAGCCTACACACTTTTTTTATAACTAGAATACTTATCAAAAATGTCCTTGCTCCATGTTAGTGGTTGCATACATTATGTATACAATTTCTGCATCTAAAATGTGTCTAATAGTCCAAAATATGATCAATAGGCTCAAATAATATCTTGGGTACAGAAACAGAAATATTAAAATTTCTACGCAGCGTCCATTTTGTCATAATATTCTGTCGATGTATTCGACACATGACCTGAGAAATGCTCTTCATTTGACGGTGTCCATTTTGACCTAAATTCTAATACATAAGTCGAGACAATGCGTATATGCAATTTATCTTTTTTTGATTCGAAAAAATTGAAAAGTCGCCCTTCAAATTCATAAAACGGACTTTATGGAACACTTCTTATAAAAATAAAAAATCGGAATTTATAAGTTTTAAAATACTATTCTTTATTAGAAATAATCATCTATTTCTCCAATACTTCATATATAGTACCATTACTTTTTTTTCATTAACTGTTAGCTTAAAGACTTTTTTGGACTGATATAATTAAAATAATTTTATTCGTAATACCAGTTTACCAATTTTTCTAAAATTCTACTAGCGATGAACATTCTATTCAAATGATTTTAGAATTGTATTCCACATTTTCGAAAAAACCCTTTATCACCTTTCAAGGTCGACCACCTAAAGCAGGCAATTCGATTTTGGTGGCTTATAGCAAAGATATAACTTTGGAAGGACGTTTAAATCTCGTGACCCAGTACAACGGTTCAAGATGAAGGCAATTTTTGTAAAATTTGTCCCTAAAACTCCTTTTATATTTAGGTTGATAGATTGACCTAATAATATTTAAAAATATAACGATTTACACATATCTTTCCACTCGTTTTGTTACAAAGTATAATAATAAGTTTCTATTAAAATACATTCATTCGATTTCAGTGTCACACGATGGAACCATTGGAAGTAAAGCTGGTTGGGTTTTATCCGGATCAAAATGCAAAGGAGCATCATACTGATAATTACGATCTGGTAACAGCAGATCCGCCAACAGCTATATATAGACGAGGCGAAAAATTCTACTTGACTATTAGATTTAATAGAAACTTTGACAGGCAGCAGGATGTTGTGAGAGTTAGATTTGGATTTGGTAAGCTTTTTACCTAAGACAATTTGTAACAAATGCTGTCAATAACATTATAATAAAAACTCATGATACATGCTGAGTTTTGTCTAATGAAGACAGCATAGCAGTACCCAGTTGGAGAATTAGTGGCAAAATATTCAAATTGTCTGAAACCGCGCTGATTTTATCGTAACATGATGATTAAATTATAAGTTTATCTCATAAATAATTATTAAAAAACATACCATTTGATAATTTGTTGGTACCTATTTAAATTCGTATAGTTTCTGGTGTGTAATTAGTTGTGCTTTCAAGGTCTTAAACATAATAAATTAAAGACAACTGGAAAATATTGAAAAACTGATTACTTCGTAAACATGTAAGAATGTGTTGATTATTCAATTAATGATTTAATATGTTGTAATTTCATTTATAAACACGTAATCCTACGATTATCCTGTAATTTAAACTACGTATGAGTGTTAAACTTCGGGGATCGATAATTGTAAAAACGTACAATATTATTAATATTATAATGTTATGACAGATGTGTTACCTATTGAACCTTCCTTTTGCAAATGTACAAGCTTGGAAACCAGCAAAACAGTTTTTATTTTATAAAACAATAGTAAGTGTTTGCTCGTAAAGTTGTGATTTTATATACATTTATAATAATTATTATTACCTAGTTAATGAAAAAAAGAATTTAAAAAATATTGGACTTCATTTTCTAAATGCAGATACCTTAAACCCGCATGAAAATTCAAATTACTGTAAAGTTTTGTTGTGTTATCGATTCATTTAATGCCAAACAAAATAACGATGTTGTTTACTAAAATTATAATATGGGTATTTATATGAAAGAAGTATTTCTAAAAATATTTATTATAGTAATTAATTAGAAAATATTTCGAAAACGCACAGCGTTGATAAAGTGGTGGAAAACGATTTTCAAAAAATGTAAAAATGTATTTTCCAGTAGGTGTGCCTTCAAAGAAGCATGGCCTTATAAGATGCTTTTTCCACACCAAACTAATGTTTTGAAGAGTTAATGTAGTAATACATCGTCCAATAGGATATGCCTGTTTTTCATTTAATTAAATAAATTCGTTTTAATGAGTTGCAGCACTTAAACCCCTTACCGACACTTAAGCTTATATTACGCCCATAATCGGCTCATTATTACAGTCAGTGTTGTGTGTTAGATCCATTCCTGTGCAAATAGCAACTACTGTATAATCAATGGAAGTTTCAGCTATCTCTTTTGCAAATAGTCCTCTGAAGGATCAAACCTTATAGACTGGGCAATCATATAAAATATAGAGAAAGACTCGATTCTCATCGCTACACATATTATGTCACTAATATTCCATACTCGATTGTCTCTTAACCCTAACATCATGGCTGTTTTTTGTTTAGCTTCAGTAATTCTTTTATTTTCAGTTTGGATGGTTCACCAATGAATGTGCGAGACTATGTTATTTGTTTTTCCTTCCAATGAAAGAAATGGATTTGCTTAGTAGTTCATTCACCGACCGTTTTGTGGGCAGTTTGTGTTCCACCTCTCTAACTAGCTTGTCTACTTTATCATTGCCTAAATTTCCCTAATGTTCTGCGTCTACTCCAGTTGTACCTACGTTTTTATGTTTCGTAGTTTTCTCTCGGTTTAAAACTTTCCTCTTTCTAGAATTCTAACGGTTATTTAACTGGTACTGATAATACAAATTCTCTTATTATTTTCGTACTATTTCTTTTAAACAAACGTCTAAGGTTTTGTTATCTTACTACCTAGGTTCAGGTTAAATTATATTTAAGTTGATATCCTGTATCTTCTTCTTTGACACTACTTGACGTTTCTGATTCGTCAGTATACAATGTTATCATTTGGAAGTCTTCATAACTGTTTTTTTTCTTATCAGGTTTCTTATACGTTATAAAATTTAGTTACAAATTCAATTTGACTGCATAGGACGTAGTCAGTTCTTTCTTATTTGTTAAACTATTTCAGTAAATTTTGGAGTGGTTTTTCTTGGAATGGTCCAATAATAATTGTTTTCAGCCTGAATGTCTCCTCTATCAGTGCCCTTTTACCAGTAGGAGTAGTGGAAGTAGACAGAGTCGTCCTTTCATGGCCGTTGTCATTGCCCACGTTATCGTTGATTTTTGCATTTGTCTTCCTTTTTCCAGTTTTATATCACCAGACTAGAAAGGTATAGATTATCATTGGTGTTACGAGTTTCTGGTACAACTAAATGAAGAATAAATTCATATCAAACTATTCCGTAGATTGTTGCACAATGTGATTTCCACGCTAAAAGAAGAACTTAGCAACGTGAATATCTAATCTGATCAACATTTCTGTGAACATAGTAAGTACTTTCAATTGTGTAATTTAACGAATTATACAAATCATAAAGGAATCTTAGTACTGAAAAAGGAAACATTGAGTTTCCCAAACGTATGCAAAATATCATTATTTTTATTTTATTTATGTTTTATGCCTACAAAAGCAACCTTTAACTGCTCCATTGACGAAAAGTCACAGGCGTAAAGGTATTTTTTAAATCCAGATATTTTTTAGATTATCTGGAATTTCAAAATATTCAAGAACGTGTGATAATAAATCCCAAATAACAAAAGAAAGAAAATCATTTACAATGCTGAAGGTTTTTCACATTACATATTTCAAATTTACTTCCTTCAAATTTTCCTATCACTAGAAAAGCATCACCAGCAGAGTATGCTTGCACAAATTACTAATATACTCGAGTAAACTTTAACTTGGCGTGTGGATGAGTTGATATTGTGCGTATTATTGTATTTTCTCTTGCACACAAAATTGAAGCCATGGCCCAAAACCATTGTTTACGTATAAACATACGTGAACAATGTTTTTGGGTTATTGCTTTAACTTTGTGTGCAAGAGAAAATGAAATAGTATGCACAATAACAACTCATCCACACGCCAAGTTAAAGTTTACTCGACTATAGATAAATGAGCTCCTCTATATCCTAAGATAGTTTCTTTACTGTTGTTTTTCATCCGTGAGTAATTTCGTGTATTGCTAGCTCAAAGGATTCATTTATCTTATAAGAAGAATAGATTATTTTATTTGGTCTAAGCGTATGTAACATGCTCTGGTTTTGATATAAATGCAACGTTTTTCTTCTATCAAACGGTTGATGCATACCTCAAAGCCAAATTAGACCTGAATAGTGTGCAAAGAGGTGTTTGTTCAAGTTTGTTCATTTCCTGTTCAAGTAATGATGAAATGATGAAAACATTCCATCCATCCCCAGTGACTTTTATAATTAAAAAAATAATATCCCATTCGTTATAAACAGAGTGCCCACGTAGTGAGTATCTCTTCCATAACTTCCGCGCTATTGCTCATATTGTATTGGGTGTTCTATTTAGGCCGGGCAGTAATCAACTTTGGTAAGTTAAATGGAACACTTGATATATTATTCCAAATTTGATTAGATAATGTCAAGAGCTTTCCAATGAACTCATGTACTCTTTTGAGTGGTTTTTGAAATATTTTCAATTTAGTCGAAATTTTGACAGATATAGAACCTAAAGAGAAACGTAATATTTTTTCAAATTAAAAATAATTTAAAACTTTGTATCGTGGCATATACAGGGTGTTCCATTTAAAATAAGAAAGTTATTGATGTTTTTAAATCTACATCAAATTATGAACACCCTGAAAGACGAAAGTTTAAATTCATCATTTGAAATTTTTTATCTAACTTAATCAGCTGCCAAAAAAAAAATTTAAATTACTTTTAATTTATAAAAATATGGCATTTCTCTGTAGGCCAAATCTGTCAAAATTTCGACAAAATTTATAATATTTTAAAAACCGCTTAAAACAAGTATGTTATGATACTTCATTGGAAAGCTCTTAACATTATCTAATCAAATCTGGAATAATATATAAGGTGCTCTATTTAACTTACCAAAGTTGGTTAGTAGCCAAAAAACGTCCTATACAACTATAAATTGGAATATGCAGCACTGATTTTTGAACAACTTTTGTTTCGAAGATTTTTGTCTATCTACAATATCTAAGGAGTTATGAAGGAAATACTTAATAGTGGATACCATGTAGAACAAAATTTATAAACCTAACTGTATTCATTTAACTATTTGTTATCATTTCCTTACCTAAAGTTAAACAAAAAAATGTCTTTTTTCATGGTTTAATAAGCTTTTACAAAAATTGTGGTTTTTCAAATTTTCTGTATGAACGTTTTGCAAATATTTAAATTTCTTGACACTTGTGTTATTGATTATTAGAATTTTCTTCAAAATATTGAAATACTAGAGCAAAATATCCATTTATGCAAATACATTTTGTAGAATCTCAGCCTAAAAAAAAATTAGTATTACAAATATTTTCCCTTAAATGTCCACCCAGATGTTCTTAAACTATGCAATAAGAATTGGGTATATACAAAAAACTATATAAAAGACGTTGTAAAACTTCTCGTTTGCCACCAGATTCGTAGAACACGTTTAGTTCAAAGAAATTTCTTGAATTTTTAAAATAGTTTGTCTTGCTTAGGAAATAAAAAGCTCTAGGTAATAATCATTCACTACCTACATATTATGTATATGCAATAATTTATACACGATATCCCCCTGATGAGTTAAAATAAGAACGAGAAATCACAAATTTTTAGGACCAAAGCCGAATCCTGCGCAGGGAACGAGAGCTGTATTAACTGTTCGTCAAGATATAAAGAACGATACATTTCCTGATGACCCCTTTAGATGGGGAATCATTTTCGAAGAACGACAAGAAATAGGAACCGACATTATGCTGTCAATTCGTATCCCTGCTAATGTCCCTGTGGGCATTTGGAAATGTTCAATTCAAACAAACATATATGGAATTGGAAAAAATCGCCGAGATTACCAAGTAAGTAAGTAACATGATTTGAATAAACTGATGATGAAAATCGTGATAAATAAATCAATCGATGTGAAGAAGGCAGCTAATATCGGCAGCTAATTTTGCTGTTCTCTCTGTGTATAGTCGGGGATTAATGAAATAATAGTTAGATTATGACATATGATATAAACAAAAAATACAGCTTATGAAGAATTCAATCAGAGTATGCAGAACGAAAAGATATATCTTGCCAGCAATAAATATGTAGAAAATTAAAATCGCAGTTTTTGCATGTTATAAAAGTTGCTCGATTAATCATTTATTTTTAATTGCTACGTAAAGTGTAAACATTTAAAAATATTTCTATGGAAATATTTTCCACTGAGCATTCGCTAATTTAAAATTTTCAATAACTAATAACTTACCTTGAGAGTGTTTTTGTCAATAGGTATTTTAATAATTTTTTGAGTTTTAGACAAACACACTGTTAAAATTAATTCATTGTTTGTGGAATTCTGGGCATAAATATGTTTGATAATAAATAAATAAAATACATTCTTGGACTAGATTTGATCGTGAATTTTATTGTAGAATTTGTCTCGCTTAGTTATTTTTAGCCCATAGTTCAAGTTCATTTGGCAGATTTGACTAAATTGTATTTTGCATAATAAAATACTTGAAAACAGGAACTCCTAACAAATATTAAAATAAACATACTCAGCACGAATAGCAAAAGGAAAAGTTTGAATATTATGCAACTTTTGGTATTTGGAATATATAAGTAGTTTATTTACAATTTTGTGATAAACAAATTTTTTTTTATTTACCAGATATTCAATTATTAAAATTATTTTAAACGATGGTACTCAAGTATCTATTATTGATGAATTTGTTACATTTGATATACAAATTATGTGAATGTGAAGCATGAGCGCTAAAACATTACATTTCTTTTTATTAATTTATTTAATGTAAATCTACTTCATCCAAAGAATTACGCTAATTTTTTAAATTGTAATAGTAAAAAAAAAAATGAATTAAATTAAGTACCTACCTGCATCTTTGAAAATATTTCAACTATTTTTTTTGTTGAATAGTTTGAATTATTGATCTGTTTAGTCGTTTTAAACATTTTATTTTAAATTTAATGTCCAAGTTCCAACATTATCCAAAACTCATTTTTGAAATCAGGAAAAAAGGATCATTCCAAAAATATAATAATATACAAGGTATCCCATTTAAAAAATATATTATTTTTTTGTATCCCCTGAAATCTGCACGCTACTGTACTTTTGATAGCATTTTAACAAAATTCAGTCATAACCACACAACTTTTATTTAAAACTTTTTTTTCTATAGGCAATAATAACGCTGATAAGGGATGGGTAATTTATAATGAATAACCCTGTACAGTGTAGGTTCCAATTTACAATTTGTATGTATAATAATATAATAAAATATGACAAACTTGAAGGTACGTTTAGGGGGGGCTACCTAGGTAGGTATCGAAGTTATGCACCTCGATATACAACTCGATATTTATGCGATGGTACATACATGTATACCATAGGAATTCGCACTAATTATTCACATGGACATAAGAGTAAAACTTAGTTATACTTCTAAACGCACTAATGTGTTTAAGATTTCGAATTTCCGAAAGGAATACTTTTAAATAAAGAATTTTTAATATTAACCAATTAAATTGTAGATATAAATCTTTTACCTTTATTAATAAATACTATTATAGGAAAAAATCTGTCTGTTTACTGTCTGCCTATTTGACCAAATATAAAACAAAGAGATCTGATTTAAATATATTTATTAAGAGGTGTAACTTATTTTGCTTACCAACGAATTCGTCCTTTTCTTTGGCTTCTACACACGTTTGAAAGCTTAAAAATTATATTTTTCTTTTCTCTACGTAATAAATATTCTAAACCTGACATAATTGTCGAGACAGATCCTCCAAACCTATAGAGCGCATATACATAATTCGTCCCTAAAGTGAAAAGGAAGAAATAGGAGCTTGGTCGAGAAAATAAAAAGGCATAAAAGATCTGATGTAAAACTAGACTGAAAATGAAAAAGACGCTCTGATCATAAAATTTGTTATTTACCCGACCAGCCTCACCTTTATTTAATCCTTCAATTACCAGAGTGCATTATTACTAAAAAGAGCATGCATCCGTTTATTTAATTTTTCTTTATACTATATTAATTAAGTTATGTATCTTCTTTAAGGCACCCGAAGATATTTATATTATATTTAATCCATGGAGCTCAAATGATGGTGTTTATATGGAAAATGAAGATGAGAAGGACGAATATGTCCTTAACGAAACCGGAAAAATATGGTGTGGTACTTTCAAGAATCCAAAAGGAAAACACTGGATTTTCGGTCAATTTGATGATATAGCACTACCAGCAGCCGTTTTTCTTCTAGAGAAATCCGAACTACCGTATCCTCAAAGAGGATCCCCAATTTTGGTATCCAGAGCCATATCAGCAGTAGTAAGTAATTGTATTTTAACATTCATTTAGATTCTTTCTCTTTTATATAATATTCCTTTACTTAATTTTGTTTTGCAGTATTTTTTTATTACTTCACTTTGTTGAATATTATCATGCATTTAGAAAAATCATGAAAATCAAACCCATATTTGCATAAAATTTACAGATTAATTCAGTAGATGAAGGTGGTCTCTTAGAAGGTAGATGGGATGGAAATTATTCAGATGGAATATCCCCACATGCGTGGACTGGATCAGCTGCCATTCTGGACCAATATTTGGGATCTGGTGGAGTTCCAGTTAAGTATGGACAGTGTTGGGTATATTCCGCGGCTACAGTAACTGTCTGCAGAGCTTTGGGAATTCCGTGCAGATCTACTACCAACTATGTGTCTGCGCATGATACCAATAGGACTTTAACTGTTGATAAGTAAGTGAAATTTTAAGCTAAATGTCTTGTTTTTTATATAGATTCGTCAGTAAAGGTATATTTTAATGTATACAAACTTTTATTTCTTTCTTTTATTTTATGAGTAAATTTTTGAATTTTAACAGGTATTTCGATGCATTTGGCGACTTGATTGAAAATGGACCTGACGGCACTTGCAGCGATTCCTGCTGGAACTTTCATGTCTGGAATGATGTGTGGATGAGTAGACCTGATTTACCAAAGGGCTATGGTGGTTGGCAAGTAATTGATGCCACCCCGCAAGAACAGAGCGAAAAGGTTATGAGATGTGGACCAGCATCTATCGTAGCTGTCAAAAAAGGAGAAGTAGGATTTTTATATGATACGCCTTTTGTATTTTCAGAAGTTAACGCTGATGTTATTCATTATAAGGAGGATGAAGAATCCGACTGGGGATTTAGTAGAATATCTATCAATAAATATCAGTAAGTTAATTAAACTAAATAAATAAGTTATTAATATAACTAGAAAATATTTTTTAGCGTGGGCAGAAAAATTTTAACAAAAAAATTGGGTCCTACCGATGAGATTGGTGATGACGATTTGTTGGATGTAACTGTAATTTTCAAAAACAAAGAAGGGTCAAAAGAGGAACGGTTAGCTGTACAAAACGCCATCAGAGCTGTACCACAAACCTTAGAATTATATGAGGCTCCTGGAAAAGATACAGAAGACGTGTTTTTTGATCTTGTAGACCTTGATTCTGTACCATTTGGTAATGATTTCGACATTGTAGTTAAATTCCATAATAAGTCAGATGCTGAAAGAACTATCACAGTTACATTGTCTGCCAGTTCAGTATATTACACAGGAGGGAAAGGTAATAATATAAAAAAAGCTCGTACCACTTTCAAAATTACGCCTCAACAAAAGAATACGTTTCAAATACATGTTCCTGCTAAGGAATATATAAATAAATTGGTTGACCATGGTTTGATAAAAATATATGCTCAAGCTGCCGTTGAAGAAACGAAACAGTCATGGAGTGAGGAAGATGATTTTAGTTTGATTTTCCCAAAAATGAATGTGACTGCTCAAGGAGTTAGTAAGGTGGGAGAAAAATCTGATGTTAACTTCACGTAAGTACAAACTTCAAATTAATTACTTTTAGTGTGGGAGCCAGAACATACGTGCATAGTTATGAATAAAAAATGAGAAATGGCTTAATAAAGCCGTACAAATGGAGCCACTGATTTTAAGTAATGACTATTACACATTAAACACACTTACGGTCCAATATTCTTTAGAATCAGTGACATACTATAAGAAACGAAAATAATAGTATAAAAACTGGGGTTTTAATATAACTATTTATTTTAAATCTCTAAAGGCCCCTCCAACGCTGCTCCTTACCCTAATACTTGCCTGCACAGTTGCGACCACACTTAACCGTGTTCAGTTCAGATTTTTGTTCAGTCCGATAACTAGGTAGATAATCTAATTGTCATAGCATTGGCTTTACTTAAAAAAAATAAGACTTGATGTAAGTGGGTAAAGTCATGGTTATTTATATTTTTAAATTCAATTTGGTTAGAGATTTTTAATTTACAATTTATAAATTTGTTTTTAATTTACTAATTTTTAGTAGCTAGCGTTAGAAAATTATTCTGGTTTTTAAAATTGCTGAAATTAACACTACTATAAATCTAGATAGTGTTTCATATAGCAATTATTACCCTTTTATAAATGTATTATGTGCAATCATTCCAGGTTCTATAACCTAGTAATGGAAATATTTCCTTCTCCACCTTCGAAATCTTAACGCCATAAAATATTTATACAACTCGCCAACTACCTTATACTATAAAACGTCGGGACATAATTATATAAATTAGTTACAATTATATATTCAGACTAACTCTTGTAAGGCATTTATTTTTTATTAATAAATTTTTAATTATCAGTTTCAGCAACCCCCTCAATATTCCATTAACTAACTGCTCTTATGTTGTGGAAGGCCCTTGGACAGAAAAGGCAAAAAGTGTAAATTTCAGAGACGTTAAACCTAAAGAGGAGATTAACATTACTGAAACTTTCGTGGCCATGAGGAAAGGAACACGAAGAATTCTCGTCAACTTTATTTCAACCCAAATTCCATACATTAGTGGAAATACAACTATCGACATTGAATAATTAAGAGAATAACAAAATAAATTCCATTATTATGTAGACGGTTATATGTTTACTTTCTAGTTCAACTAATTACTTGAGTGAAGATTCCTAAACGGTATCGCGGTATGTAAAAATTGAGGATTTTTCAACAAATATGAAACATAATCTACAGTATAGTCCGACTTATCCATCTAACATAGCCATCTTCAATTTAAATGAATCTTGTAAACGCTGTTAACACCTTTTCTTAAAGGAACTGCCGCAACAATACCTACCGTCAAAAGAAATAGTAGATATACGTTATATAATATATGGGTAATTTGTATCTAATTTGCGCGATACTGCATTCTGTTGATAGTTTGGCTCATACCGATTTGAAGAAGTCGAGAAAAATCTTTAAGACAGTGGTATCCCTTTGTAATAAATTATGGCATATTTAGAAAAGCTACCAAGTTGGTTTATTGTTATTTTGTATTATGAAGTATTTGTAAGAGAAAGAAAGTGATGGCATTAAATTAGCTATTTGTATTATTACTTTGTAAGGATATTAAAATAACTCTAATATTTAATATATTAACGTATATATATAGATTAGATTTTAAAATAAAAGTAATAGCCCTTAAAATTTCAAATATATCTACAGTTGAAAATTTATTATTGGGTTAAATCAATATTATCTAATTTTTATTTACTAACACCCTGTATATAATCTCGTAGTTCTACTAAAGTTCGGCAATGCTCCATATTTTCTAAATGTAAATTGTTTTCTAAATTTACAAAGTAAATTATTGTATAACCAAATTCTATTGTTAGTAGTTATTTGGGTTGCTGTAAATGCTACTTGAAATTGAACGTGCCTTTATTATGTAGTTTAAATTGTTTCCAAATGCATTGTTTACACAAAATTAACAAAACATACTAATTTTTTTAAGCAAGCACTCTAAAATACCTATTATTATGAATGTATTAATAGCTACATTGCATATGCCTATTCATATCTCACGGTAACTATTAACTTATTAGATATTGCTTACCTATATCGTTTATTTTTTAGAAAATAAATAATATTGTAAATAAGTATAGACACTAAACAATGCTTATAATTATTTTCCTTAAACTTATTTCGATTTATTTCGCTTGTTTTAATGTGTATACAATGCAAACCAACTAAGAGGAAAATCTCGTGCTAGAGAAGTATTAATTCTGCTGAACAAAAAAACAATTGTTTGTCATGTTTTATCGTTTATTGCGAGGTTTATTGGTAAATTTCTCATCAGTCTATGCCATCTGTTACTATACCAGAAAAATGAGTAAACGAGTAAAATGAACTACTACTGTTAATACTTACAATTTATTTCAGTTCAAAATTTACCAAAAATTTTTGATAGCATGGATAGTTTTTGAGATAAATGTAAAAAATTTGATTACAATCGACATTCTCAAAGATCGATGGAGATAGAAATTAGTAGAAGCATTGTTTAATATTAATAGTATATTAGTAACACTACTAAATATTATACAGGGTGAGTTTTAAATGCGTAATTATATTTCAACCAAAGATTCTAAACACACTAACACTTTTTTTTTAATTATTACATATAATTTTGTAGCTTACTTAAAAAAAGACGATGAAAATGTTTTGGAACTACTTTCTCACTTAAAACATTTTCTATTGTGTCTCAAATACATCTTGGATAAAGCAGAGTTGCTCATTGCTTGGGCAACATAACTGTATGGTGGACAAAAGAATTACTCAAGATATTTTTTTTTTGGTTTTTAAAAATTAAATACCAATAAATATGGCAAAATATGTAGATGGTTAATAAGTATAACTACGTACTTACAACGCACCCTGTATGTATGTACCAAATTTTATAAAATTACTACATTTGCAGCCTTCAGTCATTGATTAAGGAATGAATAAGATACGCGACTTCAATGGTAAAGTGCGAGGCCTTTTTTGGCAGTGAGATCTCGGCAAGTTGCGGGCATTCCTGTGATTTACGTAGTATGCTTTTGATAAACCTGTGTCGTGCCTGGTTTTATATAATTTATAATCTAGTGAAAACAAAAATTGAATGTTCAGATTGATTTTAGTTTAAAATTATGTGACGGTTAAAAGTCAAACAAACGTTGAGAAATAGCTGGCAGAGAGAACATACTACGTTAATAATTTTAAACTAAAATTAATCTGGACATTAAATTTTTATTACCACTAGATTATTAATGATATAAAACCAGACACGACACAGGTTTGTCAAAAGCATACTACGTAAATCACAGGAATGCCCGCAACTTGCCGAGATCTCGCTGCCAAAAAAGGCCTCGCACTTTACCATTGAAGTCGCGTATCTTATTCATTCCTTAATCAATGCTTCAGTGCAAAATTGGCATCCGTGAGAGGTTCGAAATTTATTTAAAGAAATAAGTTTGTAAAAAACTACCAAGCTTACCCAATAACAGAAATAGGAATTAGAGAGGTTTTGATCTCATTACAATGTTAAATGGAAACTAGTGATGAACGTTACATCCTTGGTTGCTGATTTGTTATTATTTTTTGCATAATTGTTGAATATTCATTTCATGGAAAAAATTATCCCTAACTTTTCCATTTATCCTTAGGCCCTAGTATTTTCTAATATTTTCACACACGTTAACTTTATTTTGTGTTAAAATAATGCTTTTTTATCATATACCTGTGGAATAAATAATAAATCACTTACGGACACGTGTTTAGGGATTATTGTAGTTCCTGATTGATCCATTCTGGATCCTGTTAACGAGGAACAATAATTCTGGAACACGTGAGCGTACCTATCTTGTTGTTTATTTAATAATAATAATAATAATAAATTGACTTTATTAAATGTTAAGAATAGCAAAAGAAAATGCATTATAAAATGTTGGCGGTATTCGACCTATAGAGGTACTATCCGCAAAGAATCCATTTTTTTTTTTTTTTTTTTTTTTGTGGCCTCGGAGTTTATCCATTAGCCAGTCACTATGGTTTGATATCGGCACTTTCCCTATTTTACTAAATCTCAAACTAAACCTCATCTGACCTAACCTAACCTAACAACAACAACGTAAAAGAAGTGAGAAAAAGGACAGTGTACAGGGACACCCTCTTCTCGCCCAGGGGCCTGTCAGGGCTTTTTATCAAAACAAACACAAGGAGGGCCGCGGTAAGTAGGTAAAACAAAACAAAGGTAAAGACATGTATGGAAACGAAGCTAACTAACAAATACTATCTAACTATTTCAACTGGTATATTCCTAGAATCCATTCTTGTTTTATAATTTAATCCCCCTAAACTATCTTTCATTATTTTGTATGTATTCTAAGTAGTCTAGCTGTACGATATTATTATACCTACACTATTTCTCTATATTTCTTTCTTAAAGAAATTTATACTTGTCTCTATAATATGCTTTATACATTTATGCATCTGTAATAATAATATGTGTATTCTCGTACAAATGGATGTTGTTTTAATGTTTTTCTATTTTAATTTTATATATTTGTATATCGTCTAAGTAGAAATAAAAAATTTATACAAAAATGAAAATGTTATTATTTTACGGCATTGTGCGTGATTCGAAATAAGATGTGGTTTCAGCAAGACGGTGTTCCACCACATTATTTAAATGCAGTTAAATGCAGTATAAGGGATCACTTAAATAATATCTACCCACTTTAATGGATTGGAAGAAATGGCCCCACTAAATGGCCTGCTAGATCTCCAGATCTTACAAAAATGTGTTTCCTTTTATGGGGATACGTTAAGGAAATTGCTCATAGAGATGGATGTGAATCAAAATGGGCAACATGTGGAACACTCATTATATTTTTCTCTGTTGAATTATTTGAAGGAACCTCTATTTTTTTAATTTTATTCTTGAATTTTGTACTTATTACTTAATAAATCGAAAATGGTTACAAATAGCCATAGGATCTACATTGTACATACAAAAAAATGTTCGACTGTCATTTGTATTACATCGTCGAAGAATATACAGGGCGTTACATTTGATAAAATTGAGGAAATTAAATAAAAAAACTTTTAAATTGAAAAATAATTTTTGGCCACCCTGTTTATTTTTTGGAAGTGAAAAGACTCAAAAACTTTTATTAGACGTAACTAGTATCACATATTTTTTCCTTAAAATCTTATAATTATTGTGACTAGTGATTTTTTCAACATGCATCTGCAGATGGCATTATTTCACAAAAAAATTCATTACATCCAAGTGGTTGGGAGATAGTCAATAATAATATAGGAGTAAAAGAAAGGAAGAGATCTCAAAAAATTTACTGATATAAATAAAGACACTTAATCCTGTAATAAGAAATAAAATAAATAAAATTTAAAAAAAAATGATTTTCTCGTCAAATACCTCTGTAGTTGAAGGTAAAAATGTCAAACTACTTGGAATTTTTTTATGATTATTTTTATGATTCATTGAATTCATTAAACAACTATGTAACAAAACATCTGGGTATACATATCTATTACGCCAACTTAAAAAACTGGTAAATGTTGAAACACTATTAAATTCCTATCATGCACTTATACAATCACACCTAAACTATGGTGTCTTCCTTTGGGGTAACTCGACAAACGCTATAAAGGTATTTATCTTACAAAAAAGATGTCTGAGAATAATTCCTAGTGTCCATCCACAAAAGCATTGTAGACCTTTGTTTAAGAAATATAAAATCATGCCAATTCCAACTATATACATTTACCACAGTCCCTTGCAGATTCATAAAAAAAGAAATTCTTTACCTATACACGGGGATTATCATGACTACAATACCAGGTCGGCAAATCTTAAAAAAACAACTAGATTACGACTAACTAAACCTGAAAAAAATTCACTGGACTTAAAATTATACAACAAATTAGATGATGAATTTAAAACACTAGAATTTAACAAATTTAAAAATAAAGTTAAAATGTACTCTAACATTACTTTTACTCAATAGATGAATTTATGAATCACCCCATATAACATAATCTAAGAATATTATATTTTTTCCTTCTTGTTCATTTTGGTAAAGTTGGTTATTTCTTTATGAACACAGTTGCAGTTTTTGTTTTATCTCTTATTTGTTTTCAATCGTAACTTGTATATTTATGTTAGTTTAATTTCTAAATGAGTATATCGTCAACTTTTTATATTTGTATTTTATATATTTTGTATTTGTATTGTTCTACAATATTGTATGAAAATAATGTAACTACCTCTAGATTTTTTAATATGTAATTACATACTATCTAACGATCTGCTACAAACATTTTATGTAAAAGTTGTCAAATAATATTGTCTTGGCTCGTCCTGTATATTTGAAAATATATTTTTTTAAATTTCTAGTTATCATAGAACTCGAGCTATCGAAGTCCGACGAACTATTGCTTCACCCTGTATAATAAAAATAAAATTTACAATCAAATTAAAGTAAATTTTACATTAAGTTAAAAATTGTTTTACATATTAACCTATAGCATTGATCAATGATCATTCCTTAATCAATGCCTATAGGTATTGATGCATACTTTCCATATACCGGGTGTAAATGAAATTAGGCTCACCCCTATAACTTTTTTGTTTTTTCAGATATCATTTTGAAATTTTGGTAGTTGCAATAACAAGTAAATTTGAATTAATGCATGTTAATGAAATAATTCTAGCACTTCCGGTTTCACCGGAAATGACCGTAACATCTGTTTTTTAAATGCAACACCCTGTATATTTTTACATTTTTGGATTCGGGGATTCATTCTGCATACGATGGCATCAACTTCGCGGAAGAAACATAACCTCAAAAATTTTTTTAGGATAATTTAAGTTGCCATCTAGGGAGCCATGACTGCTGAAAAACTTTCTGAGTCATTGAGTATTAGAAAAATAAAATCAGGATATTAAGTGAGTTAACTTTGCTTTTATAGCCATTTAAACATCTCGGAAATGGTTTTTTCGATATAAGTATTTTTTTTTAAATGGCATCATTAATCATTATGCCTCATTATGCTATTTTAATAGAGATTTTCTTTACCTACATTTCGATACCAAACACTTCACCATTAGTTCATAAAAAACTTACGAAAGGTACTTTATGACCTTAGTTCAAATTTATTTTAGTAAGCTCTGACCAAGTTAAACATTTGATATGAAATTAATCGGGAATGCCTTGAAAAAAAAAACAAATTTATTAAACTAAAATAAATTTAGACCAAGGTAAAGTATCTTTTGTAAGTTATTTATGAACTAACGGTGAAGTGTTTGTTATCGAAATGTAGGTAAAGAAAATCTCTATTAAAATAACACAATGAGGTATAATGGTTCCATTTAAAAAAAAAATTCTTAAATCGCAAAAACCATTTCCGAGATGTTTAAATGGCTATAAAATCAAAGTTAACTCACTTAATATCACGATTTTATTTTTCCAATACCTACTCAAAGGCTCAGAAAGAAAAGTTTTTCAGTAGTCATGGCTCCAACTTAAATTATCCTAAGAAAATGTTTGAGGTTATGTTTCTTCCTCGAAGTTGATACCATCGTATGCAGAATAAATCCCTTATTCCAAAAATGTAAAAATATACAGGGTGTTCCATTTAAAAAACAGATATTACGTCCATTTCCGGTGAAACCGGAAGAGCTAGAGTTATTTTATTAACATGCATTAATTCAAATTTACTTGTTATTGCAACTACCAAAATTTCAAAATGATATATGAAAAAACAAAAAAGTTATAGGGGTGAGCCTAATTTCATTTACACCCGGTATACAAATTAAGATTATTCACTTATAAACTCATGAATGTTGTACCTACTGTGTAAAAACAATAATTAAATATTGTCTTTCTCGCTTTTCCCCGATTATTATTTCTACTTATGAATGATAATTATTCTTATATATGTTTGAATTTGTGATATCAGAAAGTATCACAAATAAGTTCTTGATTTCATAAATACCAGATTGTAATAATTATATAATAGGATATCACCAAATGCCACAGATTTAATTTTAATTCTAATTTAATATAATCTTAGAAATTAATAGTTGTCCTCTCTCTAAAACAGCTTTATTACATATTTTAAAGACAAATAGTAGAACAAAGAATAATCTTATTATCAAGCAATGATACGAATTTAATCAGAACGAATTTCTCACATCCGTATTTCATAAAATAATTAAGATTCTGATGAGGAAAATTGGACACCTTGTATATTCATAGTAGCGATTACAGTAAGTCAATTTAATAATCTGTGAATTTTGTAATAAAAATACCATAACATCAAAACAAATTATTCGAAATCAAAATATTATCGCACAAAATGTTTATTTTAGCTCATCTGTTTCACACATTTTAAAGTAAATATTAGTTTAATGTCTTGAATTTATCTGGAGTGAGGGAGGAAATAAAAATTAAAAATAATAATCAATGATAATTAGGTAGGTATCTTAATTTCTTATTATAATGTCGACAGTTAATTACGATTTCTTACTGTTAGTTTTTCTACTCATAAGTATTAAGTAACAAAAATATATTCACATAATGTTTAGTCTAAATAGAGAGATTTATTATAGTGTATATGAATAAGAGGCTCCGTCTCAATCGTTGGCGGCGTTCTTTATAATTATAGCTGACTATCAGTTCTTCTTTAAATATATTTATACACACTCCAAGTTAAGATATATAGTGAGTATATTGAGAGCTCTTGTATTGAATACATCGAAGTAAAATATAATTATTTGAGTTTAAAACATCTAGTTTGTGTTTTACTAAATTTCCATAAACCTGCTTTTAGGTTATGGGCCCAGACACTGTATGTGATCGGGTGTAAGTGTATTTAGTGAACTAGTTTGACTTTAATATAAATAACAATGGCCAGTGGTACAACAAGTGTGTTGAAACGCAACCTAAAACCTTTTAGTGGTGAAAACTATTTATTGTGGAAATTCAGGCTGCAAGAAATTATTGAACAAGAAGGTGCCAGTCAAGTGTTAACTGAAGATCCACCAACACCACTCACGGATGAATGGACAAAATGGGAACGTTTTGCCAGAGGGACATTAATTGAATATGTAGATGATACCATAATATCACAAATACCAGAAGGTCGTGCGACAGCTAAACAAATTCTTGAAAAGTTTGATAGTCTTTACGCCTGTAAGAAAGTGGTCTACTCAGTTATGCCTAAAGGATCATTTATTCAATTGCAAATTAAAGCCTGGCATAACGCTAAAGAAACACATGAATGAAATCGAAGAAATGGTGCGTGATTTGACTGCTTGCGGAGTGGAAGTAAATGAAACAACTAAAGTGTGGTATATGCTGAATTCATTGCCTCCGAGTTATGCTCCAGTAAAAGCGGCAATCAAAACAATGACAGACGAAAGACTCACGTTAGCTTTTTGTTAAAGGAATGCTGTTAGAACACGAAGAGTATCTCGTGCGAGAAAATACTGACACAAGTATGAAGGCTCTTCATTTCCGTACAACAAGTGCAAATAACAATCGGAAGAAAAAGGAGAAGTTTACTCACAAAAATAAATTTGCGTTTAAAAACAAGCAAGTGCAAAAATGTTATCATTGTGGTCGAAAGAATCATCTGAAACGAGATTGCTATTTTTATAAGCAAAGTTTAAAGCATGATAAACATTACAAGAAAAAGGAAAATCATCAAGCTAGTGTATCAACAGTAGTAAATGATAAATCGTTTGCTTTTATGTTGAGCAATGAAAATTCGTTTAATAACGGTGGTACATCGTGTAGTTTTATTCTGGATTCTGGTGCAACAGAACACATTATTAATGACTTAAGTTTATATACCAAATATGAACAGCTGGTGAAGCCAATTCGCATAAGTGTGGCGAAGAAAGGAACAGTGATTGAGGCAACACACAGCGGAATGATAAAAGTCAACACTTCTCTCGGCTATAACGGAGAGTTAAAAGATGTCCTCTACTGCAAAAATGTACCAGCAAACCTCATCTCAGTGAGACGCATCCAGGAAGCTGGAATGTCGGTGGTATTTACTGAAACTGGACATGTGGAGGTCAAAAGGGGAAAGATGACAGTAATTAAAGGTAAGCGCATGAATAATTTGTATGTTATAACATTAAAAATACAAAATGCGCATAAATCAGCACGGGCCGTGAGTCACGTGGCTGAGTCGACTATTATAGATAAAAATAAAATGTGGCATGAACGATTAGGTCATATAAGCAAAGAAAAATTTACAAAAATTAAAGTAAATGAATTAGCCTCCGATAATGTTTGTTTAAAGAATATTAATCCTATTAATTCGTTATGCGAAGCTTGTATTAGTGGAAAACAAGTACGTCTTCCTTTCGCCAGGGTAAAAGATAAAGAGTATATACAAAGGCCCTTATTTGTTGTGCATTCAGACGTGTGTGGGCCGATTACACCATCTTCGATAGATGAAAAGAATTATTTTGTTACTTTTATCGATGACTTTACTCATTATACTGTAACTTATCTGATGACTAATAAATCAGAGGTATTTTCTTATTTTAAAGATTACGTTGCAAAAAGTGAAGCCCTTTTCAGTTCAAAATTAGTTCATTTATACTGTGATAACGGTAGAGAATATTTATCTGGCGAAATGAAAGAGTTCTGTAAACAACACGGAATAACATATCATCTTACGGTGCCATACACTCCGCAACAAAATGGTTTAGCGGAACGTATGAATCGAACTTTAACGGAAAAGGCACGTGCGATGGTGCACTGTGCAGGTTTAGATAAACGCTTCTGGGGCGAGGCAGTTTTAACTGCGACCTATTTGGTGAATAGGTCACCAACAAAAGCGATAAAATTCAATAAGACACCATATGAGATGTGGCATAAAAATAAGCCAAAATTAGGTCATTTAAAAATTTTCGGTTGCACAGCGTATGTGCATAATAAAACGAGAAAAAGTAAATTCGATAGTAAATCGTCTAAAGGGATTCTCGTGGGTTATGTGCCAAATGGATATAAAATTTTTAATCCAAAATTGTGGAAATTCATAGTTGCACGTGATGTAATTTTTGATGAAATTACATATAAAACATCAAGACAAGAACTTGATGACGTAAGTAAAATTGGTACCGATAGTAGCGAAATAAATACAGATACAAATGTACAAAGTGGTACGGAAAATATTTCAGCAGGGGGTGCTGATGATTGTGAATCTGTAAATAAAATCACACCTAGCCAAACGGACGACAAAAAGTGCAAACAAACCCTTAAAAATAAAGGTGTCACTGAAAATTGCACTCAAGGTCAAACATCCTCAATAAAGGACGTCCCTGAACCAACTAGTATGAGCTCTGATAGTGAAAGTGAAAGTCCGTGTAACTCGACTAATAAGTTGAGAAAATTAGCGAGCAGGGTGTGAGAAAAAGTGAAAGATTAAAAAATAAACCAATAATATCGTATAAAGATTATGATTTCGACATTAATAACTATTTGTTAGGTGATCAAACGTTTGAAAATAATATTCCTATAAATTATAATGACGTAATTAAAAATCCGTTCAGAACAGAATGGGAAAAAGCTATGAAAGACGAATTAGATTCATTAGAACAAAATAAAACGTGGACATTAGTACAAAAGCCAAGTAATACAAACATAGTCGATTGTAAATGGGTGTTTACAATAAAAGGCGACAAAGACGGAAAGTTGGTCAAATATAAGGCTCGCTTAGTAGCGCGCGGTTTTAGCCAACAGAAATATTTAGACTATGATGAAACATTCGCACCGGTTGCACGTATTGGTACGTTTAGATGCATACTTGCATTAGCAAATCAGTATGAGTTGTTAATACATCAAATGGATGTGAAAACAGCCTTCCTCAATGGAACATTGAAGGAAAATATTTATATGAGAGTGCCTGACGGTGTCGCTGTAAAAACAAATAATATGGTGTGTAAGTTAAATAAATCGTTATACGGTTTAAAACAATCAGCTCGGTACTGGTATGAATGTTTTAATAAAGTATTGATTGAAAGAGGTTTTGTGAATTCATCAGCAGATAATTGTTTATACTACTTAGATAAAGGTCATGTTCATAAAAACATCTATGTAATTTTATATGTGGACGATTTAGTTATTGCCACTAAAGATGTAAATATAATGACTAATTTTAAAAGTTTTTTAATGAAACAATTTCAAATGATCGATTTAAAAGAGATTAATTATTTTCTTGGAATTAGAATAAACAGGTCAAATTCAGAAATATCAATTGATCAAACAACATATTTAAAAATGACACTACAAAAATTTGAAATGGATGAATGTAATCCAGTTCATACACCATTACCAGTAAAATTAAACTATTCTGCATTAAATTCAGACGAAAATTATGATGCGCCTTCTCGACAATCGATTGGCTGTCTAATGTATGCAATGATATGTACACGTCCAGATTTGTGTACTGCTGTAAATTTACTTAGTAGATATCAAAATAAATGCAATAAAGAACTTTGGATATGTTTAAAACGAGTATTACGTTATATAAAAGGTACAGTTGATATGAAATTAATATATAAACGTAATGAAAATTACGTTAAAACCTTAATAGGATATGTCGATGCGGACTGGGCAAATAATGAATTGGATCGTCGAAGTACAACAGGTTGTTTATTTAAATTATTTAATAATTGTACGGTGACATGGATCACACGACGACAAAATTCAGTTGCTGCCTCATCGACTGAGGCTGAATATATGGCTGTGTTTGAGGCCGTAAAGGAAGCCTTGTGGATTAAATCTTTGTTAATCAGTATTAATGTCGATATGTCAAAAACAATAACATTGTATGAAGACAACCAAAGTTGTATAGCAATGGCTAATAATCCAATAAATCATAAACGTTCAAAACATATCGACATTAAATACCATTTTATAAGAGAACAAATAGAGAACAACACTGTCTGTTTGAAATATTTGTCTACAGGTCATCAGGAGGCTGACTTATTGACTAAACCTCTGCCACCACATCAATTCAAGGAACTGAGGAAAAAGATGGGACTTGAAATGGAAGAAATTCCATAAAGTTGTTCATGGTTTGGTTAGGTTTTTGTGGGGTTTCCCCTAACCCTTGCAACAAATGTTGGACCATTAGTTGTTAACCTCCCCGTAAAATAATAAGAAAACGATGTAAGCTCATACATTTTTGAGGGGGTGTGTTAGTTTTTTTACTCATAAGTATTAAGTAACAAAAATATATTCACATAATGTTTAGTCTAAATAGAGAGATTTATTATAGTGTATATGAATAAGAGGCTCCGTCTCAATCGTTGGCGGCGTTCTTTATAATTATAGCTGACTATCAGTTCTTCTTTAAATATATTTGTACAGGGTTATCCAACGAAAAGGCCCACCCTTATATTTCCTTTATTTTTCGAGTTAGGGAAAAATGTTTCAAATAAAAGTTGTAGTGAATCAAATGAACTCATTTAAAACCCCTGCAAAGAATATACAGGGTGTTCCATAAAAGCGGGACAAACCTAACTTACATTTTTTTTAAATGGAACACCCTATATTTTTTTACATTTTTCAAATCTGTGTTTTTTTGTGATTTCAAATATATATATATATATGTTGTATCTTATCTTTTACTGTTTTTTATTTATTGCAAATTTCGTGAACAATATATTTATACCACCAGCATCTGCATGCGTATCAATCAGGTTAGCCATGGATGAAAAACAATTAATTTGACACTTATGCCTTACAGAATAATTGAATAAATTCAAAAAGCAAATTTTCATCCATGGCTAACCTGATTGATACGCATGCAGATGCTGGTGGTATAAATAATATTGTTCACGAAATTTGCAATAAATAAAAAACAGTAAAAGATAAGATACAACATATATATATATATATTTGAAATCACAAAAAAACACAGATTTGAAAAATGTAAAAAAATATAGGGTGTTCCATTTAAAAAAATGTAAGTTAGGTTTGTCCCGCTTTTATGGAACACCCTGTATATTCTTTGCAGGGATTTTAAATGAGTTCATTTGATTCACTACAACTTTTATTTGAAACATTTTTTCCTAACTCGAAAAATAAAGGAAATATAAGGGTGGGCCTTTTCGTTGGATAACCCTGTACACACTCCAAGTTAAGATATATAGTGAGTATATTGAGAGCTCTTGTATTGAATACATCGAAGTAAAATATAATTATTTGAGTTTAAAACATCTAGTTTGTGTTTTACTAAATTTCCATAAACCTGCTATTACTTACAATAAGGCAAATAGGTATTTTTTCATTAATTGATCAATTTGGTAATATTAATATAAAAAATTTAAATAATTTCTCCTGGCCCTGCTATACCGCTGTCCGAAATGTAGTCTTTGGTTATAGATGCGTGTTATCCAACATAATTTTTAATTTCTTTCAGGTTACATAGGTCATCGTGGTTTATTAATACATGTTAATTGGAAAAGTACATTACGTTCAATTAGAATATTTTTTTGTAATTAATTAAACAAAGTTATGTATATTATTATTAACAATTAAAATTCCGAAGGTCCCCTAAATTTTCCCACGAAATGAATGAATACAAAGAAATCAACTAATAACAGTTCCTTCTGAATTTACATTGAAATTTACACATATGTTTATCAATGAAAATAGTGAATCATTATTTCTCCCCCACTATTTCTTATTATTTATTATACCTAATACAGTGGCATGGCAAGATCGTTTCTTGGGTACATATCTTAATAATTCACATAAAAAGAATATATGAAAGGTCAATTACATAATATGCATACGATTAATTAACTACTCAATAGGTATCAATTACTTACTATTTATGTAAACTTTACAGTTTGAAGAAGCGCTTCAAAATGAAAATTGATATTCTCTTTATATAAATGACCTTAATTCATCATTTTATTACTTTTATGAAACATTATTGTACTATCTCAACATTATTTTCCTAAAAGTTGATATTATATTAAGCAATATGATAGGAAATGGGTAAATGATGCAGTAAGATCGTCTAGCGCATGTTTAAAGGGTTTACATATTTTGAGGACCACATATTCTGATTTGATTCCTAAGGAGGCAAAGAACGACATAATAATTTCCTTAATAAAATAAAAAAAGATTATTACCAAAGTGAAACTGTTAATTCAAACAATCGAACACGGGCTGTATGGAAAACTATATCAGACTTATTATCAAACAATAGAAATAGTCGCTTCATTGTTCAATGAATTTTTGTATCAGTACATTCATTGATATTGTGAATCAAATAGCAGACACACCTAATAACTGTTTATCTAATTGTAAAGGGTGTTTTTTAAGCACGATAGAACTTTAAACATGAATAAATACCACAAAAATTAACTTATGATCAAAAATCTGTTTTTATTTGAAATATCGATACATGGCATTAATATTTAAAAATGGTTTGAGGCATATGGCCACCGAGGCTGATATTAACGGAGCTCATTCTGTGAGTCCAATTTTATTGAGCAATGGTGGCTGTATGCCATGAATAACACGAATAATGTTGGGTTCCAAGGCGTCCATTGTTCCTGGTGTGTTAGCGTAAACCATGACTTCACGTAGCCCCATACAATCCGGAGGCGTCAAATCATAGGACCTCGGCAATTATGCTTCGCTAAGTCAAAAATGAGCCTCATCGCTGAATTCAATTTTCCGATAAAACAACGGATCAGCTTGCAACTGCTCTAAAGCCCAATTAGAGAAAGAACAACGCAAGCGATGGTCTTGTGGCTTTAATTGCTGCACCAGCTGGATCTTATATTGGTGTAGGCCAAGATTTTTGAGCAAAATTTTCCACGTAATGAATGGACAGAATGACGAATCGACAATTTTGAATTATCTTGCACACATTTGTTTACAGCGACGGCATTCTCCTTAGTACGCACATTCCTTCAACGTATTGATGTTTTTGCATCATTTAGGGAGTATGGTACGAAATCTATCCACAGTGCGACGAATGGCTGGTTCAGATGGAAGATTATGAACCCCGTTAAAATTTACGAAGTGGTCTATAAGTTTCGTGCGTCGACGACCAACTTTCTAAGAAAATTTGAACAATTTAGTAGCGTTGGTCAAGCGTAAGTGCCTTCATGGTAATTTGTCATACTATACTAAATACAAATATCACTTATAGCGCGCAAACTGATTTCACAGCCATAACGATTGAAAGTTCTATCATGCTTAAAAACACCCTTTACAAGCATTACTAATCACACATTACGGATGAAGAAATGTTTTCATTGTTAAATAGCAAGCTTAAAAACAAAAGATCATCAGGATCAGATGATGTATCCTGTTTTTTAATTAATAAGGTATTCAGTATTGTGGTCAAACCATTGACTCAGTAAATTTATGTCTTTTGGAACTGGTACGTTTCCAGAAAATTTAAAAATTGGTAAGGTGATTCCAATCTTTAAGAAAAAAGATCCATATTTGTTGGAAATGACATAGTTTTGCCACAGTAAGTATCATTTAGTTTTAAATTATTTATTTTTATGTAGACCAACTGTTAAAATTTTTAAATGAATTTAAAATAGGTATTGTCCAAAATCAACACGGTTTTCGTAGCGAAAATTAACTATAGCAGATGTAAATACATATATTTTATAACCAAATAATACATTATATTGAGGAAAAGAAATGCCCTGTTGGGATCTGTTCTTATTTAAGCAGGGCATTCAAGTGCGTCATTCATGAAAAAATATTATCTACAGTTTGGGTATAATCCAATGTGACCTAAGAGAATTCCCCAAGCTATAGGTATAAGTAAGTAAGTAAGTAATTCTTTATTAGTTCATGTAAATACAATACTTAACAAGCCCATTGGGCGTTGAAAGGGTCAAACAGAAACTTCAAAATATATAATACACTAACCTAAGCTACAAATTGTATACTGGACATTACTACATAATATAGAGTGTCATTTAACATAAAATGTAAAAAACATTAAAACGATTTAAAAAGACATTTAAATGTTACGAAATAAAATAATTTTTCATAAAATAATTTTGACATAAAATGACTTTAAAACTGATGGTTATCATTAAAATACTCGTCTATGTATAGTAAGACTTGCTCAATAGATACATTTTTAATTAATTTTTTAGCACTTTAATGGGCATTGTTTTAATATCCCGGGGTAATTTGTTGCATACTTTAATAATGGAGTAAGGCACGTTTTTTTGAACGTACGTAAAATTGGGTTTATTTGTTATTAGTTCATGTTTATTTCTAGTATAATGTAGATGTGTCTTTTTGTAATTTTCAAGCAAAGCAATATTTTCTGCCACAAATATGACTGCTTCGTAAATATAGAGGTTTGTTAATGTCAAAATATTATATTTGGAAAACACTTCTTTACAGGATTTTGTTTGTTTCATATTTAAGATATTTCTGAGGCATCTCTTCTGAAGCACAAAAATTCTGTTAGTTCCAGAAGAGACCCCCCGGAAAATAATGCCATACCTAATTCTTGAATGAATATAGGCATGATAAGCTGTGAATGCGGCTTCAATGTTGATATTTTGAGAAACGACTTTAAGAGCGTAACAATAACGAGCCATATTCTGAGCCACCAAGTCAATGTGGGCTTTCCAGTCTAGCCGTGAATCTAACTGTATTCCTAGGAAAGACAAATTATCTTTAGATATGTAGGTACTATTTGCATGTGTAAGTATCATGTTATTACCATTTTGATTCGAGAATTTTATTATTTGGGTTTCTTTATTTAATTTTAAATTTATTGAATTAAAGTATTGTTTTAGTATATCTAGACTCTAGAGATTTAAAATTTTGTTTTGTAGGTCTGCTTTTTCTTGCTCGCTAAAGATCAGGGAACTATCATCGGCATATTGTACAATATATTCATCAGTTTCTAGTGGTAAATCATTTGTGTATAAAATATATAATAAGGGTCCTAATATAGATCCCTGTGGTACACCTCTTTGAACTAATTTTTTTTCAGATTTTAACAGTTTCCCCATCTCATCTGCTTCAACTACACATTGCATCTGATTATGTAGCTACGATGTTATTAATTTTTGTGCATTACCCCTAATACCATAATCTGTAATTTTATTTGTTAATATATCATGGTCTACATACACTATCGAATGCTTTTCTTAAATCTAGAGAAACAGCGACCGTAGAATTTTTATTATTCATAGAGTCTAAAATTTTACAAAGTGCTTGATATACAGCTCTTACAGTCGATTTCTTTTTCCGAAAACCATTTTGTGTATTGGACAGCAGCAGATTTTTTTCCAGAAAGTTGATAATTCTGTTCTATATTATTTTTTCGAATATTTTACTGATATTCGATAATAATGCTATTATATATATATATATATATATATATATATATATATATATATATATATATATATATATATATATATATATATATATATATATATATATATATATAGGTCTATAGTTAGTTAAATCATTTTTATTACCCTTTTTATAAATGGCTTTAACATAAGAGGCTTTTAGACTTTCTGGACAAATGCCTGTTTTTAAGGATAAATTGATTAAATGTGACAATGGAGAAGATATTTCATTCGCTAATGTCTTTAATAATTTTACCGGGATTTCATCCTCTCCTACAGACTTTGTATTTTTTAGACTCATTATTATATTATAAACTTCACTGGGATTAAAGGGTTTTAAAAAAATACTTGATTCAAAAGGTGGAATAAGTTGTTCTTGTGTACTGGCTGACTATAATTTAGGACACTGATTTATGAAATGATTATTAATAGTGTTCACAACTGACTCTTTATTTTTTTCATCTGAATTGAAAGTTTCTAATATGGATTTTTTTCGGTATATTTTGATCCTGTAAAATTCTTTACTAGATCCCAGACAGCCTTTCCTTTATTTTTAGAAGATTCTATGTACTTAATATTTCTATTCTTTTTAGCTTCGGTTATAACATCCTTTAATATTTTACAGTATTTTTTATAATGATCTACGACCGTATCGTCCCTTTGCTTCTGTATGCAGAGAATTCTCTTAGTTTTACACGATATTTTTATTCCCCTTGTTATCCATTCTTTAGATGTATGTTTGCATTTTATTGTTTTTAGTGGAAATATTATATTTACAATGGACTTGACTTTAGATAAAAATAATTCATAAGCAATGTTTGAATCAATAATACCGTAAATATCATCCCAAGTCATTTTCTCAAATTCATATTTGCAATGCCGCAATTTAGCTTCTGAAAAAATTCTTTGTTTTACAATTTGTTTACTATGATTACTATGTTTGCTATTTTTCATATTTTCAGGTGCCTCAATTTTTAGTAGCTGCCCCTCATGATCGGATAAACCAGTCAAAATTACTTTGCCTGAGTAATTGTTTTCAAAATTTATAAAAATGTTATCTAACAAGGATTTTGTGTTTTTATCAATTCTTGTTGGCTCAAAAATTGTTTGAGTTAAATTAAAAGACAATAGCAAAGTTAAAAACATTTGAGTGTTATTATTATTGATGTTTTCCATATATGGATATTAAAATCGCCACATAAAATAATTTTATAATGTTTGAATTTGGTTTGGCAAATATCAAGAATATCATTAATGATATTGAGAAACTCATTAATAGATTCCCTATCAGGCTTTGGCGGTCTATATATACAAATAATTACAGTTTTTATTACCTTACATATTACAGACGAGCATTCAATGATACCCTCAATGCTTTTATGTTTTATTTCTACAATTTCTTCCGACTCTAAACCCTTTTGGACAAGTATACAGGAACCCCCGTGGATAGATTTTTTTCTACAATAGGCGGATACCATCTGATAACCCTCCAACTGCATGAGAAATACTTCCTGATCTGTGCCCCAGTGTTCAGTGTCATATAGTCTATACTATATGAATGTAGTATAGTTAAAATGGAGTAGCCCTTTTTTTAAAAAATCATTAACAATATATTGGCATGGTAGCCAAGTGGGTAAATGCGTTGATGCGTACTTACTTGGTTCAAATCCATCCTGGGGCAAATTAAAAATTTATTTCTGATTTGATTGGGATATAGATGGAGAGAGAGAATTATCGAAGCCCTAGATAGACTGCAAAATAAACTGTAGGGTCTCGTCTTTCTTTACGTATCACAAAATATTTTTCGAAGGTTACTTCGGTGACTAGAAAGGTGGTTAATTTAAGTTAACATTTTAAGACACTTAGGAAAACATGATTCCTTTCAACATATTTGTGAAAATAAGATAAACAGAGTCAGTTCTGGTTGTTTTTATTTGATTGTGGGGATTCCACAAAGCTAAATATTGGTCTTTGCACTTTTATGCTGCATGTTATAGAATAGAATAAAATAGAATACTTTATTTCAAAAACATGACTACATGTATGAAAATGGTTAAAATGTTGGCACTTATTTTATAATACATAAACAATAGGAACAATGAACATATAATTAGGTTAAATTTCTTAAACAAACATTAGAAATACATTACAATAATATGTACTATCTAAACTAGTTGTGGAAAATTGTTTACATACACATGTAAATTTTTAGTGGTTTTCTATTGAGCTAGTGAGGTTATCCTCCAAAAAATTATCAACAGAGAGTAATACGCTTTTTTTAAGAGTATATTTTTTATTTGTCTCAAACGATTTTAAGGATTTTCTCTTAATTTCTTTCGGCAGTTTGTTAAAGTTTGGCTCCTTTTTAATAACAATGTTTTTCATAAAGAGATGTACTGTGACATGGCAAAAGAATTAGGTTATTTTATTATTTTAACGAGTGTCAGAACTACTGAAAGTGTAAGCAAATTTATTTTCATGTACAAATAGTAATGTTTTTAAAATATATAGTGATGGCAGCGTTAAAATATTTAATTCCATAAAGTGAAATTTACACGATTCATAACGACTTTTATGAGAAATAATACGTATTGCTCGTTATTGAATTGTAACGTTTTCCAATCGGTAGAAATGCCTCAAAAATGATCCATACGAAATTAGAGAACCTAATATTGCGTGGTAAAGAGTTTTTAGAATATTATTATTTAAGCCTTTATGCGACATCGCTATCAGACAGTAGCATGCACTATTTTTATTTAGTGCTAAAATATGTTTTTTCTAATCCATTTGAATGTCAAGAGTAAAACCAAGGGAATTTATCTCATATGTGAAAGTCAAATTAAATTTAGCTGAATTGATATTTAATATTTGTCTTTGATTAAAATGTATGCAATGGGTTTTTTGAAAGTTTATTTTAATTTTGTTTGCATTACACTAATCTTTTATATTCCCTAGACATTCGTTAATTCTGCTCAGAATATTGAGAAAATCACCTTTTACAAAAGTAAGTCATCCTCAAAAAGAGTTACTGATAAGCTGACCACGCTTGTGGGCAGATCATTTATATAGAGTGGAAATAGCAGTGGGCCCAGGACTGATACCTGCGGCACTCTATTACTACTTCTACTCCATTTTGAATACCTAAGAGAAATCATTATCAGCGAAATTTGTTCTTAAAAGAGTTCGTTTTTTTCTACTTAGTAAATAACTGAACCAGTTTAGTGATAGTCCTCGTACGCCATAATATTCAAATTTTAGAGGAATTTTGTCGAAATCTACACTATCAAAAGCTTTGGAGAAATCACACGTTATACCCACTGTTTGATAATTAGAATCCAAATTTTCAACTAAAGTTTTTGTTATGCCATTTTTGTTGTTTTTTCACTTAAAAATCTATACTAATTTGGATTTATTAGATTGCAGTTGTTTAAAAAATCCAACAGTCTTTTATTCATAAGTGTTCTAGAATTTTCGAAATAGGGTGATAGTTTGCTATGATATGTGGATTACCTTTTTTGAATAGTGGTATCACGTGCGATTTCTTCAATGCAGTTGGAAAGATACCCTGAGTGAACGATTCATTAAAAAGGCTTTCGAGTTCATCAACTAAATCGTTAATATATTTTTTTAATAACAAAGGCGAAATATTGTCATAACCTAATGATTTTTTATTTAATAATTTTTTTGCAACAGACAGAATTTAGTTCTTATCAGTGGGTCTTATAAAAAAGGTTTTATTGTTTGCTTATGTGTAGTTTTGTAAATAATCAGTTATTACATTGGCCTCCCTGAATTTCAATGTTGAATCGCCAGCATATGTAAAAAGTAATTGTTAAATAATTTCATTAAAATGTTTGAATTAGACTGCAATTTCCCATCTTCCTGCACAATTTTTATTTCATTAGACTTATTATGGTTATTTTTTCCTTATTAATTATTTCCCATATTTTTTTATTTGTTTTCGCTATTGACTATATCACGTTCAATGTCCGCGTTTTTTGCTTGTATTAGCACTTTCTTTAAGATTTTACAATACTTCTTTTTATATGTTTCAAGTATGTCGTTTCTATAATTACGAGTTAAGATTATCAGTTGTCTCTTGTGCATGCATAAAATTCTCATATCTTTGGTAACCCACAATTTTTTACTTTTTAGCTACATTTTGTTCAGAGAAAAATTTGCAATGGAAAAATTCATCTTTGTTAATTTTTGTAGGCACGTAAATATCGATTTCTTGTGGAAAGTGGTCAGACAATCCGTTATCCTCCACTATGGTGGTGTAATTTAAAAAATGGTCAGTAATAAAAAATATTGTCAATACAGGTACTAGATTTTGTTTATCCAACATTCTACATCTATAACACTAAATTCTTACTTCGCACGCTTACAAGTTGTAATTTATTTGGCTGAACGACTGTTATATATATTATGTCTTTAATATTAAGACCACAAGTATACAGGTTCATACGAAATTGGCATAAATCTTGAGGTCCCTGTTGCAGTTCGCCAGGTTGAACAATTTCGAATTCTTAAATTTAGGTTTCCTCTTATCATCATATTTTATTATCTCATTCTATAGTGTAAGTACATATATGTATATTAACAAAATATTGCATGTTTTAATAAAGTTATAAATAAATTACAATCACAATATTTTTATGAAATTTTAAAATTTCTTCTTATTCCATGTATTAAATAGTAAAAATATGTAAATTCGGATTAAAACTTGGTTTTCTTTTTATTTTACAAAATATTAACCTGTCTACCCTCCTCTAAATCCACCAGTGTCTCCATAATTCCATACGCGATTACGTGGGATATTGATCACACAGAACTTGTTGGAGTAGTTATTAAGACGCTGCAACGCGCGTTTTGAAGGTTTAGCTTTTGATGCGCGCCACTAGTATACCGTTCAAGTTCAAAGAAAGTGAAATGATTTCGTAGTGAGCGCGTTTGGTTGTTGTAATTAATTTCGTCTGCATTAGTAAACATCAACAGGACTTAAAGCTACAAAGCGTTGTGTTTCATTTCACCTTATTTTCTTGTTTTTTTTTTTCCTCAAAATGGGTAGATTTACTTTACCAAATTGCTGCCCTAACGGATTCCCCGGTTTTCGTGCAAAGTGGACTCCACATCAAGATGTGCAACTGCAAGCATTGCCAAAACCGAAAGAGGCAGGTGAGTTCTAATGTTAAAACAGCAATGTAAAATGTATATTAGTGAGATTGCCATAAATAATTTGTCGCAACTTAGAACGTAAGCAGACGTTAGTATTGGTTCTAAATGTTTCTAATGTATGAAATTATAATCGTTGTGTTACTGCTTGTATTGGAAGACAAAATACGTACTCCCTAAAAGTTTTCTTCGAGGCTTAATCTAAAATGAATTCATGATTGGGCTGCTCATACTATGACGAACTAGTTTGGCTTTACTTATTTACTTAATTTTTAGTATTGCGTGATTGAATTATTTAGAATCATGACTTCCTTTTTAAAGATTTTAATCACTGTTAAATGAACTGTACTGATTCAAATTTTGCAGATTAGTAATATTTAAATGTTAGAGATTTATACAGTGAGAGGAAACTATTATATGGTTCCTTAATTTTTCATTAATAATTGGGGACATTTTTTTGAGGTGTTTATTAAAATAAAATCGAATGTTCAAAATGACACATTAAGAGAAGGAAACTCCTCGAGAGATTATTCAGTTTGTTTCTGTTATTCTTATGCTTTTCGTAGAAATGAAGACTAACTATGTTTGATATGCCGGAATATTTTTAAAATCTATTATCAGCTGTAGACTGAATGTATTTATGCCAGTATTGACCAGTTGGCCATCCATTTCTGGACCACTTGGAATATATTATATCCATTTCGTTGTCAAGATTTTTGTGGCACCCTGGGCTCAGCTAGCCTTAAATAGAGAAGGTGCTAAAGTTCCTTGCTATAACGTTGTCATGCAATTCACGGTTTAATAAAATTTAATGAAAAATCATAGACACGGAAAAAAAATCGGTAAATTCACATTTTAGAGATTAATTAAAAAATCCAGGTATGCAAGTTAGTCAAGGTACGTACTAAAACTTAGAGATTATTTAGGTTCATTTAAAATGTACAGGGTGTTATGACTCAACGATCCAATTTCGCCATTTTCAAACCGTTAAAACTCATTTTTTTCAAATGGAACACCCTGTATATAATTCCATGACTTAAAAACTTAAGTACTTAACGAACTTTCTAATGATATCATATGAGCAGTATCTGTAATGCTTATTTTTATTCTTTTAACGTCTAATAAATTAAAAATCAATATCAGCACAGTACCAATGACTATTTAGATACTTATATCATGTTTTAAGCGTAAACTAAAAAAGATATTTTAAACACATGTTTACAATATATGTGTTACAAATAGGTAAATATAGGTAAAAAACATTTGTTTTAAACATTTTGTTTCAAACATACTAACCGTGATTTAAACTATACAGGTAAACATCGCAGTGGCCTAGAAATGTTTATTATAATTGCTGTTACTGTTTCTCAAATATTATTAAAATGAAAGAAATTCGTATGGATGCTAAAACGATGAAATTTTACCGCTTGTATAAAATTTCAGTGTTTAATGGATAAAGCCGAATCTGAATATTAATCCTAGTAAACGGTTAAAGCAAAGAAATAGTTTTTCTTAATTATAGCCGATTTTTTAGTCAAATAAATTTGGTATCTAACGCTTATTTTTATGATACACTGCATACGGAAGTATGTGTTTTGTGAAGAAAAATATCATCACCATTTCCCCGGAATTTGTATGTTTTGAACATTGAAAAATTCATAAAATTATTTCTTAAGAAATGAATGTAGGTCGGGCAGTCTGTCGATCTTCGATCTGTCTGTATTTGATACATCAAGTATCTTTTAAAATACTTCAATGAAATTTCGTAGATGTATCGTCACTCATTTTTAATTTCATAGTTGAGCAAGGTAGATTAACATGGAGAGTGACGAGAGTAAAAAAAAGTTTTAAAAACATTACAACAGAATTACAAACGACTTAAGAAATCTTCGAAATCTTCTAAATGTTGGAAACATGTATCTCATTTTGGTGGAGAATTTTTGTATTGCCTCATAACAAGCGCATGTGAATGAGAATTTTTGACATTTAAGAATTTCACAGATTACTGTTGGTCCAAAGTCCAAACGTTACCTCTATTTAATTCATGACAGTGCTCGTTCATGTAGTTATCAGGGTATGAAAATATTTTAGTCGGTCGATCTTAAACTGAGAAAGCATACGTGACACATAGGTACTCCAAAAAAGCAAGAAAAATTGGATAAGCTGACTTGAACCAAATTTGATCGGTAGAAGTATCTGCGTGATACTATATGAAAGAGGAAGGCATACCCAAAAGTAAAAATATTACACTTAACACAGTTCTTTATATGTTTCAGAAAATTTTAGTTTAAGCAAAGAAAATGAAAAATAAAATTTTCTTCGAAATTCTTACTGTTTAAATTAATACATATTACAGTAACTTTTTAATTCAAATTATTTTTAAAAGCCTAGTAATTTAATTTAAACTAACGTTGAATTTAAAAAATCTTCCATGTGATCATTAAATTCGTTTTATTGTTTGTCATTTATGTCTTCTTTAAATTTTGAACCAGCTTTATAGCGATGTGTTACTTGGTCACCTGCATTTATAAAACCTGTAAATTTATTATGGCTGATGAACGGGTGTAAAAAAATTAAAAATGAATAATGCAACCTCATTATTCTCAACAGAAAAATGTAGAAACACCACAACTAGTATTATGGCAGTGGGGCTATTTTTCCTGATAAACAGGGAACCTAAATTAGCTACCTGTTTGAAAAGTGCTACTATGTAGGTAATTAGTTAGTTTAGTTAGAAATAAGATGACATATAATCGTAATAAACCATTACTGAACCGAGAGGTCATTTGTGAGATAATTACATTTAATTTAGGTTTATGACTCACCTGTATAAATTGTACGAAATTATTAAAAAAAAAAAAACAGTGGTGGACCAACTTGATATTTCCCTTCAAATTTGATTGTACTGGCTTTTTAAGTTTTCATATCTTTTAAATTAAAATTTTTTCAATAAAATTTTTAATAGTGTGGTTGCAGAGAATATTTTATACGTTGATAGGGAAGTGTCTTTAAACTTGACCTACTTGACCTATATATATATAGTATTAGAGCCACAGTAAACAAATAATGATAATAATAATCATTTAATGGATTCAACAACCTTAGTTTACTAAAGTTTACCCTCGATTTAAATTGTTAAACTTTAATGAACAATTTTAATCAAATTACTTCACATCATAACCAATACATTGCTCTATATGACTAAACCACTCATCATAGATAGGTGCTTGCTATGTTGTAAGTTATTTGTGTATACAAGAGTGTCGGCATTTTAACAATTTCTTTATAATACAATCACTTGGTGTCAAAAAGTACCAAAACTTCCGACTAATTCTACAGCGACTTGGAAATTTTTATTTTTTGTGGATTTCACATAATAAAAAGGGATAGATGTGCTTTTACCCCTAAGAGGGAGACAAGGATCCCTGAATTTCAAAATTTAATGCAGACTCAAGTATTAAGAATCATTATTGAAAAAATCACGTATTAAATTTTTGAGGTCGCTGATTACGAATCTGAAGTCAGAATATTAACATTCGTGATTGAACCCTTAATATGGCCGATATAATGGGGGTACAATGGAAAAATTAGCTATATTTTGTTGGTTTTGAGCAAGTAGAGCTTTTTCTTGCAAGTACTTATATTATAGGACATAAACTTATATCTCCTCTCCTAGCCCGTGACCACAAAATAATATAAGTATAAATCGGTTTTCTGCCAGAAATTGATATTAATTTATAAGTTAGCTTTGTTTTCCTCTTGTCCTACCTCTTGTCCCCGCTTTTCGAGGTCCTCCTTGTAATGTCTATGGTTAATGCCCTGATAGACCCCAGGGTGAGAAACGAAAGCTCCAGAATTTTCCCATTCGCTTGTTTTATCTGGATAATTTTTCCTTGTGCTAGATTAGGTTTACCTTTAATTGAAATAATATCAATCTTTTCGCGGCTGGCTGCATGGTCTATGACCCAAAGCCATTAAAAAAATATATGTATGTGTATGTAAATAGCTACTGATATTCTAATAAGAAAAAGGATTGCTCTTGCCCCTATAATAAGAGAGTGTAAACCAAATACATCAATAATTAATGAAGTATTGAGAATAAATGAATTAAACTTATTTATGTTTTTTGGGATCGCCGATCATGAATGTGAAGTCAGAAATTTTAAAATTTATGTTGTCCCCATGGCCGATATAAAAGGGATGAACTAATTGTTTTTTATTTATTTTGAGAAATTAGGAATTTTTTAATAGATTGTTACGTTTTGAGACATAAAACTCATCCCATAATAAGAAAAATAATTGCTCTTACCTTTAAGAGGAAGCAAACCACACCTAATGTCAAAAAATCAATAATTAAGTAGGTATGTACCGAGAATAAATTACCGCCAAACGATTAATATCGTAATTTGCTAAAACGAGGCGCACTTCTTATTTCAGTCATATCTCCTTTGCAATTAATGCTAAAAATCATCCAAAAAAAGCAATTTGAAAGTCTTTTAAACTTCTTTAAGGTCAGGTAGGTTAGAACAGTTGTCAGATTTTCTAGTCATATTAAATGCGCCAATTAAAAAAAAAAGTTAAGAGTTAACTTGAAACACATCTATCTCCTAAACTTCTTTACCTATCGAAAAAATAATAAGATAAAATGATGATAAGCAACATTTTTCTTAGTTTATTGCCATGATTTTTTGCCTTTAGCAACATTCAGCTAAGATTCTTCCCTGTTAAGTTATTTAACCTTAAGGCCAAAAAATTCATTATTTCAAATATTTTCAGAATAGATTAAGTGTAAAATCTTTTAGATAATGCATCCATCCGGCCAAAAGCGTATTTATAATAGTTACTAACGAAAAACACAATTTCGAATTTTCTTTTTTCAATTTGGGGTTTACTGGAACCAAAAAAACGGGCACTTTTTGTGCAAAAAATCAAGATGTTGCCCTTATTTTCCTTGTTTGGTTTAGCAGGTATCAAAATTTTCCAAAGGAAAATTTTAAACTACTATAATAATCAAAATGTATTTTTTAAGAGTTATGACTGTTTGAAGCGCTTGACCGTTTCAGGGCTACGTTCAAATGCACCTAACATGAGCTGTATCTCGATTCAACGGTAAGCATAAACAAATTTGTATTTGATGGATTATTTTTATTATTTCATAAGCAAATTTTTGTTACAAGAAACCCTTTCGAAAATGTAATCCTCTTTGAGTAATTTGATTAAAACCTTTGAAAAATCTGTGTATTTTGCTTAAAAATCAAAAATAACGTTATAGGTTTTTTTTAGGGTAGAATTCGACGATCTACATTGTCATGTTCCAATAGTCACTTTTTTGCTTTAAAACCCCTGAAGTTGGGATGCAACTCATTCCCAACTAAGAAGCACCCTTATTCCTTTTTAATATTTCATATTTGACCCATTTTGAATCAAACTATCCAAAAATATTTGTATTTAAAACTGCTATAGAAGTGAGATCACGAAGTTACTCTAAATGAATAATCCAAAATTGCATGGCAACAGAAGTGGAGTATGCTGCATTATTTTTATTTGTGCACTTGAAGAATATATTTAGATAATATGTTCACATATGAATTACGGTTTCGATAACACTCTGATTCAATAATGGTAAGAGTAACTGTTGCCTTAATAGTTTATTTATACGGAAAAAGATTTTACGATTTTACAGTTTTAGAAGATTTCTTGAGAAGGTCACAGAAAATATTGGTTATTGAGTATACAGACAATTTAATTCAAGGTAGGGGAGTCTCTGTAACAGTTAGTGTAATATACTAAAACGGATGATATTCCTATAATTCGGACCAATTCAGAAGTGTCTACATGAAGATTTAGCAGAACACATCAATTATTATGTATTTTCCGTATACTTTTTAAAGGTCTCAATTGCGCTTTCGCATTCAAAATATAGAAACGAGTTACGTTACATATTAGTATTGTCAGTATCATTGAAATAACACCAAAGAAAGTAATTATTTTTATTAAACTAATTCATTTAATTTAATTGTATATTTATATATTATTATTATATTACGATTTATAAAGTATTGAGTAGTTTTGATGATAGTTAAATAGTATTATGACATGTGTTTACCATTATGAATTGTTTAAAATACTTTCTGAGGATGTAAAACTTATAAATTACGTTTGATTTATTTTTCCCACGCTTATTTTACGTTACGCAATTCATTTAAATATGTGTAACGCATTAATAAAAATATAACGTATAACATACTCTAAATAGATAATGAATAAAATCTCAAATGCTTTGTAATTTAAATTCGTTATTAAAATGCGAATAGTGTGTTAATTTATTAATTATATCATGCAAGGTATTCTTTAGCTTATTATTAATTTAATTATAAATTTTCCGTGTAGACGAATTTTTCAGTTTGCTTCCGTTTGATGAAATATTTGTTTGGCTACAAGTGAATGAGTTTACAAATAATGACCGTCGATTTAAAAAAATAACACTAACCTATAAATAATGATGCAAACTACACCCACTCTGTATTGTCTGCTAGTTTTCATCTTTCAATTCCTGAGTATTCAAGTTTTCATAGACTTGCATTGAGGTCGATGACTACTGATTAGCAAAAGTATCAATTAGTCTTTTTCTTATACTTTACATTTCTTATGTTTTATAGATTGTGCTCAAACTCAAAAACAAATATTCAAAGTGAATCATTCTAACCTTGACATTCCTCAATTAAATTAAAGATATGGTTTGATTTTATAAATACATACATATTTGTAAAGACGAGCTGAAATATGTGAGTGTTTGACAGGTTAAAGGATATATAAGTATTATCACATTTCAAAAATATAAAGATTAGAGGTAAGTAGTTATTAGATCTTTCCAGTCCATATTTTACTAACTATGTCTATCAATTTCACCAAGTAACAGTTTTTATCCCAATCATTATATTGTTAAAATCATGGAAAAACTGAACATGGCCTCATATTAAAATATTAATTTCCATTTTTTGTGGGTAAAAAGCCCATACGAATATATCAGGAAGCAACAAAGTAGATAACATAACGATGCACCCTGACATATATACGGCCGGAAAAGACACTACTATCGTCTCCTCCGATCTTTTCTCTGTAATTCAAAAATACCTGCTGCAAAAATGGAATAATCAATGGCAACGTTATGGAAAACAAACCAAAACATACTACTACAATATTCACTCAAATTTTCCGAGGTTGCAATGGTACCAAAATAATCACTTGAGTAGAGAAAGGATATCAATTATCAGTAGAAATAAACTCAACCATAAGAAACTTCTTGACCATCTGCTTAAAATTGGAATACGAGAAGATCCATATTCTCCATGTGGCCAGTCGGTGCTGTTATCATTTTCAACTCTCACCTAACCGAACAGAACTCAAAAATATTTCTGAATTTTCTTTGCTGCTTCTCTCCACCAATAATAATATGGATTGGCTAGCATACCAAATTTATAAACAATCTTTCTTCCTTCTTCCTCCTTTAATATTGATATTTAACTAATATTTCCCAAAACCTTTGTTTTTATTATCCCTTTGCTTTAAAACCCTTCGATCCGTGGTCAACCTATTAGTGCAGGCAAATCTCGGCGCAAAATGGGTTCGGCGTGAAGTGTTTCCGGACATTTATTTGTTTATCGCAATGGATAGCTCTATTAATGTAGGATAAGCACATAAAAGTCCCAAAAAATCCCATGTCGTTTTCTTTAAAATTATATATCTCAGTAACCGTTGCTCCGATTTTAAATATTTTTTTCTTGTTCTTTTCCTCTATTTACGTGCTACAAAAAGTATTAACATGTATTTAACGATAACATGAACAATAACCTCAGAAAAAAATATTTAATGTTAAACACTACGTAAATGTAAATATAAATAGTTTTTAATGCAATTTCTCGTTACTTTTGGAAAAAATAATTCAAATAAAAGATTTAGAAAATACAATTGGCTATTTTTTGATGCTTTGTTTTTTTATCTATCTCGAGTATTAACAGAATTATGATTTTTTATTCTGACAACTGCGCATATTTTGCTCAGACCTTTACGCCCGACTCACGTAAACTTGTCATGTGGTCGTTTCCTCAACATTTTATGAAATACAATGAATTAAAAGAAATACAATATTGTATGAACACTTTTAATATTTACAAAAAAATTAATATTTCATTGGTTGGAAATTGGTTATGTAGAATGAATTAGCTATTTACACGAACATCATCTTGGTATACCTATTCTGTTAATAATGAATGTTTTCGACTTGAGTAAATACCTAATTAATTCTACATTCCTTTTAATATTACAAAAAAAAAAAAAAATTATAAATCATCCTCTTCAATAATGCATGCATATTTACAGTCAATTCCATGACAATTTTGACACATGGAGGTGCAAGGACCGACTTCCCAGCAGGCACATTTTTTCTGGCACCCATTCGCATTTACAATATAAGAGGGTTAATATGGTGCTGGAGGTTGCTGCATTGCAACAGGAAAATATTCGTTGTTGTGTACCTTCCATCCGAAATCTTGTGGTGGTAAATAATTTCCCAACCAGATCTGGATTTGTAGGTAGGTCCTAAAATGAATACAGGTATCAGTATAAATAGTAGCAACTTATCCGGAGAACTATACCTTAATATATGTTGATTCAGTGCATCTTTCGTAGGTGGACGGAAGTGCTCTCAAATTAAATGATTTGTTCAAAGTTTCTCTTGCTATGCTTTTGTTATACAAGTTAAATCTTTTCTCATTGATGTCATTAGTAGCTTCTAGTCCATTCATCAATAACATGAACTCATGACTAACAGCCTGTAATAGTTTTATGTCCGCATTAGCTTCATTAAATACTAATAACTTGTCATGCATATATCCATGCTTCTTTAGATCATTTAGAGCTGCCGATTTACCTCTTTTAAAGGGGTATGCAATGGTATGACATCCGCTGAAGGCATATAAGAACAGTATATTAACAATTGGTTGTCCCAAACTCTCCCACATTTTGATTATGAGAAGTATAGGTTAGACAACATTTGACAAAAACCAATCGACAGAACTATCAGATCGGTGTCTTCTCCACCCACAGATATTGACTTGCTGTTCTCTTTTACCAAATTGATGGCAGTATTTACAATTAGCGTATCTGCATCTGCACTAGCTTAATATGTTATAATGTTCATGGTTTTAAGAATTTTGAGAAGTTTAATGAGTTGAGATTTGTTTTTCCATAAGATAAGAAATCTGACTGACTTCATGATACTAATGTAGCTACGCGAACAATAACTTCAACAAGAATTTTCTTATTTCTATGCCTTCAGCGGATATGATACCACTTCATATTCCTTTAAAATAGGCAAGTGGGCAGCTCTAAATGTTCTAAAGAAGCATGGATATATGCATGACAAGTTATTAGTATTTAATGAAGCTAATGCGGACATAGAACTATTACTTATAGGCTGTTGGTCATGAGTTCATGTTATTGATGTACGGACTAGAAGCTACTAATCTCTAACCACATCAATGAGGAATGATTTAAATTGTATAACAAAAGCATAGCAAGACAAACTTTGGACAAATCATTTAATTAATTTGCTACTATTTATAGTTATACTGATATGTGTATTCAATTTAGGACCTACCTACAAATCCAGATCTGGTTGGAAAATGATTTACCACCACAAGATTTCGGATGGAAAGTACACAACAACGAATTTTTTCCTGTTGCAATGCAGCAATCTCCAGCACCATATTAACCCTCTTATATTATTGTAAATGTAAAAATGGGTGCCAGAAAAATGTGAATGCTCGCCAGTCGGTCATTACACCTCCATGTGTCAAAATTGTCATGGAATTGACTGTAAATATGCATGCATTATTGAAGAGGATGATTTATAATTTTTTTATTGATGATATTAAAAGTAACGTAGAATTAATTATGTATTTACTCAATCCGAAAACATTCATTATTAACAGAATAGGTATACCAAGAAAGACTTATTTGATGTTCGAGTAAATACTTAATTAATTCTACATAACAAATTTCCAAGCAATGAGATATTAAATTTTTTTAAATATTAAAAGTGTTCATACAATAGTGTATTTCTTTTAATTCACTGTATTTCATAAAATGTTGAGGAAGCGATCACATGACAAGTTTACGTGACTCGGGCGTAAAGGTCTGAGCTTAATGTACCCGAGCAAAATTAGCGCAGTTGTCTGAATACATAATCATAACTCTCTTATTACTCAAGATAGAAAAAATAACAAAGCATCAAAAAATAGCCAATTGTATTCTCTAAAACTTTTATTTGAATTATTTTTTCCAAAAGTAACGAGAAATTGCACTAAAAACTATTTATATTTACATTTACGTAGTGTTTAAATTTAAATATTTTTTTCTGAGGTTATTGTTCATGTTATCGTTAAATACATCTTAATACTCTTTGTAGAACGTAAATAGAGAAAGAGAACAAAAAAAAGATATTTAAAATCGGAGCAACGGTTACTGAGATATATAATTTTAAAGAAAACGGGTCTGGCGGGCATTTTTTCTAAATGGCAGCTTAAGCTCACATGGGATTTTTTGGGACTTTTATGTGCTTATCCTACATTAATAGAGCTATCCATTGCGATAAACAAATAAATGTCCCAAAATACTTCATACTCAAAACCGAATTTGCCTGCACGATATGTCAGTCTTGCCAAATGCCCTAGGCAAGAAGTGTGTCCTTCCCCTCAAAGCTTCCTTTTCCCACTTGCAATTATAATGATAAGCTTTATAATTTACAAATTTCACAGTTTATTGTATAAAATACTAGTTAGTACATTCTAATCAGGTATTCCAAGTGCCTTAATATGTTCGTGGCCAAAACACTTAGTTTGTAGGCCAATAATCTGAAAAAAAAAAGTTGCACCACATAAATCTTTACTTATAAATATATCTCATGCATCAGAGAAATCCTCTGATAAATAATTTTAATGCTTTAATCTCAAATGAAAATATTTTTAATATGGACTGTTCCCTTTATTTCCTAGAAAGCAATTTTACCTGTAGTATTAAAAAAATTTTTTCGATTATACTGATTTTTTTCAATCAAAATGTATTTCAATATAAAATGGCTTTCATGAACATTAGGTTCCCACTTTATGAAAAAATTATGACACTATTTTTTTAAGAAAATGCCTACTTGTCATGCACTATTATAGTAGGCGAGTATGTATTTGGTAATCGGAAGTTGCCATCACTTTTAGTTAGAAACGATTAAACTTTTAAGACCCAACTTTTCCAAAATTTAAAACTGTTACCCCGAAACTTAAAAAATTTTTGAAACAAACTAAAGTAAATATGAAAATATTTAAAATAGTTTTATCTATTTTAAGTTTTATCAAGTGTCTTGACCAATGATGCAATAACATTTTTTTTTGCAAATTTAGTAAAATGTATATTATGTGGATATTTAAAAAAATTGGGAAATTTATCGTAGTTCCATCCTTCCATCATCGTTTTAAAAACAAATATATAATTTACTTATTTTGTTTATTTTTTCACTTATACAGCAAAATAACTTAAATTAAGTCGAATTATTAAAAACAAAACCATTTCTAAATCTATCATTGTTTATTTGAAACACTTTTCTTAATACACTATTGGCTGCCAACCAAATTACATTTCCTATGCGGTTAGTTATTGTAAAATTCAGTCTAAAAATATAAAGAAAGCAGGTTCTAACGAAACCTCTGATAGTTAACATGATTCTTGAGATACATTTTTACAGGTTTATTAACGTGTCTAAAAATAAGGAACATGGAACTTTATTAACAAGTCAGGTTTTTGGATTCGAATTAAAAATCACTCCACACTCTAAATATAGCAATTTAATTATATAAAATTGGGTAAGATAGGAAGCACTTGAAGTTCTTTTCAAAATGTATCACAAGTACAACTTTTATATATAGAGGCCGAAATAAATGTAAGTATAGCAGGGATGTATATTTACAGACAATAATTTTAGAGTAGACATAAAAAAAACAAGACGAACAATGCACTAAATTGTAACGCAGTTTACAATGTTGTAAAATTAGTTTATTTATTAATGTATTAATTAGTCACCACATCTAACTTAAATATGTCCATAAGTTTTCTTCCTTTCTTATTTGAGCTTTATTACCACATTCTTGAATATTTTGAAATCCTAAATAATCTAAAAAATATATGGATTTTAAAAAATAACCTATACGCCTGCAATTTTACTTCAAAGGAGGGGGTTGGTTCTTTTGACGGAACATAAATTAAATAAAAATAAAAATAGTGATATTTTGCAGACGTTTCAGACACTCGATCTGTTTCCTCTTTCAATGCAAAGATTCTCTTTCTGATTAGCATAATTCGTGAAAATTACACAATATGTTCAATATTCATAAGACATATTCAAATTTTTATTCTTCTTGAGGGGTGTGAGGGGTGTATAAGATACGGGAGCTCTAATAAACCTAGTAACAGAAGGTGACAAGTACCTACAATATACACGTCGTGACACTACAGGAAACACACCTAGAGGAAAACAGTGTCCAAAAGATCCGAAATTATACCCTATTTAAAAGTGGTTGCAATAGTAGAAGATTTGGAGTAGGATTTCTGGTAATAGATAATATACAAGGGCATGTACGACACTTCAAACCAAAAACGGATAGGTTGTGCACTTTAAGAATTGAAGGGGGAGGTAGAGCAATGACAATCATAAATATTCACGCACCAACTGAAGAAAAAGAAGAAGTAAAAGACACATATTATGAAGAACTTAATGCAGTAATGGAAAGAATATCAGATAATGATGTACCAATAATTGTGGGAGACGCGAATAAGGAAATTACTGGTGGCGAAAATAAGCATGAAGGAAGTACCGACAATGAGTTTAGACTGATATCCTTTGCAATAGAGAAATAGATGAAAATAATGAGCACACACTTTAAAAGAGAGGACATTCATAAGGTGACATATACGATACCGGAACGGAACGAAACAAACCAGATTCATCATGTGCTAATTTAGGAAAAGTACACGAGGATGATTACTAATGTTAGAAGTTTTAGGGGTGCAGAAGTTGATTCTGACCACTTTTTAGTGAGGCAAAAATAATATTGGCAAAAGAAAGAAGTGATATCGAACTACAGGAATAGTATATAATAATAATGGCACTCAAATTGGAGAGGGAATAGAAGAAAGATGGAACAAAATGGAAAGGCTCATAAGTAGCAACCAAGAACAATTTAACGACAAGTAACAGGCATTAGAAAAAGAGATGGATGAATGAGGAATGTAAAAATGAACTGAAAATAAAAACACGACTAGGACAACGTATGCTGCAGACACAAACAGAAAAGAATAAAAGCAAATATCTCGAACAGAGGAAGAGAGTAAAATGTTATGTGTAGAACACTATTTAACAAGAGCCAACAATGCCTTGCATATGAATATGACATACTGCTAATAGTGCGGACTACAAAGGAGTTGGAAGAAGTAGCAAGCAAATTGGTAGTAGCATTGGGCCTCCAAGTTAATACGAACAAAAGCAAATACATGGAACTTAACAACAAGCTAGGAGCGGCAAATAGAAAAACAGGGAACGGTGATATGCTGGAAATTGAAGAAGTAGAAGATTACGTTTATCTAGGAACCCTAATAGATAACAAGTAGGAAATGAAAATAAACTTGAGAATAGCAAAAAGTAACAGATGCGCAAAACATAATCTTAATATCTAAGGAACTATCGCGGAAAGTAAAGATAAGGATATACAAGACCATCTTAAGACCAACGCTGACATACGGCAATGAGACGTGGACAATGAATAAAACAGTACAGTTAGAAGCGTGGGAACGGAAGACTCTACGAGGAATATTCAGTGGAAGGAAGGTTGAAGACATTTGGGAACGAACCAACGCAGAAGTATATGATTTACATCAAGATCCAAATATAACAAAATTCATCAAAGCTCGTCGACTACAGTGGCTAGGTTATCTCGAAAGAATGGAGGACGACAAAAGTGTAAAATATGTAGGCTGGAAAATATCCGAAGGAAAAAGAAAGAGAGGCAGGACGAGGAGGAAATGGAGCGAGGCTGTTTTGGAGGATATAGAGGAAAAACAATGCATAAAGTGGAGGACGTTAGCAAAGGACAGGAAGAAATGGAAAGATTTTACCAAGAAATGGGCCTAAAATGCCTGTGAACACTTTATATACAGCGTGTCGCAAGTTTCATGGATCCACTCCTATATCTCAGAAACTACTGATGCGATTTTTTTTTAAATTTGGTGGTTATTCAATACCCCCAATTAGAATTTAATGAAGTCGTAAAATTTGAGAATCATCATTGGTGTACCTTTACATATGCTAACGTAAGGGTGGATTTACCAAGAATTTATATTAGCGATTTTTTTAGAAAATATCTGGGGTAACATAACGTTTTTAATTGCCACGTTACTGTTTTTGGTTTTAATATAATTTTTATATTTAAAGTTTCATGACCTCAAAATATTATAGAGAAAATATCTAGTTAAAGATTTCTGTATTGTAAGTAAAATATTTTAATGGATTTGTAAATTGAAAGTTGAGTTTGAAATTGTCCAAAAGATACAAAAAGTAGGATGCATTTTCGTGATGGATTGTTATGAAATCCTCAAAATATGGTAAACAGTTGCAAACAATATTTTTCCCTCGTATTTAGTCGATCTTATCTATCCATTAGAAGATACTACAAACGTTCCTTGTTTCCTAAAGAATATAAATATTACGCATACAATGCGCGCCACCCGACTAGGAACACGGGTCGGGAAATGAACGGACAGCCGCACTCGATCAAGTCTCCTCGTTACGGGTGAGGGTGAGAATGGGATTGAACGCACAACGGTACAAAGGACGAGGCTCGATCGGGGTGCGTTTACCCATTTGTACATATATGTATTTGTAAATCTTTGCTTCGAAAAAACTGAAAGACCGTATGATTGCTAATGAAAATAAGATTCTTAGCTTTCTGGTTCAATATGGTATATCTAGGTATTCTGGCTATACTTCTTGTACAGGGTTATCCAACGAAAAGGCCCACCCTTATATTTTCTTTATTTTTCGAGTTAGGAAAAAATGTTTCAAATAAAAGTTGTAGTGAATCAAATGAACTCATTTAAAACCCCTGCAAAGAATATACAGGGTGTTCCATAAAAGCGGGACAAGCCTAACTTACATTTTTTTAAATGGAACACCCTATATTTTTTTACATTTTTCAAATCTGTGTTTTTTTGTGATTTCAAATATATATATATGTTGTATCATATCTTTTACTGTTTTTTATTTATTGCAAATTTCGTGAACAATATATTTATACCACCAGCATCTGCATGCGTATCAATCAGGTTAGCCATGGATGAAAAACAATTAATTTGACACTTATGCCTTACAAAATAATTGAATAAATTCAAAAAGCAAATTTTCATCCATGGCTAACCTGATTGATACGCATGCAGATGCTGGTGGTATAAATAATATTGTTCACGAAATTTGCAATAAATAAAAAACAGTAAAAGATATGATACAACATATATATATATATATTTGAAATCACAAAAAAACACAGATTTGAAAAATGTAAAAAAATATAGGGTGTTCCATTTAAAAATATGTAAGTTAGGTTTGTCCCGCTTTTATGGAACACCCTGTATATTCTTTGTAGGGGTTTTAAATGAGTTTATTTGATTCACTACAACTTTTATTTGAAACATTTTTTCCTAACTCGAAAAATAAAGGAAATATAAGGGTGGGCCTTTTCGTTGGATGACCCTGTACATTAACAGTCTAAAATTGGAAGTTTGTCATTTTCCGATAATTTGGAAAATAGTTAAATTATGCCATGTTGCTAATATCTACAAGTGAATGTCGTCTGCACAGATATACAGATTGATCGAAGATAATGTATTTTACTGAATTAGCTTGATAAAATTTGGCATTAGCTTAAATCTAATTTCCACAAATCTCTCTTTTTGAATAAACAAGAATGTTTATTATAATGGGTTTAAATCTAATCCATTCATAGAGTTCCGCAAGGGTCAAATCTTGGGCCACTGTCATTTTTATTTTGACAATAGTTGACTTTACAACTAAATATATTTATTATTATTTATAGCATTGAGAACTGACAGAAATCTGACAAAATATTTTAATTTTGAAAGTTGGTTTGTTGTTACAGTAAGGAATATATCTTATCTATTTAAGTTAAGTTAAGTTCGCTTCCTAGGTCCTTTCTTTTTTCCGCGACTATAGTGGTTTTCATAAACCGGAAATTCTGAATATGATATTTTCGGGCAACTTACATTTTGGTATGAGTCTCCCTCGCATGTCTTGTGATGCAAAGCCCACTCTTTCCTTCTTTAATGCGTTTCTAATACTGTCTCAGATATCCCTAATGTATCCAAAAAATATATTTCACACTTCACTCCTCGATAATTTTTCCATCAACCTTAAAGTTGTAATGTATTATCTGTTTTCTCTGGTTTTCTATAGTGCCATTTAACAGCGTTTTACGTTTAGTTGGCGTACGTTTTACTCTGAAAAGTCATAATATATTTTCATTCCAATAATTATTGTTAAATATTTCTTCTCATTTGAACTCATTAATTTTATCAGTACATTTCTTTCTCGCAACCGGATCTAATTCCTTTTGCATTAATTTTTTGCCTAATTTTGAAACATGTTCTTTTTCTGTCAACGTTGCTATATTTCTTGTGGTAACCTTCCCACTTGCTTCATTTCTCATCCGCTTTCTAGGATTCCCCTTTCCTGTATCGTGTCTCTTTTCTATGCCATTATCCTCTCCTGTCTGATTTATCTCATCATTACTTGCCTCATTTTCGATTATGTTGTTATTTGTCTCCCCCATCTCAGGATCTTCATCATTATTATTCCCAAACGGTTCAGGTTCACTATCATGGTCATAGTTGTTTACATCTTCAAGAAATATAATTTTTTCTTCCGGGTCGATTGTTAGATCAAATTCAACATTATTAATTTTGTTGTCTTACATTACTAAAAAAAAAATAGGTTAAATACTAGTTTCTTTTAGGGTGTGACTAGGATAATTATTATCTGACACTGAATTATCCGTAATTCCTTTAAAATTATTTTTAAAATTCAGTAGAAATTGTTATTGGTATTTTCTGAAGAAGGAATTACACACGAAACACCAAATAAATTGATAACGTTTTTAATATTTTTTTCATAAAATAATTTGGTTGTTCAAAGTTAATAGGTGATTATTAATACAAAGTTAATAATTATTATCTCAACATAATATATGTCGTGCAATCACACACTTATGATACATTTTCTGAATCAGAAGAATGATCTTTTACAGACAGTTCCAAAAATTATTCTTAGAGCCATTTAGAAAAAATTACCTTGACCCCTCTTTTGGGATAATAGTGAAAGAAATGTCAAATTGACGACATGATTTGTGCATATACACCCTCGAAATCTGTTTTTTCTGCCCCTCATTGAAGAATATTCAGCAAAATCTAAAATGCATGTAATGATAATTACCTTAAACTTCTATTATTCCATTGTTTGTAATAAAATATACTTATTTATATAGATAAGTCACTTCCTCATTTTTTATTTAAACAAAGTATTTACTCACACCTTTAGGTATGCTATTTACTAATTTCAATAACTATGATTAAATGTTTAAGAACGCAATGCAGGGTAATTCTCATGATTGCTGATATGGGTGGGCGAGGTACGTAAATAGTGCATCATACTCAACTAGAGTAATGACTAATGATTCGCTGGTCAGTATATTAAACTATGTCTAAATTAGTTTATGATTTATAATAATAAAAATAAATTATGTATGTGTATGTATGTATGTAAGGTCCTTAGTCGGCAATTGGATAGTGTTAAAAAAGGAAAACCTTAAATTTTCATTAAGTCGACGTTTCGACAATTATTTATTGTCTTCTTCAGGACTACAACATAATACAATCAGCCAAACAGTGTATAATTAAATGTAAAAAATGTAAAAAGACAAACAACTGTAAATATTAACATTCAAACATACTAAAATTAAAAAAATAAATAAAAACGTTATAAAATTTGAAAAAGGTAATTTACGCTTACCTAATGAGGCATGTGGTTTTCTGTCAACATAATCATCATCGTCAAAACTATAAAAACGTAACTTATAACATACGGTTCTTGAATTTAAAAAAAAAAATATTTGGTATGTACTTAAATTATTCGTGAAAAATAAATATCTTGTGATTCGATATGCAGGCAAAACAGAAATAACCATAAATATGAACGCAAATAAATACTTATATACTTAAGTTCAGTTTTAGATACAACATTGTTTCCTTTTATCTTTATCCTCAGAAGCATTCAAACCTTCCCCGCAAATAAATAAAATAGTCTTTTATCAAAAACTATGAAAAACTTATTAAAAATACCTACTGTAACAACAAAACAACGCATAAAAACTCAATTCTTATTTCTATTTGAGAAGTTAGTAAAAATAATACTATCCAATTGCCGACTAAGGACCTTATATATAATAACATTAGTGGATAGTGGATACGAAATTCCTGATATACAATAAAAATAAATATTTTTATTTTTTATATTTACTAAGGGTGGAGGCTCGGGTGGAGGTTAATAATTTATTGCATAAAACTAGATATTAGTATTTTTGTTTAATCGAGATACGATCTTGAATTTTGTTGTATACCCAAGATATATTTCATAGGATAAATATTCAGTGAAATAATAAAGTTAAAATTAAGATTATGCATAATTTTTTTAATGTATCGTTTTTTCAAACAGTACCTCTTACGTAAAGTGAGAAACTGATGGACGTCAGTGAAAGTAATGAATACCTTAATTTAATTATTACAGAATAACAACATATAATTTAGTAACTTAAATAAGGTATGATTAAATTGTGCTCCCAATATCTGGAGTTATGCCTGTTAACAAACTCATTCAAACAGAAAGTCTGAGAATATAATGTTTATTTATATTGTGTTTATTTATAACATCCTTCCGAAGAATTCCAACCTTCTGACGAAATCATCTTCATTAAATTTATGATAAATTTTATATGCAAATTGATTTTTGCTTTGAATTTGATTTTGTTAAACAATATTATTGGTAGATAATCTGTGGCTTGGTATAATTTAATGCCAGTGGTGTAACATGATACATTTAATGTGTTGTCATCATCCGTTGTTGATTTTAGACGTCCATATTTGGGAATATTAACACTCCGACTTGTTACATTGTAACTTTTCAATGTTTTCATAATTATTTGTTTAGAAATTGATTCCCGACCAGATGGATTTCATTGAATAACGGTGGCCTGCATGCTGCATGCGACGATTATTAATAATAAATCCATTCTTTCTGTATCAATTCAGGAAATCGTTTCTGAAATTAATGCAATTGATTTACTTGATTATGTGTGTTACATATTTTGTTGTTTTTTTTTTTTTGTACCAATACACCAGTGACCACTTAATAAATTAATTGGTAAATACTGTTGGATAATTTGAATGTTGGAAATTATTGATATGTAAGCTCATCTCTAAATCATACCTCTGTACAAAGATCAAAATTACCTTTTCAATATCACCTCACTTCACACAATCTTAATAAAAAGATCAAGATCACGGTCATCTAAACCATATAGTACATAAACAACCTTGTATTTATTACGTAGAATCTCTCTAAGTCAATTTCATTATCGTAGTATCACTTACTTTTATGTACCTATTACGCAGTAGAAAATTATTTGTCTGTATTGTTCAAAATATAAATGAAATTCATTAATTACAATTCAAGGCAAACCTCTTGAGCTACTGACGAATTTCACCTGCATCTTAAACATGTTAAGGTCGCACATGTGTCACACTGCATCAGTTGGTATATTAATGGACATAAGGTTTGCATCCTAAATCATGATCTTGAATCAGGAGTTTCTGTGTAAAATTGTATTACGTCACTTTTTAAACTTATTGTATTACGTCATTAAATTCTTTATTTGTAGCAAAGTAATGTTAAAAGTCCTTAATAAAGTTATTGGGGTTGGTATGTAAGTCTTAAATATGTAATTTTGATTAATTACTCAGTTATTTAATTACCTCCCACAAATACATAGGTATATGAAAAGCTGTTTAATAACTAGATTTTTAGTTACTTTTTTGAAATATTAAAAATTGTTTAGGTTTTGATTTACAAAAGAAATATTATAATTTTTGTTTGTCTGTTTACGTAGTCATGGTCGAATTACCACGTAATTACCGCGTCCTTTTCGTCTCAAAATTAAAAAGAAATAAGTGGTTGTGATGCTTGTGATGCATGTGCTGCTTGTGATGCATGAGCTGCTTGTGATGCATGTGAGTTGCTAGAAATATTGTCTGCTTTATGAGAATTGGAAGATGTATTGTCAATGTATACTAGAGTATTGTGATTGCGCGCCTACATTTTGAATAACTGCAATTATTTGTTGCGTGGCCTGGCCTTAAGCAGTTTATAAATAAATTAAGTTTATTTAGTTCTGCTATACGCTGTTGTGGTGAAAAAGATAGCAGTTTTTCATAATTATAAATTAAATGCAGACCTTTGCAAAAATAACATTTGACTTTGTTAATATTCATACAGGGTGGAACAAAAATATCAAATAATGGCTTTAACTTTGTTATTTACAAAGTTACAAAAAAATGTTCAATATAAAAATTGTTTGGTTCGTTACCATGCATGCTTCGAGTTTTTTAGTTTGTTGATATTCTTCTTCTGGTTTGTTCCTATGGCAACCAACTTTTTCTTTTTAAATGGCACCCATAATTTTTTTTGTCAATTTGAAACAAGCATATTTTTCTCTATTCAGTCATAAAATGTTGCAATTTTTGGAAAAAAAAATAAGCGAGACTGGACTGTGAAAGAACTCTATTTTTTTTTAAGAATCAAAAGGTGAATAATATAGTTAAAAGCTAGATAAATGCTGGGGAAAATGACAATCTTTAAAATAAGACTAACTGAAGTGAGGTTCGGTGGACAGAAAAATAGTGCACAGTATATTTAAACCGCACCTCTACAACTAACTTTCGGTGATCGAGAAATGATGTAACCCTATTTTTCTTTAAACAATCTGATGTGAACTATAAGGTACCCTTTCATTTCATTTAAGGTTTATTAAAAAAGCTAAGATTATTTGCAAAACACTCTAAAGCGTATCATATAAAATATATAACAATTATATGCAAAGCAGCCAATAATAGACTGCCTGCGATCCTGCGAAGGATATAATATTAATACTTTTCATTGATTATTTCACTTATTATTTATTTGAGATACTTAACTAAAAACTGAAACTTACCCATTAAATTAATGCGATGGGTATTTCAAGGAAATACAGATTTATATTAAGTATTAAATAACTGTTACCTACCATTTTTATTTTTATTGTTTAGTTTCCTTGATTAATATTTTCATTATAAAAATTTTGTTCTTTGTTGATTTTAATACATTACTAGGTCAAGTATGTCTCAACCATGGACATAATGAGGTAACGAATGTGTAGACGGACGTGTCTTGGTTTCATCAAGTTTTAGGAATCAATTCACGCCTAATAATTGCCTAATAAATGATTTATATATAGTAAGTAATCCGCTAGTGTCGAAACATAACAGCCACGTATACGTTAGATTAATACCAGCAAACGTGTTATAATTATTTTCTTATACAGAGTGTTCTTGAAATTGGAACATTTTTTTATAGCAAGGTAGCAAGAAAATATTGTAGACTAATGAATCTTTCTTCACCAGAAGAGAAGTAGTTAATGTTCACAACCTGCATGTTTGGGACCACGAAAATCCACATATAATCAGGCCAAGCAATTTCCAGAATGAATTCATCGTAAATGTTGGTTGGTTGGTTTATGGGGAAACAATATTATTGGCCACTATTTTCTACCTCCCATATTAACATCAGCATTATTTCTGGAATTTCTTGAAACAACGCATGTAGGAAAATTTTGATCTTGGTTCAAGGCGAAATGCTTGGTTGTAGCTTAACGGTTGTCTTAACGGCTCATTACGCTTGAATAGTTCGATAATGGCTTAATGCAACTTATCCGAATCGACGGATGGAATGTCAGTCTCTTAATAATTGATTTCGTCGTATTTGATTACAGGCGGGTTCTATTCTCTCTATCCGAGGATTCCAAAAATGGTGGAATATTGCCATTAAGATATTGGCGTGTCATTATTATTTTTAAAGAAAATAGTAAAATGCGCCCAGTAAGTACGCCTCTTGTGAATCTATCAACGTGAAAATTGGCACGTTTGTAGAAAGCAATTCAACAAATATTTCCTACACGTAAAAAAATATTCTTTCTTTCCATTCACAAGATAATCGGAAAATACGATTTTTTTAGAAACCTCAACACGTCGAAAACGATAAGGTTTAAAGAGTATGTTCATTGAGAATATTTTGCTCAAAATGACTTCTATACGCTGGCGAAGTCCTGCTCATTAAAACGGAAACGCCCTTATATAAAACAACTATTAGGACTGTCATGACGATTTTATAGGAAGAGTGATCAACTCAGCAACGACAGTAACGCAGTGCATGTTATTGTTGTCGACTTACCGAGGTTGATCTCCAGCCTCGACATTGGTAATGTTTAATGTTGTTGTTTAACTAATGTGTGTTTGCGTTTTTCAAATGCTTAACTGTACCTACAGCTGTGATTTTGGATTTGGGGATGGTTTGTAATTTATATGGTGTCTTTTAGGTTTTTGTGTTTTCGACTAAATTCAAAAATCGTATCTGTTTGTACCTAAACAAATTAAAGAGATATGAAATTTAGTGGATGTACATCATAAATTATCTAAGTTCAAGGTCCTAGTCGTGAAATGTCCATCAGTAAATAACGGGGCGGCTGCCTGTGTGTCACGATAACTTTTCGAGATAATTTGATGCAATTTACTAAGCGCATAAATCTACTCAGGTCACGTTTATTATGGTAAGCAGTGTTTTATATAACCACTTTAATAATAATTATACTTGGTATTTAAATATTTTATTATTGAGTCATTTAGATAAATATGATTTATGGACAAATGCACCAATTTGATAATACGTTAGTCCTGAGTTCGCTGAGGGTTCTTAGCTACATAATTTTGTTCAACGTAGTTCAACTAATGATTTAACAATGAATGCAGATATATTAATATACATTTGCTAATGAATGTAAAATTCCTTTAAATGTGACGGAAGATTTATTTTTAAACATACTTTTACTTTATTTTGACTAACATTAATTGGCCATAATCAAGTTATAAATGTCACTAAATTTTTTCATAAATTGCCCACGTTTATTTATTCAGTTAAAATAAATATGTATAAAAACGTGTAAATTTTATAATATCATTGTGTCTGTCCAGAAATAGATGTATAAGCGAGGACCTTCCCACAATTCTATACTACTTTTTTGCACTTCCGCAACCGTGAAGCTTCAAATTACATCATCAGTTTTTTTAAGATGTCTTTTGCAAACAATATATTTTCAAGTAAATTAGTTTTTAAGTCATTGGAGACGTGCACCACAACATTTAATTTACGCATCGTTAATCTGAACATATTTAATTGAAAAAATTAACACCAAATTGTCATCGTATTGTACATATAGGAGATTACATCACCACAATTTGTGATAGTAAAATCGTACTAGCATTTGTTATGCACCATACAACGTTTAAAGTCTATGTTTTATTTGCGATCAACTTATGCTCACAAATGGCCGATACCAACATATAGGAATTCTATATGTTATCGGCCATTTGTGAGCATAAGTTGATCGCAATTTTCTTTCACCACAGACCTGTGGGTTTCACCAACCAAGGTGACGTGATCAAAAGATAAAGATAACTAAGCCTAATCTAATAAGTAATGCAGCCAATTTATATCTGAACTAGTCCGATAAACATCTATTTCATCTATTTAGTTGTTTATTATTAAAATATATTTTTAATTAACTGTAAGTCATGAGTATCTATTCTTGGTGAATTTTAAAAGCATGCTGGGCTGCACTGTTCATGCAGATCTTAGACCTGAGATGAGCTATTTTATGTTCCTTAAACTACCTCGTTTGCATATATACTTCAAATCAAATTCTTTACAACTAATTTCGTGAATTGCTGATACATTTGGTCATTTACTTGGTGAAGGATCTTTAAAAATTCTATTAATCTTCGAATATACCAAACCTCATATGGAATTAATGTGACTTTGAAAATTTCGCCTTTAATTTGAAACGTAGAGGAGTTTCTAATTATTAAATCAACTAAAATTACACTGACTGTTGCTTCTAGTATTATCTTTAAGCAGGTTTTAGGTTTATGAAACTTTCTTTTATTGAGGGATAAATTTAATAGATGGTGATTTAATATTAAAAAATTTACAGTCATTCGCAAAGATGCAACCGGTGGAGACAATGGAAATGCCGAAGTAGAACGCAAATCTTGTGAAATTTCGGATATGCTAAAAATTAAAATTTGTTGCAAAGTAGTAAATAGTTATTTCATTAACATAAAACATTTTCAAAAAGTAAAATCGTATTATCAGTTTTTTTATTAAGAAATAAAAATAAAAAGGTATTTTATTAACAAAAACATTTTCAAAATTAAAACTAAAATAATATTATACTTACAAATTTATTTCACTAACAAAAATTTTTAATGTTAAAACTAAAATAATTTAAAATAATTTCGTGAAGATGAAAAATTTCTAACAATTACAAATATGAATATTGATTAATCGTAAACTATTAAACGCAGCTAATAGTACAGGCAAAGTGTCCAAAATAAGCAACATAGCTAATTCGTTGAGACTTGACATATACGTTTAAAAATACATATGTATGTATATTTCAAGAAACTGAAGAGTTACGAACCGTAAGGGGTGTGTCCGAGCCACCATCTTGAAAAAACGTGAGATGATCTAGGTTTTCACATGTATAATAAAAATAAAAAAAAATAAGAATGACGTTTTATATTTTCATTTATAGAGAAATATTAATTTTTGACTTTATTATTAAACATTTTTTTCCCAATTTTTTGTTTGTTTCCTTCATTTTCTACTCACAGATAAGAGTATATTCTGCAAAATGAAGAAATAGTCCAATAAAATTAAGTGAATTTTAAGTCCAACCTAAAACAAATTTGGGACAAGCTGATTTTAGCGTGATTGTGTTCCCTAGGGGGTACTTTTTATGTGCCTAAAAGTCCTCAGTGATCCCCCGAGCCAAACTACCCCAAAATCACCCCCAAAGGTACAATTTTTTATTTTTTTTCTCAGAAACTTTAAACTTTTCGACGAAACTTCAAGATACATTTTTTATAGAGCATAAAATTCCCTATCCAGTGGTATACATACAGTATAAATTCGAGTAATTTCAAAGCCCTCTATAGTCTTTTGAAAATAAATAAAATTTAAATTCTGCAAAATTATTTTCGATTTCGCAAGTTCTGACCAATACTTTAATACTACAATAACACTACTTGTGTTTAATTGTATTTTTATCATATCTGCGGCATTTATGTAATTCGCAATTATTTTTTATTAATATTATTAATATACATATATATTTATCTTTACAAATAATTTTAAGTTTGACAATATCTTGCCGGTTTGCACACAAATCTCCAAGTACTAAATAAGTTAAATCTTAAAAAAAACTGAATAATTTATTAACAAGTTATAGGTACATTATAAAGAGTAACAAAAATAAAAATATTGCAAAAAAACATAAAACATTTTCATTAAAAGATTAACTTAAACTTAAACAAAATTAACTTATCCTTATCATCCTCAACTAAAGACACATCTGATGCGACATTACTGCAATATTGTCCCAGACAAAAACTACAACTTGCAGTGTATTTTAAATTAAATTTGCTGCAAATACAGGACTTACTGGAGCAATTACATTTTCATCAACAAAACAAAAATTTCAAAATGAATGCGGGTGCAATTCTTTTGCGGTTGTAGTGCGCTATCCTTTTTTATCCACCCCCAATCCTCTGGATTTAATTCGTTGCCCATCCATAGCTTTACTTGCAAGTAAACTCTTTTAGTATGAAGTTCAGCAGCTTCAGATGTAGGTGGCAATATAACGAGCTCAAAATTTTGAAATAAATTTTGACGGGCAGTTGTGTGACAATATTTATACCTCTAATACCTTAATTAATTTAAGTTTTCGCTTTTGTGACTACCATACCGTTTTAAAATAAAATTTTGGCCAGCTTTTATTAAATCAGATAAATTCGGAAAATCGCTTTTAAATATGGAAAGATCGTTAGAAAGAGCATTATTATTTTTTTTAATAGGGAATTTTATGCTCTATAAAAAATGTATCTTGAAGTTTTGTCAAAAAGTTTAAGGTTTCTGAGAAAATCGCAAAAAATAAAAAATTGTACCTTTGGGGGTGGTTTTGGGGTAGTTTGGCTCGGGGGATCACTGGGGACTTTTAGGCACATAAAAAGTACCCCCTAGGGAACACAATCACGCTAAAATCAGCTTGTCCCAAATTTGTTTTAGGTCGTCCCATTATTTTTACTGGCCTAAAAGTACATAATCATTGTTTCAGTTCACTTTTATTTCAATTCATTTCAAGCTTAATATAGAATTCAAATGTATATTTATTAATTAAATGAGAAAAAACTGCATAAAATCTAAAATCATAGTTAAGTTTGCCCATGTCTGAGAAAATCGTCAAACGAAAAGACAACATGGCAGATAGTTATAATTAAGATACATTTCAAGGAATACTTCATTTAAATTAATCAAATAGTAGTTGAATCAAGAAAATTAAAAACAAAATGTTTCACTGTTTTTTTATCGCAGAATTGACGTTGTCCCTGGATAGTGTAACGTGAATTATATTAAATTATTTTAATAAAATACCCACGAATTAAATTTACCCTATTTGTTTCAGATGAAGCTGATGGAGTTCCATTCATTGATAAAGAGAAAGAACCTGACATTTTAATAGTCCGAGAAATAGATCCATGCATTAATGTTAATGGACCATTCCACCATACTTCTAGGTATGAACTTATGACCCGTGAATTCCAGCCACAATTAATTGTAAGAAGAGGTCAGAGTTTTCAATTGGATATTAAGCTTAGCCGGCCGTATAATGAAGAGAATGATGGAATATCTTTCATCTTTACCGTAGATGGTAAGGAATGCATGAATCATATTATTGATATTAATTCAGTTTGTGTGTTTTTAAGGGTATTAAATTTGTTTAACATGTATATTTTTGTTCTAATTCCACTTTACTTCAATTTTTTAAATAAATTACAAGTTATTTACGTCTGTTCCATTATTGCTGTCGTCACCTAAATTAACAGTAAATTTGTATTTTTCCCAGAAGGAATGTAAGAATCTCCCCTTTCTCATGTAAAACCCGTTAACTGAAAGAATTTTCCTTCGATCAATGGTAAAATACAATTATTTCAGCTCCTTCCAGGAAGCTTTTTTGTGTTGAGATTTTTATAGCCCTAAAGTATATTTACTAATATACGCAGTGGCGGATTTATAATTCCTTCACCTAGGGGCTACCGACAACCTGCCTCCCCCATTTTTCAGTTATGGGGATGTTAGGTACTTGCATTCTGCATTCTCCTCCCGTAGGTTTTAAGTAATTTCTTGTAATTTCATACAACATTATTCTAGCATGTTATTTTTATTTTTAAATAGGGCCATCCCGCATATTTCTTTTATTTTAAATTATGAAATTTCATAAAAACACTCCCGTATTTCTTATTTTCCTATATTGTATTGTTTAACATAAGAAAAAAAAAATAAATGGGATAAATCAAAATGCGCGCTCCACGTGACGTCGTATATCCTGAGTCGTTCGCATTGGTTGGCGTTTGTCGTCAAGCTAGATACAGCGGACGATTAAACGTTGCTTTTTGCCAATATACAGGGTGATTCATAAGTAATGGTACACAGACCACCAGCAGATTTCTAATGTAAAAATATCGCGATTTAGCCAAACTTACCTTAGTCCAAAAGTTAATATAGTAACCAAGATACAGGGTGTGAAAGTTTAAATTTATTATTTAATTTTCCTATGTAATTTAATGAGTTTTTATAATTTTCTTGTGAAAATTTATGAGTGGGGGTTATTTGGGGTGAGGAATCATAATACACGATCAATTTTGGTATAACTCCTAGTAGTAGGACCGCATAGGGATTTTCGTGGGAATTAAATGATTAAAGCTGGCAAGATATTTTTTATGTTTAATTATTTCATGCTAAATATAAAAATGTTTCTTGCCACCCTGAGATACGGGTTGTTCACCCCTACCATCCCCTTAAGGGTGGAATATTTCAAATGGTTATATCTTGTAAACGAATAAAGATATGAATTTCGTTCTTACGCCAAAATGTTTGTCTCTTAGCGTAGAATAAAATAGTTTATTATAATTTTCTCGAAATTTTAATAATTTCAAGAATTAGACGAAATAACACACATTTTTTTATATTTTTCTAAATTTTTACAGACATAGTGCGTAAACTGCAGCTTTTAGAAAAAAAAGTTCTAAATGATAGTGTTATAGTCCACACTTTTAGCTTTCGAATGGTATATATATACTTCCCATTTTAAAACAATCCTAGGTCGAGAAATCATCGAAAATATTAGCTGGTGTATAGGTTGAGTATGTATATTTACAAAATTGCAACGGTTTGTTGTCGAAATAAATTTATTTTACATTGAACGGAACTTTACATTTTAAACATAAATAAAATTCCTTTTTGTATTTTGACAAATCACGCATTTGGAATAATTAAAATGCAATGAAAGTTCCATCATGTAATGTCCCAGAAATAATAAAAACTGAATTATCGGTCACTATTGTTACACAATAAACAAAGCTTTTCGGATACGGCGACGGTGTCTCATGAATTTAGAGCGGTACACGAAATGTTAAATCGTTAAACGAGTCGAAAAAATAATATTCAAAGCAAGAAAAATTTTATTCTTCACGAATAAATCGAACAAGTCGAACGGCAAATTCCTAGGTAGAAGACGAGTCGAAAAAATAATATTCAAAGCGCGAAACTCGGCTGCCTTGCTCAGTCCGTGGAATCCAAATTTTTTGTTTATTAATGCGATAAACAATTTCTGAAAAAATGTTATTCTTCACGAATAAAGTGAAAAAGTCGAGCGGTAAATTCCTAGGTAGAAAAATCCACGGGCAAGGCAACCGAGTTCCCCTTTTTGAATATTATTTTTTCGACTCGTTTTCTACCTAGGAATTTGCCGCTCGACTTGTTCGATTTATTTATGAAGAATAATATTTTTCGGAAATCGTTTATCGCCATTAATAAACAAAAAATTTGGAATTCACGGGCCTCACTCAGTAAGGCAATCGAGTTTCTCGCTTTGAATATTATTTTTTCGACTCGTTTTCTACCTAGGAATTTGCCGCTGGACTTGTTCGATTTATTCGTGAAGAGTAACATTTTTTCGGAAATTGTTTATCGCCATTAATATTTTTTCTCAAGTTACTTGCCGCACATGCATTGCCGCATACATATTTTGGTTGATCTAACCAGAATTTAGTTGGATCAACTGATGCGCATGGTTGAATAGTCTTGAACATCACGCATTGACAGAGTTGAGACAATTATTTGAGAGTCTGAACTGAAAATCAATTATTTAAACAAAATTTCAGTCGGACCAACTCTACTTCTGAAGATTCATCGACGAGATGCGTTAGCTTATTTTTTTCAATGTATAAGTTTATCTAAAACCTTCTGTTTTGCTTTTTGGGAATTTACAATCGAGAAAAAATTATAAATCGAGTCCTACGATATTTTGCCCATAGCCATTGTTCTACGGCAAATAAACGACAAATTTTAAGCTACCTACATTTTTTTTAAATAATTTTTTATATAGATCACCTACTAACTTCATATGAAGTTAGCAGGTCATTTCATACTTTTTAAAAAATAATAGCGACAAAATTTTCCCTTTTGCGGGTAATTAACGGCTAAAAAACGGCAAATGTTTATGCTATACTCAGTCCGATTTACAACAGTTGACCTGCTAACTTTATATACATAGTAGGTATGTATAAATTATGACAATAAGACAATGGGCACGTGCCAAAGTTTCCTATTAATCGGCTACCTGTCATGCCCGCGCCCTCCCCCAAAAGCAACCGTTGCGATCCTTATGCATTTCGCGTGGTCTACTTTCAACCAATTTAGTGAGATTTTAAGATACACATGTGCCGTAATGGTAAAATTGATTATACCGTTAGATAGGTAAAACTTTAGTGACCAAATTTTATTTAAACAATTTTTGTGATCGAGTGAGTTTTATTAGACAAAATCGATTATAAAATACAATGGTGTCGACAAATAAAGTTATTTTTTTGAATAACTTTGTTAGGAATAAAAATTGGACAAAAGTGCTAATGACCTTTTCTGTTCCATAGTAAAAGATTGACAGTCCATTAAAAAAACTAACTTGCTATCTTTAAGGGTTCAAGAGATATAGCCTATTAAAGATTTTACCCCTTAAAGGGCGTCAAGGGTGAGGGACGCGTAATTGGGGGTGGCAAGAAAAGTTTTTCTATTGACAAATGCACATACTAACATATAAAATGGATGCCATTCTTTAATCATTTAATTCCCACGAACCCCCTATTTATGGCCCTATGCGGTCTTACTATAGAGGGCGCTACGTACGCTGCGTTCAATGTGTAAAAAAGGTCATAACTTTTTACTCTCACCCATACGGCAGATTTCGCTTAAAAATTATATTCTTCTATCATTTCTTAATAAAAGAGGGATACTTGTTTCAAGTCTCTAAATACAACAGTTTTTAAGAAAAGTGCAAATCAAAAACTCTATGCAAATTCACTATGAGATGTGAAATATAATTTTTATTATTTTGGAGGCAAAATTCGACAATTTTTCGTTGAAAATGTTGTTTTCTGTTACGTTCTGTCTATTTAATCACGTTCAAGTGGTTATTGGCGTTAAACAACTTTTCAAAATTTCAGACATTACAACAAAACAATTTTAACTAGTAGGCACAAATAATTTTATTCCAAATAATAATAATAATAATAATAAATGCTTTTATTGACTAATCAAATACAGCATAAGAAATAGTACAATTATTAATAAAAAGACTACAACAACAACATACTGTAAATGTTAGTCAAAAGGCAAAGTTCAAAATATCTATCCAAGGACAGATTTTTGCTCTTCCACTTAGCCTTCAAATTTAAATACACTAAATGGTAAACAATGCATCACAAATAACAACAACAACATAACAACGAATAGGTACTATAATAAATGTTCAACTTGCTCACTTCTCTCATTTCAAAATTCGAAAAAAATGTGGCGATCAGTTTCTAGGTATTAAAAAGAAATTTAGAACGAAATAAAAAACACCACACTTCTGCAACAATTAATTATTGTTTAAAAGATTGGTTGTTTGACAGGTACTTTTTGTTTTTATGCATACTTAATAAATATTTATCTTTGTTTACTCTGATAATGCTGTATCTCAACGCCTACTTTTAAAAATAATTTTTTACAGTGCATAATAAATACGCATAGAATTTTTGATTTGCACTTTTCTCAAAAACTGTTGTATTTAGAGACTTGAAACAAGTATACCTTTTTTATTAAGAAATGATAGAAGAATGAAATTAATACGCGAAATCTGCTGTATGGGTGCGGACAAAAAAGTTACGGCCATCTTTACACATTAAACATAGCGTACGTAGCGCCCTCTAGGAGTTATACCAAAATTGAACGTGTATTATGATTCCTCACCCCAAATTACCCCCACTCATAAATTATCACAAGAAAATTATAAAAATTCATTAAATTACAAAGGAAAATTAAAAAATAAATTTAAACTTTGACACCCTGTATCTTGGTTACTATTAACTTTTGGACTAAGGTAAGTTTAGCTAAATCGCGATATTTTTCGGAATCTGCTGTTGGTCTGTGTACCATTGCTTATGAATCACCCTGTATACAAATAATATTGTAAATACACCAGACAAGTTATTTATAACCGAATTTAAACGGTACCAACTACCAGCAGATAAATCTCGGCGAAAGTCGTGGTGCGATTTCATGTTTCCGCACTTAAAAATCTAAATTGTCCGTATATAATATTCGTCTACCATGCATGAATTCACTTTTGGCAGGTTGTCCGATGCACTTTTCACAAAACCTTTGTTCCATATTTCTACAAAATTTAAAAAAACAGACGAAATGAAAATGAAAACACACATCCGCCATTAATATCAATAATTGTCATTTAATTGTCAGCCCTAATCGAAATCATGCGCGTGCGCTAGGAACTGGTTTTAAGACGTCACTGAGCGCGGAAATTCAAAATCATTTAAACCCCTAAGCTGTTTACCACAGGCATTATAATATCACGATTTTGATATGCGGAATGACCCTATTGTTATCATTTTATTTATTTTGTTATTATTGTTGTGATTTTGGTATTTTGCCAAAATTTGCCGCCCTGGGCTCTGTAGCCCCACTCCCTAAATCCGCCCCTGAATGTAGGACAATAGTATTTAAAGAGTTGCTGTTTAATTTAAATTTAAATGATAGGAGTATAGAAAGAATTTGCTTGAAACCTAATAGGTATTTATTAATAAAATTTATCACTTACTGTTTTTACTATTATAGTAAATAATTTGTGTTTGTTTAGATTATACTCTCTTAATGAAATATGATACCTTTTCATTAATAAATACGTTTATTACTAACTTATCAATATTTTAGATGAAGAAAAACCATCTCATGGTAACGGTACAATGATAGCTGTACCTTTATTGAAGAAAGTCGATAAATATCTTCCATGGAATGTAACTCTTGATAAAGTAAATGAAAACATACTAACAGTTCAGGTTACTTCAGCTCCTGATGCTATTGTGGCTAAATGGCGCATGGATGTGGATACTAAAATAATTGACGATGGAGCATACAGCTACAGCTGGCAGACAAGTATGTAGAATATTTGATTTCATTTAGTTTAAAATTCACAAATGAATATCATACCGACATTATAGAAGTAAAAAATAGGAAATACCATGAAAAAGTTACGAATTTCAGTTCGTCGTAAATAATTTGAAAATGTAACGTTTGCCTATGGAGCAGCAGAGTATTATTTGGTAATCGAAGGTATTAGTTATTTCTGCACAAATAATTAATCCCCTTCATATACCAACGTAATTAATTAAATTAATTAGTCCGGGCGGCGGCTGCAAGAACACTCACGTCATCGAGTTAGAGAAAAAAGTTGACCATCAGCAGATACAAAAAACGTTTGTCGGCCAAGGCATATGCTGGAGCGTAAGTGGAGGGGAGGGTTTACCCACCCTCCTTCGGACTAAACTTTTATCTTATTTAGTTAATTAATGAAGCCTTTTTCATTTAGTAGAACTCAATTAATAAAACAAAAAAAAATTGGTTGGCCGCATTATACATATCTTGGAGGGTAGCGCAGTCCGACCAAATACAGGGGTGGACTAAGAGGTCAACTTTTACCCCATCGAGTTAGAGGGTAAATTTAACATCAAATTAAAGCTTAAACACTATTTCAAAAATATCTTCTCGATGACGTGAGTGTTCTTGCAGCCGACGCCCGTATTAGTTAAGTATTATATTTGGATAACAAAAATTGTATTTTGCTCAAAATTATTATAAACTTTACTTAAAATACTATCTTTAAAGAGCACTTTATATTTTCTAAAATATGCATATATTATGTAAAAGTATATTTTGTTGTTTTGTTTCACAAATCATTGACTTGTGTTTTAATAGTCATAGTGTACCTTGTATAATATATACATATAATATGTATACATGCCTACTTCCTTAGCTAGATATAACTACAGACACTTAAAAACGATTACTGTTTTTGTACACTGTTTTTGTACCGACACGCGTGAAGATATTCTTGTTTCAATTATAATAATGTAGTTGGTGAAGTTGAATAGTCAAAAATCAATGCGATAATAATCAATCAATAATGAGGTTTTTGAGAAAACTTCTGTTTTTTGTAAAACTGGTTTGCTAAAAGTCTGGAACATTGTACCTACGTTTAAGTTAATTCTATTCTAAATATTCCAAAGCATTCTAAATCTGCAGTACATTTCATGTCGAATGGGCTATTGAAACCAAGATATGTAAATGAGAAACTTGAATTTGTTTTAAATAACATATGACGTGCTTCTTTAGATGTTTATTTTTTGCATGTATGTACGTGTAAATTTTTGGGATTTGCATAACAAATGCTTCCACAGAAACGCATAAATATGTAGTTTAAATACAAAATCAGAAAACAATAAACCTAAAATATTAGAACGGGAAAGAAAAACTTATTGATAAATAATTTTTATCATAAATGGAAGGATATTTTTATTACCTTTTCGTGACTTATTTTTATTCCGTATTTCATAATAACTACGTCCTCAGTATGCAACACTATATTGCTCTATAGCAGCAACAAGAGATATATATCTCTAATAATAATAATAATAATAATGTCAGGCTAATTCGGGCCAATAAGCCTGACATAGTCCTCGTCGACCGTCAGATCATGGTGATGTATGTCATCGAGTTCTCAGCGCCTGCTGAGACAAACATCGCCTTGAAAGAGGAGGAGAAACGGACTAGATACAAAGACTTCCGATACAAGTTTCAAGTGCTATACCCAGGCTACTCTGTCAAGATGGTCATCCTGATAATCGGTGTACTCGGAGGTATGAAGCCCACTCTGATCTCCGCATTGAAGACCATGCCCGCTTTTCAAAAATCGGCGGAGTGGTTTGCTGGTCAAATGCAGAATCCTATAGGATCCCTTCGTCTGCTTAGCGCACACGAGTTTGGAATCTACAGACACTAACTCTACGGGATGTGGGGAAGCTCTCTTCGTGAGGTGTCGATGACCGCGGAGAGACTTCGGGCAACCGAAAAAAAATAATAATAATAATAATAAGCAACTCTATTGAACCATAGGTACAAATCACCAAATTAACTGGAGATGAATTATTCGAGCAATTCTGAAATTATAAATAAAATATAGTAATTTTCGTTACAAGTCCGGTCGGTGACTTGTTACAGTCGAGTAGATATTATGGACGAGGTGACGAAGGAGCCGAATCCAGAATATCTAAACGAGACTGGAACAACACCTAACAGACGTGCATGGAACAATATTTTATTTCATCCCGTCATTAATTGTCTATTTGTATAATTTAAAACTTGTTTATTTTCTTAGATCATTTGACAGTTGACAGTTCTAACATTATTTTTTAATTTAAGGTTAATTTGTATATGTCAAATAACTGTCAAAAGGTATAATAACAGTTTGTGATTGGTTCGTAATGAATTTCCGGTGGCTTCCGGTACATTACAGTCTCTAGTACCGTAACACCTTATTTCCCGGCTGCATATGAGTACTGTAAAGTTGTACTTTCCGGACGGGACGAAATAAATAGTCTTATGATTCCAAATACGAAGAAAATATGTATTTAGGGTTTATCAATTGATTAAATATTACACATTCCTCATTCTGATCAAACGTTATTTTTCATAATTCCAGGAGTTTATATTCTTTACAACCCTTGGTGCAAGCACGACCAAGTTTACATGAAATCTGATGAATGGAGGGACGAAGCGGTGCTAAACGATGTTGGTATAATTTGGAGGGGTACCTACAACAGATTGAAGCCAGTAATTTGGAAGTATGATCAGTTTGAAAAAGATATCCTGGAATGTTCGCTGTATTTAACCCACATTGTCGGAAAAGTTAAAAGCAGCAATAGGTCGGATCCAGTAAGAACAACCAGGTATGTTAATTTTTTCTGCTTCATCTCAACAACATATTTTATATTTGTCAGAAGTAGGATATCAATAAAAATATATCAAATTGGATATTTTTGTTATTTTAAATTTAAAAAATTAACCATTCAGTTATCTTCAGGATAATTCAGCCTGAAAATGTATCACAATTCTCAAAATAACAATGAAGTCCTCTCCAATTCTGTCCAAAATTGCCTACTTAACCGACTCTGTCGTTCTGAAAATAAAAAAGTTAGTTATGCAAGGAACTAGATAATGGCTACCATACACTCTTGCGTCAGGACTAAACATGTTTGGAGCTCTTGGGGGTGCTATTAGAAGAGTTACTTTGAGACTAATTATTTATTAGTTTCATTTAAAAAAGAAAAAGGGAAAAACTTTACATTTATTATCTCGTATAGTTCTCATACAAAAATTAACAAGTTCTTACTCTCATTTTTGTTGTAGGGCTCTAGCTGCTGCTGTTAATTCCGCTGATGACTTAGGTGCAGTTATGGGTAATTGGTCTACAGATCACAGTGGTGGCACGGCTCCAACGAAATGGATTGGGAGCATGGAAATTTTACAGAAATATTACAAGAAGAAGAAGCCTGTAAAATATGGGCAGTGTTGGGTGTTTTCCGGTGTTTTAACAACAAGTAGGTAAATTTTTAATATTTATAATCTTCACAAATGTTATTTTGATTTTTGTTGTTTTCCAATGAACTAAATATAGGATTCTTTTGTAATAACTTGATTTATTCAGAACGCACGGGAAGTCGTTTATTCTGTTAGAGGAAATAGGACTATACAGTGTTTCCCCGGATTGAGTTCACGTTCACAATAGGAAAAATTTTTTTATTTTTGATTTTTTGAGTATATGTAAATTGTAAAATATTTTTGTAGAAAATATCCTGCCTCATTGTATATACCTACTTATTTAATATACTTTTTATATATTTTGGTGAAAATATACTTAGCTTCAGAAATAAAAAAAATTATACAGAAAATGTGGCACTGAATAAATAAGATGTACACACCACAGTGGTTTAGGGTTATTTATTAGTGAGTTATTGCCTCTCCGTTCGTCTAAAATCCTTAAATGATGCGACAAGCATTTATTTATAGATGCTTATTGATACCAAATTTAAGTTAAAGCACAAACATTAGATTCGTTTAGATCTTTGTTTTCTATTGTTATTATGGTTGCAATATAGTTAGTGGACATGACATAGCCAACGAGATTTAAGCCCATCGACAAGAACAACTTCAGGACAGTATTACATGAAAATTTCTAGTGGTACTTTTAGAAACAGGCTATATTAAACTAACAAGTAGACTCTTCTTAAGATGACTTCTCATTACTGACAATCTTGGCGAGAGTTTGCGTTGGGTGGAAGCACATCAACATTGAACTAATAGTAATCCAGCAATATTTACAAATGAATCACGGTGGCAGCTGTACTCAAATGGAAGAAATATACGATTTCGGCGATACTTGCACAAAATTGTAATGATCTGGAAATTCGAATTGGTGAAAAACGGATCTCGTTTTAGTAGGGAATTTTTTGACAGTAGTCTTTAACTCGTGGTACTTCCTCAAGCATCTCGTGGTGCAAATTTTGTTCTGATGCACTACAATGCACATCTCTTTGCATCAATTAAGTTAAAGAATCACAGGAAACCAATCAAATTCCAATTTTACTATGGCCATGTCTTGCTCCGTCAGACCTCCTAATGTATAGAACATAGAATATGGTTCAAAGAAAATGCAAAATAATATTTGGAGATATTATTGATCTACTTCTTTCCCAATTTTTTCAATTCGTCTATTTATTCTTATTTAAATAAATACTATTATTCAAAGTTTCCGTTTTTACTATGGGTATTTAATATACGTATATTCTATCCAATGCGGTGTAAGTACATTAAATGTAATAGTACAGTTAACGAAGAAGATAAAATATTAAGCTATAAGAAAAAGGGCCGTGGAAGACACTTTGACGTATGTCAGTCATTTTAAATTTTAAATTAAAATTGAAAAAGGTTTATAAAAATAATTGAACATGTGAATACAAAATATACAAGAATTATAGAATGATTGAGAATTTGTTTAAATTTATCATAAGATATATTATATTTATGTGCTAAAAATATAATTTTACTAAATGGATATACCTACAAGGTTTAGTAAATATAAACTTGCAAATTATAATCTGCAACTTTAAGAATCTTAAAATGAAATAATAATATGATAATGCTGAATAACTCCAAAATGATATCACAATAATAACAAGTACTTTGAATTACGTTCACCATAAAAACAAACATCACGCTTGACTATATGTAAATCAAATCTTTTAAAATTCTAATTATATACATACCAAAACAAATAAATGACTAAACGAGGTGTTGATGGTAGTTAATTATGTGAACTGATAACACATCTGCATATTTCGCAAGTCGCATCCAGACTACGAAGGATATATAGCGCATATTTCAGGGGCAATTGTGAATAATTAGCATTATTATTATTGTCTGCTGGGCGAGAATGTTTAATCTCGTGAAGCAGTGTCATTGCTTATGTTAAAGTTGTTAGTTTATTTTACTTTTCAAGGAATTTTTTGGAACTGCCTTTTATAACAGCTGATCTCATTTGTCAATTTTTGCAAATGACCTTCATTTGGTATATACAATTACTTTTCTCTACCAAAACATACCACGTTAAAAAATAATAATAAAGGTCAATTGGTTGACTGTTGACGTGGTATTGTCATTTTTAAATCGGTGTAAAAATAGCGTTATAATCCCATAACTTTATAGAGAAATATTAATTTAGATAAGGAGAATTTTCTGATTGTCGTTGGAAAAAACAATACCGTTTGGCTGAACCGATAAGAACACTATTGCAACTTTTAAATAGGCGAATACATTTTTATCAAAATTGTAATATTACCAATACAATTTACGCAAAACCCTTTTCACCTTCGTAAAGAAGATTGTTTTTATTTTGGCTTTATACCGAGCTTCCGGTGTATGCTATCGCCAAAATACCTATGTTGGAAATTAAACAGGATTAAACAATCTACAATGTGAGCCCTGTTTGGTTGTTCTACGCCAAACTGCTTCTTTGAACATGCACCCTAAAGCCTACCCTTTCTTTAAAGTAGACACTTCATAATTTTTTTATTATGACTCTACAGACAATACTAATGAAAATACACACAAAAATACATTATTCGTTTTATGCATGCCTGCGTAACAAACGTTTTTCCCCAACTACCTCCTAACACCCTGAAATATTTTTTCTAAGAAGGTAGTTAAAAACAAATATTTTTTAAGCGCTTTTTTATACATGCTGCCCCTATTTATTATGGTACTCTTCCGTTCTAAGTGTAGTTATCACATAAATACATTGGTAGTGAGTAAACGTTACTTAATCCACAATGAATAATATATTTTTGTGATAAAGTGCATAAAAAGGTAGGTAATCGTGCTAAACTGGTACGTGGTAGCGGTTTTGGGGTGAAAGGGTAGTTTAATTAACAAACATATAAAATAAACATAAAAATATACAAAATACATGGCATATAGTAAAAACATAATAATATGCGTATGAAAAAATATTATAAAAATATATTTTTTTAAACTCTTTTAGAAATTTTTATTCCTTGTATAGGGGGTAAAAAATGTATACAACCTATACATAAACCATATAAGCGAGCATACAACGATATATTTTCCCATAGCGCGTCCTAAAAATAAAATATTAAAGGAAAATATAATCTAAAAACGGTTTTGTTAGGATAAGGGGTATTTCCGGCGATAAAATTTGGTCGCCTGATACGAATTTGGAAAGAGCACCTCCACCTCCTGTGTATATGAACAACCCCGATGATACAATGGAGTGAATTTGTATCTTGAAAAAGAGCAACGGCAGAAGGAACACACCAAAAAATCTGGTATTTATCGAAGACAAACTGTCATACGTTTTATTTTCCATTTGTATTGTGTGTGAGCCAAAATCAAAAAATTACAAAGTGAATACTTTAAAGAAAGGATCAACTTTGGGGTGCCGCCGTTCAAAGAAGCGTTTGGCGTAGAACAAACAACCGCAGCTCACGTTGTAGATTGTTTATTTCTGTTTAATTTTCAATATAGGTATTTTTGCGATAGCATGCACCGGAAGCTCGATATAAAGCCAAAACCAAAAGAGCCTCCTTTGCGGTGGTGAAAGGGGATGTTCCGGAAAGAGCTGTGTCCCACAAACTGAGACCCAAAATGAGCATCCCAGGATCAATATAAAAAAAGATATCAAATCCTATATAATTTTCCACCTTGAGCCTTTGTTTAATGTCCTAAACACGATTTATTCTTCATTGTAGTTCAACGATATTAGTTTTTAACGAAAACTAATTTTCTTGAAATGAAACTTGGTACACAGATACTGTTTTTTAGTTAGACTTAAATTATGAAAAAAAAATACTTATAATGACTGCTTTCTTTTTGAAATAAACTAATATGAAAAAAGAAATATTTCGATAATAATTGATTTTTACAATATCAAAAAATTATTTTCGAAAATTAAAATAATTTTTAAGGGTTCGACCATAATATATAATTTGATTAGTAGGATAAAAATATGTAAAAATATATAGATTGTCCTATTTAAAAATATTATTCAAAATGACAAACATACTTGATTTGGATTGTGGCATACGCATAATTTTCTTTATAACAAAAAAAAGTTACGGAAAACAGTTTCATTGTGTCTAACAAGTAACATTAGATAAGTCGAATCATCTAAGTTTATCGGAAATACATAACACAATATTTGGCGAAAAGGTTATGAATAACTTATTTCCGTTACAAATATATTATGAACCATATTTATTTACTTATATGGGATTAACAGTATTCACACTATTATGTCAATGAACTAAATGGAATAAACTGTTGGTAACGCAAGGTCGTAAAAGGTGTTAATCTGTTTAACAGAAAGTGACAAGGATATGACTTATATGGGTAGGTCGATGATATAATTACTTCAAACATTAAAGGACAATATTGGGTAAATTTACGTAATCTACATAAAAATATTGTAGGTGTGTAACCAATGTATGAAATGAATTCACTCCTCTGTTACCTCGAATATGTGCATTTTGATTTAATCTTTTTGTGCAATAATTTTAAAACGACGTTGTCTAAGTTTTCTCTAATAACTTCTTTTCTTAAATTAAACCAAATGTTTTTTGAAACTATTTTATACAATTCTTTGTTCAACCAAAGGCCTCGCACTAATAAAATATTTTAAATATTGTACATAATATATTAAATAAAGACAGTTCCCAAATAGTCTATGACTGATATACTATATTCAGCAGAGCATGTTTTATTTTGGTGTGAGAAATAGCGTTCAGTGTCCAGTAACATTCTGATGTAAATAATTAAAGTAATTTCTTAAAAAGCTAACATAACATAACAATTTGCGACATTTAAGTTTTATACAATATTAATTAGGAGTTTAAAAATGTATTTAAGAAGTTGTACTGGCGTAAGTATCAGCAGCATATATTCCACTGAATTCGGTTGGAAATAAACGACACACATTTGTTTTTGGCCAAATTATTTTTCATGGTAGCCGGTATTTTGCTCAAGTACAACAAAATCAAGTGCAACAAAGAATTACATACTCTATTACCTATTTCGAAGTTATTCATTTATATAACGAATGAAATAATTGATTTGTCTACCATCGTAAACCTTAAATAGTATGCAAATGCATCAAATATTTTATATACAATTTTCTGGTATTTTATTATACATTGACAGTCTCAAGATCTATTTATAACGTATGTACATGCATATGACACTAAATTATAACCAACAAACTGGTATTAAACTGCCCAAAATATCATCACGTCACCAACATTATTTGCACTTCCTACGTAAAATGCAATGAAATGATTCGTACTATGTTAAATAATCGAATTAAAACAAAGTGCAGAAGAGACCACTACATGTTTTTATCTCAATATATCTTTTGCAAAGTTAGTAGAACACCATGAGTTGTTAATTAGTAAGGTGGACTATTTTAATTACAGTAAATATGTGGTTAAAGTTACCTGTCTTTATATCTCCCTCTTCCTCATATAAAATTACAGAATTTTCTTTTAGTCTGCAGAGCACTTGGAATACCTGCAAGAACCGTCACCAATTACTCATCCGCCCATGACACTCAAAATTCTCTAACAGTGGACTACTTCATGGACGAAAACGGTTCCATTATGGAGGAACTGAACTCTGATTCAATTTGGAACTTCCACGTGTGGAATGAGGTTTGGATGCAGAGACCTGACCTTGGAAGTCATTATGGAGGCTGGCAAGCCATTGATGCCACTCCCCAAGAGTTAAGCGATGACGTATACAGATGTGGACCAGCTTCAGTTGCTGCCGTCAAACTTGGAGAGATTCTGAGGCCTTACGATAACAACTTTTTATTTGCTGAAGTCAATGCTGACAAGGTATGTGTACTGTTTAAAGTTACTTATTTTGCATGAAAGACGGTAACAACGACGTTGCTATGGATTGAAAATTGAAATATTATTTCTCATCAACCCAACTATTATAATATATCACATGATTTATACAGATAACGTTAAATCTTTACATATTCTGGTGTGACGTATATTCAGTAATCAATTGTTTTACAACTCCATGTATTAACATTGAGACAAATACCGTTGTAATTCGTAAGATTTACCACCTCAATTTCACGTATGTATTAGAAAATAAATGAATAATGAAATAATAGGTACAATAAATTCAGCGGTAATAATAATGTGTGATTTAATAAACGCCTTTGTGTATGTCACTAGGTTAATTGAATTAGAAATGCCGGGATTAGATCATAAGTATTTACTGTACTACAGCAATCTATTTTTATTAAATCAAATCCCTGGAACAGATAACTCTGATTCAGTAGTGAATCATTTATATAACTGGTAATTCTGCAACAAAAACAAATATTGCGATATTAATTCACCAAAATATATATTTCAAAATTATTCTGCCTTGTAGTATGAACAGAAGTAACTTGATAAATCTCGTTTCACGAACGTGTATTGAAAATATTGCCTATAAGCAATAAATATTTCTCAGGAGTACTTAATCCAGACTAAATATATTTGGCGTATAAATTTAGAATTGTGAATTAGAAAATAAAGTGACAATAACTACTGTGCAAAATAGTTTGAAACAAAATTTCGTACTGATTTTGTTACAACCTAAACTAAAGCTAGAGTTCAATATAGATCGGTGGTCTAGTGACCGAATTATCCGAATCATCATGTTCCAAAGGCTGCAAAATTGAAAGATTTAACTGCCTAGAGATAAACAGGTGCATTGAGTACAATTCCTACATTTACCTGCTAAGTATACCAACACTCACCTCGTGAATTAGTGAATAAAGAGAGCGGCTATAGAGGAGAGGTTTCGTAGCAATCACATGTTTCACGGAAACGGAAATTTCCATCTTCAACTTCAAAGTAATGAACGCTTCTCCAGATCATCTGGTGCGCTATATGGATGATACTTACGTAAAGCTATAGAAAGTTATCCGGATCATAGATATTTCTGGCCGCCAGGGAGGTGTCAGGATAGTTCTTCACCAGTGTTCCAAACAAAATTTGTGCCACTTTTGCAGTACTGCACTTGTGAAAGAGCTTATAAATAGAACAGGGATCGCCAAATGGTTCTAAAAGCGATCTGCACTCAATAATTAGTCCAGCTCTTTTATAGTAAGGCTGATATAACTTAGAGAGAGCTTGTTGACTACAAGGAATTAAACGTTATATGGATAACGGGCTACAATGGATATGTAGGAAAAAGAAGGTCGACTAAACGACCATAAATGGACCAGCAGAGCCCTGTCACGGTCAGGATTTATCACAAGAAAGTAACCTACTATTATAGTTCCCAATAAGTGAAATTAAGAGGCATTAAATGAACATTGGCAATTGATCAAGAGCTGCAGGCAGACTTGGGAAATAGAGGATCAAATCAAGATCATTTACTAAGTCGGACAGATCTGTGCAAACTTGGGAGGCACCGGCCACTAATTGGTATATACATATTTTAATTGCCAAAATACAAAAATGATGTAAATATATTTTCAGCATATTTGGGTGATTTAGGCATACAAAATTTGGCAAAGACGAGAGATGATGAATCATCAGAAGATCAAAGAAATTTGTAGAAGGGGATGGTGGAGGAAAGATGGGTAAATGGTAAAGGGAATTTATCCGTGGCCTACTTAAGTACTTAATAGGCATCTGTATTCCCCATATTCTATTATTCTCATAAGTAACCTCTACGTAGGTCTCATTTAGTTTGGATCGGTATTGAAGTCTTTGGAGATAGTAGAGTTGTAGAATTATTTATTCTCCAACATTCTTTTTGAGCGTCATTTTGATCAATGAAAATAATTTTATATCTTTGGAGAAAAATTATTCTTACTATCTCCTTATTATCTATAAAATAACTTTTCTTCAAAGAGATTAGATGAGTCGGAGTAGGTCATTTATCAGAAAGATGCCAGGTCTTATTGGAAAAAAATCAATTGGTTATGTGAATTATGGCTAAATAGAATTGGGTATTTGTATATGAAATTTTGTATGATGAACAAAGGTGCAAATCAAGCTCAGTTGTTGATGAATTACTAAGACTCTTCTATAAATTTGGACATTCAAAATTGCGAGGAGATAGAATTAATCCTTGATAATGACCTGATCGTCCCGCTAAAAAAGATTAAATTAACAAATTTCAATGTTGTAAAGTTTAAAGATGATATACAACTGTTAAAGAAAAAACACTTGCTGGTTTTGATTGATTTAGCCATGTAAAAGTTTACGATGTTTTAAACAGAACCACTGAGCAAAGGAATAATATTATTTGACTTTATATATGACTGATGGTCGAGATGGTAGACCTGCCTCTCACCCAAACGTTCCGGGTTCGATTCCCGGTCGTGGTAATGGAAAGTGTGGAAGGGATTTTTCCATTATACACGGATATTGGATGTGTGTCCCTTGTTTTTAAATGTGTAGCCCCCTCCCGCACAAGGCTCTTTTATAAAGGGATAATGGGGGTCGTAATTACATGTAGTGTTATTATTATTATTATTCCTTACTCAATGACAGAACCCATAGTTTTGTGTACATATAATGTGTAAGGAAATACAAATTTCTGAAATAGTGATTTTGATTCACTGATTATATTTATAAATATGTATCGTAAAATCCAAACCTCATAAATATTTATGCTTTAAAATTTATCATTTGTTTCAGAATAATATCTTACAAATGAACGCGTTGCTATTTTTAAACTATTTTAAATGCATGACTATTAATTTTATTTTATTCTATTAAAATCAATATTTTCTTAGTTGAATTTTTTTAATTGGAATATTTTTTGAATATGTTTCTAAATACTCTTATATATTTGATATTGTTTTGCAGCAGTCATAAATGGTAAAAAAGTATTAGAAATAATCGAAGTTCTTAATTATTTAATTGAAGTTCTTAATTTTTTTAATTGGAAAATCTAAGAATTTGGCAATATATTTAGTATTTACATCAAACTAATGTTGTAAATGATTTTCTATTTGAAATTACTTAGCCTAAACAATTTAGTGTGGTTTGTAAACACAAACAAATTATGCTAATTATAGAATACGTTCCTATTTCATAATTTTCTCCGTAACGATTTATTTACTACTTGGTATAGTACTGAAGGTAATATTGCTAATAAACATGCTATTTATATTTTACTTCTATATACAACAATCGCCTAAAATGTATTTCCAAAGCAAACAAACTGTAAAACTTTGTAATGTGTACCATTGTGATGTGACTCATTAATTTGGTATTATTTGCAATGAACAACGAAAAAATTTGTTTACATTTACAATATGAAAACAGTTGATAAACTGGTGACGCTTTGCGACTAGTATAGGTTGAATAGATGAAATTTCCCAAGCAGAATGATAATCAGTTTAGAGTCGATACATTCTAAATATGATGACCGACAATACTCTTCCAGTTTTCAAGGGATAATTTAAAATTCTTAATCAATTCATGTTTCCGTGTAAATTTTGTTACACATTGGGATTAAAAGTTATACATTACTGTACTGTATTTTTTATTCTAGATTTTCTGGAGGTATGCTGGCCCAACACAACCTCTAAAACTTCTCAGAAAAGACGTGTATGGTATAGGTAAATTAATATGTACCAAATCTCCTGGTAAGTTCGAGAGAGAGGATATCACTTACACATACAAACATCCGGAAAAAACAAATGAAGAACGTACAACGATGATGAAAGCCCTGCGTCAGTCAGAAAGCTTGTTCTCTCGCTACTACCTAAATGAAGATTTCAATGATATTCATTTCAATTTTAAGTTAATAGACGACATAAAAATTGGTCAACCTTTTAATGTCGCACTCGAAATGAAAAACAAAAGTAAATTAAAAGAACATAAAGTATGTGTAATATTAAGGGTAGAAGTCGTCACTTATACTGGTAAAGTAGGCGATAATGTAAAGAAAGAAACTTTTACAGTCGCCATTAAACCAGAAGCAATGGAGGAAGTCAAACTTACATTAACTTACGACGACTACGGAAAACGGCTGATAGATCAATGCGCTTTTAATGTCGCCTGTCTGGCTACGATCGAGGACACTAAATTCGAATACTATGCCCAAGATGACTTTAGAATTAGAAAACCAGACATTAAAATTGTTCTTAGAGAAACGCCAATTGAAGACAAAGAAGTCACCGCGGATATATCTGTTGAAAATCCGCTGCCTGTTCCTTTAAAGAAAGGCGAATTCACGGTTGAAGGACCTGGTATTGAGAAAAAGTTGAAAATCAAAGTTAAAAATGCGGTACCAGCTGGTGGACAGGCCAAAGCGGAATTTAAATTCACCCCACCAAGAACTGGAAGGCACACCATAGCAGCTAAGTTTGTTTCTAAACAAATGGATGATGTGGATGGATATGTTATCATTATGGTGGAGCCTAAAAAAGAACAGAACGGTCAATAGTATTCTAATTGCCATTTGATTTGCAATGAGCATATAACTTGACACTACAATCTCGTGGTTGTTGTAAGGTTGGTTAGTCGGTGTTGTAAATATATTATTTCCTAAATTAGTTTCGCATGACAAATTAGAAACATATTACGACTAGTTTAAGAAACATTTATTAATTATATCGTGAAATATTTAAACTCACGTTATACTCTTCATGTTGCTAATCCACAAAATTTAAATTTAATGAACATTTTTTAATTGAGCTTTGTATTTTCTTGTGAATGCGAAATATTATTTCAAGTAAGTTTGATGCTGTAGGGCTTTCAGAAAATACTTATGTAAGAGAGGTTTAAAAGATTTTGTTGACATTTTAAAATAATTTTAAAAACATTGCGGCACTGAGGGCCTGTTTATCAGTTCATTACTTTATCTGCCAGCCACTTATGTCAGAATATTAGCTATAATTGAAGATAGAGTAATAAATATCACATAACGACGAAGATATAAGTTTTTTTATTATTGCAGTAGTAGTACCATTGCAGTGCAGCTACACAGAGCGTTGTTTAAGCAATTATTGCGTTACTTCTTGCTTCTTGCTTGATTCGTTTCTGTCAGCTTTTTCCATTATCTGTGCACATTTGACCTAAACTAGGACCACTTCGTCTAAATGGAATATGCACTTTTTGTTTGGTCAACTTCGGAAAATTGACGAAACACACTCTATTCGCTCATCACACTATAATACCGATTTGCTGATTTAGGGAGCAGACTAATTTCTCGCAACTATAATAATTATTATTTCTCAAGGTTTCGTTTTTTAACATCCATCTTACAACAATGGATTCGAAGGCCAAATTGGAAATCACTATTAACAATTCAATACATATTTGGTTTGATAATATAAAAATACAACACAATATATATTTGAGGTTATATACAGTAGCCGGCGATGTGGTAGGCAAGAGGACAAACTGACCAAAAATTTAATTTTTCGAGGAAAACTCAATCTTTATAAAAAAATTTGCTTGCTGAAAAAATACGATTGTCGATGAACAAAAATTAAAGTTGTATACAGGGTGTCTAAAAAGTTAAAAATTCATTCAATTTTTTACAAGAGTAAAGTACCCTAATTCTGAAGATTTTAGCAAAATGATATTTAAGAAAATTGTTTCAAATCATCACATCTTCTAAGATATTGGTTTTCATTAAGTTTGGATAGCAATAATTTTTTTGCTTTAAATAATTTTTTTTAAATAATTTTAAAATAATTTTTTCCAATACATTTTCTGCTTTATCTTTTAAAGATTTTGTTAGTTTACAATGTTAATAACGGAGCAAAAATTTTCCTAAATATCATTTTGCTAAAAACTTTAGAATTAGGGTACATACTTTACTCTTGTGAAAAATTTGATTTGTAACCTTTTGGACACCCTGTATATAATTTTTTTTTTTTTTTCATCGAGAATCGTATTTTCTCAGCAAGCAAATTTTTTCATTAAGAATGACTTTTCCTCGAAAAATTAAATTTTTGGCCCATTTGTCCTCCTGTCTACCACATCGCCGGACATAATGTATACACTAAAAATACCAAACAGTAACGATCACAAAAATTAGTGGTTCGACACCATCTGAAACAAATTCATATATACATATTTGTGATTTAAATGGGAGACGAATTATCGATGTCCTAGATGTAATTTAAACCCCACAATTAACAGGAGAGCCTCTTATATTTTTACATGTTACAAAATCTCAGATTTTCAAGGAGTTATTTTAGTGATTTAGGAGACGGTTAAAAAAATGTTTTAAAGAAAAAAAATTTAAGAGAACAGGGAATCAATTTTAAATTATTCCCAACTACGACTGACAGATAAATATTACTTGTTTATTCATTTTGAATTGATAAACTCGCCTTGGTAGTGAGTGAATTAATTAAAAAACATAATAACAAAATTCTTCTCCGTATAGAACAACTGATCCATCTTGACTAAAATCAACAACAAAATTTTTACGCTTTCACTCCTCTAAATACGCGATTTTGAACCATAACTATTACCTTTATTAAGTTAGACTGATATACATTATGATAAGTATTAATTCGTATTTATTTTTGAAGCTTTAAAGTTTATATTTATTTATTGCATATTTTGACGTTTGAGTCTGACAAAAGTATTATCTAATTATACTTAATATTGGTCAGTTGGATAAAATTGCTTAAAAAAACTCTTTTTTGGTTTACTTTTTGCTATACTTTGGTAACTTTCATCCGATATTGTCAATGCTACGAAAACTATAAGTAAAACAATAAATCACTGTTTATGTTCATTTTTATAGTCACCTGACTGTGCTATTAGTTGTAATGTTTTCTTAACGCCAAAAGTATTAAAATTAAAAATTAAATTTTTTTTTCGAATGACCAATATTTAAAAGAATACACGGGCATTATATTCCACAGTTTTGCCGACTCTGTACATTGTGCTAACTTATTTTTTATATGTATGAATCTGTATTAATAAATTTTATTGTATTTTTACATTTTCTTAATCCCAGCTGTATAAGAAAAATAAAATTATATGAATATAAAAGTATTGTATTATTTATTTCTATAACAATGAGTAGTTATCAAATTATCTGTATGTAAAAGAATAAAAACTTTGAAACAGGAAATGGAATATAAAGAATGTGTAATGTTTTGTAAACATTTTAAAGTGTGCTTCGACACCGAAAAATAAATAGATAATAATTAATTATATCACATAAAAGTCATACCAAAATATGAGTAATGTCATATATTTAATCCATTTCATGAATATGATGCTTTAACTTAATTTTTTTAGTGATTTAAATACAGTAAGCAGTTGCATGAATGGCACCCATATTTCCTTAATCCCAAAATTTCTAACTTCTTCCTTTATAGGTATCTTTTTAAATTTTATTCCAAAACTGACTAATAACAAACATTCCCTTTGCCATATAGGAATACTCATATGTATGCTCTATTATTGATTTAAAACACACCAAACAACAAGATTGTCTTTGTGCAACAAATGTATACTTGTCAACAATTTTCACCAAATCTGGTTTAGTATGTAAAGGTGGAACGTAAACTCTTTTGATACAAGTAACTCTCATTTATTCATCTCTCCTGGAATGAGTGCCTCTTTCTGTCTTTCTCATTGGCCACTGCATTTTTATGATGTTTCCAGTTCTTGTAGTTCCGCTCACATAGAAATTAGCTAATCTTTGTGTGTTCAATATTCAGTTCAAGTAAATAATCAAAAAATATAAAACACATCACGTAACATAGACACCTCCCCAAAAAAATGTTGATGCATATCCTTTGACTATCCATGGTCATTGACGGAGTTAAAGATCATACCCAGTCGTTGATGAAGCATCATCGTTACAATACGCCCTAGCCCACTTCAGGTCGCAATGATTACTTTGAAGTATTTATAAATATTTCTCTTTGAATACTTATATGAGAGAGGCTAGAGTTTATATTTTAATACAATGTGGACAGTAAAGGTATGGGGTGTCAATGGATTTTCATCGTGTAGCAGTTCTACTTCCAAGCTCAGTTTTGAGAATTGATGAAAAGTCATAATTCGGATTAGGTATATTGTTGTCCCAACGTCTTTACTACAAGGTTCATATTGTAGGAAACTATAATATAGCTCATCATGATTAGAGATGTGTTAAATTTAGGCCAACTCTCACGAAAAGTACAGGAAGTTACGAAGAGTTCATTGTAATTTGAACTTTGTATGCATGACCATCAGATTTGGTTGTTTGTTGTTCTTATTGTGTTTGCAGTAAATAATTTTAAGTAAGGAATAATTGAATTCGACGAATTACTTTATGAACAGACAGAAATTGTAATTTCATACTTAGAAACAATACATTCAAAAAAATATGAAGTAGCAAATATTGTGCATTAAAAAAAACTAGTATATACGACATGGCTGTTAGTATTAATTTAAATTTAACAACAAAACTACATGATGCAAATATTTAATTGATTCAACTCTTTTCTCCAGTGCCCGAAAAATTTAATAATTAGCTCCACAGAATAGTAGTAAATTTCATCTCATGAGGCGCTCATATGATAAAGTACTAAAGTATCAGTTTCATAGGCCGATTAAAGATCTTTCAATGTGCACATATTGATTATTTGCGATCACCTATCTTAATTTACTCATGTGTAAGAAATGCAGATTCCAGCACAAACCTGAGAATATTAAACTTAATACCAAATTGAACCACACGAATGATCGGTTCATTTACCTCTTTGGAGATAGTTCAGCAGAAATTCTATGAATTGTATATCATTACGAGAAGTATAGCAGCTCCTTGCTTTATCCTGAACATCAATAACTTTTTACCAAGTACTCTGTTTATGAAACTCACTATCCAATCGTGTCATGCGTCGAAAATTAATTGCAACTGTCGTATCTGTCAAAAAGATTTTGTAGTTTGTAGTTGTTTTCTCCATGATCATCCATCTATTATTCGTTCCCTTCAAAAAAATCTTAGGAGATATCATCAATAAAAGACTGACGATCTCTATAAACTGTCAACCACTTTTTCTTTTACGTATCAAATGGTGTTGTATCGGCTATTGTATAGACATTCGGATTAAAATTTTTAAATATTGTTCATCTCACGGATCTTTCTTGAAATAAAATACAGTAATTTAGTTAAATTTGAAGATATCTACTAGATAACTATTTATTTATTTTATTGTGTGGTATTGAAAGCAGATTTCTTATTTCTTTTATACTGCGCCATCTCTCCCGCTATGCTTACACTAATGTAGCAGTTACAGTTTACTGCCGAGTAAGCAATTCGTGAGGTGCATTTAACATATAAGATGGCTCTATGTATACTAAATAATAATAAAATAAATTGGGATTACGATAAATGTTTTAATATTTAGAGATTATAATTTACTAAATAGACATAGTTTCTGCCATTTACCCCAAGAAAGAAACGGACACGTGTTTCGGAGTTATTGCTCCTCATCAGCGTAGCGTAGCTTAATGGATCCGTGTGAATAGGATCAGAAACAGCAACTAAGAACGGTTAGAAAGCAGCAGCACACAGTACTCACTTTGTTCTTTGTTTGATTATAATTTACTTTAAATATGTTTTTAAAATGTTATTTGATATAGAAGTGCTTACCTAACTCCGAAATAGCACACAAATTTCTGTGTGGAGTTTTCCTTTCGATATACCGAAACATCGGACACGATGTGTACCTACAACATCAAAGTTGGCAGAATTTATGAATAACTGAAACTATAATAGCATCCAAAAATAATAAGAAGTCTGGTTTAAAAAAATATGTAGGAACAGAGATAATACATAACAACACATTTTGAGATATTTATTATCTAGATGATGATAGATGATGCCGTGAGTGCGAGAAAATGGAAAAAAACTCAAAGTAGATTGGAAATAAAAAAACGTGATGAAGTAATCATTAACATGGATGTTGTCGTCGAAGACCGAATGTCTGTGACTGTGACATTCGACAATTATGGAGTTTCGTAGAGGAATGAGTTGTTACGTTTTGGCTAGTCGTTCGTGAAGACACCAACAGCGTCAACAGCGATTCATCTTCTTTTGAGTTTGGCATGAAAAAGAATGAAGTTGTCAACATTACGACCATGTTGTAAATGCAGTACGTGAATTCGTAAGAGCTGCGTCAACAACCATTCGTATGGCTTAACTTTGAATTGAATCCAAGATCTTCATAGGACTTTTGGGTGCATTATGCCAAATTCAAGATGAAAATTTAGATTTTATGAGGCAATAGTTCTTATTATGGAGTAAAGTCCACCTGCAGTCTATAAAGGAACATCGATGTTTAATTATTTTTTCACTGTGGTCACTGTTGCAGCAATCTTTAAACCTACCTCGTTAAGGTTGAATATTTTTCAAATTCTTTTTGGCTACTTTTTATACTGTACCAAAATTTTATTGATTTACGTAAGATTTTTTGAATTTTATTTTATTTACTGAGTACGTAATAAACAGATAAGAGCCAAAAATACGTTGGCGATTTGTCAGCTTGTGAAGTTTTATGTTTTATATCATCTTTAGCACAAGTTGTTATTGTTAAACACACAAATCATGTATGCAACAATTAAGAACGAAAGGGTGGCCCATAATATAGTGACACATTTTGAGGTCTAACTCTGAAAAACCTATAGGTAAGATTTTGATGTTGTTCGATAGAAAAGCTCAAAAAGTTTTTTTTTGTTGCAAAAAAAATACAGGGTGCGCCAAAGTATAAAACGATTTTAATCAAAATATGGAATTCAAGAAATTTAATAACAAGGGAAATTAACATAATAATAATAATAACTAGCCTAATTTTTAAAAATTGTGTCTAAAAGATGATGACCTTCTCTTCTTGAACATTCTTCTACTCTAGACACCATATTTCGCATAGCATTATGCAACATTAATGGAGAAATATTCCGGATTTCTGTTCGAAAATTTTCTTTTAATTCGTCGATATTTTTTTCAACAATAAAAGCGCGATTATTCATTTTTCGAAACCGGCATATAGTTACGTCTATTTGTACTGGCTATTTGACAATTACAACAATTAATTATAAATCTCTATCGTTACGCTTCAAAAAAATAGTAGTATACAGAATGCAACTCTATACAGGGTGAATACCAACAACTCATTTTAATTTTAAGTGGGGGTTTCTGTTGATATTTATAACACAAATTACCAATAAAAAAATATAAAAAAGAAAGTTGAAAAACTGACCTACCCTACGTACCGCTTATGGGGTGAACAACACGCCTTGTATACAAGTCACAGACTCCAAGTTCTAACGGAAAAAACGTGACAAAAGACGTCTAATAAAGTAAGCCGCCGTTTGACGGTCATTCATAAATTTGCGGTCGGAGACAAGTTAATTATTGACAGTGGCAGCAAAAACTAGTGAATTTATGATTGCAAAAAACAAGGTGAATGCCAGAGGCAAAGACCTATCCTGATTTATTTTCTGTTGAGATAGGTCAGTTACGAAGTTCTGCAAATGTTGACGTATTTTAATTTATTTTCTTTCTCGAAAACTACAGGGTATATATTTTTTATTTTTTGGTATATGGCCTTACCATTAAGGGACCTACCAACCCATAAAATTAAAATGAGTTGTTGGTATTCACCCTGTATAGTTATTTTTTGACTTTTATACTTTGGTACACCCTGTATTTTTTTGCAACACAAAAACTTTTTGAGTTTTCTATCGGACAACACCAAAAACTTATTTAAGAGAAATTGATTTTAAAACTTAGTAACTAACATCTCTCGTCTCTACTGTTTATCGTTTCCGTAGGTTCCTCCTGTACGTTTAAATTTGTATTGAAAGCCTCGTCGACAAACCTTTTCCGTCCTGTGTCCTTTGTACTAAATGTTAATTAATTTTAAAAATTTAATAGAATAGATATAAACAAAAAAGTCTGGCTGACTGATATACTGATAAAGTCATCCAACCATATCCAACCAACCAACACACATATCTACGAGGTTATGGAAAAGTTATAAGCAAAATATTTTTATAATCTAATATACGCATAGTTCAATTGTTATAAACATTTATTTAAATATACATAGTTAGGTTTTCACATGTCAGGGGTATTTTCTTATTATCAGTTTAAGTATGAAAGTAAGCTTGCGAAAACTAAAGTGATCACGCATGTCGTGTATTTTTTTTATATTTTACTTAAAATAATGAATTTTTGAAACTTTAGATTGTATACAAAGCAAGTAAATAATTTCTTCATAAAATAATATCTAATTTTATGAACAAAATTTATATAGGTAACTAAAAAAGATAAATTATTATTATTGCTTTAAATGGTATTTAAAATGGCCAAAATAAAATATTTTTGAAAATAAATTAACCATTTTTCTACTGAAAAATGTGAATAGTAAAATTTTATTTGAATACTTTTTTGCAGTTTTCTTGAACGGCTCTTTTTCTGTTCTAAGATGTTATAATAGCTACTACGTTTCCTCTCTTGTACTCGTTTACAGAATTTGTTCAATACCATTCTCAAATACATGTTCAAGTTTAGAACAATTACAGCTATTAAAACAATATTTAAAACTTTTAATGTAAAATATTATAGAGACTAGGTACTACTTATTGCGATTTAAATTTAGAGAGAAATAAATTAAACCCATTTGTTTTTAGGAATCCAAGTAACAATAACATTTTAAAATACGTTCGACTTTCGAAGTAAAATAGAAAAATTAATAGTTGGTAGACCACAGATGTCCCTATAAAATTACACAAAGTTTAATTATTTCTGGAAAGCTTTGTTTAACATGTTGTAAATCTGCTTTTGTTTGACAGCTTCTGTCATGAAGTTTTTGTGTGTATAAACATTGTTGGAAAATAACATATTGAGTTCAACAAAGAAGGATATTTTATGACTTTTATATTAAATCATTTTATATTATCTAATTTTATTTAAAATTTATAACAGAGCCATGAATCGGGCTCGATTTACTAAATAAAATAACAACGCATAGTCCAAGGAATACGAATCCGAACCTAATTTCAATTAAAATATTGGTAAAAGATAAATCACCATTTCAATCCGTTTTAACACAACCCATTTTCTTACATATACAGTGTGTCTCACTTTTCACCACTATACCCCAATATCTAGGCCATTTGTTGATCGATTTAGATCAAATTTGGTATACTTCTTTTCTTTCAGATTGTGTTTAAAAAGTTATTAATACAAAATTTTTTCAAACTTAAATACGCCTACTATGATCAAATTGGCAAAAATTAGGAATTTATATTAGCGATTGAGATAGGGCTTTTGTTTTACAGATTCTTGTTCAGCATGACCTAAAACGCCTGTATACCAAATTTCGTTAAAAAATATTTTTTCCTTCAAAATAAAAAAAAAAAATAAAAATCTAAGATTTCAATAATAAAAAATAATAAAAGTTGAGTTATTTGATATTTTCTTAAAAAAAGTGTCCTAATATTAGCGTCATTATATACTCCCAAGTTATGTAAATATCCGACAATAAATAACTGGAATAGCAGGGTGATTATTGAAATCTTAGATTTTTATTACTTTTTTTTTTGAAGGAATGAATATTTTTTAACGAAATTTGGTATACGGGGTTTTAGGTCATGCTGAACAAGAATCTGTAAAAACAAAAACCCTATCTCAATCACTAATATAAATTCCTAATTTTTGCCAATTTCTTTTGATCATAGTAGGCGTATTTAAGTCTGAAAAAATTTTTTATTAATAACTTTTTAAACACAATCTGAAAGAAAAGAAGTATACCAAATTTGATCTAAATCGATCGACAAATGGCCTAGATATTGGGGTGTAGTGGTAAAAAGGGAGACACACTGTATGTATGTATATGAGAACGCGAGATATATTTTAATTATTTTTGCGTACCTATTAATGAAAGGGCAATCAATAACGTTTTTCTGTAATTTTTTTACCACTTTTAGAAATATGAATTTTCATCATGACAGCTTTAATTTCTTTCTTATTTAACACAAATATTTTATATTGTAGTTGGTATTCCATAATTAGTATATATTTTTTTAAATCGGCATTAAAGTACCTCAAAATCGTCATTAAAGTGATAGAAATAGTCATTAAAGTAATCTATTATAGTATGATTTTTGTAGTTGGCCGAGGTGACAGATAAACGTAAACATTAATTTTTTATTGATTGTAATAATAATTGTGTTGTAACAAAAGGTAAATAAATACAGTTTTTAAATTCAGAATTGTATTATCACTATTATAATTGCCAGAAATAATGGTTTTCTTATAAAAAATTATTCCGAATTGACATTTAAAAATAATTATGACATTTCCTAAGGTCACTTAAAATTTTTAATAATTATGACATTTCTTAATGTCACTGAAAATTATTTAAAAAATAGAGTTAATTAATCTTAATTTCATAGTTTTTGGATTAAAAAAAAAATGTAATATGCACCTCTGCATTAAAGTTCCTTTTTATCACTCATGTGGTTTATTTGCCTCGGCCCTACGGGCCTCGGCAACTAAACTCCACATTCATGATAAAAAGATTAACTTTAATGCCTTGATACATAAATAACTATTGTTATATGTGTGTGTATTATGTGTTGTTGTGATAAATTATGTTTAAACAGTTATCTTAATGGAATAAATAATAGAGATTTTTCAAATGCTGAAATTATGTCTGTAGGTCTCTGAAAACCATGACACTGTTAACTTCATTATGTTACGCAAATGTTCAATGAAATTCATGTCTGGATTTCTTATAGGTTAATTCAACAATTTTATATTATGTTCTCCCTAAAATTTTTCTTGAATTTTTTAGTAAAAGGAACAAATTTATCTCCTCTATACTTGTTCCTATATCTATTCGCACTTTATTTATATTTTGGAAGACAAGCACACGTAGTGTAAACCTCCATTCATCCATAAATAGTTTCTTCAACGCAGAAATAAAAATACAAATACCTATCTATTTAAATAACTTACTGTAGTAAGATAACTTAAACTTAATTGCGACATTCAAGAGAAGTTAATTGTCAATTTTTATCCAGACAGCCAGATTTACTATAAGGAATAATACGATAATGGTCAATATTTATTGAGAACACATGGTTTATATTAATACCAAAAATATAATTAATCTCAATTTTTAATAACACATGGTAAGTATATTATGGCAATGGCAATATAATTCTCAATGTTTGATACAATCAATATAAGGTAAATCAATAGAAACAATTAAAAGAGATATTTCAGAAATATCAGTGACTTTGTCCAATCAGAGTGACATGAAACTACAAATTGGACGTGAACCACGTCTAACAATGTCGGCATTTAGGAAAACACCCTCCCATTAAAAATATTGATGGAGCTTATAAAATAAAAATGAATAATCGGTAATCAATAAATTATTTTATTGTTCCCAAAAGACAAATTAGGCAGAATTATTATTATTGCGATTCGTTATGAAATTGATGAAATAAATTATTTTAATAAATACTTAAAATTTAATAAAACAATAATTTTTCTATTTAGAATACTTTAAACACTATTAAATTCATTTAAAAATGGCTTCTTCTCTAACTCAGGTTTCATATTCCTGCATAAATTCGAGTAAATTTACTAAATTAAAGTCATCAAATTAAATTCACCGCTATTCTTTATAATTTTAAAAGACAGTTTTTCAATATGTAATAATTATATGAATTTTTGTTCATTAAGAGATTTAGCATCTGTTAAATACGTCAATGAGTAATAAATAAGTAAAATTGGTAAATTTAGTAAAGTGTGCTTTTGAACAGTTAGTTTAAAAGAGAAATTCCTTTAATATATCAGCAGACCCCATATTTTTAGTACATTTCGCTGGCTTAAATGAGGTAAATTAGCAAGTTTAAGGAGTGTTTCATCTAATAACATCGTAGCTTATACGTGATATTGCCGGAGAAGCGTTCTCGGTGGAGATGAGAGGCAGTAACACCAACTAATTCATCATATCTCGGTGGTCGAGCCCTGTAATTATCCAAGGCGCCGCTCGCACCTTCACTTGTCTTCCAGGCCATCCTAGCCTACTAATATCACCAAGGCGATTAGCTTCGTGTGTGTAAGAACCACACCGCCAGCCAGCTTCTTACACAGCATTCCGAGATCGCTTTACAAAAACTCAAAGGATATTTTTTAAGTTCGCTTCATTACAAAAACCTGCTATTTTCAACTCATTTACAAGTTGAAGCAATTAGGACATTTATGCCGACCCTGTAGATTATTGAAATTAGAAGTCAAGAAAAACTGCAAGGCTATTATCAGCAGTGTGTATAATTGGTAATATAGCGGTTTTATGTAAGCTATATTTTGCATTATAGATTATTTTTCAAGGTCTCTTAATATACAGTGCGCCTTAAATAGGGAGGTACTTAGCGAAATAAGTGCTGCTGTAAGTACTGTATTATTAATACAAATTTTATTTTCACCACACTTAATATATTTCACTGAAATACACCGTTTTCAGATTTTTACCTTCCGAAAGATCATTCCTTTTGCAAAACAACGATACAATGACAATAATGACATTGTATTTTTATATCTAAATATATTTTTTAATTCTTATGATTGAATATTGTTACTACGAGGTACACTCTCAAAACGGTTTTAATATTTCTAATTCTAACCCGCTGGAAAAAAAACGCGAAGCCTAAAATCAGATTATAAAAATCTTGTGTTCAATACAAAAAATTAAAATCAGTGGAACATTTTTCTGCAAAGTTCGGTAAGGAAAAATGTATCTCTATATTATTCACTCATCAGTGGTAGGAATCGAGTTGAGAATTATTTGCTTTTTCTATGGAAACCAGTGAAATTTCCTATAATGTTCTACCAAGAAATTGGCCAAATAAGAGACAAGCAATTCTTAAATAATGAGAGCCCAAATAGTATTTAGGCAGATTATTTTTCGATATTTAAAATAAAAATAGGGAATATCGGTTATCGGAATGGTTAATAAGTAATTTTCATTTACTTATATGAACTTATAGACTTGTCAATTGTTCGAATTTGGTTAATTGCTGTATAGTTTGAGAAGAATCGTTTATTATTTTTATTAATTTTCCTTCCACATCATTTTCTTAAACAGAATAGAATATGTGCACTTCTTCGTGCAATTTTTTTATAGAACAGGATTATAATAAATCCAACTAATAGGAATTCAAATATAGTTTAATTATTTTTGAAAATATCTAAGCTTGCCCGAACCACTCAACAGTTCATCGAATTTTCTTTGTAGTCCATTGATTGATTATTGCTTTATAAATTAGCAATGTTTTGGAACAACAACAAATATGTTGTTTTTGGTATTTTCAAATGAAACAAATCTATTTTATTACATTTAAAAATCGCTTCCTCAAAATCTAGTTTATTTATTGATTGTCATTTTTATCAGTGTATAATGCCATATTGGTACAAAAATTAACTTTTATTTTTTTATTAGTAACAAAGAATACTGAAAAATAATGATAAATAATGATAAATAATGATGAATTTTGACCATCTCCATGAGATTTACAATCTCTATAGACATTCCACACATAACACACATTATGATTGATTAACAGACATTCCACGACTTTTATTTCAAATCTTACTTCTACAATTATTGCTCTTTGGAAAATCTGTTACTAGTAAAAATTTGCATTACTTATGTGTATACCGTATTTTTTAGGTTTCAAAGTGGTTTTTCATCTATTTAGTAAAAGTAAATACAACCGTGTTAAAATTAAAATAGTTAAACGTGAGGCAGCGTGTATAAAAAATTTAAATGAGGAATAATTTGTGTCCTTAAATGTATTTATTTCTTGAGGGGAAGATCGCCGGGATAGGACAAGTAAACTAAATATTAGCTGACGTTTCGCTTTAATTTAGTGCTCTGAAGAGGACTTAATTAAAATCGAAACGTCAGCTAATGAACTAATTTAGTTTTCTTGTCCTATCGCGTTGATCTTCCCCTCAGGAAATAAAAAATTTTATCGGTTTCAGGATATTAATCCTTTGTTTACATATGCAAAAGTAGGCTGGTAAACAAGTCATAACTAAAGTTGTACAGTTATATTTAAAACTTGTACGGTAATAATATTACAAATACAGATATGTCAATAACTGTCAACAGATGAAATAATAAATAATGAAACTATAATATAGGGCTATTTATTAATACAAACAGACAGAAAACTCCAAACAATAATAATTAAGTACTGAAATCCAACTGTAATGTATTTTCAGGCAATCCAAGGTCCATTTTTATGTAGCCGTTGTGACATTAAAAATGTAAACATTTATGTAATATGAAAAAGGTAACAAATAAAAACAAACAAAATATAACTGTAACCATGGCGACAAATCAACCCATACAGACTTGATCAACTAATGAAATGAAAACGTTATTAATAAAAGAATATCAAAAGGTAATATCTATTAATAATATCTTTATTTTCTGAAACCGATAAACTATTGAACATATCACGGATGTTATGAATCATAACAGCCTTAGATGTCTTAAAATCCTCGCTCTACGAGCTCGGATTTCAAACCGACATCTGCGGCAGTTATGATAGTCATAACATTCCTAGATATGTTAATAGCTATAAATAGGTGATGTAAAACAACAATATTTAGAAAACTGTTTCAAAAATTGGCTCCTAATAAGCAAATAATAAATACCCCGGTTTTACAAATTATTTAAATGATTTCTTGTTTTGGCGCAACGACACCACTACAAAATGGTTGAGACGCCAAGCAATATAATCAGAATAATCGAAGCGCAAAAGAATCGTAAATCTCATCTACAAATTTTTAACTTTGCAAAAGTTCTAAAATCAAAACGGTTTATATGTAAATCATCATGTAGATTGTATGAATTATTTCAATTTCCATACTGTGGTTCTGAAACCTAATCATATTGAAGGTAAACAAGTTCATCATGGCAAGTGAATGAAAATTTCTGAAAGTCATCACTTACCATAGATAAACACCTTTAATTGGTAAGAGATGTTTGTTGCTGGTATCATTAAACTATTTCAGTTGCTATTAATATTTCACTCATAGTAATTAAACTGTATTAAAAGGTTAATTGGAATCCGTAAGCCGAGCAACTGTTGAATTGCTGACCTATTCTCTTTAATATGTTTTTGTTCATCTGCTCTTATTAAACTATATTAAAAGTTAAATGTAGACTTGAACAAAAAGATACTTAATTAGTGAGTAGGTATTGTAAATATGTAGTTACCTATATTATAACAAAATAATAACTGACAAGACACAAATTGCCAACATGTTTAATCAACAGTTTGTAAATATACCTAAATCACTAAGTAATAACAGAAAAACAGCAAATCCACCCACAGTAACACGCGTAGAGCAAAGTATATTTCTCGAACCTGTAGTTGAATCTGAAATTGTTACTGTGATAAACAATTTAAAAAATTCATCAGGAGCAGATAATTATTCAACATCCCTAATAAAAAAATGTGCCACATATTTAGCTAAACCACTATGCCATATTATTAATTTATGTTTCACGGAAGGAAGTTTTCCCAATATCTTGAAAATGTCAAAAATAATTTGTTTGTATAAAAAAGGTGATCCAAAATCAATATCAAATTATCGCCCGATTTCTCTTCTTTCAGTGTTTTCGAAAATTATTGAAAAAGTTTTAGCCAAAAGAATTACAAATTTTTTAGAAGACAACAATATTTTGTCAAACAGTCAACATGGTTTTAGAGGAAAAAAATCAACAGTGTCTGCTCTCTGTAGTATTTTAGATTTTATCTATAAACAGTTAGATAAGAATAACAAAGTTATGGCAGTGTTCGTTGATTTAACAAAGGCTTTCGACTGTGTTGACCATCAAATACTATTACAAAAAATAGAAGTGTTTGGGCTACGTGGAAACTGTCATAAATTGTTAAAAAATTATTTATATAATAGAAGTCAATTTGTTCATTATCTGAAAATTCGATAGAATTACCAGTAGAAATTGGAGTTCCTCAAGGTAGCGTCCTGGGGCCTCTTCTTTTTTTATTGTACTGTAATGATGTAAATCACGTTTTAAATGTTTTTCATTGTGAATTTGCTGATGATATGTCTTTATTAGTTAGTGATAAAATTATTGATAATGTTATAGACAATCTTTCCGTAAATCTAAGCTCACTATTAGAGTATTTTTCTTCATCAAACCTAACTATGAACCAGAGCAAAACGTTTTCCTTACAATTTCATCCTCAAGCCTCAAATTATATAAGTAGTCCATTAATCAAAATAAACGGCAAGTCTATACAACAGGTTAAAAATTTCAAACTCCTCGGCATATATTTAGACTTATCCCTAAATTGGAAAGATCACGTAACATATATCTGCAAGAAAGCTGCTAAACAATGTTTTGCCTTAGAAAGACTTCACTATATCACAAGTAAACACGTCTCTAAAGCATATTATTATTCAAGTTTTGAGTCAATCATACGTTATGGTATTATTTGCTGGGGAAACGCAACTGAAGCGAAAAGAGTTTTTATTCTACAAAAAAGGGCTATTAGATGTATGTTTGGGTTAAAATTTAGGGAAACTTGTAAGCCCATATGAATGAGAACATTTTTACATTTCCATGTTTATTCATTTTTGAGACTTTAAAATTTGTAAAGAATAACAATGGCAGTTTTAATTTTCAAAATACCTATCATGAATACAATACAAGACATGGTCATAACCTACAATATGATATGTATAGAATGGAACTGTACAAATAAAATCCATATTATATTGGTGCTATATTATATAATATGTTATCAGATAGAATTAAACAGTGTGGTTATAAAAATTTTTTTAAAAACTATCAGAGGCATATTGTTAACAAATGCGTTTTATTCTATTGATGAATTTATGACTCACAACTTAACATACATTTCTCATGCTGATGTATTTTAAATGTAATCTAGTTAAGATATCTAGTTTCTCTCTCTGTTTCACTGACTTGTCCTATATCCTTTTGTGATCTGTTGGATGAATAAATGTATTATTATTATTATTATTATCATTATTATTACCTTATTTAATTGGAACCGGCCAAAAAACTTGCTCTTAGAATTATATTGTTGATCTGCTTTCATTAATTGTGTAGCTGTTCTTATTAAACATTTAATTTTTAAATTAAATATTAACTTATTTTACCTTTCATTAGTACCTAATTGGTAACAAACATAGTTCATTTACCTCCAACAGTTGAAGTGGAGAAATTATATATGGTGCTTAAGAAATAACATATTTAGAGTTCAAAAAGTTTATTTATTGTAAAATATTGATTTAAACGTGTTAAATCCTCATGAAAATTTAAACAATCAAGTAACTGTTTACAGCTTTATACAATTTCAGATCATCGGCACAAAGACAATAATCAGTGTAGAGAAAGCAACTACTAATAGTATAAAAACAATGAAAACAAAGGTAGACTCAGGTGTGATCCCTGAGGAACCTCAGATGAGATTTCAACAAAAGAAGATGAACAAGCATTAATTTTGACATATTGTGATCTATTGCTTATATATGATGTAATCCATTTTGTCAAAAGTTTCTGAAAAATCGGTATATCCTACACAACATTTACTTGATTTCTATTTGACATATTATTGTAGTCCTAATAAATACGTACCTGTAATTACATTTTCTAGTAGTCTAGAGGCATACAAATACAAACGATGTATGTAGGTTTTAGAAATACATATGAGGTAATTCTCTTTAATTATAACATAATAAAATTAATAAAAATCGGTTTCATTTATAATAATAATAATAATATGACTTTATTTCAGTTTTGTATGGACCTTCAAATTGCTCATAAAATACCAATGTTAACTAAAAATTTTAGTAATAAAATTTTCTGTGGGAAAATAAAAAGTACCTGGTTGAATTTAGTTTTCGTCGCTCTTTCAAAATATGGAAACAAATTTAAAAAAATCAGATATACAGTATGTTGAGGATAAAAGATTTTGTAAATTTTTTAACAAGCCGGACCTGAATTTCTTCTTTTTCAATGTCTTAGTGAATTTGTCAAATTATGTAGAATATTTGTGCCAAAAAATATACAGGGTGATTTGTTAGTTATCAATCAAGAAAGAAATAGGCAAAATTGATAAAACACCCTGTAACTCGGTTATGAAGGGCGACAGACCCATTAAGAATGGGGTTATTTAGAACCACCTCGATGACCCTTATCCACAGTTAACGTATGTCCCTCTCCCAATGACACACCCTGTATAATTGAAAGTTTTGACAACATTTTGTAATTTTTCTTTCGTATCTGCCGATCAAAAAACCTTGGCGGTTTATGTATCATACCATAAATTAGTGACATTACTTCTAATGTTATATTCTGCAAATGTTATTTTTACTATACTACAGTTAATTAACTTAAAAGAAACTGTAAATTACGTACGGCTGTAGATTTTACATTACACTAGCAAAAATAACATATGTATGATTCACGTTCACAAGATTTATTGGAAATAAGTTTGACAGTTGTGTAGATAAGTCCTTAACTTTTTATTGGTTTCGTCTGCTTCTTACAGTAGAAAACTAATAATGTTAATAATGAATCTGCAACTCAGAAGCCTGTCGAATGTGGTAATTTGAAAAAGAACAATGCTCATATTGTCGGCTTTAGAATTATCCAATACAGAGATGAGGTATGCCCATGGTAATGTAAATTATTGACTGGCGAGGTCATTCAAAAGTTTATAGCACTCTGCGTAAGAGCGGTGGATAGCGTTTATTGCAGTTTAAGTCATCGAACGGTTCCTCAGAATGAAATTGCAATGAGGTTTTTGTAGAAGTTGAGTCGTATTAAAAGTCACTGGTGATGTATGGCGAGGTAATAATTTAATTTCATTACCTCGGCCTGTTGTACCACTAATTTGTTTTGTAAAATAAAAGCTCGCCCAAAGCCGGCACATTCTACCCGTCAGACCGATGAGTTACAAAATAGTTTTTGCGAACTAACGAACACGAATGAACACCATTTTACGTTCTCCCGATTCGAATATCTCCGGTTAATTCCTTTCACTAAATACACTTTGTTTTATGCCCGTTTTAAGCCATATACATTCCTGTGTTAATATATTGTAGGTATATCCTGGAACGGAACTTCTTGGTCTGTATAATATGTACGGGGTATTTTTGTTTATTTAACACATTATTTAGTTTTACTACTGTTTAATAAAACAGTATGGCCATTTATATGAAATGTACAAAAATCAATCAGGATAGAGTAAATAGTTTTAAAGTATTCATTAAATTGAGTAACATCTTTCCAGCACCAACCCTAAATACAGTAAGAAATAGATTAAAATTGAAATAATCTTGACAGTTCCACGTTCCATTTATATACAATGCTATGCCAGCTATTCTCACATTTATTGTCACTTTATGGAATTTGACATCTTATCTTAACAATTTAATAACAATAAGTCAAAGTTATATGTTCTGTGGAACAACTTTTTTGCACTGATCTAAAATATTCTTATGATGCTGCATCGTTCAACCAGTTGGGTTCTTCTTCTTCATTTCTAACGCGAAGAAGTGAAAAAGGTGAATGCGACAAATTAGTTAAACGAAAAATTAAAAAAATCAACGCGGAAGAAGACCCAGAATCTCAGATATTCACTTCGTGGGAAAAAAGGAAATAAATAAAACAATCTGAATATTGAGAGGTAATAGAGATATATTGTGGTAAATACAACGAATAATTCATGAGATGCAAAAAAGAATAGGAATAGTATTTTTAGGCAGGTGTCACAAAGAGTGACTTTTACGGATCTGACAGCGTTCCTAAAGTGTCATCTCTTTGTACTCATTTGTCAATATTATGTTTTTTGGCCACTTTTACTTCACGGCCGCTTTTACTTCATGGCCGCTTTTACTTCACGTCCGCATTTTCTTTACAGTCTCAAGTATTAATTGATCATTAATAATAATATTTGAAATGGATTTAGGCTTAAAGAAAAACTAAAACAGACGTAGATTTCCAACCTTGCATTTGCAGCTTCATAAATTTCCGGTGGTATTATCGCTATCACTATCACTCATTTTTACTAATGACAGAAACGGCACGGCTTGTCAATAAACTATCCAGTGACGTTTTCATTTGTCACACGAATTAAAAATGTCAGCCTACTAGGCTTCTCGCAAAATTTTGTCCATGTCTGGAGTAGTTTGTACGAAACAATTTTAAAAATATTTTTATTTTCCTTTTTGAGACAGCTGCCTAAAAAATGTTGTGTGCACCTCGGCCAAATGATCTTTCTTGGCCTTATCCGAAGTTTGCTTGGCCTTGGCTGCGCCTCGGCCGCAAACTTCAGATGCGGCCGAGAAAGATCAACTTTTTGACCTTGATACACAATAGTTATTTGTGTATCAAGGCCTTTCTGCCGTTTCTGTCATTAGTAAAAATGAGTGATAGTGATAGCGATAATCCATCGGTAATTTATGAAGCTGCAAATGCAAGGTTGGAAATCTACGTCTGTTTTCGTTTTTCTTTAAGCTTAAATCCATTTCAAATATTATTATTAATGCTCAATTAATACATGAGACCGTAAAGAAAATGCGGACGTGAAGTAAAAGCGGCCAAAAAACATAAAATTGACAAATGAGTACAAAGAGATGACACTTTAGGAACACTGTCAGATCCGTAAAACGTCACTCTCTGTGACAGCTGCCTAAAAATAACTATTATTAGCCAGTTATATAAAAGTGCTTCAGCGAAAATTCAGCTGAACTTCACTCAAAATTCAAGAATACCAATTGTTGCAAGAATGGTATCCTTGGATTCTGAACCAAGTTCAGTTGAACTTTAGTTGAACCACTTTTATACAACTGGACCTAAATAATATTGTTAAAGATTTCGTAATATGTGCCTCTATTGTTTGAATTTATCTACTGCGATATACTGCCAAATTCGAGCTTTTATCCATATTTAATTACAGTAAATTTCACTGATCTATTTTAAGATGACTTGAGTAGGTCTGCTCAATTGAGGTTTACCTAGAACTCCAAAAGACTTGACTTAATTTGGCGTCCTGGGTTGCTAATTCACGTCGGCGTCGCGTCGTGGTTATCCTTACTTGTATCATTAAGTTGATACACTCATATATGCCATTCACATTTTATTTACATGAGGGGAGGCTATGATATGTTTTTCTTAGGTTGTCTCAGGGTTGTCTACTATTGACAAAATATTGAGGTGTCAGATTTAATTGATTGTCACTGTCATTTATTTTTGGCTGAATTGCCAAATTTTTTATTGATGACATTGCTGTGCTTTCTTTAGGGTCTCAGTGTGGCAACTATATAGAACCAATTTGAATTTGTGGTTATGTTTTTGACTTTTTAACATAACCTCAGTAATTAAAACAGTCATTCATACCAACAGAATTCAGATTTTCCAAGGCCTCCCCTCATGTAAATAAAATGTGAATGCCATATACATACTATATCGCCAATTTAGAGTAGCAGTCAATCAAGAATGCTCTGCTCACCTGCAGTTCCTATCCATTCTGGTATCCTTCAGAAATCAGGTCTTGGCTCAACCCGTAATATTGATGTCAACGATATCCCAGAATTCCACGACCACAGATTGAACCTATCCATGTATGCCATCTTCGCTACATCCAAATACCCTGATTAATAACTCTTAACAAGACAGATGAACAATGGCGGTAGATCGCAAATGAAATAAAGACGTAAAATACAATATATTCCAGAATACCCATTGATAATAACAGACTGGCAGAAATAAAAACATTAACATCCCGTGGACTGATGAATGCGATTACCTTGGCGGCCATTTGGACAAAAAACAAACATGTAGAGCATACTAATATAATTTTAAACAAATGCAGCAGAGCTACCATCTAACAAAATTATATCCCCAAATACCACTCAGCTCCTACAAAGTTAATCACCACATAATCATCAGGCGGCGTCCAAATCAGAACTTTTCTATCATGCCACGTCAAGTTTGCTGCTCATTTCATATGGAGCCATGTGTAATAATTATACTGAAAAAAATAGACATTTCTAAAAAATGTGGAGTATACCGTTTAGATTGCCCAGATTGTAATGCAGCCAAACCGTACGATCGTTTAATATAAGATACAGAGAACATATTCACACCCAAAAAGAACACTCCAATTTTTGTAAACATCTATCAGATTCTGGCCATAAAATAAACAATGATCACCAATCCAAAATATTACATATTTACGAAAAAAGCAAGAAACTTAATTTATTAGAAGCCTTGGAAATTAATAAATTTAATAAAAACAAAAATTATTTCTTATTAAATGACCAAATAGATTTAAACAATTCCCCGTTATTAAACTTAGCTCAGATAACGTAATGGATTTAAATATTAATCAATAATAAACAATTAACCGACCCAATACAATAGACTAAAGAAACCTCCTATATATCCTAAGACATCTGTTAAACATCAATCCAACTATAGTGCATGTCCGACCCTTCAACCCTAATACCTAAATGTAACTTAAAAATCTTAAAATCTATGTATACATATATTATATTCAGTCACCTACTTGAAAATGTCCGATTAGGATGAACCTAGTCGTAGAACAATAAAATAAAGTGGAAATTGACACGTAAATAAAAAACCTTTGGATTTCATTTCCAAATAAAAAGCAATATGAAATAAAAAAGTTTCGCAAAAAAATTTTTATTGCAAAAAAATTTTTATTTGAAAAAAAAGAAACTATACATATTAGAAGATATTTAAAAAAAATCCACATACATAATTCAGGCATGCTAATTTAAAAAATTGTGCTATTCATCACAATCAATACACGCGCAAATAGATGATATCACTTTTGGCGCCAAGTAAACTTTCAACCAAAATTTCTTGTTATAACATCCGGTCTATCTGTTTGTGCGCGAACTGATTTAATTTTTTGTTAACAAACACGAATGAAAGAACACTAAACAATAACTTATTTTAGTTATTTATTTATTTTGAGTTACTTTAGATTGAGGAGATAAATAATTATATATTTTTTTTATAATATGAAGCAAATCATTGACCTCACGCGATACGAAACGGCCCTTCGGAAGCGGAAATGGTGTATTATCTGGTTGGATCATAGTTATGAAGAATGAAGATTTCGACTTGAGTAGTGAAGACAGTATTGAGGATCGTAAATATCACCCTAACAAAGGCACCGACAGTAGAGAATCTAATTTAGACGATCTTTTTGATTCGGATGTTGTACAGGATGACGCACTAGCTGTTCCGTACAATTGGTCTATTGTTACTGGGGAATAGCAAAGTGATTTTACATTCAATTGCATTCAGATATATCTTTCCAACTAAAGCAAAATGCAACACCTTTTGACTGCTACAAATAATTTATCTCTGATGGAATTATTGTAACTCATAGGAGATGAAACAATCATAATTGTAGTTATGTAGTCAACAGGAGAACTCATACGAATTTCAGTCGAATTGGTACATGGGTATCAACAAATATGGTAGAAATTAAAAAAAATGTTAGTCCTTTGGATGAGTCTTGGGAAAATGTCTTTAATAAATTGCTACTGTAGTAGAAATAGTAGATATAAAACCGACGTAGCCAGTTCCTGTATGTCTAGAAATAGATATGAAGCAGTATTGAGATTTTGGTATTTCTTTAGTAACCAGGAACAAGGTGATAAAAATTTCAAAGTAAAAAAATAAACCGAATTATTGGTAAATAAGTATCAGGAGAACATGATATCATACAAAATATAAACCATTTCTGGAAAACGAAAAAAATCGACTTGCAGGTGATGGACTGAGACTGAACCAAAATAATTTAAGTGAAAGACGAATATTAGTTACAGACACTCCCTGCTGGATCGACTATCCACAGAGTTAGGACTTTAAGGAAAAATAGAACAGGGCTTCTGAAAGCAGTAATGTCCACCAAATTCAAAAAGAGGAACATTATTGGACACGAAAATTAACCAGTTGTGATTTCCAAGTGGAATGGTAAGCGAGAAGTCCTAATGCTGTCAACATATAATAGCTTAAATATTATCAGTAAGGGAAATAAAGATTGAACAAAGAAGGGGATAAAGAAACCTATTTCTATAATATTATAATATTGGAAAAGATGGCATCGATTTGTTCGACCAGTTATTAAGCTTCTCCATTACAGTAAAAAATATGTGGGATAGTATCATAAAGTTGCTACTAACTTCTATTTGGAACCAGAGTTGTAATTTGGTATTTATTTTATTCGAGAATCTTAACACGAATAAAAGGACTATCAAATTCAAGAATTGATGGACTCGTTCCTGGGGTTAAACGAAATCAATGAAAATGAGACGCAGGATGGACCAAGTATGAAGAGGAAACAGCGACACTAAGTTACAGGAAATGTCGCAGAGGAATAGCCAGAATAGAAAGAGGTAGTTAACGTTCTAATTACATTTACAACCCCTTACCTCCCCCTTCCCATATAGCAAGAGAATTATTATGTAATATTAGGACCTAGCAATTGAACCAAAGATAGTAACACTGAGTACCCATCAGGTGCGCCTACGGAGATCACGTGCGTTTACTTGCGTCATGCCGATGAAGATCCAATAGTCAGAAATCGGCCCACAAATGGTATTTATCACATCTGGTCAACCATCTCTTCTTGTAAGCACGATAACGCATAATGCATTATTGTCTTTTATGATATTTATTTTCGTATCTGATAAAATAGTAGGAGTAGTAAAAGGAGTAGTAAAATTTCGATACAGATAATTTCATGAAAAATGTTTAGTTCGAGTCAATAGAAACAAGTATTATTTATGAAGGATGTTGCGAAAAGGGTGAAAATAAGTTATCAGTCTGTAAAAAAAAAATACGATGATCAGGCTCTCTAATTTCGTGAGTTTTTCATGTAGGTACTTTGCCGCCTCAAAGGATTTTTTCCAGAAGAGTGTGTCGGCGCGTGGCATCGTGTCGGGAAAATCTTTTTTTCGTAACGATCCTTCGAGTATTAAGAAAGTTATTAACGTTTCAATACCCCGTAGGATCGTGAAAAATTTGGGAGATTAAAAAGAAATGCGAGAACAATGACCGCTTTAGGAAATTTTCAAATTTTAATCCAACCTCAAAATTTTCGTCAAAACGTCAAAATTCCACTTTCTCGTTCGAAAATCGTAGCGAGACCGTGCGATTTACGATGTAGTTCTAAGTTGGACCCTCTACCTTGGATTCCTTACCAGAATGACGGCCCGACGGCAATTTTTCGTTTGGAAATAATGTTTTCGCAATTTTTTCAATTTTTCAAATTTCTTCAAACACGCGTCCGGGCCGAACTGATTAACTCGCGCCTCCTTCGAAATAGATCGGCGGCGTATTTTTTTTTGAAAAGTATAGGTAGATGTAATTTAGAAAATCCTGCGAGGTAATCGTTTTTCTCGATTTTGCATCCTAAGATAGTTATGAATTTTTGAAAACAGGTGATTTTGTCGGATTTCAGCGATTTTTCAAACATTTAGAAACACGCTACTGCCTTTCCATTTGGATCTAGAGAATCCGGACCCAGACGGCGGGGAAGATAAAGGAAAAATAAAGAACTCTTTCTTTTTTAAGTCCATCTCCGATATTAGCAGAGATATAAATTTTTTAAAAAGGTCGATTTTGCCGAAAAACTGTACTTTTCCGGGGGCCCTTGCTCCCCTCCCGGGATAATTTTTTCGACCAAACCTTCAGGAGAGCTAGAACCAACTTCCCTCTCGGATCCTTGAAAATGTCATTGCTTAATATTCATCCGAGGCCAATCTCGGATAATCGAATAACTATTATACCCATTTTTTTACATTTTCAATAATTTTTTTCACCCCTTTAGCAACGAGACGTCAGTTGCAATAGATTTTTTTTTTCATATTGACTTTAACTGTTAAAAAAAATAGAATCCTCGTGTCGCGATGAGGTAGAAAATCCTGGTCGAGGGCCCTCCTACTTCTCGTATAATGTTTTGTCTATGTACAAAATTACAGTTTTTTAAATTATTTAAACTACTTTATTCATATGTGAACGTTGTGTGGGATGAGACCCTGTATATCCAAATGTACTAGGAATAATTCCTTCTTAAGAAAAGTTTCAAGACCACGACAGGGAATCTAACTCGTGACCACACGATGAAAATTAAATGTGAGTAATAGTCGATTGGTTTTAGTGAAGTATAACAACCATGGAAACCGTTCTTTTTAATGTATTGTTGCTGTTTTCTAATTATATGTTTTAAATTAATAATGATATAAATCACTGGCTTTTAGAAAAGAGAAATCCACGTGTACCACACCAAGGTAAATTCATCGCGAAAGAAACTACCATCAATTTAAAAGGACCAGACGCACATTTCACTTCATTAACAATCACTCATATAGAAATCAATATTATAATAAAATCACTTAACAATGATTTAATTTTTATAATGTCCGTGTCCATTTGGGTTAAGAATTTTAGGGTTTGAGCCGAACAATGCAACCCTTCTCACATAGAAGCCGAACAAAACATCACTCAGATAAATACAACTCCGATTTACATCTTTATGCAAATACGAATACATGTATATACCATAATCCTGGACATAATATCGTTACATGAATGTTATGTTTGATTTCCGCTTTTGTGATTTATTTTTTACGGTCATTCCTATTGTATCTCATGATGATAGATCGGTTCTTTTGTGTAAATCGTGTATAACGTCTCTTGTTTTAATATTATTTTCCTGGTAAAATTATTGAGGCGTGATGGTAGTTCTAAAAGAAACTTAGAATTAATTTTAAGAAGAAAGACGAGAGATGTCACAACAAGGTTCATTGATAGTTCTTACAAAAATATTTAGTATAATAAGTTAAAGCATAATTATATTTATATTTAGGAAAAGATCATAAAATTTTCCAAAACCGCGTAACTCAGTTAATTTACAGCAGTAAAATTTATATTGTGTTAAAACCAACATAAATGTGTTTTACAAAACTCCTTTATGAAGGTGGTAGGTAATTTGCTGTGGATCAGAATGTAAATCCTAAGTTACTCAGAAATCATCTCGACAAAAGAAGGTTTGTACTGAAAATACATTTAGTAATTTAAATTACTAGGTATCTTGTAAGATAATGATTATTAACCAAGTTACCAAAGCAATTATCTGAAAAATAAATTTGTACAAGTGAAGGAAACGTGACCTTACAATTTCAATAAAATCCGACTGAATCAGGTATAATTTGTAATGCGATTTTGTGCAATAGTAGCTCTCTTAATACTAAGAAATTATTTATTGTAAAAATAGAAAAAATATTTACGTGCTAATATATTTGTAAATATGGATACAAAAATGCGAATATTCATTTAAATGTTCTTACTGGGGGAAATAACCAATATAACATGAATTACACATTATCTAAAAAGACAACACATTAACTTGTTTAGTCTTGTCCTTAGCTAATAAGTTTCAGTGGCGTTTTCTATCGAAGAAACCCGGCTATCCGAACCGAGTTTGATCTGTGGATCAGCCTAGGGCGGTCGGCTCTTTGTTTCACACCTTCGACCTGTTCCAGCAGTTAATTAGTTTCAGCATCTAATTATCAGAGCGGGTTTGGTTTTCGTGTATCCCATAAATAATCACACCTCGAACACCAACCAGTGGCGTATGGTGATACCCATAAAAGCTGTTGAAACCAGTAACGGCATCAAATAGTGAAGGGTAGTAAAACAATAAAGATATGGGTGATACTTTCTACGTTGCTCACTGAAAAAATACAGATTATGATAGTATTAAGCCTATTTACCAAATATATAACAATCAAGATCACGTCTGGACTTGAAAAGTTTAAAAATTGGTACCAATAACTATGTGCCTCAAGCCGCATTATTTCCGGAATACCTACTTCAAAAAGCAACATTTTTTGGAAAATTTACTCTTCACATAAAATTTGGTAAATGCATCGAGAATCGCACTGAGATTAGTTCGTTTAAAATTCAGAATAGCATTGCCAGTGATATAGGTATGTATGGGCGTTTGGCTAAAGATTATTGCCAAAATATTTATGACAAAGATGCTTTTTGCTAAACTTCAATCATCATTTTTTCCTTCAAACCCTCGTCTGTTACTATTGGTCATCATACCAAAGCAAATGTGGTTAGGATCTTATCCTCTAGTTACGACTAGACCACAAATAATAATCAATTGTATTTACATAAGGATTTATTAAAAAAACATTTAGTACTTATTTAGAATATGTATAAAAAATAAAACTACATAAATAACAAGTTGTAAATAATGCAGGTATGTACATAGGTCATTTAGCAACATTTTTCTTTTGTAAATTCATGATTGTTTCAAAAGTTACTTTCAGAACAGGAGGTAACAACATGTTTGTTCAATGTATTAGATTTTTCGCTTAAATTTAATATTCCAAACGTAGTTTACATAATTATTTTCTCTATTGACTTTTTTTTAATCAATTATTTAAAAATGGTTAATCCGGTCCTGTAGATTTGATTCTAGACGAGGAAAAATAACTGGATCAAGAGTTAACTGCCTAGTAACTGCCTCAAGTTGAGTGTTTGCCTTTAAAGGCGTTATTCTTGTAAATCGAATACGTGTTGTACGAAGTGGTGAGGAATTTTCAGGTTTAACCAAAATTGATCGGTTTCTAAAAATCTGTGGAAAGCGTGACAAAAATTTCGTATGGCGTTATTTATTTGTTGATTTATACTCTTTAAACACCCGTATACAGGGTGTTTTCTTCTTTATGGACCTACTGATGAACTTTGCTTAAGCCGGTCCTGGAATATCTAAATTTTGAATACGTCACAGTGATGCTAGATATTAGTTTATAGTTTTACCAAAATATAACACAATTTGAATTTACCGTTTAAAAGCGGCAGCGAAAAGAAATTTTGGTCAAAATCGATAAATCACACTGTATATCAATAAAAAAAGGGATCTGAAACTTTTTAATGCCCATTTGATATTCTACTCAATGGACTCTATAGAAGTTTGTAAAGTTCCTCTCGACTCACCCTGTATAAGTCTTTTTCTGCTCTTTGTTCGTTTTAAGTGGCCTACGCAACGCACACGTAGGTAAATCTTGGGATGTGTTTGAAGAGTTTGCAAGCAAATATGCAAACCGTCTATACTACGCACTGTTCAAGTTTCTACTACATATTTCTGGCATGGCTAAACTAAGAACCAGATAGCGAAAACTATTTAACATAGAAAAGAATAAAATTTCCAAATTGTATAACCCTAAATAATTCACTTTGCAGCTTTTCTGTTCACAACGTTTAATTTTAAGTTTTGTATCAGATGAGTAAAGATAGATGGAAATTCATTTCTAACGTTAGAATCAACATTTTTTTATCGTTTGGTGTATAAATTGGTGGGGAAATATATCCCTTAAAATTGGGTCAACATATTTCCAGTATAAATGATCAACTTTCAATATTGGTATTTTCTGTTTTAATCAAGATGTCAAAGCTCTATCAGTAGCTTATAGACTGAAGATTATTTAAATATTGTTAGAGGCAGATTGTCAGAGTCTGCTCCTTGATTATTGATGCAGGTTAGGTTAGAAGTGTGAAGTCCTATGAAAAGAGAAAAACAACATTGGAAAATAATTGCTAATGCTAAAACGCGAATGGGTCATGAATCTCTTTTAAAAGAACGAGACGTAAAATTCGATTCTTCTTTATGGAGATCTGCCTAGAATTTATATTTCTTCGCAATATGCTAGGAGATAGATAGTTTAATAAAAGAGATCTAGCTTTAACTAATTTTTTTGCCAGTATCCAGAGGTATCTCCTAGAAACGTAGAAGCTTTTCATCCAATTATTAGGTTGTGGGCTACTGAAGGGATATTAGGATCGTTGTTGAAAAAGATATTTTGCCAAACTGCCAGAATTAAGTAAATGACTTTCAAAGGATATTGGAGCAGTTTTAATAACTTCTGAAATAAAGATGTAAATATAAAGAGAATTTTAGCAAGAAAATAATGCCAGGAAGAAAAACTACCAGAAAAATTTGCCAAAATAGTAAAAAAATTCATTTAGCTTGACTTGATAAAAGTAGCAGACAATTTAATGAAAACGAATGTGCTGGATGTTTGAAATGATACCTTGAGACGTAACAAAAAGACGATTGAATAATTTGCGTTAAATGTTTGGTAGCATGAACATGCTCGTGAAATTTGTAAAAATATAGAAATAGAAATAAGTAGATTCTCCTTTGTGTATGACTTCCTTATGTTATTTAAATAGAAATTACTGTTCATGCAACCATTGATTCATCCCAAACAAATAAAAAATATATTCAACGAAAAAATTATGTTAGTCTTCTTTCACAGACTGCTGGCTTCACACTGACATTACAAAACTGATGACCAGTTTGCATGTGTATAAACAACCGCATCTAGATTCAAAAATTATCAAATGCACAGGGTTAACGTATTTAATAACTAAATAGTTTCTACAAATTTTGTTGCATGTTGCACTGTTTCGCTTTTAGCGTTCTTTAAATATATTCAATAATTTATCAAGCTAGCCATCTAACCCAGACTTACCCTACAGCTAGCCCTGGTTGGTCGATTTTGGGAAAGTGGAATAATCTCGTTGATTCATTTTAAATAATGCGATCCTCTACATAACAAGCTAATAATATCTCAAATGTTTGCTGATGTTCAAGTAAATCTAATAAAACAATTCCAAAGAGAATTACTCATCGATGAATGAATGCTTTTCAAAACCCATGAGTGGAACTCATGACACTGATGAAAATCGTTTTGAATATCACCAGTGATGCTCACGGCAACTGACAGCTTTTAACTTTGAATTGTGTGGAGAATTGAAGGAGAAGTTGTGTATTTCTAGTCACACGATCAGATACGCTATCTTTCAAGAGCAGTGTTTAAATATCTGCAATTACATTTCTATGGCGCCCATCTTACTCTGACTTGCTTGAATAGTTGGAGAAAAGTATGCATAGTATCAAATTTAAGAATTTAAAGTTACATTCTCCTGTTACCAAACTATAATGTTCAATGGTATATTTTCAGATTCGTATGTTGTGGAAATTTGAGCATCCAATAACCAGGTCTCCGTTATATTTTTTTCCAGAGAAAAATTACATCGCAGTAGGTATACTCATATTATGTGTGTGTGTGTGTTGCGACTTATGTAGTACTTCGCCAGTAGAAGATTTCAGGGATAAAGAGGGTCGCATTACTTGCGGAATTTCATTAAATTTAGTATCTATCTGCAGTTTTCGTTGCACATACTAGAAGTTTTCAGTTCTGGAACAACTTTTATATGACCAGTCATCAATATTTTGAAATCCATATAAAAAGTTTAATTACTAGAAAATACATCAAACTGTTTTAATTCGCGAAAAGACTTCAGTGGCGTATATTACACGCCACTGACTAAAGCACCAAACATTAGCCTATTGTCGGCCATCCATCCAGCGGCCCCTTTTAACGTTTAGTGTCGAAATCATTACTTAGGTGTAAACTTGGAAGGCAATTACCTCCTCCTAATAATTCATTATACCCACACGAATTGGAAATAAACGGATTTGATTTCGATCTCTTATTGATCGTGTTTTTAAAGACGTATTTTTTGTAGACAGATTGAAAGATAAAAATAGTATAAACATATTTACTGTTTCGGGCAGATTGTAACCTAATATATAGGCTTCTACGATTACGATTGTTAATTTCATATTTATATATTGCTTCTTACTTATTTCTTTTTTGCAGAGAAGCTACGTAAGCTTCCGTCATTAGTTACTTGGAAACGAGAAAAATGAACATTCTTACAACTAAAGTTCTTCTTTCTATTATTTTTCTACTAGCTTCTTCTTCTCACATTAAAGATATTTTGTGAGGATGCCACTTTTCTTTTTTTTTAATACTCTCAGAATAGTGGTACCTATAACTTATAACTTTTAATTATCTACGTCTGCATGCCTTAATCTTGTCTGAAATGCAAGTAAAAATCTCATCTATTAGGTATATTCCTAGAGTTTTAGTCTCCACTTTTGAACTATTTGATTTTTTTCCAAATTGGTTCTTGATTTGGGTACTTGTTAAATAGAGTTATAGTTTTATTTCCACAGCTAATCGTAATAAGAATAATCAATTATCTTCGTTGCTGTTAAATGATGTAATTACATATTCTGTACTTTAGTAGCATACCCCCCTGTCAATTTTTAACGATTTCATCTTTATAATATAACCAAATGTCGATGTCGAATACAATATTTTCGTTCAAATTTGAACATCGGTATTCCCTGACTCTTTATATAAGAGTTTTATTATATGAAATAAAAGTAAAAAATTAAAATATGCCTTTTCTATTTCATATGTACTTTTTGTGTGTCAGTTATTCAGATACTCGTGTATTGAAACTTACCTGATTTTAATGCTTCTGTTTACAAAACTCACAATTTACTAATTCTATAATCCAAAATTGGCCATCATCAATTATCACACAGTATACCTACAAGATTTGCGCGCAATGGCTGTCAGAAAAACGTGACAAGCAGATTAATCTACGTGATTGCTGAATTGATAGATTAAAATAAGTTGACTGCTGTCCAGTTCAATCTTTTGCTTCGTGTGTGGTTAACGCACCCGTACACCTACCTGAAGGTAACGCAAGAAATAAATGGTTGATTAAATATGTTTATATACCTTGGATTGAAGGAGGTATTTGTAGCCATTACACACTACCGAGCTTCGATTGTTTCCTTGCAATGGCGGCCTGACAATAAATCAAAACAATAAAATCAAAGTATAATAATCACGTTTGGTTTTTCTACCCACGCCAGCTTCGACGCACCCTTCACCATGTAACAGTAGTAATTGAAAAAATAATAAAATAAACTGTCGTAAAAAATTTATAAATGTTATAAATTCCACCTAGGTGTTGCGTATGAGAATACTTTATATGTATATTTTGTTAAATGTAAATAAAAACTGTATGTTGTGTAATTTATCGACTTTTCCTGATAATTTGTTTTTTACAAGGATCATATTTTGCCTATATTATTAAATTTTTATTATTCCTTACAATAAATTAAAATTATAAATGGCGCAATAAATTATTATTTCTTGTAGGTTAAAAATTTTAATTTCCTTGCTGAATTGGCGAATCTAATAACACTGGTTTAAGTAAGTTGAGATCACACATTAAAATGTATAACACTAAAAAAATATCGTATGGATTTGTACGGCACAAAGAAAGCAGTAATTAAAACGATTACAAAAAAAAATAGTTTCGCTAGCATGAAGTTTGATATACCGGGTGACTCGACCCATAAGGTCACCTTTGTAATTTTTGAATGGGTGAATGGATTTTTTCTCAAATATGGTTTAGTGATATGGGCCAACTTCCGGTGTCTGTGTAATTCACATAAATATTAAACCGGTATATTTTTACATATTTGGCTTCTACTGGTCGAAATACATATAGTTCAATCCTCAGATATGATTTAAATTAACAATTTTTTTTATTTTTATTTTTAGTTTTAATCATAATAAGCAGTGACTAAAAATTGTTAACAATCGATCTACAGGCACCTGTTAAATATTACCTCTTCAAATACTAAAATTAAAATGGTTTATTCGTCATTAAGTTGATCGAGGTTCGTTTTCCCATGAAAACTAATTTTTTTTAAATGGAACTCATATGGAATAACCTATTATTTAATTAGACCCTCATATTTTTACATTACGAACAAAATGCTATAAATATTGATGAACGATTTTTTACAATAATTATTTCATTAAATGAGAAGACGAAATAATTAATACAATGTCACAAATTAATATAAACCTACAATAACTACTATTAGAACATTGACGACCAATTAAGTATTCAAAGTGTTGTCCATTTTCTCTGCAACACAACTCCTATGTGCAGTGCATCGCATTACTTCCCTCGACTCATTCCTTAATAATTTTACGCAGGGCTTCCACAAATCTGTGTTTTAAATTTTGCAAAGTTGCGAATAAACTTGAATTTTAATGTGTCCCCCATACAAAAAAGTCAAATGGTGATAAGTCCGGAGACCTAGCAGGCTATTTAACTGGACAGTGCGTACCTATCCAACTTTCTCCAAATCTGTTACCTAGATATTGCGTTACTAACGAGGTTACTAACTATAACTGAATTGTGAGGACCTGGCCCATCATGCTGGAAATATATGTCCCTTGTTATATCAGGAGGTAAATTTGTAAGTTCATGATCAATTTCATTTTCCAAGAAAGACAAATAACGTTAACCTAATGCTCCGTCAAATAATATTGGTCCTAATATTTCAGTACCTAATATGCGCATCCAAACATTAACCTCGAAACGCTCTTGAACTGCTCCTCGTCGAAGCAGATGGGGTTCTTTCTGCCCAATATCTGAAGTTGTTGCGGTTAAACATTCCACTATTAATGAATTTGAATTAGTCGGAAAATTGTTTAATTGTTTATTCGTGCTTGTTGGATCAAAAACAAAAATTAAAATAATTTACTCTACGTTGATAATCATTCTCATAAAGATGCTGGTGCCAGTTGTATTTGTATGACCAGTACAAATACAAATATTTCTTTAAAATCCTTCTAATTTACCTACTCATTTACTTGCTGCTCAAGATCTGTGATTGAAACACTTCGACATAAGCCAACTCTATACCGTATCGCCATTTTCTTCGGGTTCTTTTTTAAATTTCTATTCATCTTTATAAACGTAACTTCTTGAGCTGCCTTCTCTCTGGATATCTGTCAGCATATAATTCAGAAGCTGCTGTTGCTTTTTTTCTGCTCCCCAAAAATTAGCAGCATTTTATTATCTAGTTGTTTACTCCTTGTAAATCTATGACTTTACGGATTTTCCAATTTTTGTATATTTTTAAACACTTATACCTAAGGTATTTATTATTATTATGATAAATGTTTTAGTTTTGGCAAGCAAATCAACATTTAGGTAAATTGATAAGTAAATAAATATTTTGTTTCCAACACCTACTAGATGTCCAGAATTTTTTCGTTTGTGTTGTTTTAGGCTAAATATATTAATAAATGTCCAAGAAAACGTTTTAGTTATAGGAATAACATTTAACAGGTTCCTGCAGACCGATTTTTAACAATTTTGACTAAATCGCAGCCTTCTATGATTAAAACTAAATATTAAAAAAACAAAACGGTGAATTAAAATAGCAATAATCAAATATGTCAAAATATATATCGTCTCATTTAAAAATTTGATATTCATGTAAATAGCACCTAAACCAAAAGTCGGCTATATTGACTCTTTACATCAATTAATTGGAAAATTTATCCCATATCACATTCCTGAATTTGAAAAGAAAATCCAGTAGTCACCCATTCAAAAGTTACAAGAGTGTCCCTATGGGCTGGGTCACCTGGTATATAATTTGCTTTTTTTCAGTTTTACTACAAAGTGCTGAAATTTTGACAACGGCACAAATGAAGGTCTAATTTCTTGTATTCTTATTAGGACGTATATTATGTGCATCTTAATGAACCCGAACGTATTAATTTATGACCAGTTAATAACCTATACGTACCTATTTAGTTGTAGGAGAATAAACTAAGCTCTATTATTGTAAAAATTTAAAACCAAATTATATTACCAGTGTTACAGCGAAACCATAGAAAATGCTACATGAGAACTGCAGTAAACTTATCAGTAAGTAGTCCATTAAAAGTGTTTATTATGATCTGGTAATCTCGAAACCACATGTTTATCATTAAAAATAATACTAAAATAAGTTGTTAATACTTAACATATTTTAATGTAAAAAATATATAAAGTAAACTTACTGTAGTACTCCATTAAAAATGTAAACAACCCAACCACACTTATCTAATTTTTTGTCTCGAATAAACATACAATTAAAAACATTTTTCGCCGAAAAGCAAGATAGTGCGGCACTAATTGCCACCACGCGGCACCAGACTCTTTCATCCCCTTTAATCTATTCAACTCATGCATATTTATTTATGTAAGCTACCCCCAGAACATGTTATACATAAACTGGTAAAACTCTATAAGGGATTACCGATAAAGGGCGTTTTAAAATATGTAACATTGTGTCACTCATATCGCTTTAGGAAGCCTTTGGCCTATTCGTGTTTCATTTTATGATAAATTTATATTAATGAGTTATAAAGCGGGTGCGCCAGAATAAAAGACTTTTTATTTTAAACTAAACCTTAAACTATACAGAAATACATCATTTACTATACATATACTGAAGCAGGATATTCTTACGTAATGATTAATTTATTCTTAATATAAAATATGATCTACATAGAATGATTTATAATTATTATAGACTTCTAAATAAAAAAATCAAAATAGCACTTTTAGCTCTCAAGCTAGAATTTTTCAAATGGTACCCATTACCTTTTAATTTATTTACAAATGCAGTCTTGCATTTTTTAAGCACTGTGTTTTTATTTTAAAATTGAGAATAAAAGTGTAGAAAAAACTTTTTGTACCTACAAATATTTTTGATAAGAAGCGGTGTAACGAAGTGATTTTTTCCAGTCAAGGAATGTTCATTTTGCTTTAAATATTACCGTCACTTGGGTACACCCTGCCGCTGTTTTAGTAAGTAAGTTCTGTTCTACTTAAGTTATGAATGAGTTGTTAAAAAGTCCGCTGGTAAACAAGCAGTCAAGTAATTAATTGATTAATTTTCGACAATCCCTCGTATAAGTAAAATCCGAGAATTATTATAAATAATGACCGAGTCGGAAATAAAAAATCATTCGTTCCTAAAATGATTAATCCTTGCTCGTTTTGATCCGTTTCTTTTTGCAACAGAGTATAGAAATTACAAGCAACTCATTTCCGGTTAGATACGCTTTGAGTCGATGCACTAAGATGCATAATCCGCTGTACCTCTGCAAGTTACGCTGGGATATGCATACGAGTACGTCGTTTAAAGTCGGTGACCACCTCTCTTTTAACACGACAGATACGTCATAAAAGTTTACAAAAAGGGGAAACACAGTCACTTCGCTCATTCTGTGCTGATTCCGTCCTCATTCGCATTCCGAGAAAACCGGCAGCAGTTCAGGTTCATTTCGAAATAGTCCGCATCAGATCCGTTCGACCGCCAGTAATTGACGATCAAACCGAACCCGTAAATCTTTTGTAGCACCGCTCCGAGTTAATAGTGTAATTTCCTTTGAGTATAATACTGGTAAGAATTTAACGCAACCTGCTACATTCTGCAGGTACTACTGTCAGTCAAGTATAGATATTGCGAGATTTTATTGTCAGTAAATATCACCGTATTTTGCTACCAAAGTAAACTAGAGCTTATTAGTAATACCTCCGCTGGTTTGTTTATTTTGTTAATGTAGGTAAAGACTGCTGAGGTCTGTTCACTTGTGCCACCTCAAAGGTTCCCTTGCCTACTAGGTTACCGGAAAACCTACGTGAAAAATAGTCACTATATGCATTAACAGTTTGTATTTGTTCACTTGGGCCATACGGACTGGGTTTTGCATAGAACTGACTCGCAAAGCTGTCATTATTTACAATAATTCTGTAACAAATAGCTCGACGTTTGCGGCAGTAGCTTACCGTTTGTTTCAATCTTGTGTCTAGCCTCAAATATCTATAGCTGACGGACTGCCCGCCGTCTAGAGTCCTCGTGAAAAGTACCTTTGCTTGTCGTACGTAGCGAAATATCGATACAACGTCTCTATAAATTCCGCCGTAAAAACCCCGCGGAAAGACTGTTGCTTGCCAGCTTGGCTAATTTATAATTATTTAAGAGAATATTTTATATTATTATTTTACACATACACGATTGCAGCGTCGTGAAAGACTAAGCATACATTACTTTGTTCATTATTTCGTCCTGAATAAATACGTTATGTTAAAAAGGCAAACTTCCCGAGTTATTATTTCTGTAGTGTTATTTTCTGATTAATCCGTTTGAGCAGTATGACCGAAATCCATTAGATAGGTCTCCAGCTCAGAACTCTGGCTATACCGTATCATCCGCTGTTTTGCTACTCAGGGTTGTTCTCCCAATTAGGAGAACCAAAAAGATAGTGTCGTTCTTCGCACTCAAAAATTGAAGGGCTGGCGCCCGAGATTTCCGTAAGAATAAAAGAGATTACGTAAGTATCTGACCGAAAGCAAAGTGCATCGGAAAAAGAACGTTACAGCGGATATGATAAAAGATGTCATATCCTGCAGGATACATGAATATAAATAAAAAGATCAACCTGTAACTTCAGATAGATTTTATTCTAAATGATTTTTTTTATTTTATGGAAATTTGATTTATAAATAATAGATAAACGAAAATTTATTTTGAAAAATAAAAAAGACAAGAATATAAACAAACAGATCAGTGAAATTGTGAAATGTAAAACTTACTTATGCTCGTTTTATCGACTTTAAACCGCTGAAAACAGAAAGTGACTTGAATATACAGGGTGACATGTAAAATAAGAAAGTTAGGGCCACTTCCTAGCATGTCGGAAATGATTTCTTTACTACCGGTCCGGTTGATCACGGTATGACCACCAAAAGCTATATTCAATCTTTAGAATTTTAAATTTAAAAAAAGGTAGGAAACAATAATAGGCGGTAGGTACTTTCTGGTTATGCCTTTAATTTTTTTTAACTAAATGAATATGAGATATGTGTATGTGCCACAGCATCATCTACAAATGTAATAGAACATCGAATATTTATTTTATGAGAATGTTGAAAAAAAAGTGAAACCAATACAATATTGAATCAGACAAATAAGTTTCTGTTTTTCCTCCAAGTCCTTTCTACTTCTTAAAATAAGTCATATTTTGAAGGAGTTGCTTTAAACATAAAGTTGTATAGAAATGTAAGTGAAGTAAGTCTTCTGAAACAATTAGTGTAAATAAACTATAGTCTAGTAAATATCATAAGTTACTTTCAACTCCTATTTTAAGGCGCGTTCTCACAATTCCATTTTAATTGATCAACTTTCATGGATAAACTATCGGTGAAGTTTTTTCAAGCGTAAATTTAAATCAATAGTTAGATAAAATGGGGCAAATGGTTGTTCGTGCGAGTGTAAAAAATATTTTTGGTTTATTGATTGAATAATTGAGACAAATTATCTTGGGATGGGATAAACAGCGTAAAAAACATCGTTTTTGGATACGGAATTGGAGAAACCAGTAAGGAATTTCAGAAATCATCTTGAAGGAATTTGCTTTGAAGGGTGAAGAAAGAATTAAAATCTAGAGAAAATGTAGAAAATCGGATCGTCATTTGTTTTAAAAAAAATTAGAACATTTTTTTTAACTTATCTTATGTTCTCGCTAAACCACTAAAATGACTTATTAAATATCGCTTCACTATTTAAAGGCGGTGGCGACTCATGCAAAACATTATATTTTAAATTAAGAGCCAATACTCGCTGTAGCTTTGCAGCACTGGTCGACTAACCTGCAACATACCCCCATTAACTGATAGTGATAAATCACTGTTGGTCGACGAATGTAAACATTCCCCTTTCGTCAAACTACTAACAACTTTGGCTACAAACAGTTTATAGTATATGTTACTTATCTGTCTTTTATTAAAACTTAAAACGACTTAGCTACACTTTAATCTTGAATTCATGCCAAGTCGATCTTGACGGTTTTGATGTCATGGGGTCCTCGGGTCCGGTCTCTATCTATAAGTTAACTGTTTATCATTATCATCGACTAGAGGGATACTTGTTAACTACTGTTTACTAATTAATTAAAGATTGAAAACGTTATATTATGTAAGCTAACATTTCATCCGGTTTCATTAATTAGTACATGTTCTTCATGTTTTATCAATCTTCTTAATGTAAATTATTTGTTGCTAATATTATTCTCTGTTGTACGAATCAGCTGCTATTAACATCTACTTTATTATTGCAAACTGCTTGATGATATGCGGCAAACTTAATAAAAGTACTGACAATTTATTCTAATTATTTTTTTTACATGGTCTGTTGTTTCCTGTGGTGTTTTTACGCCATAGACTCATTAGATAACAGCTAAAAGTTAAATACGTATGTGATTGTTTCGGCAAGTAGTGATGTAGTTAGAGCACAAAAAATTACCGCTTTCAATCTCGTTTAAAAGATTTTGCAAAAAAAAATATTGATTTAGTCGTTCGCATCCTGGAGACGGTTGGAACCCTGGGTGTGACAGTAACCCCGACGTAGCTCCACAAACACCAAAACAATATTTTGGCGCTCAGTGCTCAGCTTTGAGTGCTTTGATTGCAAAAATATTGTTTTGGTGAGCAAATAAGTAATTTTTTGGCTTCTTCAATTCAAAAATATAGCCAGTGTAACAAATTAATTAACACCAAAAGGAAACATTGTAGTAAACAATAATTAGAACCTCAAAAAGTGTTTGTATGATTTATTAATTCTTCTGTATATAGTACGCAATAAGGACGTAAAATTAATGATGCTCCAAGCCACAAGTAGAGGTTGAAGGATTGTTGACAGCATAAAATATACATAAATAGCAGTTTCTTATGGATGTAAAAAATAAATAACAAAATTCTATGGTGTAACAGTTAGCACTCTGGACTTTGAATCCAGCGATCCAAGTTCAAATTTCCATGAAACCTCTACCTGTTCTAAGAAATTTGTATACATCTAAGATTTACTTATGTATAGATGAATAAAGTAATTAATGGTTAATAATTTAACATCAATTTTAAGTAAATTCGAAAAGTTAATCCCATGTATGTGAGTTCCTATATGAAAGAATTCTTTATTGCTTAGCAGTGTTTTACTATATGGAAACAGGAACGATATGTCAATAATTCATTTGAAAGGTGTTTAAACGCAACCCCTCCTTGGTAGCATCATTTTTCCCTCGTGGTCACACCGCCATTGTGTGCAAAGATATTGTATACTAAGTATAAATTCAGCTTCAAAACTAAAATGAATTTAAATAATACAATCTGCAATCCACCATACTGTTCCAACTTTGTGACATTGTGACAAAATCAACTCCAGCGCAGTCGTAATCATAAATGCGTGATTTAATAAGCAGTTTAATAAACGAATACAACCCAAAATAAATCGTTAGATCTCGGAATTAAATTGCTACTGTAGAAATATTTTGTAATTTAATTCGTATTGGCTGATGATAGTGATACGATGCATATCATTGTTTCCAAACCGGTAACAATTAGACAATTGTTGTTAAAATAGACTATTTTTTCATTCCTTATTAATTTTCTGTTATGAAATACAAAAATAATATAAGTGTAAGTAGCTTGATTTTAATTATACATGGTTTTCATAAATTATTGTAAACCACAGGGCTTCAGAAGTAGGCAATCATAATATATACACAGTGAAATAAAATATGCAGTAAAACCGAGATGTGTACCTTCTTGCCTATTTTTAGTTACGTGGATTACGATCATTAATAAAGGCTCTGGTATCTACTTAACTACCTAAATATTGTTTACGAGTAGAGACAGTTTTTAAAGTGTTAACTATTATAGGGATTTTTATATTTAAATTTTGTATAGGTGATTTTACAAACAAAAGTAACATTACTACAATCACAATAATATACCATATCGATTTCTGTATAATAATATACGTTGCGAAAAAAATTTGGAAAATCAGTTTTTTGATAACCTCGTAAGTATATTAGAGATTCTATCGCTTGTTCGACCTTACAATCGGATTTCTTCTAAAAAAATACATGAGAATAGATTTTGCTTTTTCATTTTAGCCCAATAATAAAGCCAGGAGATCGAGTCTCTTACGTGGGCCACCCTGTACATTATAATGTTTTTTAAACAAAAATTTTCAAATAAAGTGTATGTTTCTTTAATTGTACCAGTGATTTACTTTGTTTCTAAAGCTTTTGTGCTGAGCTATTTATTTGTAAAAGAGATTTTGGCGTGTCGAATATTTAGAATGTCATGGTGTTCTTCAAAGTGATTCTTGCTTCAGAAGAAAACCACGATCAGATGGTAAAAATGTCAAAAATCCAAAATATGTATTCGAAAAAATTTAAAAAAGTCCTTTGGGATTTTGTCAGTTACATAAATTTTGTTGATATGTATCCATAGAAATCTATCATTTAAAATAAATTTTTCATTTGACACTAAAATGAATCGTTTTGGCACAGTATCAATAAAAAATGTCAGTAAAGAAGTCGAAAATATTCCTTTAAATTATAAATGTTCTTTATTTGGGAAATAGTCCGATCAAATAAATATACTCGTGCTTACGATTTTGCGCGAATAAAATTTGTCATTGGGTCGCGGGGGCAGGGAAGTGGGAAAAATTTAGGATTTTAGGAGCAAATTGGAAAAATCAAAAAAATAAAGCTGACAGCTAAATTTGTCGCTTTTCGACAAATTTAGTTCTACAATCCAAAATTTTTATCACTAATTTGTCTCATGATGGTACCAAGCGACAAACTTCTCCGTAAATAAAAATGTATTCAACAAAATCATAGTCCTTGTTATATTGTTACTGATAACAATAATTATTATTAGACAAATCTAAGCGACAACAGTAAACTTAATTTTCACCTGAATTAAGGAAATTAATAAAAAGCGAACTCATTTACTGCCGAATAGTAATTTCGATCTATTTCAATTTAACTTGAACCTGAATTATTACTCACCAGGCACCACTTCTACCAATTACAAATTAATAACATATAAATAAGTACAATAGACTCACCACAGTCATTTTGGCAACATCTATACGAACACCCAAAAAGTTTTAGAAATGTTTTATATTATTGTGAAATCCTTTAGGTACATCTTTATTAAGTAACTGCAGCGTGATCAACATATTCACTGTATTTTGATAGAAGTTCAAGCTGTTCCCAAAAATTTTGATATATCCGACAACAAACTTTTAAAACGTTCATACTTTTGTAGATATCCTGTCCAGTATTTTTGTCCAGACAATTATGAATATCTACAGAATTTCTGAAGAATACCTACAAAAACATGAACGTTTAAAAGTTTGTTGTCCGATATAGGTAGATATCCAAATTTTTCCCACTACCCCTTTCTCACATATTATCATCGTTGAAATTATTAAGCTTTATATTGGGCATGAAACTCAAACAGAATACATTGATTATTAATCAATAAATAAGTATGTGCAACTGACTACTAAACTTAGAAATGTAAGTGTATCATACAAAGGTTGTCAACAAAGTAAAACATATACCTACATATATTTTTAAAATCTCAGTTGCGTAACGTGAAACAAAATGTTTTTATAAACAAATCACTGTTTATTTTTTTATGTTTTGTCCTTGCTGGTCGGTATTTTTGTATTCGCGGAAAGAAAACAAATCTTCCGACGCGACGCCCTCTCCAATAAGTACAAGGGAGGCCCATTCACAACACAAATTTTCATTAAACGTTTGGTGCGGCATCTTTGATAATAAGTTAATCGGATCACATATTTTCCCCCATAGACTGATTGGCGAAGTCTATTTGGATTTTCTTCAGAATACTTTTCACTATGATGGATGGTGCTCCACCATATTATAGGCTCATTGGTAAACAATTTTTAAACGAAAACTTTCCAAACACGTGGATAGGTAGAGGTAATGGCCTCCAAGATCACCCGATTTTAATCCTTTGGATTATCACATTTGGGAACATCTAAAATTCAAAAATGAATGAACTTCTTCAAAGGATAGAAGATGCATGTGAAAAAATGAAAAACAATGCGGATCTGATTAGAAAATCTGCTAAAAATATTAAAAAAGGGCAAGAAAATGATTCCAACAAAATGGAGGTCATTTTGTGCAACTGTTGTAGTTTTTTCGTAGTATTCTTTTTCCTTGGCTATTGGTGTATGTTTTCAACGCTCTTTCAAAATATGGAAACAAATGTTAAATATTCAGATATACAGGGTGCTGTTTTGAGGATAGAAGATTTTGTACATTTTTCGTGGATTTGTCAAATTATGTAGTAAACGTGGGCCAAATGTCAAAAAAATATACAAGGTGGTATGTTAAAGTATGTTATCAATCAAGAAAGAATTGATAAAACAATTAAGCATTGGTTATTTAGAACCACCTCGTTGACCCTTATCCACAGTTCTGTTAACGTATGTCCCTCTCTCCAATGAAACACCCTGTATATATAAAAAAATTAAGTGAGTTAAAAAGCTGAGGATGATTTTAATAAACAAGTGCTGTTATTGCCTTGCCGATTTTTTTATTTAAAAACTAGTCTTTAAATTGATTATATTTATATTTTATGATGCTTTCCAGTACATTTGAAACATTTTGTCTAAAGAATAGTACATTGTGTACCTAGTAGGAAAAGCCTAACATTCCCGGACGACTGTGAATATTGCATGTCGAGGCGCAGCCGAGACTACAACACGGAGTCCGGGAATGTGCTTTTCCTACGAGATACACATACTATTTTTTCTGAAATCGCAATTAATATTATTATAATTAAGAAATTTTTATTAATCCATAACATTTTTTCATTGCAATCTAATTGCTTATGAAATGTTTCCTTTGCAATCACTGTTTATTTATTGATGTGAGTGCTTATTTCGTTTCAATACGTGCTACAAATTAAAATGGACATTGATGAGTTTGATATGATGACATACAGGTGTCTGGGACACCACCAGAGACTACAGCTGCAAATAATGTGACTTTAAATTTTCATGGATTATTGCCACGAAAAAGACATGACCTCCCGATCTGAAAAATGTCATGATTTCTAATTTATCTATAGTTGAAGTCATCTCTACGTTATAGTCAAAAATTACTCCCATGCTGAGATCAACCCTTAGTACAAAGGAAGACATTGATATATCAAAATATTCGAAATTACGCGTTTTTCTGAAACGTCAAGGTGACAGCTATAAACCAAAGAAGCTGAAAGTTCTGTCAAATGAACAATTTGAAATATTTATTACTCAAGCACCAGATCATATGTACTTAATGAATAAGGTATACGTTTAAAATGTGAGAATTTTAAAATTATCCAGATATTTAAGTAGTTTTTACTTTTTAGGTTGCCTTAGTATTTGGTGTGGCGTGTGGCCGTTGCATGACGCCGTGATGAACTGTGTCAATAATTAAATTTGTCTGCGTATATTTATTTACTGTCTAAAATATAGATAAAAAACGAGTCCGGGAAAGTAAGTTTCCCGGACTCGTTTTTTATCTATATTTTAGACAGTAAATAAATATACGCAGACAAATTTAATTATTGACACAGTTCATCACGGCGTCATGCAACGGCCACACGCCACACCAAATACTAAGGCAACCTAAAAAGTAAAAACTACTTAAATATCTGGATAATTTTAAAATTCTCACGTTTTTTATGGTTGCTTAGCAACGGACTAAAATACTAGAATACGCTATTTTGGGGTCTGAAATTGCGCCGAGAAAGTAGACATTCCTGAGCGATTTCAGAAAAATACTTTATTAATATACATCAAACATTTTGAAGAGGATATCAAATTCACTTTCAATCGGTCGCTAATGGATTGTAACACGTTAAAAAATAGATTTGTGTTAATAAAGGTATTCGAAATACTTTCAATACATAATAATATAGAATGGGGGCCAATAATCCAATGAGGCCAAGCGTTCGTTGTGTTTGGAGGAAAATTATGATTTACTTGCTTTATCGTTAATTTTAGAAGAAAATCGCTGATTATGTCATTACTCCCACATTGATGACGTCATAGTCAAAATAGCGTTGAAATATGCATATTTAAAAAATCAAATCGACCTATTCACAAATAAATTATTGTGAATGTGGTTTAAGAAAAATGCTTTGTCGAGAGATAAGGGCATTTTGACTCTCATCTAGAGATCTCAGCCCCGAGTTTTTTGACATTTTCGAAACAAAAAATGTGTCCCTGTATATTTGGATATTAAGTGTCCTATGTCTATGGTACTTACACAAGATCTTTTTAGTGATAAAAAAAATTCATATTTCCTGCGATGTTATTTTAAATAATTAATTACTTGCAATAAGTCTACTATACATTATTTATGCAGAAATTGAAAATATTCATAAACTTCTACTCAATATTTACACACAATATATCATTGCTACCACAAATTTATATATATTATTAATTTTCAGCAAAATATGAACAAGTGCTTGAAAATATATACTTAACTAAATAAAACTGATTTTTCCTTCAGTATTTTTGTTTAAACGAAGAAATTGTCTTCTCCAGCTAATTGAAACAAATGTTATTTACACAAAGTAAGGGCTAATTCGAAATTTATTACGTCCAAAATAAACTTAGTCCAGTTAAGGTCTGAAAATTCACACCAAATTCACCGTTCAGTAGAATGTTAAACTAATAAATCTCTTAAGTTAACCCCTTAGCGATCCCGGGTAGAGCGGCTAGGCATGTTTGACTTCCAAGTGAATTATGACGCAGCTCTACATTTAAACAGCAAATTTAAATGCGATTAACGTATTTTAATGAGGACGCCGGCAACTTCAATACCTCCCGGATTTCACACTTGCTAAGAAAGGGTGAATTACGTCCGAGCCATTAAGTTTGACATTGGAGCAGATGGAATAAAAAATCGGTGACTTCATTTGTTTTTCGAGCGACGAAAGACTTTAACTTACTTTTATTTGTTGTAAATATAAACAGTTACATCGCGTTTTACTCAGAGATAATTGGATTTGAACAAAGACAATAGCACAGACTTGTTTACTGCAGAACCATTTGGTTGAGTTAGTACTATGTTGTTACCTTTAAGTAGCAAGAGCACATTATTTCATTATAGTTGATCAATTGGGAGAAACAGATATGCTCAAACAAACAGACATAGTTATAAACATGATTAAGACTGAGCAATTCCCTATACTTTACAAGGGAAAGTTCATGATTTTTTTCAGGGGTTCCTATCCCAACAAGAGAAACGCAAAAGATATAATGTTTCCCAGTTTTATAGAATTTTTTTTTATTTACATTCAATCATGCATATCTGAAAATCCGTAAATCTAATTTCGATTTAGTTCCCTCATAGTTATCTAGATGTCGCCATGATACCACAATGTGTTTCAACTATTTCATTGGGAATGCGTGAATTTTAAAAATTAAGTTATATTCTTCACAAAATTGAAAGTCATTCAATCTTTTCAGTTTTTTTTTTGCTGGGATAAGAGTTTCAGAAAAAACATGAACTTCCCCGTGTAAAGTAGGTATAGGGCATTACCCAGTATTAAGATAGATTATTAAAATATATAACTTATAATTCTTTTAAAATTATCTGAAATAGTAATAAATGCAATTCTTTTTTTATTTTGTAAATGGGATAAGAATTCTACTTTCAAAATCAATTACGTGAATCTTTGATTATAAACTAGTATAACAAATGCAGTACTCAAAATAAAATCATTGGATTTTAGGGAACTAAAATGTCGGGCAGGGTTTAAATCAAATATTCGTGAACCAGTTTCTGGCTATGGAGTTTTGTTAGCATGGAATAAGTAATGATTCTCTGTGACACTTTGAGTTTTCTAAATTACATTAGAAAATATGCCTGTGTGTTGATGACTTATTAAGTGAATCCAGCAGAATAGTCAGGACTTGGCATATGTGTAATTTTTAAAATAGTAACACAAACGGATTACGCAAAGAAAATAATTTTTGCAATAAGTTCCCAGTGAAAAAAATTTCTTAATTTTATGGAACTATTCATGTATGGTAAGGTATAAAGTCTATTATCAAAATTGATGATGAGTTAAATAAAACGAGACAAAGGGAAAATGGCTGACGGGTCATCCAAAGCCAAAAAGGGGAGAAAAAAAAACTACATCATATTATATATCTGTAGTAAAGCTTCTTGTATTTTTTAAATATATTTATACTTAGGTATATAAATAATTACGTAGGTAAAGTACAGGGTGATCCATAACTCCCTTTTCATCGTAAATAATTCGGTTGCTGTTAATATGTTTGATTGTTTTCAAATGTATATACATATATGTAGAAAGTCCTGCAGAATCCGAATATGTATTCAGAAAAACAATTGAATGCCAATTTAAAATAATAATAATAAAAATACGATTTTCTTAAAAAATTTCACCCTGTATATTATTGCATAAAATGATCTGGTAACATAATATTATAGACATACACATGATACTCATTGATATGTCCAACTTCCGGTTTGGCCGGAAGTGCTTACAATTTATAGCAATTTTTTATCAACCCTGTATATTTTAATTATTTCAGATAATACTAACGATTACGAATCCAATGATATATAAAACATCATAGTTTCACCATTTTATAAGCGAAATAATTCACAAAATTCAAATTTTATGATACATAATCATAATACAGTATATTATTAAATACACATTTTAAATTATTCTAGTAGGCATGCTTGAAAAAATTGCCTATCCGATTGTAGCTGTTATTACTATATTATTGATATTGTTAGTGCGTTTTCTGTAATCAAAATGAAATAAAAAAATAAATAAATAATAAATAAAAAATAACAGATGAAATTAACAATTTAAACAATAAAATAAATAATCCAACAATTTTTAGAAACTTACAAAACAATTTAAAGAAACGATTAAACTGTAGTGTTGAACAGGAAGGGCATTTAATTGAACATTTATTGTAAGCGAAGTTTTATAATGTTTGTTTTTGTTACTTTAATTCATTTGTTTATAATTATTTTAGTTTATTAAATTAAGTTTATTAAGTAAAACTGTTTTTTGAAAATCTCGCTTATAAAATGGTGAAATTATGATGTTTTATATATCATTGGATTCGTAATCAATAGTATTATCTGAAATAATTAAAATATACAGGGTTAATAAAAAATTGCTATAAATTGTAAGCACTTCCGGCCAAACCGGAAGTTGGACACATCGATGAGTATCATGTGTATGTCTATAATATGTTACCAGATCATTTTATGCAATAATATACAGGGTGAAATTTTTAAAGAAAATCGTATTTTTATTATTATTATTTTAAATTGGCATTCAATTGTTTTTCTGAATACATATGTATTCGGATTCTGCAGGACTTTCTACATATACAGGGTGTATTCTAAAATCACCGACAAACGGAAACTGGAGATTCTGTGATCCAAAATAAGACGAAAGTTGTTATAAATGTATGTCCGAAAATGCTTCCTAACCGAGCTACAGGGTTTTGAAAAAATCTCTAATTTCATCACATGCCGTCTCTATGCGATTCCATCCCGTGTGTATACTGTACAAATTAATAATTGATTGCAACTGTGGAATCGCATAGAGACGGCATGTGATGAAATTAGAGCCATGCCACAAATCTTCCAGCGTGTTAGGTTTAATTTACTTAAAAGAGCTCAAGCTTGCATCCAACAAGACCCTCAGGGCATTTTGAACAGTATCTAAATTAATAATTCCTTTTTCAATGAAATATTTTTATTATGTAATAGTTAACTGCGTTATTTTGATAAATTTTATTTAAATAAAAATCAAATTTAATTTTTTTTAAAATGTGTGGTCGTACTTTAATACCGATTATCTCAAAAACGGAGTGCCTAATCGAAAAAACATCAAGTATGATTTTATTTGCAGAATAAAACAGTGAATCTAAAAATAAACTTTTCAAAAAAAAAAATGCAGTGGCGTACGTTTTTTTGTGATTTGAGGGGGTAACTTAAACGATGTTACGCCACTGGATTGAGCCAATCGACTCAAACTCACCTCATTAATTGTATTCAGTAAGACATTCGAGTGTACCAAATCTCAATATAATATCTTTTGCAGTTTTTGAAAAAACTCCAAAAAACTAAAAAAAATAATTTTTTTCAAAACCCTGTAGCTCGGTTAGGAAGCATTTTCATACATACATTTATAACAACTTTCGTCTTATTTTGGATCACAGAATCTCCAGTTTCCGTTTGTCGGTGATTTTAGAATACACCCTGTATATACATTTGAAGGCAATCAAATATATTAACAGCAACCGAATTATTTGCGATGAAAAAAAAGTTATGGATCACTCTGTACATACATTTTCAATTAATAGATACAGGTATAGAAAAATAGTATAAACATAAAAAATACAAACATAGTTATGAGGAGAACGGTAAAAAACATAAAAAATTCTTTGAACAAACGTGTCGCAATCTGAAAAATTTATTAGTGCTTGTCTTAGTTTAAATCGATTTTTATTAGGTTGAATTTTCACGTCATATTAGTAAAGTTTCATATTTATTGGACAAAGCATAATCCTTTTCACAGAAATAGTTTGCAGCAAAGGTATGCTTATTTCTAAAGAAAAAGTCTCGCATATAATATACATGGTAATGTTAAAATGTTAATTTTACTAAAAGCCTGTCTATACTTGACTCGGACCAATTTAGATTTGGACATGTTAATGACACCGAAGTGGTTATTGGACTCGATGGAAAAAAAATCATATTGAAAAAACTGATGTGTTTATAGATAGCATTTAGTTTGATGTGTTTGCTATTTTATTAAAAATAATGTGGATTAAAATGTACGTATACATGCTTTTGTTGATTTCACCGTCAACTGTAAGTAACAGACAATAGTCTTGTCTGTCTGTATTCCTGCGAAAATCTTCTATGGGCGAGGGCTTGACATTTGAAGACAACGTACCTACACACGTCATATATATATACCGAGAATAAATTCTTCCATAAAGAAATCTAGCGTTAGCTTACAAGTGGTGCGGCCCGGTGGCGTTTCTTCGTTTGGAAATAGTATTTGAAGTTTTCGCAATTTTTTTAATTTTATCGAATTTCTCAAACACATCTCCTTTCCGAGGTTAATAACTGGCGATTCCTTCAAGATGGACCGGCATTTATGTATACCAAACATTTCACACAATCCCTTTAATATTAGCAATTGTTCGAATTTCAATTTAAATATCAATTTAAACAAGAATTAGAATGTTCCTAATATTTTTCTACAAATAAATATTATAAAGAAACGTACTTTATTGATTTGTTATTCCACACGGTTGCCGAAAAAATAGTGTACGCAACACTCCAGGAAACTGTTTTTTTGGACACGCAGACTTCAAGGACTCGCCTACAGCTCGTCCTGGGATCTTGTCTACTCGTCCAAAAAAACATATTTTCCGGACTTGTTACGTAAATTACTATTTTCTCAATATTAGAATAAAATTCAATTGACAGATTTCAAATTTTATTGGCACATTTTTTAAATTTTATTATTTATATTGAAATTTGAAATCAGTCGTTTAACTTGTTGATTTTGAAAAATGCAAATATTTTATAAAAATTTGGATACACTGATGATTCTTTCTCATAAATATAAATAGCAATTTTTTTTGCAAACTTCTTTATTTGGTTTTGATAGTCAGACCTTAAAGTATGGCATGAGTCCTACAATTCAATACTCAGATTTAACCCAATTCACTATAGTCGTCACTGATATATTGAATCATTTCTATTTTGTGCAAATTTGTCAAAGCTCCTTAAGTAATTTTATACATAACTGTATTTATGGTACCGTCGAGTGTACTATAAAAGAGCAGATTCCTTGATTAAAATTAAGTGAGGTTTGCCACAATTATTTTTAAATTATCTCTTTCAAGGGAGTACATCCTATGAAAAAGGTGCACCAAATCTCATTTAATATTGCTTTCTCGAGACTAATTTTAATTTAAACGAGTAGAATCTGGTGAATTATTTCAACTCATAGCATGCCTTTTTGTTTAAGAAGATATATATAGGTGATTTCTCAAACAGAATTATTGAGCTGTATGTAATGGTTCAGATGTATCACTAGTGCCACCAAACTGAATAGAGTGAAAGGTGTATAAGGATAGAGACATACAAGGCAGTTAAAAAAATAGGAGGAGGCGGAATTGTTTTTGATTGACAATTAATGTAATTTTATAAAAAAATAAAGAATAATATTTCATTGTACTGAATATTAAAGTTTTAATTACAAAGAACCTATGACATATATATTCTAAAAAGAGCCCATAACATTTTTTAAGTAATAAAACGTCATTAAAAAGGTTGACAATAACTGTTTGCCCCATTCAAATTTATTGAACTGAAACACGTTTAATTCAAAATAATACAAAATCATGCATAGAAATATGCTATACATAAAAATGATCGTTAACAATATTGCTCAAAATAAAAACGTGGAAGACTTCAGACAGAAGTAGTTTATTACAAAACAACCTCTTATGCAAAAGAAATATTGACATAGACTTTAGGTTCAGATAGTCCATGACTGTTGCAAATGTGCAAATTTTACGTTTCTAAGTTGCAATAATTTCAAAAAAAAATTAAAATTTTGTGTTTTATCCCCAGCGCATTCAGTAAAAACTTAAGGTAAGTAAAGTTGCATTTATTACATAATTACATATCTTTACTATAAGAATACTTTATTCTTAAAAGTATAAGTTGCTGCAGAATAAAATTAAATACTTAGTAGCTATAAAAATTCAATCATTGAGAGGCGCATTTTTCAAAAATGTTATTTAGAAGAATTTGGCTTTCAAACAGTTGGAAACTTGCAGCACTACCAAAGATATTTTGGTGTAAACTTGGAGGTTGAATAGTAATTTTATAACTGATTTTCATTTTAAAATAATTACATATGACTGGGGAGCAATAAAGAGGTACTTTGGAAAATATATTTTTAAATCTATTTTAACTTCACAACGAAAGAAAATATAAAATAATATGAATTTTAAACATTGGTCATTGGTCAAAAGGATTGTATAAAATGGAACAAAACTTATTACCAAAATACAGATATGTAAATTCATAAAATAAAACGAAATATAATATCAAAATACAGAAATGCATTTTGTGTGTTTTTAGTTGTTGCAATCTGCGTATTGATTGGCATTTGTACGCTGTTGGACATAATATGGTTTATTTTCCATGATTAAAACAGATCCTTTCATTGATTTCTTCCTGCGCACAATGATTTTGTTCTGCGTATTGTGTTTGCAATATCAATTGATAGTTACCGATTGGTATCCAGGGTACTGATTTTGAAAACTGGAATGTCATACCGTTTAGAGGGATAGAAGAAAGGGTAGTGGGACTAATAATAATAATATATGATTAATAATATTTAAATATCCTTGGCAGGAATATTATTCTTAATATACCGTTACGTAAAATACCACGTTAAATCGAACATTCTACTCACCGTGCAATAAGCATATCAATTGTAAAACCGTCCTTAATCGTTAAAGTATGGGGAAATTTGTCTTTGCAAGATGACAGACCCACAATACCTCCGATTAAGTAATTCTATATAATCAGAATAATAGCATGCTTCTGTTAATATGCTTGGACATCTTTTAACAATTGAAGTGAACTAAAAAATGTTATTATATGTTGTACCATATGCTAGTAGTATGCATATTGCATAGCATGCAAATATGCATGCTATGCGTACTACGGTTATTATGTTACTTTATTAAATTATATGCCACTTAGAGTAATCAATCTTTTAAGGAGAAGAGAGAGGGTCGTTTTCACCTAAGAATATAAATATAAAAAATAAATCCAAAATTACATCAAATACTGTAAGCATCTAGACTTGCATTGGTTTCATGATTGTTATTTATAAACAGAGTATTTAAAAAATAACACCTGTCCTCTAATTCGGTAGCTTTGATGTTAGGTAATTCTAGTGTCTAATGTGGTTAATTGATTAATGTAGTCAATAACACTGCAGAAGAGGACAATGGGATCAATTTTACTCGGGGTCTCTTGTTGTTTTGCCTGCCCTGATGCGATGACAAAGTTACTTGAAACACAACATTACAAAGTGGCGGCGGGTGTCCCAATAATTTACATCTTTGCTGCACACCTTATTAGAGACTAATTATTGAATTTCACTAATTTCGTAAACAAATATTATATTAACAACAATCTTATACAGAAATTAAATCTGACTAAGAAAGCAAGTCCTTTTACATATCTTAAAAGTGACGCACCATGTCTGGTAAGTAATGCCGACATTATAAATATATCAAATGTACCAAATATCACAGAACTAGGCCAAAGCGATCTCAAATTAAAATCTTTAACTGAAAAATTTCAATGGTCCACATCTGCCAGAATTCAAGGCCGTATGTTGTTCATTGAAGAATCAATCAAATACGACTCTTACCAAAAAATTAACCATAAGGAAGTGTGTAAATACCATTTGGGTACCTATTTAGTTTTATAATCTAATTAATCCAATCATTGCAAAATTATGAGATAAAATTATTTTTTCTTATCAATTCTTCCCAAATTTTTCTAGTCAACTGTAAAAATTTAGAACCCCATTTTTTTCTTGTTTGAGTAAAGAAGTACTTTCACTTTCTTTCATAATATTATTAAAGTAAAGAAAATATCGTGATCGTAAAAAAACAGATATTAAGAATTTTACTTTATTGAATTCAAAAAAGAAATTTATTTTCATGTTTGTCAGTCTGTTAATCTATAGCTCTGCTGATTTGTATACGATAAATTAACTGACATTCAGATGAGTGTCCAAAATGTCTTAAATTGAAGTAATGTTTTTTTTTAAAGATAAACCAAAAATATTGTTTCAAATTAAGATTAATTTCATTTGTCGCCGTATATACATACATAATTTTCCTCTTTTAAGAAGCTTGAAGATAAAATACTTAATAAAAATAAAATATTTAAACATTAGGTAAGGTACCTTTGAAATATTTTTTCTACAATCCCATTTAGCAAACTACTGTTACTACTAAGGTTTTTGAAATTAGCATAATTAAAATAGGAATTTTAAGATTGCCCGATCTTAATAACTGCAAATGTGCATAAAATTAGATCTCTCACCCTAACGAAAACTTCCAAAATTTGTTGTCACTCAGCATACACCATGGGTAATTAGAATGACCAAAAAGTTAAAACAAATATCAACAAAAATATCCATACATTTTCTACCTCTCTTTTAAGAAATGTATTTCTTAACCATACGTATTACCTCTTTAAAATACTTATTATAATGAAATTTATTAAATATACATATAAATCTGCTAGTTTACAGCTATACAAATATAAGCAATAAATAGGTGTCTGGAGCAAGGATGATGACGAAATTTCATTATTCAAATTCTGATAATTCTAGAATAATTCTAAAAAATAATTTATTCATGATATTTAACTTCAAATTGTTACTAAAATTAACAATAATAAAAAAATCTCTACAATTTGAGGTTCCTACAAAGAAACTTAATATATTGATATCTACGAACGGTTCTGAAAACACAACTAAGAATTGATCCCACCATTTTGTTCGGGGTAAAAGCGGGCGACATTCCTTTATTCCGAACAAAACAATATGCAAAATAGTGTACATTGTGGCAAATATAGAGTAGAATTTGGAGCTTCATAACACAGAAACTGTCAATTTTGTCATCGCTTCTGGTGAAAAATCCTTTGTTTGTGTAAACATCGTCCCCAAAGGGTAATAGCAGTAGCGGCACCATCTGTGCCATATTGCCTTTAACGACGGATGGGATGTGCCTAAAATACGCATACTAATGTGCCCTAATTTGCATGTAACACGCAATAAGTTGTGTGTGTGTGTAGTGTGTTGACACAGCCGCTACATGGCCAATACAAGAAAGTCACCCTGCTCCCCTGTCAATCATAATCCGAATTACATTAACTTTTCTATTGTACCTCAGACTCTGCAATGTACCTACCTAATTCATAATATAAAATGTGGATTAATCCTAGTGGCATGATATAGAAATAGTAAACTAATAGATAAGTAGAAGTCATTGATATTATATTATTTTCCGTTGATACTGCCTTGTGAAAAGTTTTCCAAAATTCAGTTGGTTATAAAGCACTCTCAAATATCAGACGCGGTTATTAAACAATTGATTAATCCTAAAATACAAGAAACGATTTAGCACTAGGCAAAACTGAGAGTGAAAAGTTTTTCTATACACCGTCTCGCAAATAATTCCTATGCAACATAACGTTCTCTTTTTGGCATAATAGCATAGATAACACTGCAGCTTGTTGGTTGCTTAAATATATTATTATATGTACCATAAAGCGGGACACTTTGGCACCTACGTCCTACTTTGGCACATAACTGATTTATTTTAAAAATTTTATTATTTTCAAAATTGTTTATTTTCGCTAGTTTTTTCAGTTAATCTCATTGTTACAGGTCTATGCTATATGAAAAATGTCTAGATATTGGAGAAAAAGCTTAAAGGAAGTACTTACAAGAGTTATTCTTGACGCGTTTAGAGGGGGCAGTCTCAAAAAGAGGAGAGGAGGAAAACTTCACAAGGAACCCTTCAGAATAAGTTGAGTGGTGTCCATAACCGACCCCCGGGTCGTCCAACCGTTTTTACACCTTGTGAGGAGCGATTACTCACTAAGATAATAACGACTGTTAGTGAATGGGGCTTTCCTTTAAATAAAGTGAATATTCACGATATTTTCCATACATACTTCAATAAACAAGGCTGAGTGCCACAGTTCAAAAATAATATCCCAGGATATGATTTCGTGCAGCAGTTCCTCATTCGAAATAACCTTAGTGTTCGTATGGCATTCAACATAAAACGATATCGCGCACCTAATCAAATTGGTGAATTTTTCCGCCAATATTGAAGTTGCCTTGGAAGAGATTGATCCTCATTTAGTATTTAACTATGACTAAACCAATGTTCCAGATGTCCCCGGTGTTGAGATGGTCATCGTACTAAAAGCACCAAAGACAGTGGAAAGAGTCCAAAAACAGTTGAAGGGATCTGTAAGCATAATGGTGTACAGAGATGGTGTACGAAGATGCTGCAAGGTACTTGTTATCTTTTTCAATTTTATTTATAAATCGGAATATTTACACAAAAACTTAATGAGAGGGACCTGCAGGAAACAGTCTATGGAAACAGTTCTAGTGGTTGGTTTAATATATTATTTGAAAAAGTAGCTTATGGACATTTTGTCGCATAAGCTAAACTTGACATTCCAAATCAAAAAGTTCTAATAGGAGACAATTTAGCCTCTCACTTTTCCCCAACTGTAATCGAGGCATGTGAGGAAAACAACATATATTTGATACAATTACCACCAAATGCCACGCACTTGATGTTGCAGTCTTTGCTCCTATGAAGAAAAAGTAGAGAGAAATTCTAGATAAATGACACAAAGAAAGCAGATCTAGTGGTTTCACATCCAAAGAACATTTTCCCACACTCCTAAACAGATTGTGGTTAAGTGTGAATGCCTCTCAGAATCTGACCTCTGGGTTCAGAACCAGAGGACTCTGTCCCTTTGACTCTACCAAAGCTCTGAAAAGAATTCCTGATGGCCTACCACAAGACAACCAAGTCCAAGAAAATCTTAATCAATAGTTTATTCACATTCTAAAGGAACAAGGGAAACAACTTTGCGCAGATGAGTCTAAAGAAACCACTGGTATTATGTAACCACAGCCTGGACCGTCTGGATTAGGGGAACAAATATCTAGAAGTAGTGATGAAGAGAGTAATGTTTCAACTGTCATTCAAAAAGCACCACTATTATTAAAGAAACAGCCAAAGAGAGCTGCAAAAACCAAGAAAGCCGAAGGCACAAGAGGTTGAAGGACTTGTCAAAGAACAGAATTTCTTGCATGGATTGCAGGAAATGGATATGCGCGGAGTGATGATCCATGGTTTGTTCATGATAAATGCATTCAAAAGGATTTTGACTCGGATGACCTTATGAACGGCAAGAAATTTGTAGTCTTAGTTATAAATCAGCTAATTTACTAAATAATACAACTACTATGTTTGTTTCTTTATTTATGATTCTTTACCATATGTTCTTCAATATTTTGATCGTTAGAAATCCAGGTAATATAAAACTTATAAGGATTGTTGAAAACATATCTCTAAGCCTTTGATTTTACATAATCTGTTGTCTTTATTAATAGTAAAAGTATTTTCAATGTGTATATTTTGTACATTAGGAAAAATAAAATTGAAAAATTTTAAACTTGCAAACATGCTTTTGAACATGGATACAGAATAAATTGAGATGCAGCAAAATTTATTTACAAAGAAGTCAAACAGTAAAGAGAAAAAAGTTAAAGAATATTATTGCGTATTAAATTGTTTTGTAGTTTATAGAAATTTGATCAGCATTTACTGATTTCATCAGCATTGATGAAGGGCACAAAACCAGTTTTCGAAAACTATATAAAATGGTATTAGTTTGATTTATATTTTGTCAAAAAAACAAGTTTTACCTTTTTGAAAGACGCAGAGGTTTTTTCAACAATTCAGATTTTTTTAGATTACCTGGATGTTTCACGAACAAAAAGTTAAAGAGCATGCGGTAATAAATCTCAAATACAGAAATAGGTAGGTAATTTTGTTTGTTGTTTAGTAGTTGGTGGTGAAATAATAACACTAAATGATGCTGTTAATACTAATTATAATTGAAGAAAAACCCACAAACCAATTAGGCAAATAATGGCCACCAACTGGTGTTATTTGTCCAGGTTATTTATTGTCACAAAAACAATGACACAAACTATCGGGGTCTATATTACTACAATTATTTTTCAGCCACATGTCTGACTAATACACAAGCACCCTAGGCCAATTTATCGTCATTAGCATTAAATAAATCGTTTATTTGCAGAAGCAAACATAACTGAGTGACATTAACTTTACTATTACAAAGGGATGATCGTTGCCAAGAGAATATCATTCAGGGGGTGGCTTATATAACGCATAAATAGAATACAACTAGGGTACAGACCGACAGACACAGATTAGCGGCATCGTGTGATACGGATGTTACTTATTAAACGCTGATCTCCGAGCCTAATCGGGTAATTTGAGGGGTGGATCACCCTTATTGTTCAGATTGACGTCCCCACTGAATAAGTCAAGATGATTCCCGGTTTATTATTTTTATTGATTTGTCTCAATTACTTTACCTTAAATGCTTGAGGGCTGAATTCAGAAAATCAGTAGCGTAGATCTGAAGAAACTTCATCTTAGAAATTTTTTGGCGTTTGGAATTATTTCCAGTCAACCACAGACCTTCTGATTCTCATAAACTGAATTTGTACCTATTACTTGGTGTACGCAAGCTGGAGGTAGTTATAGGTTTACTTAATAGGTAAAAACTAAAAACGATGTGAGAAGGCCCAACAATTATATATTATTATAAAATATTTGATAAATGTACTTCAATACGATGCAAGTTTTTAAGCAGTAATTAAAATACAAAATTTTAAAATACAAAATTAATTTATTGACAATTACTTTAAAAAATAATTAAAATGAATTTCAATTACAATCACAGATAACCAGTAATTAAATTAGAATATTTTGTCACAACTGATTTAAGTATTTTAAAATTTATTGTTTATGTTTCCTCCCATATTTATGAAAGTATTTGAGGGTGCTATCAGCGAACGATTTCAATCTTGATTGACCAACAATACTGTTTCGTCGAAAATATTGTAAACAGGTGTTCTTCCACTTAAGTTGCTCCTCTAAGAAATACTACTCTCAAGTCTCAAGAGGATTAAATAATTATAAGTGATACTCAACTGATCATTCATAACACTAAAGCTTCTTAACTAAGTTACAGGTTGTAGTTTTTGTATCTGTAACCTTCACTAATGTCATCGAAGCAGTTGGAAATATTATCGTCGGTTCCATGAGGAATATTAAACTTTAATCACGACGCCTAAGGAATGCTCGTAAAGACATCTTTTGTGTTTTCAACCATCACATTTTTTTGCTAACGGATTCTTTTATGATTATTTAACAGGAAAGTTCATGATTAATAATCCATTACGTAAAATCACTCACCATAAATATTTATACATGCATAACTAAAATTTTATTTAAATTATTTAATGCTGAAGCGAAGCAAAAATCACGTGGAGATTCTGTATAAAAAATGACACTTGTAATATGGATATTTGTTCGTCTCGCTCATTTAAGATACCGAATGTATGTAAATGCGTTGTCCATCGAAACATGAATATTTCATAGTTGAGTCCACACCTATTGTGCAGGTGACAGTGAAGAGGGTCCATGTCGAATTGGATTCAACGTTTAACAGCGAATGTAGCCCTCGAGGATGTCACTCACAAATTACTGCTTGCCTGGAACAAGCTTCTGCTTCCATCTACAAGGCATCGCTTTCATTCCTCGTGTGTAACCTTGTTATAATCTATCGCGCTCACGAAAACGTGAGTATTAATTAAATTTAAAGGTTTTTTAACCCAATTTTTTAAATTAATGTACTTTTTTAATTAATTCATATTTTGTCCGAATTATAGATACTTATTTGATGGAGTTCAAGACTTTAGACAATGCATGTAAAAAATGTTTCTATGTCTAGCCTTCCAAGAAAATTTCTTAGATTCAAATGAATTTCTGACAATTTGTTTGTAGTGTTTCTATATTATTGAAGATATAAATGACAAAGTAGAATATATCGAAAAATAATTACATGATTATTTAATGTACAGGGTCATCACGCGAAAATGTCCTTTTTTGAAATAACTCAGCCATTTTTCATGTTTAGACATAGATGTAAAGACATTCTGAACTAGTTTTTTCCACAGAATCTAAATTTTCAGTCAAAAAAACAATAACGAATCGCATTTCAGAAATACGACATAATAATTTCTCTTTTAAATAGAACACTCTGTATATTTTGAAATATTTCGATTATGCTTCTCTTTCTGAAACCAAAAATGTCAACATATCTTATGTTATCTCAAATGGTTATTTAGATATTTAGATTTGATGATATTAAAATGAGATATATAAATCTGACGATATTAAAATAACGTGACCGATTTTGTTAAATAAATTTTGAAAACAAAGAAAACATTAACCATAATGAGAAAATGATCTCTGAGAAACATAGAATATTGATTTCATACATTTATTTAACAAAGAAAATATTAATAAACATAAAAAAATAAAAAAATATTAACAAAGAATTAACAATGTTAAATATTACAAGGTTAAATATAATAAATAATTTTAGATACATTAATGCATATATTCAATTTAGTAATTGCTCAATATGTCTACCTCTATTTTCATAACAAAGTCTAAACCGCCGTCGATAAATCACCTAAACAATCACAATTATATGATCAGGAATCCTCTAAACAATTTAAAACGGCGGTATAGACTTATGAAAATTGAGCAATTACTAAATTGAATAAATGCATTAATGTATCTAAAATTATTTATTATATTTAACCTTGTAATATTTAACATTGTTAATTCTTTGTTAATATTTTTTTATTTTTTTAATGTTTGTTAATATTTTCTTTGTTAAATAAATGTATGAAATCAACATTCTATGCTTCTCAGAGATAATTTTCTCATTATGGTTAATGTTTTTCTTTGTTTTCAAAATTTACGATTCGTTATTGTTTTTTTGACTGAAAATTTAGATTCTGTGGAAAAAACTAGTTCAGAATGTCTTTACATCTATGTCATAACATGAAAAATGGCTGAGTTATTTCAAAAAAGGACATTTTCGCGTGATGACCCTGTACACGCATCTTTAAGGAAAATTAGACTAATAAAAAAAATTAATTCGTAGGTCCTCAAATATAAAATACCTACTTGATGAGGATTAGGGATAGGGCTTTATTATCGTAGGTCTTTAAAAAAATTAGATGTCTCTAGAGCGCAAACGGAAGCAAAGCGAATTATTATTAAAACATTAAAAATTTTGTCACTGCTTCTATTCACAGAAGGCATACATAGAAAACGAATTGAAAACAAACTACAAAAATTCAATTTTATGGAAAACCTTAAATAAGTTAAGTATGTATAATAAATTTCTAATAAGTTTCTGATATTGCTGAAGAATTATCCTGACCAAATTAATAATTTTTTAATTAATTCTATAAATAGATAAAACCTAGACCTTGACACAATTTCATTTTTTAATTCAACTAAGAGTGAAAAAATTACTGATTATATGGAATTTAAACATATATCACTTGTGATTGTTGATGCCGTAAAAAATATGAAAACAAATGCTGCTGGTGGAGACGAGATAACCGATGAAATATTAAAACTGTGTTTACCATTCTGTTCTAGTACTCTAACGCTCTGACGCATATTATTAATTTTTCCATTAGGGAATAATGAATGTAGTACCTTCACGATGGAAACATACATTGGTTACACCTATACCAAAGAAATATAAAATTACCCAATTAAATGAACTAAGAGTTATTTAAAATAATTGTTTATAACCAGCTGCAAAATCATATTCAGAAATTTAATATATTGCCTAGTAAACAGTCGGGTTTCAGGAGCGGCTATAGCACAACTAAGTACTGCTTTAATTGATGTTGTGAACGATTTGTTACGTGGAATTGATAATTCTATGACTTACGGCCGTAATAATGTTAGATTACTCCAAGGCTTTTGACTGTTTGATTCACAAACTTTTATTGGCTAAACTTAATTTTTATGGTGTCTCTGCAAAAGCTAAAATTTCGTCTGGAACAGAAAATATAAATAAATTATAAATTATAAATATAAATACACCACATGTAATTACGACCCCCTTTATCCCAGAAGACTCTAGAAGAGCCATGTGCGGGAGGGGGCTACACATTTAAAGGCCAGGGAGTCCCTGGTCTTTAAATGTGTCCCTGGCAGGGACACACATCCAATATCCGTGTATAATGGAAAAATCCCTCTCACGGTATTTTCCATTGCCACGACCGGGAATCGAACCCGGAACTTTTGGGTGAGAGGCAGGTACGCTACCATGTCGTTACTTACGCCTATAAATTAAAACAACGATATTTGTTAGAAACTTTATCGATTTTTTTACTTCACAAAACATAAAAATAAATATTCATAATGTAATATTAATATGTTCCAAAAAAAATATAACCAAAGAGTGGATGGTCGTGATACAAACCCTTTTGTTACGACACTATATTATTGAATTCAAAATATTTTCGACCAAGTACGCTGACTGCCTATTTCTGCGTAATGTCAGTCTCTCGAAATATGTAGAGACTGCAGAGGGGCATAAAAAATGACATATAATTGTCGACTGGAACAATGCGTGTTGATGTGTCGTCCAGGAGCCAGGCGATTCTCCGTGGTCACGCGCGGGCCTCCTTCAACGGATACCGCAATTACGGCCCAACTTCAAAGGTAGTGCCGCCACAACGCCCCTAATCACCCGGCAAAATGCATGGATTTATTAATATTCATCCGCAGCTGCGATTCTTCACATAGCTCTTAAAATTAACCTACACCACACTCCTATCGTCTACAACGTACAACTTTGTTGATATTGTTTAACTGTAAATCTCTAATAAATATAGGTACATATCATTTGAAATATTAGATTAAATATTGAATGATAATAATAGAACCAATATTTACTCATTTACTGTTACTGTAGACGAAAATAGATTTTTAAGTAAATGATATCGTTCGCCGTTGGCAAAATTACCCAAAATTCGTATTATTTGGAACTTGATAATAATATAATAAAATAATTTATATACTTAATAATTTTTTGTTTATCCAATTCATGACCACATTTTTCGAAAGGTGGATTACTCTCATTAAAATATGACGAAAAATTCATATTAACATGGTGATACAGAACTGAAAGTGAAAGTCAAATAAAGCACTTTTTCAGCGATTGCATAATAACCACATTAAATTTCGGAAACCGACATGCTAATTGCGGTTAATAAGTATTTTCGAGTAGTAAGGAGGTCAATTGTTAGAGACAGCGAAAGAGAGATTATCAGTGGTCATTGGTCAAGATTAGATATTAGAAAGAAGGGCCGAAAATTTTGAAGAGAGACTAAACATAAGAAATTAGGAAGAGGCAGATGAAGCAAACGCACAGCTTGAAGACGTAGAAGACGAGAGAGGGAGAAAGATAACATTCCAAAAAAGAAGCAATAGTGAAGGCAACAAGGAAGGAACCTGAAAAATCACCAAGTTCCTGGTATAGATGATATATATACTCTCTGCGCTTTTGAAATATGGAGTAAACAAAGTAAAAGGTCACATATCTAAACTTGTAGCATTAATCTGGAGACAAGTAAACCTCCCGGAAGATTGAAATATAGGTATACTAATACCTATACATAAAAATCACCCGAACGGGACGTGGCGCATGACGCCATGAACTATAATTTCAAACTCTACGGCCGTTACGAAAAACCTGATATTGCCCGATCCATCATAACGTCAACTGAAGATGGCTTGGCCACCTAGAAAGGATGGGCAAACACCGGCTGGAACTCGTAAGAGAGGTAGGCCCAGAGCCAGATTCAGGATCAAGTAGATAACCTAAGAACGCTGAGTTAGAAATTGGAAAGCCAAACAAAGAAAAGGGAGGAATGGAAATAAATACTAGAACAGGCCAAGACCCAACCTGGGTTATAGAGCCAAAGAGGATGAAGAAGGTTGTCAGTTTTGCCTTTAGAAAAGGCAAACTAGTTGGTCAATACAATAACTTTTGAAACCTGAATTTTTGACATTCTTCAATTTCTGTTTTTATTTTTCACAAAAAAGGTCATCTTCTTGATTTGTAATGGTGTAATCGATACCGTTGTTTAAATGATACGATGTCCTGCTCTCAGAAAAAAACATTTTTTTTTGTAATTTGAGTTATAGAATAAGGTAAGGATTTTTTAATTAAATGTAATTTTGTAAATTAACTTACTAAATGGCTATCGCAATAATAAAAAACGGCTAAAATGTAACCCATTATCCAAAACAAATGAACAAAAATTGGTTATTAAAAAAATGACTGTGACGTCATGCAAATGGCTGCTGTGGTGTTGTGACGTCAGAAACTCACATTTTGGTATTTGATGTTGTGTAAAACTTGTTAAAATAGCGTTTAACGCAGCATTTTACAATGGAAAACAAGGATATTATTGATATTAAGCATCCAAGGTACTGTTAAATACCGCAGTGCCAGTCATCCATAATGAAAACACCATAAAAAGGTTTGTCTCATTACCAATATACGATCAAGCGCTAAATTAAAGAAAAAACGAAAATTATTGTTGCGTACCATGAGAAGGAGTGAAACTGATATATCAGAAAACACCAAAGGGGTTGTATCATTTCAGCGTAAGTGCGATTTTGTACCTTTTTAAAATCATACAATTTTAGGTTATGTATTTTACTTTTTTTTTCAATTAGAGGAAGATTTATAAAACTATATGATGTTTAAATTAATGAGTAGTTACATACATTTAAAAGATCATGTATTTTGATTGTCAAACTGATGGTAGAAAAAGGCGCCTTCCACTTAAAAGTAGTACAGCAACAAAGAGAGCAACATTGGCCAAATTATCTCTCTGGGCTTTTACAAAATCTGTTCCACTCACTTTCCGTGAAAAATGTTAATATTTAACACCGAAATCGCACATTGAATCTACACGTAAACAGTATGACATATTGCACAACGGCGAATATAAAAGATTCTGTAAAGTTCTGTCAAAAAATCGAGTGATTGACGTCACGGTGAGATTCGGATTTCATCGTTTGTTCTCGGCCAGTGGTCGTAAACATAAAAATAATATGAATTTTAATTAACAAATACATAAATATAGGGTACATGCTTCATAAAATTTTATTGTTATTCATTTTTTTATAGCATTAATTATCTTTTATAACCAATTTTTCTTAAAAATCTCGCATATGCGCATATCCTATTGCAAGAGACGATATGTCGTAATAATATTAGTTCTGAGATATAGGTGGCGATTACGCAGCATTGGTTCAGATATGGACAACGATGTTAACTCGGAACTCCACATTGTTTCATACAGTGTGAGTGCGACAATTTTATCCACACTGACAATCGCTGATCTTTTTATAATTCTCTTATTCAATAATTGTATTAACCAACGTAACAGAAAAATATTGCTTTTACCGAAATTTGTTTGTTATGCGTTTTTTGAATTTGGTGAAACCCAATTTGAATCGGAAAGAAACTAAAAACCTATTATCTACCATAAAGCAGAAACTTCCAAATAGACAATTAAAATCATTTATATATACTATAATAAAAACTAATTTTACTAAATAACAGATCTGTGAGTCATAGAGGATATAGTTGTTTTTCAAAATCTTCGTTCCCATATTTATTATTATTACTTACTATTAGTATTTTTTATGTATGAAAACTTTATATTTTCAACAATTATGATCACTTAGCCTTTATGTATGTAGCCTCCCTCAGTTTTAAAGGGTTTAACTTCTAGCTACCTCTAATAATATAAATACTTTTTCGCTTATCATCATCGCTTAACATTTAATCGAAATTCAGTATCTATTAATAATATAAGTATTATCTACCAATCTATCAATTTCAACGCAGCACCTGTTTATATATATGTATTAATAAACCATAATATGAAACATACAGATGTATGATGTCTGTTTCATAATAAAGTTACGCCTCAGCCGTCATCTTAAATTATTAAAATTTATCACATGAATTTTAATAATATTAATTGCCCCATTTTCAACTCATTCCATTAAATGCTGATATCTGTATAATTTAATACCAGCTAATTAGGAGCACGCTGTGTAATATTATATAATTATTGTTAAAATATATAAATATAATAAAACAGTTTTTGTAAGATGATGTTAATAGCCTCGAACATGCAAACCAGTTCAAGAAGCCCAAGGGCAGACTTTATTGATATCTAATGGTACAATCAAATACATTTATGCCACCTAGGAATCTTCGTCTCCTCTCTATTCGCATATAGCTGCAATGCAGTCGGCTCTTTGTTAACCACCATCTCAACCAAAATACTTATTGCGAATACGATATTGAAGAATAAGTAAAATATTTTACACAAAAATCACTTTACCGCAAATTTTTCCTAATCTCCTCCTAAAGAGCTCCAGTGCTATAATAACGGTACACCGAAGACAATTGTCAGATTTGTTCTTTTGGAAAACTGCAACTTCAAATATCTTCCCAGATCTACTATTTCTTTTTTTCTTTCTGTTCTTATTTGGAATTTACTGCCACACTTCTGAACATTACCCAGACAATCTAAAAAATAACCTTTACCTGCAATCACTAACGTAAATAGCTGAAAACGCACTCATCGCCACCTATGTAAATTGAACCTTACACACCGTAAACAAATCGCACGCCCAGCCGCTGAAATGTGTTGCAATGTGACCACGTGACCAACTTTACACAACACTTGTAGTTCATATTTCTGACACCAGGCTAAAATTATTAAAAATGGCAGGTGCAAAACTTCATTTTCTAACGCTGTCAAAACTGACATAAGCAACAAATAATACAAAATTGTGTTTTAATTTCAATAAATACGATCGTAGGTAAAGTATAGTACATAATTCGAGTTGTAAAGCAATTACGCACTCATGGAATTGCCACACTCGCCGCTACGCGGCATCGTGAGCAATTTTTCCATTCGTGCTTAATCTGCTATTTACAACTCTCATTACGTAATATTCTATTACACCTGTGACTTTACGTCAAAGGAACAGTTAAAGATTGGTTTTGGACATAAAATATAAACACACTAAAATAAAAACAATGGTGTTTCGCAGACGTTTCGGAAACTTAATCTGTTTCCTTTTTCAATGCTAATGATCTTTCTTTTGTATAATTCGTAAAATTACACAATTTTAATGTTTATATCATTATAGGTAGGTACTTACTACGCTCACAGAAAAGTTGATCAGATTAGATATTCAAGATTTATTGTATTTATTGGAAATTGGGACGGAGCAAAAATTTTAACAAAAGAACCGGACAGTAAAAAGAGAAGAATTAAAGAATCTGCTATAATTTTACTAAATGAAGTCAAATGCGTATTAAATTATTCTGTAGATTATTGTACAACATGGTTACCGATGCTAAAAGAAGAACTTAGCAACTTGAATATCTAATCTGATCAACTTTTCTGTGAGCGTAGTAAGTATCTATGGTTATGATATAAACATTAAAATTGTGTAATTTCACGAATTACACAAAATAAAGATTAATAGCATTGAAAAAGGAAACAGATTAAGTTTCCGAAACGTCTGCGAAACATCATTGTTTTTATTTTAGTTTATTTATAAAGGGTGGCCCATAATGTAGTGACACATTTTGAAGTCTAATTACTTTGCCTCTGAAAAATCTATAGGTAAGTTTTTGGTGTTGTTCGATAGAAAAACTCAAGAAGTTCTTTTGTGTTGCAAAAAAATACAGGGTGTACCAAAGGATAAAATGATTTTAATCAAAATATAGACTTCAAGAAATTTATATAATAACAAGGAAAACTAACATAATAACAATAATAACTATCCTAATTTTTAAAAATTGTGTCTAAAAGATGATGACCTTCTCTTCTTGAACATCCTCATACTCTAGACACTATATTTCGCATAGCATTACACAACATTAATGGAGAAATATTATGGATTTCTGTTCGAATATTTTCTTTTAATTCGTCGATATTTTGCGGATTATTGATGTAAACCCTGAATTTTAAATGGACCCATTACCAAAAATCACAGGGTTGTTAAGTCACATGACCTCGGGGGCCACTGGAGAACACCAGACCTTGCAATCAATAAATCGCTATAAAAGTTACGTTGCAAAAAAATAGTAGTATACAGAATGTAACTTTACATAGGTAGTGGTAGTTATTTTTTGACTTGAATTTTTATACTTTGGTACACCCTGTATTTTTTTGCAACATAAAAAAACTTTTTTTGCAACATAAAAAAAGTTTTTCTATCGAACAACACTAAAAACTTACCTATAGGTTTTTCGAAGGCAAAGTTATTAGACTTCAGAATGTGTCACTACATTATGAATGGGCCACCCTTTATTTTATGTCAAAAATCAATCTATTTTAACTGTTCCTTTGACGTAAAGTCACAGGCGTAAAGGTTATTTTTTAAAAATCCGGATATTTTTTAGATTGTCTGGGTAATGTTCAGATATGTGGCAGTAAATCCCAAATAAGAACATAAAGAAAAAACTGAAAGATGCCACAATAGTATCTTACGTAATGAGAGTTGTAAATAGCATATTACGCACGAATGGAAAAATTGCGCACTACGCCGCGAGTGCGGCAATTCCATGAGTGCGTAATTGCTTTACAACTCGAATTATGTACCTTTACCTACGATCGTATTTATTGAAATTAAAACACAATTTTGTATTATTTGTTGCTTATGTCAGTTTTGACAGTGTTAGAAAATTAAGTTTTGCACCTGCCATTTTTAATAATTTTAGCCTGGTGTCAGAAATATGAACTACAAATGTTGTGTAAAGTTGTTCACGTGGTCATATTGCAACACACCTCAGCGGCTGAGCGTGCGATTTGTTTACGGTGTGTAAGGTTCAATTTACATAAGTGGCGGAGAGTGCGTTTTCAGATATTTACGTTAGTGATCGTAGGTAAATAACTTTTAGACACTACTATTCCTTAGATATTAAAAACCCAACCTCCTATGTGTTTGCCTACTATTGCATCTATCTATCTGTTTCACTTGGATTGTAGTTATTAGTCCCAGAAGTCCCACTGCACTGAAGCTTATAGTTAGAATGATTTGCTTTTATAACTATCTTTGACGGAAGAAGTTGCCGAAGGGTACATTTGTAGTTTCCATAGGTTCCGGAAATAGTTCCTCAATATGTCGGCACAATATGATGAGAAGTGTCATACTCCTCTCCGCCACCCTACTGAATTTTCTGCTACCCATGGTCATTGAGTAAATAATAACAAAGGGGCGCAATGTCAAGGTTTCGAGATTTTAGTGTTTTATTTTCTTGCCAATAACTACAGAATTATCTACAATATATATGCAGCCGATTTATAAACACCTTCTCGTAGCACTAAAAATTGATGACAATTATTAGCAAAAAAATACAATACTAAAATCTCGAAACCTTGACAGTTGCGCCTCTTTATATTATTTCTTTACGCAATGCCATGGTATCGATGTGTATTTTCATAGGGTAGTTCTTATTTGTTTTCCATTTATTTTTAGGTATTCCACGGCTCTTGCCCCAAATGGTGCCCAAGGCCAAGGAACATTTGCAAATGCCTCACTCAGTTTACATTGTATTGTTATGCCTCACCTTACATTGCATTGTTATCATACAGAAAACATTTAAAAAACCTGCTACATATTTTAGATTTTGACATGAATATATTTGTAATTACTAGTTTGTTTGGGTATTATTTAGGGATATAGGGTGAGAAATAGGAATACGAGAGGTACCTATAATAAAATTTGTCTAGTAGAGTACACTGTCAGTCTGTTTATCTCTGTTGGTCGAACACAGGTAACCGTTCGTGCAAGTATTTGTGTGTATGTTGTATGTGCGTCGTCTTGTTTTTTAATATGCAGCCCTAGCCAGTGAGTGTCATGCTGTTTATACAGTTCTATGTATATACATGCTTTACTTTTTAGAGCCAAAAGAGATATAATAATTTCCGCTTTTATTTTAGAATAGATAATTGTATTTATTAGTAAAGTAAAACTATTTATAATGTGTCTTCACTATCAATTTGATCTTAGCAGAGCCTTACAATTTCGCTCAAGGATATTGTCTTGTTTATTTTTGTTGCTATAAGTTGTTGAAATACATCAGCGGTATTTTAATGAATAGTTTCAAACCGGTGTACATAATAAACAGTAAGGTGTCTAATTATAACCTCTAGTGAATGGACACCTCAAGCATATTGTTTTTATACCAGTTATGTATTAAATATTATTAATTTTTTACTTTACATGAGAAAGCGCCGCTGGTAGGTCATATTTAATTTACGGGCCAATTATTCCTACCGAAGAAAAACACGATATATGAGTGTTCATTTCACAGAGACGATTATAATTTTTTAACCAAAGGCAATTTTAATGTTAAATGATTATAGAGGAATAAATTAAGAAGGAAATGACCTACTGTTGGAAATAATTTATGCGTAAAAGTTGAGGAACTACAAATGGTATCATTCTGGAAGTTGAAATCAAGCCTATTTTTCAGCGCAGTATTTAACTGTTTAGTACAAAGCGAGAATGTAATTTTTTGTTACAAAGATTATGTAATGAATTCTCACAAATTTAATTATTGAGTGGTATTTTACGTGACTAGTATACTGCGTTAAGCAACGAGACGAGAATGCAGATTATTTACCAAGTCAATATGAAAAGGTTGGCGAAAAATGTATTACAATAAAAATCAAATCTAGTATCCAGATACCATGATAATTGTATAAGCTCACTGAGAAGGTTAGTTCCCTGATCAACATAACAAACATATGAAATGAAGTATTCAATAAACAGGTGCGAGAGAAAAAAAGATCATCATCAGATGATTATCATCAATTATCTTTAGGTGAATGTCCTGATTCGTACAACTTGCTCATTTAGGACACCATAATGTAATTACATATTGATAATTAATACTATTAAAAGTAAGGATTGTAGACTTTGTTACATTTTCTAATTCAATCGAATTTAATACCTCACCTGCTTTGAATCAGTAACATCTGACTTTGGCGGCTGTATATTTTTTAATTCATCTTATAGAATAGAATATTGAGTGGAAAATATTTACTTGTTTGTTTTGTTATTGCCTACATTTTTTATTTGGAACTTTTTTTTCTACCTGCAACGGTAAAGGATTTATATAAAAAAAAATCTGAAAATTAGCCGCCATTTTTGCAATATGGCGGGCGTAGTACAGCTTCGATTTTAGGAACTTTTAGTATATTTATTAGGATTCAGAACGCTGTAATCCTGATATTTTTCAAAAAAAGTTTAATATCTCGGAAACGTACCAGGTATCTACCAGTATGATATTGTGTAGTGTCCAGGCGAAATGGAACACCCTCTGAGATCAGAAATATTTTCTATATATACACCGCATGATTCGGTGCAACTTTTGTTTGAAATATTGTTTTCCAAAATTTATAATAAGGGAGTTAAGAGAGAAATCGCCTTAGCTGAAACAACCTGTATATTAATGCTGGTCTTATTTTCTTTAATATATTTCAACAATTTGCTTTTAAATAAATTAATATTTGGAATTTTCTTTAGATAAACTGCATAGGATTAAATTAAATATTAGTTCTCTAGCAAATAAACATAAACAAATTTTTGTTGCACTGTTATTAATTATTACTATTATTATTATCAAAATTATTTATTGTTTGTGTTTTACAGCCATAGACGTCTTTATTATATTTGACTTTTTGTAAAAGATACTCTGGTACTTGCTTAAGAATAATTAGCTATATTATTTCCCGTATAATTATCATTTCATTAATACTAGGCTTATTTATTTTTTGATATCAGATCTTTAAGAGTAAGCCACATTGCTTTCGGATTACCTTTATTTCCATGAACTTTTGTAATAATTTTGCTTTGCAATCCTGATAGCATGGACTAATTTGTTTCTACAATTTTTATGTTCCTCCCAATCTACCTGTAAGCCTCAATGCGACCATTAATTGTAAGCATGATTTTTATGGTAATATGTGATTATTAGGTATATAAATTGCGGCCATCTAATGACTTGTAAAACAGCGCTCGGCATGTCATATTGCCGGGAGGATTGCTGTTGGACACAATTTGGTTTTGAGTCTTATTTATTAAGAATTATTTAGAGAGACACAACTTGCGAAAATGAATCATTGTACACCCTGTTTTTGTCCTTTAGTATTGAAGATAAATGATAGAAATTTTGAACATCCTATATACATACTTAATAAACGTCACATTTGACATAATAAATGATTTTTTTTCTACTTTTGATTTCACCGAAAGTGGCATAAACTTTTGATTTCCAAACAGAACATCCTATATATTATTGTGTTTTTGGATTCTGCATAATTTTTTTAATACATTAGCTGATGGGTCAATAAATTGTATTGTACCCTGTATTAGATTAAGTTCAAAATTGGAAAAATATTCAATTCTCTAAACAACACACCCAATTTGCTCATAAAGAATCAATTTTTTTTTATATCAACGTGAAGGATTAGAAAATAGCGTCACTCGACCTTGTGTGCTATTTGAAGCCACTGAGTTGACGAAGAAAAACTTATTACAGAAAAGCATGCGATTTAATCCAATAATTAATATTGTCGTATATTATTGATAACTCACTTAGCCTAGATACTAGGAGATAGCCGGCGACTATGCATGCACTCTATATGTCTGTACTGTATCATAATATATTTTACCTATAACAATATAAAAAACTATAAAACGAAATTGGCATAAGTAAACCGCTACTCGAAAAAGACATACATTTCAATGTTAAGTGACAAGTTACTAATGGATGAAAATCAACCATTATCGTTAATATGTTTTAGTGTCATCATTTCATCTGACCTATTTATAAGCTTGAATAAAAAAATTTGACCATAAGTGGGCGAAGCTAAAATTACTTTATTATTTCGAGGTGCATATTACTGACACATGAATTAGTAATAAAACTTACCGAAGATACTTATCGCAAGGAATACATGAATATCTGAATAGCGATGATGGAGTTACATAATAGATTTGAGCAATTTGGTTCATGGTTTTCCAACTATGGTGTTGGGCTTTTTAAATGGTCTGCTTTAAAAGTGTATCTGTTATACAGTTATTATTATTAATGTATGTTTTGTCATTTAATAAATATTTTTTACCAAATAACTTGAAAATTTTATTAGGCAGTCGCCTAACATAAAAAAAATTGATAAATTATAATACCATGAAAGGCCTTGTGAGTAAGGAGGTTAGTATCAACTTATTATGTTTCTCTCTTTAGCTAAGAAACGTATAATGCCTAATATACTATACTGTTCGGTACTACCATCGCCTCAGTAGAAACCTACTTTGCGCTCTAGATAGGACAGCTCAGCTCAGAAGAACGTCAAAAACTCAAAACGTCAAATTATCTTTAAGGTTCAAAATTTTGTGATACATTCAGAAAAATTCGTGGGGTAGAAATGAATCACAGGCAAACAAAAAAATGTTCAACCCAAAGAACAGGCCCCACTACCTTTATGTATTTTTATATAATTCTTTTTAACCATAAGCATATTATGTATTTTGATGCATTGAAACCGAATTTGACAATAAATTTTTTTTTAACTAAGTATGTAGTTATTTTTTCCAATACCCCCTTAACCCCCATTTGGAGTTGAAATTTCACTTTTCCTTATAATTTTAAATTCCCCATGATCCATAATATATTCATTTATTAGACGTACTGATTCAGAATTTGACAAAAAAAATGTTTTGACGAGGTAATTTTTTGACGATGAATTTTTTTCTTTTCCTATGATATCGAACTTTCTTGTTTATTGTTATGAGATTTGCCTGAAAACTTAAAAGGAATCAAGAGATTGCTTCTACAAAGGTCGTTTAGAAATAAGATCTGGCCAACATAGCTATTAGTAGTACAATTATTTTTCTTATTTGTTTTCAATTATTCATAAAAATAGTAGGTAAGTATATGTTTTATTTAATCGTGATTTTTAAACAAACACAATATTATCTCCTAATTACTTACCCAATATTACTCTGATTTGCATGAATTCAGCACACAAAATACTACAAATGTGAGTTTAAATTAATATTAAGTCCCATATAGGTATTTTCCATTGTGATAATTGTATAGATATTTTAATAAAGATGAATATACAGCAAATATCACGAAGGTGTGAAGATACATATGAAGATTCATATATGACCGTTACTACACGCCATCGCCATTTTTAATATAAATATTTCATTTACTTAGAAATTACTAAATATACTTTTCGACATCTTTGTATGTTTAAAATTTCAACAAAATGCACCAAAGAATTGGCTCTTCCTCGAAAATTTAAAAATTATACCAGATTATAATAGTATTTTTTAAAATAGCTCTAACGTATTATTTCTTTTTACTAGTTTTAGGTAATACCAGAAAAATTTTTAAAAACTTGGTACTTAATTAATCTATAAAATTTTTGTGACGTCAAAAAACGGAGAGTCATTGGTATAAATCATTTATTTTGCATTATATGATTCACATAACCTTAAATTTTTAGTTTTTGTAAATTTATTTTCAATTTTAATTTCAATTTTTATAGTTTTAACTTGGATCCATTATAACATTTAGAAACTGTTGCAGATAGAAATATAAAGCTTTAATATTATAGATTATAATTATAGGTTGAATTTTCAACCAACAAAAAGAATCTTATTTTATTAGATCAAGGCAATTAAAACTTCATTAATCAATGCACCGAACAAGATTTTAGTTGCCAGTACAGGACCCAAGCAGAAATTTTGATAATAGCGACATAATATTCGAAAATTTCAAAAAATTCATATTTTTGAGGTTAATTGTGACGTCACACGTGCACAAACTAAATTTGTTTAGAGTTTAACCAATAGCAAGACCGACGTTTTTGACGTCGCGTCACTTACGGAAAACTGACGGGACTTTTAAAATTGATGCAACTTATTAATCTTTAAAGCAACTACAACAACAATATTTTACATGGGAATTTATTGGATTATTATATTTAATACGTTTAATACGTTTAATTTAATTAAGGTGTAAGAGTCCATTCTTGTGTTTTTATTATTATAGCAAAGAGGCGACAGGCATTTTAAAATATTTCATTTGAGCTCTATAGGGTTCCAAATGCGCATTTCTATGAAAATGTTATCTTAATTTCTTTTTTTCTATGAACGTAGCCTAAGCTGGCTCAGGAATACATTTTCTAAATTTTAACAAATTTATTGAGAAAAATGAAACAACAAGATAACTTTTAACAAGTGATTGTTTTTCTGCTGACCAATGCAAAATGAAAACATCAAATGGAAGAGAAAGATGTCGAATTATATACCGGATCTAAATACGAATGAGCGCTATATGCATTATTTTTAGATATAAACGCCTAATTTAAAAGAAATTCTGCAATTATTATTGTGAAGATAAACAGTAGAATTATTCCAAGTATGGCTCGAAAATAAGTTAGTTCCTAATATTTATACAGTGTAATTATTAGGGATAATGCAAGTTATCATAAAGGAATTCTATACTCGAGAGAAAAAAAGGGTTAAATATGATCGAAACGTCAAAAATTTAGAAACTCTTTTACTGGTCATCATCTCTGGAAAGCCTTGGAACCGGAATTCCTGTAAGAAGCTAACTATGTATTTAAAAAGTAGAAAATTAATACATTTAAAGATTAGGTCCTGATAGCGGTAGTGAAACTGACTAAAATGAAGTTAGAAAAATGTTTTATTTTGAATCATTTATTGTAATAATTGAAAACAAATCATTTTCTTCTTGTGACAATTGATTTAGAACAGTATTTAAATTTTATGTGAAAATCTTGCTTTCATTTTTTAACGCACACGGTATTTCCATTTAAAGAATATCAAAGAAATAGATTTTTCACAATAGTTATTAACGTCATAAGGCCGATATGTAGCAAATATCAGACAAGATTGAAGTTTGTAAAATCGAGGCGAGGCCGAGATTTTACTATCAATCGCGTCTGTTCTTTGCGTATCGGCAGTCATTATACCATAAATACTTTAATATTTAATGATGATTTGTAAGCCTTGCACTTTTCTTCAATTCATTTATCAGCCTAGGCCGATATTGGTGTTATATCAATGAAGAATTGAGTAATGATAAATTTTATCGGCCTAGGCCGATATTGGTGTCATATTAATGAAGAATAGAGTAATGATAAATCAATATATCAGAATGACATAATGAAAAATATTTTACAATATTTAAAAAATTTTAACATAGGTACTTGGAGTATGCCCATTTAATTTCACCGCCACACATGTCATTCCATTAGCTATTTAAATTTGGCTCATCATAAATTCCGTGATAATTCAGAGTACACAGCTCATGCAATTAGTGGCATGTCATTTATTTATGGGTAATTACCTAATCCATTTTCATGCATTTACATATCTTGGTATCTTCCGGAAGCATTTTTTTCTTGTAAGTTATTTCGCTATCTGCTGTTTTTTTATAAAACAGAAAGTGGATATTTTATTAATATTCTTGATGGTATTCGCCGTGTGCAAAGTGTTTGCGTTAAATCGTCCTCATTTAAATAAAAAAAATCAACAAATTCATTCAGTATCTACTTACTTATATACTTTTATACACTGTGTCCCAAAAGAAACGCATAAAATTCATAACTACTGTTTTGCATTTACAAAAATATAAAAACACGTCAATTAGTAAGATCAGATTGCTCTATTGCACCATGCTGAAGCTACCATACTGGTCCTCTTGTCTACCACATTTCATTGAATGTTACGTCAGAAAAAATCATTTTAAAAAGTGCAAAGAGATCAATAAGTATGCAACTCGCCAAGCGGACAACATTTATATCCCGCCTTATACCTACAGGGTTGCTCACCAATTTGATTCCTCTCTGGTGCTTTCATTATTAGAGTTATCGAATAATGTTTTATACAAAAGTTGTTTAAGAATAAAAATTCCATAACCTAATATTATCGCTAATTGTTAACTGAATCCATTATACCACGATTCAGAGATTAAATGAACTAAAACCGTTTTAAAAGCTTATTATATCTAAAATTGGCTATATTACGTATGACTCAGAATTATGAAAAAGTGTACTGGGTGTTATAAATAAATAATTCATTTTAGATAACTTCAAAACTTCATAACTCATTTTTTTAAATGGAACACCCTATATATTATCACATTTTTCAAACGTTAGAAAATAAAAAATAGTTTTTTATTTAATTATATGACCGAAAACCTAAGAAGCTAAAAATCAAATTAATTGATATCAACGGTCAAGATACAGGAAATCACTATATATTTTCTTTTACAATTATTAATTTACTTTTGTAATTATTTAATTATTAATTATCATTATAATTGAGAACTTCATTTTTATTATAATAAATGTTCAAAACACGTCCATGCGTCAATTCCAATGGCGTATTTTCTACGCCATATTTTTAAACAAATTCCAACTTGTGACATCGCGCGGAAATCAGAATTTCATGACACAAATAGGAAAATGCTCCGGTTAGGCTGAAAATAGTAATTTGCTCACAATTATGTCAGGTTCAAAAGTCTTATCTTTTGTAACTCGAGTTATTCCGTAGGAAATACTTTCGTGGCCACCCGGTATACATTTACAAATTTTTTTTTCTCTACTGACTATATGTTTAGAGTTTAATGCATGATATGGCCTATTCTGGCTTGATATCAACGATTTTACACAACATATTATAGAATGTGGTTTTGTTAAGATATTCTGCAACAAAATTTTCCTATATCTTTATCTAAAACTAGTCCCTCGGGGAATATTTCTTAGATACAATTATTGTCGACTGCGTTTACAAATCTAATAAATAAAAGTATGTACAAGTGATGTTGTAGAAAACCCCCAGAGACAAGCCTTCTTTGCTGTTGCCGCAATTTCCCACGTCTATCAGTATATTGTATAAATGTATACATTCCCGAACCCTCACTTGAATATCCAATAACGCTACCGAAGTCCCCGGTAATCCGCTGGTTATTGTTCGTGGCTGAAGTGTATACGTCCAACCCAAAATATGACAGGTTGGCAGCAGCAAATGGCATTTTCATTCAGGGGCGGAACATCGGCATCGAGTAAATACGTGATGTTCCATGCTTTTCTTAAGACCCTCAACAAGAACCTACGAAAGTTCAAACGTCTGCATTCTCATATAATTTTACGTTAATTTTAATTTCATACTCATTGAGAAATTTATAAGTACAAAGAAAAAGAAAATATGTTCTATATTCTTTCGAGAAAATACCATTTGTTCTATTTAAAGTAAACACTTTACCAAAGGAAAAACTAACCAAAGCTTAATTTATTCCCAAATAATTTTTTTTTTCGAAAAATCATGACAGTGTAATGAACAAAGAAACAGGCGATACAAAATACTAACTCTAACTTAATACTGATTTGTTATTATTAAAATGGCACTTAGCATAATATTAAGAATGTTATTTCTGTTAATAATACTAGGAAAAAGATGTTCAATGGAAGGCCTACATAATGTTTAATATCTTAGTTGTTTCTTCCAATGAATCGTTCTTAGTCAAAGAAGTCTACCGGGGTTCCTTCTGTATGTAGACTGACCCTATTCGTATAAGATTTTGAAATTGTCCTAAGAAGTGAAATGAATATATCTTCTGTGTTATAGTGAGCTTTGTTGTTAGGAATTAGTTCAGATCATAGATGTTTTCCACGCCTTTCCGATATCTTTTTATTATTGGCTGAGCTCAAACTCAAAGACGAAAAAGTCGTTTATTGGAGTAAATTTTGTAAAAATAGTTAAAAAATAAACTAACTAAAAATGTCAAAATAGCGGTCTAAATAAATTTTTCATAATGATATTTGATATGTTATCTAATGGTGCCACCAAAATCAAAGTATTTGTGGAACTGGCTTTAGAATTTTCAAAATAAAATTATTCACGTAAAAAGCAAAAGTTCCCCTTAAAAGCAACTCTTAGGCATCTGTCACATAACACCCTTCCTTCTCTCAGTTCTATATCTACCGTTAACCTCGAACTTTCTCCTTTTGTGACTGTCACTTTGTATTCTTATTATTCTTTAACTTGCTATCCTATTCATATATTCAATCTTTTTGATTTTTGTTTGCATTAATTTTCAATATTTTATGTATCTTTTACAAAGCCTATTTCTTTTCCGCTTTTGTCATAAATATACTACTAAGGTTTTATTTTTTCCAATCCTGCTATTTTAGAAGCAGATTGAAGCATTGAACTAACACTAAGGGCTTCAATATGGAAAAATTGGGTTTCTTCATGTCGTCTTGCTAGTTTCAAAATGGGAATAACTCATAGATATTGCAATAGTTGAAACTTAACTTGGTGTCTAGTATATAAATATGGGAAGTCTACTGTTTAGATAAATCTTAGTTGTGCTACTTGCTTTCCTTGTCCATAAACCAGAGAAGCAATCCACCTGAAAGCAAACCTAGAATTGTAGTAGATACATTTTCTCGCCTACAGTTGGTTCCACCTTGAAACACAATAGACTTTACATGCGAAGATTACAATAAATGGGGTAAAAGAAGGAGTGAAGCACATCTATATTCTTTTAGAATAATAACGACACGTTGATTATTGTCATACCCTTAAACCTCAGAACATTTTATAAATTCAAGTAGGTATACACGTTATAAAACCGTAAATCAACCGTAATGAATTTACCTAAACAATCAGTAAGTAAGTCAAGAAAGCTTTATGGATATTTTGCACTTTTTTACAAATGAACTATAGAAGTGTATCTATCCATTTTCTTACAAGTGCAATTTTAATAAACAATACACAGTTTCATGATTATTTGTGGTGACGCCACTGCCTCCGGCCGTATATGGGGTGGCTTGCAAAGTGATTTCCATCATGTGGGATTATAATGGAGCAAGTGGCGCAAACCATCGACGAGGAGGTGAGTTTAGTATGCAGGTCTTGTGTTTGGTGCCGTCTGCTACTCATCGCTACGTTCACCGCCTCCAGCTCATTTGTGACTTCAAATCTCTAATCCTCCAGTTCTGCCAACGAAATGCTGATGCGGTTTTTTAATAAACTCGAATCTGGAATTTGTTTCCAAATTTGTGGGGAGATTAACCTAGCATTAAGCAATGTACACGAATGTTTATATTTTCTCATCTGTAATTTACATGCAGACGAGAAAGCTGCGCAGTTTATTAAAATTTCTAATTCGCCATGTTTTTATTTAATAATATATAAATATTGTTCTGTGACAGTTTTTATGCTAAAAGATGAGCTTTAATAGTTCTATTTTTTTTTAATTAAATGAATAGGATTACCAGTTTTCTTAACAAATATTTTATATTTCGTCATTGGGTAGATTTTTGCAACTTTTCAACATTTTATCAAAAGACTGTCTTAAAGGTGAATTATTGACAGTATATGGTGCGCATAAAAGTGAATCGTCCTTAAATATTACTTTACATTGATATATTTTTCTTAGAAACACCTGTCTATCTAGATATTCAACTTTAAGTAGCAAAATAGGAAGCCCACTATCAATATCAGCAACCGCTGAGCAGCATTGTTATCAACAGGTTATTATCAAACTCAGCAGTGATTGGAAAGTGAACTTCAATAGGTATGTAAAAAAAGTATGAATGAAACATTTAAATAAACTTACTCCAATGTTCCCGAAAATCCATTGATCATGGTCAAATATAAGTGCATTAAAATTTGTAGTAGGAAATGTAGTTGGATCAGGGTTGAATCATCATTAAAGTTAGTTAGAGTGGTATATTTTTTTAATGTAAAGCTTTTTTAGAATATGAAATTGTCCTTCTTATGAGTTTGTTTTAATTTACTAGGTGAGTTCTTTCAGTTGTATACTTGATTCATTCATTTTTTTTTATTTGTCATTTGCATTCTACAAACTTGAAGATTTTGTATATATTCGGTATCCTGTTTAGCTATAAATTTTATTTTAGGGCCACTTGGCATTTTCCAATAAGGCAGAGCGTGCCCAACCTCTGCTGGTCATTCTTTCATGCTTTTTCACTTCTTCATGTAGGGAACAGGCACGTTATAACTAGCTCTGCTTCATCCCAGGGTAAATCTCTCTCTTTTTCAGGTTATTTTCAAATAATAATAAGTAAGCTTTTTTCTGTTTCTTCAATAATTTATTTCAGCCAATTAATTGATTTACAATTATTTTTAATTATTTTTACATTCAACTAAATACTCTAATTCTTTCTTCTTCAAAAATAATTCTCTTATTCTTCTTGCCATCGCCACCCTCTGCTTCTCCTGTTTTCTGCAATGGTCACCTTAGTTTTACACTAAACTATTGTTCTATAAGGACGACGTTTTTTTTACAAAGATAAGGTTGCACATACACTCAGTTCCAAAAAAAGTGACGCACTCGATTTTTTAAGCTCTTTAGAGTACCTATTTGAAATATTTAATTTCGTTCTTTAATGAAAGGAAACGTCTTTTTCTCATAAGAATTAATTTCTGCGAGAAAAAGACTTTTCATTCATTATGAACTCATTATGAACTCAAGTGGGATTGACCTTTCATCTTTAATTTCGTTTTAATTTTTTCCCACTTTTCCGCAGACGTTCACTATCGGTTACCGGTCAAGAAAAATTATTACGTGATGACATGTAAAACCTTCAGGTATCTATTACAAATTACAACCTCTTATCCAAAGAGGTCGTAAATTTTTATCAAAATGCAACCACTGAAGAGAAATACTTGAATTCTAGAAGCTAAGTTGAACAGTTGTTCACTAGTTTCTTAAAATATGAACCAACTTCGTCGATCAGAACTCCAGAAGCCACTCTAAGTTGCAAAGATGCTTATTGATTACCCTTGCTCTTACTATCACAACTATAGGCTATTTCCTCGCAAGAACTATATAAATCGTTTCGTACACAATAATCTTCCTAATGGCAAATGTGAGGTGAGACATGAGATTGTATATACATGCAATTTAGATTTTGCAAAACTATTTCAAAGATCCAACTGTGTTGGTCCATGGCCGATAACTGAGCGGGCCGTGGTTAGCCTCCCCTTCTCACCTCAGCCACAATGTGACAGCTGGTTGATCACCTATAACCCTCTCAAAATATATTAACCTAATTTGTGATATGTTTATGACAAATCATCCTGAACAAAGATAAAGCATTTATACTGGCGGAAGCGACTGATAGGCCTGATCCCACATCAGTAATCACAAATCTTACGTATGCAAATTTTTGTAGTGCTATGAGTATACTGCAACTTTGCTAACTGCTGATTTAGCCTCGCTCCTGCTATTCACTTTAGCTGCTTATAATAATTTGAACTGCACTTCTTCCAGCTAATACAACTACTGCTGCTTGAATGCTGCTATTTTTGTGACATTCACTTACAATACCTAATTGAGATTCGGATGACGATGACGATGACGATGACGACTGAGATATCGTTGGTATAGGATATGATTTTTTTTTATATTTTGAGTCAGTGTGTGTATTAAATAATATATTTAATAATACATTTTCTTAAATTTCTAATTTGAGTAGGTATCATTATATTTTAGATATGTCACATATTATGTGTTTCAACGTATTTGCAATATTTCTTCGGCCAAAGTTGCTGCAGATCATGGCAAATATAGCTAACTGTCGCAACTTTTCCAACTTTTTACTGACACTAGATATTTCAATACCAATTTAGAAGAACTGATAAATGCAAACTGCTGCTAAGCTACCCCCCAATTTATCTGTACATTTATGAACTACTTAAAAACACGTTATTTAAAATTTACCTCATTTTAAGTTACTTTCATTATTTCCCGAATATTAGGAGAATTTGACTGCATTTAAATTGGTTAACCGTATTAATACGAGAATATAACAAAATTATAATATTTTGTAATACAAATACAAACATTTCTGTGTGTTCTATTTATATGTTTATAATACAAATAAATAATCTTTATAAACATAATATAAATAAACAGATAGTATCATTAAAGAAATTGAAAACATTTTGAGGTAATAAATAGAATTGCTTTTCAAAACATATTTTAATTTTACAGTAAATAATATGGCCCTTATAAGAAAAATAATTCGATTGTGTATAAGGGAAATGGAGGACATTTCGACCAGTTTTTATAAAAGTAGGTTAATAGTAACTTATTAATTTAATAATTATAGTTTCTGTTTAATATTTCAAAGCATACATGATATGTAAAAGGATTTATAATAAAATGTTTTAAATGTATGTTTATTTAGAAATTTAAATCAGTCGAAAATGGTTTGGTTTATCGAAACATACCTAGTACATAATATGAGAGTATTTTCATGTCTAATAATCTGTAAATTTGTTTTCCAAAAAATTTTTTAAAATAGCAAATAAATAACACCCCCTAAAACTACCATTTAAGCAAAAGAGAACGTTTGGAAGATATTGCAGAAAACTGATGTGTATCACCGCTTCTAAAGGAGTGTATCTCCCTTAATTATTACTAGTTTAAAAAAAAAACATTATTTTTTATGTATTACATATTATAATAATGTATTATATGTAGGTATACTACCCTAAGATTATCGGAAGAAAATTTCAAATCACTTTGTATAGTCAGAAGTTTTTTAAAATAACCATACAATATTTTTTAGACAAAAGTATTACTTACATGTTGTAGAAGTCCCTCCGAGAATAGGAAAAAAATTAATACCTGGCATTATTATCTCATCAACTAAAAACAGCGTATAATTTTTTTGCTTGGCAGGGTAGATTGTATTCAAATTCATTCATTTTACTACTGAGCTTTTTCATTAAGCTTCTGTCTGTAACAATTGAGCGTTTAAAAGTCTGTATTTTATTCTTGATAACATTATAACGGAGATTGGTCCCTTGTCGCCCCTCTGTCAGTTATATGGCGAGGAATAAATAGGGATTTAGGAACGGGGATTATTGGCTAATTGTATCACTGCATCGGGACTTTTTTTAATAGAGAATGACAACAAAGCTGTTGTTAAAGCCGGAAAGGATTTACCCATAACCTTGCGTAAAAAGAAGCAAATTGATAATTTAATGATTTATCGCTGCGCCAGACCAATTGTTTTTTGAAAAATTTAATTCAAAAATAGGTGTAATTTAAAAGGACTATATTGAGATTATGTATATGACCTTACTAAGCAACTCTTTATCGAGCAGTTAAATATTTAAAATGAAAATTAAATCTAAAGGTAGTACCAGTAGCCCAGGGTCGATCCAGTCAAACCATGAACAAATTAGAGACAAGCTGAAATTTGGTATATAAGTTTGTATTGGGGTCCTTAAAATACCACCAAACCCCACCGGTAATCCGCCGTGCCTGTCTCCCCTAAACAACCCCCGAAAGGGGTAAAAATCGGACTTTTTCTAGTTATTTGGCAATATCTTAAAAACAAAGCTATTTGCGAAAAAATTTGAAGACAGAAAAATTAAAGGGCATAAAATTTCCTATAAAATTGCGTTTAGCAGATATATTTTGCTTTACCAGTGGCGGAGTTATGATATTTTTAATAATTGGGTATTTTGTAAAAATATTCTCTAGCCTTTACTTAGTGGATTTTGACATTAAATATACATAACAATGGATATGGATATTTTGGTAAATACATTTAATACATTCTTACATCAATAAATTAGAAACAAAAAACATACTAGTGGAGTACTATATTCTAATTTCATACATTATTTTGTATTAGCTAATAGAACTTTAACATTTTACGTGCCTATTAAATGTAACAAAATAATTATTTTAAATATCCGTGAATTTCTGTTACGAATTGAGAGGAATTATTTTTATATTAATAATATTAAGGACATATACCGCATGTCAAGGCAACTGAGTAGTTTTCCGCGTCGCCATTCGCCCCTGTATGTATGCTCTCTTCGTATATTCTCGATACGACTCCATTACGCTAAACAAAATTTGTATATGCTACGCCCAGGAAGAAGTTCGAAACCAAATACTAATACTTCAAAGTTGCAGCATAAGTTGGGACCTTTAATAAATGTTAAATAAATAAAGTGTAAGAATAGTATTTTGTACTAAACTTCGCCCATCAATAAAGACGTTTATTATTATTATTATTATTGCACGCCATTTCCGGATGTGATACTACATCTGGCCTTTACCAGGGGAAAAATTAATTTGGTCAATACTGTGAAAAAGAAGAAGTTGGTTGACCTTCTTGAAGAATTTTACAACCCAAATATATCCAAAGACAGATTGAGGACCTTTATTTCGACATTTTTTATTTCCGTATACGTCAAAAATAGAACAAGTACCGATTTGAATAACGTCAGATACATTCTCAACCAGCAGTATGTAGCAAAGCAAAGTTTAAATAAAGATTTTAATCTGGCTTCACTTCCACCGATCATAAATGCAGCTCAGTACCATGCATATGGGACATTTCATCCAGCAACTCTACATACATATTTTATTTACATGTATGATTAACTTTTAGGTTCAAGCATGGTTGAATAATAGCTTACCACTCCAGGACTGGAGATGGATTTCTAGGGATTCCGGAATCTCTCCAGTCCAGATGGATCAAGATATAGACCCCAAAGGGTCCCTTAAACAATTTTTTTGCAACTGTTCATCAGGTGGTTGCAAAAGTGCATGCTCATGTCGTAACCTGTTTTAATAGGGCAGTTGAGGATTTACAGGCGGAAGACGACATCTCAACATGCAGATAAAATATATTGGATAATAAGTAGTTAAAAACATACATTACATTCATTTACTTAAACATAACCTGTAAGTATTTTAGTTTATTTAAGAAAAAGCAACTGTGCTACTTACTACATAAAAAAACTCATATTTTATGTATTATTATAGTTTTAATCTGATTTGGTGGAAAAGACGTAAAATATATTAATGTAACGTAATTATTTTGTGGGAAATGTGTATTTTGTTAAAATATACTGGAATTTACAATACGATAACTCCACCACTGGTAAAGCAAAATATATCTGCTAAACGTAACTTTATAGGAAATTGTATGTTCTTTATTTTTTCGGTCTTCATATTTTTTCGTATATAGCTTTGTTTTTAAGATATTGCCAAAAAACTAAAAAAAGTCCGATTTTCACCCCTTTCGGGGGTTGTTTAGCTGTGACAGGCACAGCAGATTACCGGTGGGGTTTGGTGATATTTTAAGGACCCCAATACAAACTTATTTAACCAAATTTCAGCTTGTCTCTAATTTGTTCATGGTTTCCTATATAAAGCTTCAGATCGACCCTGGGCCATGCTGTATTATGTCCTAAATATCATTAATATAAAAATAATTCCTCTCAATTTCTAACAGAAATTCCACGGATATTTAAAATAATTATTTTGTTACATTTAATAGGAACGTAAAATGTTAAAGTTCTATTAGCTAATACAAAATAATGTATGAAATTAGAAATATAGTACCTACTCCAGTGGTATGCTTTTTATTTCTAATTTATTGACGTAAGGATGTATTAAATGTATTTACCAAAATACCCATATATATATTGTTATGTATATTTAATGTCAAAATCCAATAAGTAATGGCTAGGGAGTATTTTTACAAAATACCCTGTTATTAGAAATATCATAACTCCGCCACTGGCAAAGCAAAATATATCTGCTAAACGTAATTTTATAGGAAATTTTATACTCTTTAATTTTTCTATCCTCATATTTTTTCGTATATAGCTTTGTTTTTAAGATATTGCCAAAAAACTAAAAAAAGTCCGATTTTCACCCCTTTCGGGGGTTGTTTAGGGGTGACAGGCACGGCGGATTACCGGTGGGGTTTGGTGGTATTTTAAGGACCCCAATACAAACTTATATCCCAAATTTCAGCTTGTCTCTAATTTGTTCAAGGTTTCCTATATAAATCTTCAGATCGACCCTGGGCTACAGTGGAAACAAAAAATTTTAATTATTTCCAAGAGAAGTTATAAAAAAAGTGAAAAAATTTTAAGTATTGCTTTCCGGTCTAAGCTAAGTGTCTGCGAGTAATTCCGATAGTTACTTTCGACAGCCTCTCAGGTGCTCGTCCATTTGAGAGCACTTTCACGAATTTTTACTCTCAGCATTAAAGCTCAGAAAGAAACTAACTAGCTGAGAGCTTATAGCAGCAGTGCTCTCAAAACCCTGTCCACAGCGACTGTGTGCTACGAGATCTATTAATAAAATTTTTATAATTTTTATAACAATTTGCGATCGCTATTGTATGATATAAAAATTTAATGAAAAGGAATTGCTGAATCAAACTATGGATTCGGCGTAGACTAGAAATGGGTGCGAGTTTTTCGCTAACCAGGGCTACAGATCGAAGATACACAGCAATTATGCAATTTACAAATACAAGTAACAATGAGAATTATTAACCATGGATGGGAAAAAATGGGACTATTACTTGGTCTCCTAATAGTCCCGATTTGATCCCTATCCAATTATTTGTATTTTGAGCATCTAATTGAGAATAAAGGATATTATTATTATTATTATTATTATGGATTTTTTCTCTTGGGATAGTGTAAAAGGTGACATTTATAAATATGGTAGCTTACGAATTAATTCGAATGATTACAGGTAATAAACAATCTAAGATTGAAACCAAACTATTTTAAGAAACGTAAGATGAACCTTGTCAAGAGGCTGAATTTATATGTTAAATAAAATAGATGATGTTTTGACCTGTTTTTATTATTACTTCTAATTTGTATTTGTTTTTGGAATTGTTTATTAATTTTTGTAATAAATTCATGGCTTACTGAACTAAGCCATCAATATTTTCATTCATTTTAATTTTTTACTTATATCTCTCCGAACCTGTCGGATATAACATACTACATATTTTTGAAATCAGGAAAATAGATCCATCAATAAAAATTTATAAGGTGTTCCATTTACAAAAAATGAGGTTATGTTAATACCTTATTTACGAGTAGTTGAATTCGGCTTTTTAAATAGACTAAAAAAAAATTTAAAGGTAACCCTACAACCTAAATGTTAAATATCAAAATATCAACTCTAACTACTTATGATGTGATAACCCTCACACTTCCTATCACGTGGACTGTGGACAAATATGATTGATCACCGTGTACTTTTATTTTTTGAAAAAAAGTTGTTTTTCATAAAATTTTCTGCTTCTCTTGAAAAGTTATGAGAAACTATCAGTGTCACGTTAAATTATTATGCACGGTGTGCCAAAATAGGAAATTTCTTTTGCTTGTTTTATTACGATCTTTAGTTTTTCATCAAAATTAAATTTTTTTCAAATATTTTCAATTTTTGGCTGTCAAATTTACTTATTATTTAACTTAATGTGGTAAGATAAAGGAAAACAATCTTGAATCTAAACTGAACTTACCTAAGTATATTGATAATTACTAATGACATTTCAGAAGAAGCAAAAATTTGTATGAAGAATAAATCGAAAAATAAAATAGCCACATGTTTAGGTATCTCCATCCGTGGATCCGTCACACTATCAAAAAATATATACCTGATTTCTCAAATAGTTGCAGCTTTCTTTGTATGTCATCAGAAGTACAACTAAATTGAGCAGCACTCTCTTGCAATATTGTCTGTTTTTTCCACGAATACGACATTCAACACACTTTGTATTTCATAAAATAGAATTTTTCTCATATACTAACTTATTTTACCACAACCTCTTTTTGTCGCTCGATTTTCTGCGATATATTTATCTGCCTATTGGGTGTCTGAGAGTACCTACTGTCGCAATTAGAATGTTGTCGAAAGTTTGATAGTTGCTCTCACACCTATGAAAAACAACGTATCCACTTGAGTCTGGACTTGGTAATGGTAGCTGCCTGATAGCAAATCATTACTGTACGATGATAGTTGCTCTCAAAACTGTGTCCACCTGCGAGAAAGCCTCTCGAGAGTTTTTCTCTCAAGTGGAACCTTAAGTACACAAATAACTACATACAATTTTAGGAATAATTGTAAGTATTACCTTTTCTTAGTACCGATTGCATTAACGTGGTCTAATTATGTTCAGATGAACTAGTTTAATATTAAACATTCAAGGATGTCATTAGTTTCATTTAGTTCTCTAGCTTAAATTTTAACAAACATATTGTAAAGATGTATGTATTTTAAATTTTAAACCTGCTCGCCATAGTCACATTTTTTCGTAGAATTGCAAAGTACCTATATTTAAAAAGCAATTAATATAATAATAAACCTCTTTTTTCTCTGCTTTAGATTGGTCTATTTTTTTGCTCATTCTTTTGATAAAGGCTTTATGTTGTTAGGTAAAAGTAGATGAACTTGTGGTTAGCAAATAGATGCTCTAGTTGGTCTACATTGAGCAAAGGGTACAGAAGTCTTCGGTTTTCTTGATCTTTGTGGCTCTCTTTGGCTATTTCTTTAATGATAGTGTTGCTTTCACTACTAGATATTTGTTCCTGTAATCCAGACAGTTTAGGCTGTTGTTCCATAGCGTCAGTGGCTTCATTATAGACTCATCTGCGCGAAGTTGTTTTCTTGGTACCACTTTTTGCCAAACTTACGAACGATTTTTTTCTCCTTATCGAAACCGCACATTTTCTGTAGAATGTCGATTAAGCTTTTCTGGGACTTGGCTGTCTTTTGGTAGGCTATCGAGAATTCTTTTTAGAACCTCGGTAGGGTCCTGTGGCTCTGAACCCAGAGATCAGATTATTAGAAATATTCACACTTATATTGTCTAAAAGTTATTTGTGGCATCGTCCGATTTTTTTTTCTGTTCTTGTTTGGGATTTACTACCACACTTCTGAACATTTCCTAGACAATCTGAAATAAATCTGGATTTTTTAAGAAATAACCTTTACGCCTATGACTTTACGTCAAAGGAACAGTTAAAGGTTGGTTTTATGACATAAAATATAAATAAATTAAAATAATAACAAAGACGTTTCGCAAACTTAATCTGTTTCCTTTTTCAATGCTAAGAATCTTTTGGTTTGTGTAATTCGTGAAATTATACAAATAAGAAAAGAAAGAAATTTACACTTATATCAATCCACAATCTGTTTAGCAGTGTGAGAAAATGTTTCTTTGGTTGGAACCACTAGATTTGCTTTCTTCGCGCCATTTGTCTAATTTCTCTCCACTTTTTTTACAAGCTTTTATTTAACTTGCAATGTTTGTAGGTATGTATGTATGAATGTTAGTTTGTTTGTTTAGGTCAAATCTTGCAACTGAATTTTAAAATAGTTATCCCCAACCGATTGAGCTGAAATTTTGCACACACGTTTAGTTTGGGTGACAATGCATGTTTAGCTAAGTGGCGTCATTCTAAATCCAACATGGCGGACTCCCGAAGATGGCGGACTAGTTATTTTTTATGCACCCCCATGATATGGGTATCAATTAAAAGGGTTTCCTGAGAAGAATACGAAATATAAAATGACGTCACACTAAATTCAATATGGCGGACGCCCCAAGATGGCGGACTAGTTATTTTTTGTGTACCCCCATGATATGGGTATCAAATAAAAGGGTTTGCTGAGAAGAATACGAAAAAAAACTAAAAAATAAAAAATAAATTAATAGTAAAAAAACATTTTTAAAAACAAGCTTCCCAGCAAACACCGCTTCGTAACTATTAAGGAACATTAACGCTACTTATATTTCGTGTTACACTTTTGTTTCAGTCACAAAAATGCGTGTTTTTTGGTGACAAATTGCTTATTTGTCCGCAACAATGCATCGTTATTAAACTGCAACTATTACTTTACATAATTGCGAAACAAAATATTCGTAACAAATGCCAATTTACATTTGTAATAAATTCGTTTTTACCAAAATCTAACTCCGAAAATATCTTGAAACATTTAGGCTCTTACAGTTTCATTCACCAAGTTATTTGTAAATACAAAACTTATATAAATACTTCGCAACCGTTATGCAAATTTAGTTTAAGTACAGATTCACAACAGTTGCAAGTTATTAGAAACTAAGGTTGCTCATTAATTTCAGAAAAGGTGCTTATCATAAGCAATATAAATTTTACAATTTACTTTCAAATCAGTTTCTTTTTTGTTTTATATTTATTATGCAAATAATGCAAATAAAGCAGGTTTGATATATGTGCACAAATCCTCCTCCCACCCTGATCCCTCACCTTCCAATTCCCGATCATTGGAGTCTTTTTGTTTTTTAAATGCATATAGTAGCATTTTACAGACGCTCAAAAATATGACAGGCCCTATCAATCAATACATGTCCATCTTTGCCGAACCACTTATTACCTATTCACTGTTGAACAACTCGAAAACGAAAAAGTGTGCGGAAACTTTTTTGGTTCTCGCGAGTTGAGTAACAGTGAATAAGTAATTTGTTCGACAACATGTAGGTACTGACAGTATAGAGCCAGTTATATTTTTGGAGCGTCTGTAAAATGCTATACTAAATACATTTAAAAACAAAAAAGACTCAATGATCGAGAGTGCGCAGGTGAGCGATCGGAGGCCGGGGGGTGGATTTATGCACGTACAGCAAACCTGGCTTCGTTTGTTATTGGACGAGTAATTTTTCTTGGACGAAGACCTCAGTCACATTTTTCTAGTAGGGGGCTCGTTACTTTTTCAGGGCCCATCTTTAAAATCACTTTTTGCAATATTTAACAAAATTCACATTCTCAATCTCTCATCTTTATACTTAGACCATAAATCCTTTTAACTCTTTTCTATATCTAGGCGAAATTAATCCTTAATCCTTAATATTCACTGTTAATGTGTTTGGAGGAATCCTATAAAATAAAGGAAAAAGATAAAATATTGACAAATAGATGTTCAAAATAATTTATTGTCCATTGTACAATAAAATAATTCATTTTCTCTGTTTTCTTCAATCTCTGGCTGGCCGCTCTAAACCAGTCCTTACACGCAACTTCAAAATTGGCATCTGTCATAAATGGAAAGCATTTCCTGCATGAATCTACAAATCAATTCTTAATCAAACTAGCAATGTACACTGTGCAGGGTGAACCCCAATTTATTTATCTCCTTAAGGTGAGTGCGCTAACCCAACTCTGTATCTAGTTTAAAATAAAAATAAGAAGAGAAGGCGGGAGATTGTCAAAATTTGACAAGGTTTTTTTTTGATGAAATGAGAAAAAGATTTCGATTGTAAAACTTATGAAACCTATGTACTATATGTAACTCTAGCCCACTCAATAAAATAAATGAAGTTAAACAATTACATATTATTATTCCTGAGAGAAAGAAGCTTGTTGCAAAGGGATGGTAAATCCAAATAAAAAAATTAAAGAAATGCACGCGGTAGTTTTCGAGAAAAAGAAATAAAATACGTCAACATTTTGAATTTAACTGACCTATCTCATCTGAAGTGAATATAAGATAAGTCAAGGCTCGGGTCAAGGTTGATCTTGTTTTTTGTTCATTAGCTTTTACCGGACCACTATCAATGTTCGGAAGTCATATTTTTTATACCAGTGTTTACACATTTCATCAAATGCGCCAACTTTATTAGCGCCTTTTTGTGAAGTTTTTTTGAATAATTTATCGTTCGAAGTACCTATATAAGAAACAGACAGACAACAGACCTTGTCGGTAATTTAATTATGTGGTGTTTTTTTATATCTTTGGCACAGAGGAAGAATGAAGAAAGTGGACGACCGGCGGAATGTCTTTGTCACAGCTGTGACCTCTACGTTTAAATCGGAAGTGTGCAATGTTGCAAAACTTAAAAAAATCGAATCCATAAATTTCAGTTTCATATGTTACAAATTGTGGAGAATTAGATAAAATCAGAAATGAAATTAAATATTCAACACCCGCTTATCTCAGAAACAAAAATCTTTAGAACATAATATGTTCATATAAACTTTTCTTCACTTCAAATCACCTGAAGAATTACTTCTTTAAGTAAAGCGTTTATTTTATTATTCGATTTATAGGTACCTAGTAAAAAGATCCGCTACCCACACTATTAATGTGCCCACGTCATGTTATATCTTGCCCAGGAAATTAATTTTTACAATACATACAATTAAAACTTATCTAATTTTAGGTCTATAAGTATTAGAACTTACCTACCAGTTACGCTGTGTATACCTATATTGTGTAATTATTTTTCACAATAGTAGTTTTTGCACAAGACCACTTGTTTATACCACACATGTAAGTACACAATTAATTACTCACTCTACACATTCAGTAAGACCAACTTGTACTGAAGCCGGAAACAGTTCTTTGCGCTGCTGGCGCAGTGTGCCAGGATTCTATTGGTCGTTTGAATTTTATCTCTCTCTCAGAAGTAATTCTAGCCTATAGAAACGACTTATTTGTTTGAAAATGTATAGCGAAAATGTAACGTAAGTAGATAGGCAAAGCCGCTCCGGGACCACTTTCGAGGTCGATGGCGTCTGTCCATCCGGAGTGACCATGGAGAGGATGAAGAAGTCTTCGGAGAGGGTCGAGGGTATGTACAAGAAGTAAATCGTCAAAGACCGGAAGGTGGAGGGCGAAGAAGTCTTCGAGGGGGTGGTCTTCGGCGAGGGGGTATACAAGAAGTAATCGTCAATGACCAGAAGGTATTGCATCATCGTTAAAGCGTATTGCGCAATATTACGTAATCTTACGCAATATTGCGCAATATCATCAAGTTCTGAGAATGCCTGCGTTCAAGGTTAGCGACTTGTCGAGACTTGTCTGTAGGCGGCTAGATCAAAGGAGTGATTAATGTAGCGTAATCGATATGCACACGTGCGCGTTCAAGGTTATTGCGCAACATCATCAAGTTCTGAGAATGCCTGCGTTCAAGGTTAGCGACTTGTCGAGACTTGTCTGTAGGCGGCTAGATCAAAGGAGTGATTAATGGCGAGTACGTGACTAAAAGAGCAACATCCAGTTCTGAGAATCGTGCGCGTTCAAGGTTATTGCGCAACATCATCCAGTTCTGAGAATGCCTGCGTTCAAGGCTAGCGACTTGTCGAGACTTGTCTGTAGGCGGCTAGATCAAAGGAGTGATGCCGGTGGTGAGTACGTGACTAAAAGAGCAACATCCAATTCTAAGAATGATGGAACACCTGCGTTCAAGGTTAAAGCGCTCTAGTTTTAGAACAAAGAAGTCTTTGATGAAGAAGAGCTGTCAGATATAAGTGATTAATGCTGGTGGTGAATCATAAGTACGTGACTAAAAGAGTAACATTCAGTTCTAAGATGGAACACTTGCGTTCAAGGTTAAAGCGTTCTCACGGTTTTTGCTGACTCGCAATGAAGTATGGAGGGGAGGGGGAAAGGATATAAAAGTCGGCGTATCGTTATTCTAGGCTTAATAGTTCAGCAGTCTCTACACTTCATAGTTCAGCAGTACAATAGTACCATTGGTGTTTAAGTGTGATTATCGCTATTATAATCTTAATAGTTCAGAAGTTAATAAGTCTGTACACTTCATAGTTCAGCAGTACAATACTTTTTGGTGTTTTAGTGTGCGCTATTAATTACAAAGTGAGTACATTTTAATCTTTTTTGTTTAAATTTCAAATCATGAATATATAATATTTTTAGATGGCCAATTTACAAGAACTGAATAAAATTGCGCTTTTAGAAACGAAACCACTCGTTAAGGTGTCCGACTTACCAATAAACAGTCCCCAGCCAATATTATCAGCTCAAGTAGTGACCACAAAATTTGGTGATAGCATATTGATTGAACTGGAGGATAATAAGGCTTTTCTGTCGAAGAGGGTGACACCTTTAATGAGAAACAATTTAGCTGATTTCACCGAAGGCAAACACAGCATTATATTTGGAGGCTTGAAGGACGTTAAGAAGCCGTCTATGGGGATAAGCTTTCAATTTGTGAAAAGTAAGGACAATTAAATTCTTTTATTTTCTTAATTTTTTTATTATTTTAATTTTTTTAATTTTTTTAATTTTTTAATTTTTTTATTATTTTTAAATTTTTTATTTTTTTTATTAATTTTAATTTTTTTATTTTTTTTATTTTTTTATAAATTTTTAATTTTTTAATTTTTTTAATTTTTTATCAATTTTAATTTTTTAACTTTTTTTATAAAATTTTGATTTTTTTTATTTTTAATTTTTTTATTTTTTTTATTTTTAAATTTTTTAATTTTTTTTATTTTTTATTTTTTTATTTTTTATTTATTTTTTTTCTAATGTTTGTATGTTTTTTTTAGCTGAATCATTGCAAGACGGCAGCACTACTAATTAAGATAAAAATACGTAGGGAACAGGATCGATATTGAAAAAAATCTGTATGTATAAATTTTTCTTAAACATTGTGAAGTGCATTTAAATAAATAAAAATGAGTTCATTAGAAATTGCTAGTCTCAGTGATGAAATTGTGGCGAAATTTAAATCAGTCGAGGTAATTTTAGCTCAAAAAAGAAATTTTACACCGCGGGAGAGAGACACCTGGCTTAAGCAACTAAAGCAGCATATTAGGCTTTTTAATAAGGCGATTCGCGATTCAGATTTAGCCGTAGGTACTCTGAGAAAACTACAAACTAATCTCGGTCATCTTAAACGGTTTAAGAAAGTAATTGAACATTTAAATCGTATTGGGGGAAGAGTAGGAGCCGCGCCAGTGAAAGAAAATCGCAGTGATAGGGTGAAATGGGAAGAGATAATTTCAGTTTTTCAGGGTCGAGTACGTACGGGAATAATAATAAATTTAACACACAAAGATGTTACCCAATTTTTAGATGATGCTTTTTACTTATTTAAAAATAGGGTTATGAATGTATTGAAAAAAATGCGTACTCTTAAAGTGAATACCTGTTTCTGTGGTGAATTTCTGAGAAAATCCGGAGATGTTGAAATCGTTGAACGAAAGTACTTCAACACAAAAAATCAAATAGTCGACGCCGGAACGGACTTGTTACATTTTTTCCAAATTAACGTGAAAGATGAAATTCTCAATTCCTTATCTGAATTCTCCGAATCCGGATCTGGCTGGGCCCTAGATAAAATTCTTAGCTTGGAAGTTAACATTAATAAGTTCGAAGTGGGGAATGGTACCGGCTCATCCTACATTAGACTGCCGGAAAAATTTTTAAAAAAACAGGCATGTATTAACGTAAAAAATATGAACGACGAAGCATGCTTTGCCTGGAGCATCGTCAGCGGTCTTTATCCTACGGATGTACATTCAGACAGAACCTCTACATATCCTCATTACACTGAAGTGTTAAATTTAAAAGGAATTGAATTTCCTATGAAAATACCATACATTTCTAAATTTGAAAAAAATAATGCAGATATTTCTGTTAATGTGTTTGGCCTGGAGATGGACTCGAAATTAAATTTGTCTGTAGTCCCCGTTCGCTTGACGAAGCAAAAGCGTGAAAAACACGTAAATTTATTATTAATCCAAGATAAATATTATCCAAAAATATCTGAATTTGATCCGGCACCCAAGTCAGATAACGAAGACGAGGAGCAAGATGAAAATATTAAATATCATTACGTGTACATCAAAGATTTATCAAGGCTTTTGAATAGTCAAATTTCTAAACATAAACATAAAGTATTTTTCTGTGATAGGTGTCTCAATTATTTCTCTTCGCAGGTTAAATTAGATGGTCATACGGGGGATTGCGAGAAAGTTAACGAATGTAAAATTGAGTTTCCAAAAGAACTGTACGTTAAGTTTAAAAATTTCGTCTATAAGGAAAAGGTTCATTTTGTGATTTACGCGGATTTCGAATCTTTGCTTGAGCCCTTTAACGATGCGGAAGCTGCAAATAAACAATCAGAGTACAGAGATCGCTATGGCGCAGAACCAGCAACGAAAAGTTCTCGCTATCAAAAACACAGAGCATACAGTGCCGGGTACTATTTTAAATGTGACTATAATGACGATTGGTCTTTTTTCAAAAGTAATCGTGGAACAGATTGTATGTCTTGGTTTGTGGACGAGTTGAGCGCCATCGCAAAATTCGTTTCTTCCAAATTGAAAAATATCGAACCCATGAATACGGAAGTTAGTTTACAGGATGCGGTCGGTAAAAAATGTCACATTTGCGAGGTGGCGTTCAATGATAAAGATAAAATCGTTCGTGATCATTGCCACCTCACCGGCGATTTCAGGGGGTTTGCGCATAATAAGTGCAATTTAAATTATAAAAAATCCTTCGTAATTCCAGTGGTGTTCCACAACCTGGGGGGCTATGACGCACATTTCGTAATTAAACAGCTCGCCGAAAGATATCACGTCACTCTGCTACCGGTAAATAAGGAAAAATATATTAGTTTTACGGTATACGATGATGAAACTAACTTAAAATTCAGATTCATAGATTCCTTTAGATTTATGGGATGCTCATTACAAGAGTTAGCTTCCACATTAAAAGCGGAGAATTTCGTAAATCTTAAACGAGAATTTCCGAATTTAGACGAAGAGAAATTGAAATTATTGAAAAAGAAGGGCGTTTTTCCATACGACTACATAGACACAATAGAACGACTTGACGACACCGAATTACCAGACCTGACTAAATTTCACAATAAACTTAACGATGCAGACATTGACGAGGACGAATACAGACATGCTCAAATCGTTTGGACGAAATTTAACTGTCAAAATTTAGGCGAGTATTCAGATCTCTATATGAAAACTGACATCATGCTGTTAACGTGCGTGTTCGAGACTTTCCGCATCACTTGTCACAAGACATACGGTCTGGATCCCGCTCACTATTACACTATTCCGGGCTACACGTGGGACTGTATGCTCAAATATACGGGGTGTAAACTCGAAACACTTCAAGACGTAGATATGCTGATGTTCTTCGAACGTGGTATTCGTGGCGGCGTGAGTCAATGCTGTAATCGGTATGGTGAGGCTAACAATAAGTACTCGGAAAATTATGACAACACCAAACCATCAACGTATCTGATTTATTATGATGTAAATAACTTATATGGCTGGGCTATGAATCAACCCCTTCCATATGGCAGCTTCGAATGGACCGATACAAACATCGACGTCACCACGGTACCCGATGATGCCGAAATCGGTTACGTTCTTGATGTGGATCTCGAGTATCCGGATGATCTACACGATTTACACAAAGATTTACCCTTTTGCGCAGAACATCGAACGGCTCCAAATTCCAAATTTTCCAAATTAATGACCACCCTGTACACTAAGCAAAATTATGTTTTACATTACAGAAATTTAAAGCAGGTCTTGCAGCACGGATTGCGTTTAGTTCGCATCCATAAAGTGCTGAAATTCAAACAGTCTACTTGGCTGAAATCGTACATAGAGCTAAACACATCGTTAAGAGCGCAAGCAAAGTCCGAATTTGAGAAAACAAATTATAAACTGATGAACAACGCAGTTTTCGGGAAAACAATGCAGAATGTAAGGAAACACCGTATAGTAAAACTGGTTAGGAAGTGGGAGGGGCGTTACGGGGCGAAAAATTTAATTTCCAGTCCAAATTTTGATAGTAGATCCGTTTTTAGTGATACGCTAATGGCTATCGAACTTAGAAAAAATCGCATTGTATTCGATAAACCCCTATACATAGGAATGGCAATTTTAGATATTTCAAAAACTTGCGTGTATGAATTCCATTACGACTACATGTTAACTAAATTCCCGGTGGAAAATTGTAAACTGTTATACACCGATACAGATAGTTTGGTCTACGAACTTCAGTGTGATGACGTGTACGAAGAGGTCATCAAAAAAGACATTCAAAGATTCGATACCAGCGACTATCCCTCTGATAATCGTTGGGATATCCCGTTAGTGAACAAAAAAATCCCCGGTCTTATGAAGGATGAGAATAACGGTAAATTGATGACTCATTTTATCGGGTTACGCTCCAAACAATATACGTATAAGGTGGCGCAAGGTAAAGTGGTGAAAAAATCCAAAGGCGTAAAGACTAACGTCGTTAAGAGAAAAATTACTTTTGAGGATTATTTACGGTGTTTAGAGAAATTTTTGAAAAATCCTACTCGAGACGTAGGGCTATTGCACAATACTCAGCGTTGTATACAATCTAGATTGCATGATGTGTACAGCATTGAGCAAACGAAAATCTCGTTAAACCCCTTCGATGATAAACGTAAATTACTTTCTGAGACTCATGACACTCTCCCGTGGGGTCATTATTCAATTATTATACCTGAGGATAATACCTAAGATTTCAATATCGATCATTTTATGTATTCTTTTTTTATAATATATGTAATCAATGTATAAATGTAATCGATATTATTATATATATGTAATTAATCATTTTTTATTATTACTGTATTTTTCTCTTTTATTTCAATATATTATGTATTTAAATGTTGACTTGATTTTTATTCCATATACCTAACCTAGAAATAAAAAAACGTATTATTAATATTTCTTTATTCAATCATTTTTTTATAAGAAACATTTTTCTATCTAAATCATTTAGAACTTTATTCAAATTATAAGCTAAGCATTCACGAATACAGTATGTGTGAATGTTACAAGGATATATTTCACTTAATTTTAATAGTACATTATAAGAGGATAATTCATATTGAGATTCACTTAATATGTTATTTGTGACATTTAAAAAGTTATCATAGAACTCTGGAAAACTTAAACTATGCAGCAAATCCATATGAGACGATACGAGTTTGTTAATATTTATAATATCGTATACAGTGTTTCTTGAAAAATAAAATAAACTTGAAACTCCAGCGGCAGACAATTTTAACATCTTGTTCCCGATAAAAGGGGCCTTTATTAGGGCATAACCAGAGAAATGAATTTCTTCCTCCACTTCTTCTTCTTCTTCTTCTTCTCCATCTTTGATCTCATCATTAAAATAATCAGAGGTAAATTGTTGAAGGTAAGTAATAAAATCGTTCCAGTCTTCTCTTATGAAGGAAATATTATCTGGTTTCGTGAATATAGGGTGTGATACGTTCAGCAATATTCTTACAGCAGGAACATAACCTCTTGCAGGAGAAAGTCCAGTAATTATTTTATAATTAGAGTCTTTAACGTAAAACACATTTTCACAAATATATCGTTCTTCAGTAAGTATAGCGTCTTGATAAATATCACTAACTCGATCAATTTCACTCCAATAACCGGAGGAATCTTCAGAGGAAAATGAAGGACTAGCAGCAGGTGATTCCATTGCACTCAAAGACTAACAGACAACTAAGCTTTCAAATCATAATCTATCTGTTTATGCATTAGGTAGAGGAAGGGAGGGAGGGTACTAATTTAAAAAGGCCTCCAAGTTTCATAAATGTGTGCTATTCTCTCATAAGATATAATATAAATTCGCACTTCTCATAGGGGTATGACACATTTTCTCATAAGAACGCTTGTAAATCGGCGAACACACATGCAGGTTAAAGAATGTTATCTGAATCAATCCAGCTGTTGTGCGTGGAATCAAAGCCCAGCCATTTCACGTAAGACTTCTCGCCTCGCTTACGTAACACCTTTTCCACGAGGTACACATCGGGTGTTTTCGTTTTTTGCAGCTCCTCTTCGTAGAACCCTCCTCTAATAGGTCTACCTTGCATATCTTCAAGTAAATAGGTTGTAGGATTGGTGATTCGAACCTCGGATATTTTAAATAACTCTGTACTCCAGTTTGGGGTGTATCCTTTGCTAAACACATGCTTACTCTTACTGACTCGCACAATATCTCCAACCTTGTAGCGTCGCGATGCTGCTATCTTTATGTGATTGTAAACTGAACGTAAAATTTGCTTTTCATTCTTCGCGTTCACATCCACCGGCTTTACCCCGATAGTCCTATGTTTTCGGTTATTATACTCTTTAACAATGTGAGGAAGCACCTCCACCCATCGGTATGAGCCGTTTAAACTGAAATACTTGTATAAGCGCTCCTTTATCGTTCTAATAACACGTTCAACTATGGCGGCTTTCTTAACAGTATATGTGCTGTAGTGGTTAACCTTAAATTGTTTCATCAAGCGTTGAAAGTGTACATTATAAAATTCCGTACCCTGATCTGTATTTAAATGATTACAAGATCTCTTGCTCTCCCTGAAGACGTTCTCCATAGCCTGAGTGACTTCGGGTCCGCTCTTATTTTTTATCGGCTTAACCCATAGAAACTTGGAAAAACAATCAATTACCATCAGAATGTATCTACAATTATTGTTATCCTTGGAGTAGTTCCCCATCTCAGCCAAATCTGCCTGCCACAAGTCATCTATTCCCTTTATGACTATGCGCCTGCGCCGCTTAATATTTCTACGGGCGGGTTTATGTAGCTCATTAACCAATTGAATTTTTTCTTTAGAATTAGACATAACTGATCGATGGCATCAAATTAAATGAATATATATGTTAGACTTTTATAATTTATACTCTTTTGCTCGCTTTTAATTTATTAACCGCCATCTCGACAGTTTTCACTGTGTTAGACAGAGAGGTGAGATTCGCTTGCATTAGAACAATTACTTCATCATTTAATTTTTTTATAGATTTTCTAAGGTCTTGGATGGAGCCTCTCTGTTTATCTAAACGAGTGGAAGTATCCCTTTGGTAATTGTTCGAGTTCGTCGCTAGAGTCGTAGCAATAGCAGTCACATTATCATCCATGTACTTTTTATTGACAGCATCGCCATCTTCAGTGGGCGGTTGAACATTACACAATTTCAATTTTTCCACATCAATGTTTCCATCTTTGGTGAAATTAAAACCTCGACCTTGTGGTAATAGACTGATGTTCTTGCTAACGCCACCTCGTGCTGAACGACCGAACTTATCGAGACTCATTGCGAATATGAAGTGTGTGTAGAGAGCTGTAACATACTAATATATAATTCCTGCTTCTTTCAATTCATTTAAAATAGCCAAGATTTCGTTGTCGTGGGAATCAGTATTTCCTGCCGCCTTGGATGCATTTAAAAGTCTTAGCCTGTCCACTAATTCGTTTATATCGTCCCAGAAGATGTATTCTACCGGTTTTTCGTTGTAAACCATATTCATACCCTGTCCACTACTACTATGAGGTTGAGTATGTTTTATTTTGGGAGTGCCATCACCACTATTGTTTTTTTTAAATAATGGTTTTATCACTTTAGTGTATTTATGTGATCGAGTGCCATTTAATTGACTTGCGGGATCATAATTTCGTTTATGTGCGTTAGAGGTTTCTAGAATTTCCCTGTAATCATCCAGATCTTGTTTGCTGTAACCTTGAGGCTTCTTCATAAATAGCAGTTCATATAAGCCCCGTCTTCCGGCAAACATTTTATCACCGATACTTAAGCCAGCATTAGAGCCGATATTTAGTTCCATAGATCCGATGTATAATTTATTCATTTCGCCATTAAATCTCACGCCATAGGTTTCATCGTAATCCTTACTTTTATCATAGAGACCTGTTAAATATTGCTTAGCTAACGTAGGATACTGTTCCGCGGCGGAGGCATCAGGGTCAATCGTACTACTAGAATCTTCAAATATTTCATCATCTTCGTCTTCTTCTTCCACTTCTTCTTTCACTTTTATTTTTTTCTTTATTTCAGATTTAATGGTATTCTCTACTTTTGGAGTCTGCTGCTGCTGCTTGGGTGAATTCTTAACAGCACCGAGTTCTCGCAATGGTTCAATGACCGGTTTCAATAAACGCCTAATTGTATCGTCCTCCTCAGCTCTACCTAATTTTAAAGCCAAGTACTTCCTTCGAATAGAATCTGAAGCTTTTTTTATCTTCTTCTTGAGCGCCAAGTCTTTCGCCAAGTCATAGACCTTCTCCCTAGGTGGTTTATATGCCGCGAGAGTAAATTTTTTAGTAACCTTCATTGTTAAACAGGTAAACAGGTATGTTAAACAGGTAAGCAGGTATTTTAAACAGGTAAACAGCTATTTTAAACAGGTCTGTAAACAGATCCAGGGTTTCTCAAAACAGGTCTGTTCAGTTTGAGCGTCTAACTGATAATGCTTGGTGTTATTGAAATCTCATATACTTATATACTGATCAAAGCCTTTTCTATAGCGTCCTTTATGTAATTCAAAATCCTTTACGATAACCAGCACTCCGAATTTATCGTTCCAGCATTCTCTGCATAAATGTTCAAATTGTTCAAAGCTCATATCGGGAGTCACGTGATCGTCAAAAACATGGCGTAAATTCATTTTATCCTGTTTAAATAATATTAGGCAGTTACAGTTATCTCGAATGAGATGTTTCGGTATATGGGTGTAAGTCTGACAGAGATAGAAACAATCTACAAGCTTATGTCTCCCCATGGAGAAAAAGGCGCGTATCTTGTCTTGCTTGTCACATGCTACGTCATCAAATATAAATATGGAATTCATTTTAGCTTCCGAAGGATCGATGATGTTTTCGTTGGAGGTGTATGGAAAGTAGCCTACGCCTTTTACCTTCTTCAGCACATCTTCCAATAATTTATATTTAGGTTGATACAGGGACTTGGAGTACACGTACACATTCTCAAACCATAGACCGTTAGAGTCGAATAATAGACTTAGTAGAATATTTGTCTTCCCCGCCCCACTAGGTCCACATACGATCGTTCTTAAAGCGCTAGGAAATAACTCACCATGTTTATTAACACATCCTTCTACAGAACGATCAGAAGTTAATAAATCTAAATTCTCCACGGGTAGAGACGTCTTTTGTCTTTGAACGCGCATCATGAACTCTAAACTTTTCACTCTGTACATTCCTATATATAGAAGTTTCCACCTCGTACATCATCAGTTCTAGTTTTGATGACGTCGAGGAAACACGGCAGAGGTGTAGTTAACACTCTTATCAATAAGCTACCTTTCGAACTGCATTTACCTGGTTATCAGTACTGCGGACCCGGCACAAAGTTACGTAAACGTCTAGCTCGAGGGGATCCGGGCGTTAACGCTTTGGATCAAGCGTGCCGTGAACACGATATTGCGTATAGCGAAAACGCGAACTTGGAAGACAGACATAAAGCCGATTACTTACTGGAACAAAGAGCTTGGGAACGCGTTAAATCTAAAGACGCTAAATTGGGGGAGAAAGCAGCAGCTTGGGCTGTCACTAACGTCATGAAGGTTAAACGTAAATTAGGTATGGGTGTAGCAGGAGGCTGTAATAAACGGAAAGGAAAGAAGAAAATTCCCTTCCGTAAGGCCATCCTATCGAACATTGTGAAAGCGTTGAAAAAGCACGCAAGTCATGATGTGAAAAAGGATATGGCTATCGGTGTTAAAACGGCGCGAATTGCCATCAGAAAAGCAGGTGGAAGGAAGAAAATCACTGTCCCCCGTATTCTACCGCTGCCAAAGACCGGAGGCTTCTTACCTCTAATACCGATCTTTGCAGGTCTCTCAGCTCTTGGAGCTCTGTCAGGTGGCGCTGCGGCCATTGCTAAAACTGTTATAGACGCTAAGAATGCTAGGAAAACATTGGAAGAAGCTCACCGCCACAATAGAGCCGTGGAGGATGTGGCTTTGGGTAAAAAGGGTTCCGGACTGTACATGAAACCCTATAAGAAAGGATACGGTTTATATTTGACAAAAAACTACCATTGAAGCTACCCGATAGACCGCTCTCTGACCTAGACATCTTAAAGTATGCTAAAAAGTTAAAAATTCCCCATTTCAGAGGCGTCTATATGAGAGACTCTTTACCCTCACATCCACTTAAAGGAAACGAGAGCGCCATCATTAACTTGGACAGCGTAAAGGGGCCTGGAACTCATTGGGTAGCATATAAGAAAACAGGCAATTCAGTACTATATTTTGACAGCTTTGGATCTCTTAAACCTCCAATGGAATTAGTTCGATACTTTGGCGGGAAATTTAAAATTAAATATAATCCCGATGCATATCAAACATATAACACGGTAAATTGTGGACATTTATGTTTGCAATTTCTCTATAAAAATAATAAACACGCGTGATGTGTAATCAGTATGTCATCGAACACTTTCCAGTTAAGTGGTCGCAAGTCTGTTCTCTCCGTAGACTTTTATAATCCCATAGAACTAGATCCCCGATACGATTATTCGATAGCGTTGACCGGTCTCGACACCTATAATACGATACCTAACATCGAAGAAGGTGTGAATAACAAGTTTTATTATTGGGAGCTAGGCGGCGATAGAAGTCTCAAAGAAAGCGTCATAACTATACCTACAGGATCTTATGAAATAAGTGACATTGAATCCTATCTGCAAAAGAGATTACTAGTAGGTAGCGGCGTAACATCACAGCAGCAGGCTGACGAATACTTCTCGCTGAAACCTAACAATAATACGCTCAAGTGTGAAATTAAAAGTAAACACGAAATTAACTTTAATCACAAGGATAGCTTGGCCACCCTGTTGGGTTACAGTGCCAGCAGAACATTAAAACCGGATACATTATATGAGTCTGATTTACCTGTTAATATAGTCAGAGTTATAACGATCCACGTGGACTGTAACATTACTGTGGGAGCATATTCCAATAATAGCCCTACACATACGATTTTTGAATGCGGCTTGAATGTTGATCCCGGATACGCTATAAACATTGAACCTAGGAATTTAACTTATCTACCTGTAAACCCCAGCATTCGAGAGATACAGAATATCACTTTGAAAATACTCGATCAAAATTCTGAGCTTGTTAATCTGCGAGGAGAGAAGCTGATTGTGAGGTTAGAACTTAAAAGAACATGAGATTAATATTTAACCGTAGTAAACCTAATATATACGGAGGAAGCTTACATCATCCTCATTCTGTATCTAATCGTACAAGTGCAAGGTCACCACCACCACCACCGTCATCAGAACCTACCAAGTTAACTTATTCAAATTATTTATATTTATTATCTTTGGGTTATCATGTTAGAAGAACTGCAGCTGTTCCAAGACCCCCACTACGACGATTCAATTGAACGAGTCGAAGTTCGAACGTACCATCCGTACGTTAAAGCCTATGGGAATAATGATGAAATTGAAATTGCCATTTATCAGCATGACGCTTTGATTGAAATAGGTGAGGGGGCGCTATCAATCGAGGGAACTTTAAAGAAAAATGCTACTGGTACGGGCACCGTTGAATTCACCAATAACGCGGGCGCCTTTTTATTTGATTCCATAAGTTATGAATTAAATGGCATGGAAATAGATAAAGTACGCGATCCTGGAATTGTGAGCACGATAAAAAGTTATATATGTTATGAAAAAGATGATTTTTCTCATAGCATCGCAGGTTGGAATTATCCTAGCGGTAGCCTGATTACATATGACGCTACAAATTTCACCTTTTTCTTAAGAATACCCTTGAGACATTTACTGGGATTCTTTTACGATTACAGGAGATACGTTTTCGGTAAACAGGTTCTACGTTTGATACGGGCTCGTAGCGATAATAATTGTTTTAAAGTATCTGAAGATGATACAGTGGGCGAACTAACCATCACCAATATTGAATTAAAAGTGAAACATGTGTATTTGAACGATATTCCAAAACTGAATTTTCTAGCTAAAGTTAATGCCGATACGCCAATCATATTAACGTATAGACAATATGAAATTCATGAGATACCCTCCCTAGTGGCAGGTGCTACAAAAGAAATTATAGTTGTTAAAAATGGCACTCAAAGCCCCCAAGCTGCCATCCTTGCTCTACAAACCGATAAGAAAGATGCCAAGACGAAGGACTCTACGCAATTCGATAATATTGATATATTTAATGTGAAATTATTGTTGAACAACGATCGTTACCCTCACGAAGATATGAGGTTGGACTTTAAGGCTAAAAAATACTCTGAGGCCTATCATATGTATACTGACTTTACCAAATCGTTCGCTTCAAATAATAAACCTATGCTAGATTTTGCCGCTTTCAAGAATCACACGCTATTCGTTATAGACTGCTCGAAGAGGAGGGCTCCTGTTAAACCTTCGATTGTAGACATAAAAATGGAAATTGAAAGTTTGACCCCCTTCCCCCCAAATACCAAGGCCTACTGCATTCTCATACACGACCGCGTTTTGGAGTATTTACCTCTCAGTGGAGTCATAAGAAACATTATGTAAAAGAGAGAGAGACAGAAGGGATAATTTAGTATGTGAAGAACTATCGAAGAGTAAACATGAAATTGATTGTCGTAGATATTCAAGGCTTTAACCTGCCCGAATTCTATCCTAAGGAAATCTCGTTTGTTAGTGGAGACCAGCATGCCCATTATTTACTTAAGCCTCTCATACCGTACGATTCTTTAAGTTATGACCTGAAGAAGCAAATAAATTACTTGGAATTACATCATCATGGATTGAGGTATAGTGGTGGCTACGTAAGCGATAATGACCTAAATGAAATATTACGTAATCATCTACTTAATGGAGCTACTACTACTGTGTACGTAAAAGGTTATCAGAAAAAAGAATTTCTGGAAAAACGTTTACATGCATTGGGACAAACTGTGCCATCTATCATCAATGTGGAACAGCTGCTTAATGAAGAGGTTCCAAAGTTCACTAAAGATTTACCTTATTGTTTAAATCATTGTAATAATAATAATAAAATATGTAGCTTAAGAAATGTATTTACCCTTTATAATTGGTTATATTCTAGTTTACCTAAATAAATATGTATTTTATTAATGTTTTTTTTTTATTCATCCCCTCCCCCCACCTCTTTTGCTATTATCCTCTATGCACAAGCACCAGTTACTCATTATCCAGTTAGACGTTATAAGAGTAAGATGTCATCATCATCATTTAACTTCATGTTAGAAGATCATTTATTTAAATTGCACGAGTTGAAAAAACTAATAAACTTGTATGCAGAGAAACAGCGTATGTTTTCACAGTTTCAAAAATTAAGTGTCATCGCTGGCAGTGGTGTATTCAGCGATAAAAGACGGTGTGGAACATTTTCACATGCCTCAGCAGCAAGAAGAATTGCTCTCTGAAAACAAAATGCAGTCTCCAGTATTTTTATCTTGTGGTCATATCGCTAATTCTATAAACAGTCTTTGTAAAGTTTGCGAGATTCGTAAAAAGTGTAAAGTTTGCTACAAAAATGATTGTGATATGATATTCGTACCGTGTGGACATATTGCGATATGCGCAGACTGTAGTTTTTCTCAGAAATCATGCGTAATATGTCGAATACGTTTACATGCTGCAGTTCGTATAAATAATCCATGAAAAAAAAAAAAAAAAAAAGAAATGGAAACTGCTGCTGCTAAAAAGAGGGTGAGATTTGACGATAAGATTCAAGTTAGGTACATCATACATTGGTCTTATGCGTACAGAATGTCCAGAAATGGTCAATGTTGGATTGAGGCATCGGTCGATCGTCAAAGATTTCAACGAAGAATTTCCAATTTAATCCCCGTAATTGTGCCAGTACTACTACTTAGAATATCAGACAATAAATAGACATTATTTGAGGATAAATCTCATTAGTGTATCAGCAATCATCATGGCGGCGGCGGCGGCGGCGGTGGTTACATACTTTATTCTTTTACATGCTGTTACATCCTACCCCACTTTTAATGGGACTCAAGAACACGAAGACATAAGCGGCAACAGCGATCCAATTTTACAATTACTATGCTACATTACTCTGTGTATTTCGATTTTATTGTTAAAGTGTATAGTTAGAATTATTATAAGAAAAAAATGTATCATATCGATGAATTAATTATTATTGATTATTAAATATTTTTTACCAAATTAACATTTGTTTTATTTATGTGGAGTATGAATTCAGACGTAAAAAAGGATCGTTTATGTTATGAACGTGCTCAATTGCCTTTTATTATTTTGCTGACAGTCTGATTTAAAAGTAACAGAACTTGCTAGTCTGATACACGTTGGCAAAAAGGGATATTGTTTATTTTTTTAGTGTTTCGTTAATGTGCATTAAAAGATTTTCGTTTTTTCGGCGGAGGGGTTTATGGGTATACGCTTTTATTTAATTGTCATTCAGCTACTGTGAGTCGTGAACATAACTTGATCATGTGCGAGTACCAGTACACCCCGCCCCAGTATCTGGAGGCTTATCTTAGAGAAAAGTGAGTACATTTTAATCTTTTTATTTCTGTGCTTAGTTTTTTTAAATTGGATTTATTTTTTTTTTTCATAGTTTCGTAAGCATTGGTTTAGGCGACAGTTCTTCTCCTCCTCCAAACGGTTACGACGACGAACGGGTCTCAACATCTAGTTGTGACAAGAACCCGTTCATGAAATGGCCACACCGATGGGTGTCGTCGTCCCCCCAGATGCAAATATGGTAATTATTATAGAAAAATTTTAACATAAATAAATACTGATATTTCTCTTTGTTACAGTTTTACGAATATAAAGTCAGAATTAGAGAGTGAGGAGGAGGAGGATCGCGTGATGTCTTCACCGCTCTCATATCACCCGCAGCCCATGACGTCGTTCATGGTGCCTCCACCCCCTATGACATCGCCCATGATGACGCCACCCCCTATGACGTCGTTCATAATGCCTCCACCCGCTATGACGTTGTTCATGGTGCCTCCACCCGCTATGACATCGCCCCTGATGCCTCCACCCGCTATGACATCGCCACCCCCTATGACATCGCCCATGATCCCGCCACCCCCTTCACCATCACCTCCACGACTATCACCTCAAATTGTGATGGAGGTGTTGAGATTCTCAGCAGTAAGTAAAGTAAATATAATTTTTATACATACATCATGTATTTTCTTTTTGTTACAGAATGAATATGATGTCATCACACCCCTGGAGGAATCTGTCATATATTTTAACTAGTATTTTAATTAGTATTATATTTTTATTTCTATTAATATATTATTTTAAATATGTTGTTCTCTTTTATTTAAAAATCTCTTTACGCCTTTATGCATTCCCAAAAATCGAAAATTTAAAAAAAGATTAAAAAAGATTTTTGAAAAAAAAATAAAAATAAAAAAATAAAAAAATTAAAAAATTAAAAAAATTAAAAAATTAAAAAATAAAAAAATAAAAAAAAAATTTTGAAAAAAAAAAAATTTTGAAAAAAAAATTTGAAAAAAAAAAAAATTTGAAAAAATGAAAACTTTATATTTATTCATTTACATCACTATCATCTTCGTCATAAATATCAAATTGAATAATATATTTTACAGGTAAATACAGTTTAATTTTAAATAGAAATGTTTTCATGTCGGCTGCAATCATTTCTCTACAAAATCGTTGAATGCTAACGTTCCCCTCGAGAAATTTGTGACACAATTCCAGAGCTCCATTGTACTTCTGAATCTGTTTTTCACATTCTTTATTACGAATTTCATCGTCTTGGATGGACTGGAAATCGTACACATTATCGTGGCGCTCGCTAAATATTAGCGCTGAAATTTCATCACATAAACATTCTACTGCGCTCTGCAAGTCTTCAGCTTTGCTCCAATTCTGTTCACTGTAAAACATCCACATTTTTCTGTTTATTATTATTATTATTTTATTAGGAGAGAGCACACTGTAATGTAACGAGACAGTTCTAACACTAAATGTTAAAGACTAAGAATTAAAAAAAGACGAGCGCTTTAATCTTGAACGCAGGATGACTCATCGATTATATCCTTTCCCCCTCCCCCCATACTTCATTGCGAGTCAGCAAAAACGGAACCGTGAGAACGCTTTAACCTTGAACGCTAGCGGTCGGGGTCGGAAGCCATTAATCACACACCATCAAAGACTTCTTTGTTCTAGAGTGCTTTAACCTTGAACGCAGGTGTTCCATCATTCTTAGAATTGGATGTTGCTCTTTTAGTCACGTACTCACCACCGGCATCACTCCTTTGATCTAGCCGCCTACAGACAAGTCTCGACAAGTCGCTAGCCTTGAACGCAGGCATTCTCAGAACTGGATGATGTTGCGCAATAACCTTGAACGCGCACGATTCTCAGAACTGGATGTTGCTCTTTTAGTCACGTACTCGCCATTAATCACTCCTTTGATCTAGCCGCCTACAGACAAGTCTCGACAAGTCGCTAACCTTGAACGCAGGCATTCTCAGAACTTGATGATGTTGCGCAATAACCTTGAACGCGCACGTGTGCATATCGATTACGCTACATTAATCACTCCTTTGATCTAGCCGCCTACAGACAAGTCTCGACAAGTCGCTAACCTTGAACGCAGGCATTCTCAGAACTTGATGATATTGCGCAATATTGCGTAAGATTACGTAATATTGCGCAATACGCTTTAACGATGATGCAATACCTTCTGGTCATTGACGATTACTTCTTGTATACCCCCTCGCCGAAGACCACCCCCTCGAAGACTTCTTCGCCCTCCACCTTCCGGTCTTTGACGATTTACTTCTTGTACATACCCTCGACCCTCTCCGAAGACTTCTTCATCCTCTCCATGGTCACTCCGGATGGACAGACGCCATCGACCTCGAAAGTGGTCCCGGAGCGGCTTTGCCTATCTACTAACGTATTACTAATTATGTAAATTTTTCAACACTTCACAACTGAAAATTAATTGCTTCAATAATTCCGTAATTGTTTCAGTTTATAGCTACTAAAGGAATACCGCATCAACAATTGCGTAATATTCTCAAATTTTAACCATTGAAAGTATGGCGTTTTGTAAGTTATGAAACATTTACGTTTGTCGAATTAAGAATAACATTTGATAGGTAACAGTTTCGATTTTTTTCAAACCCAACAAAGATGTTTTATACTATATTAAACAATTTCAAAACAAATCTTTCAGGTACAGATATATTGCCATAATTACGAATCTGTTTCACATTTTGAAATATGCTTCTAGAGTTACTTATTTGTGACTTAACGTTACGAAACAAATACACTCTGTGTTTGCTGGGTTTTATTTAAATGCTCTAAAAAGAAGAAAATAAACTTTAAATTAAATCAAATCCATCAATTTATTACATTATACAATTTATATGATATAAAAGCTTGTCGCGAGATTTGCCTGTGTGTAAATAAACAAGAATACAATATTAAACTCTCGCGACAAGCTTTTATATCATATAAATTGTATAATGTAATAAATTGATGGATTTGATTTAATTTAAAGTTTATTTTCTTCTTTTTAGAGCATTTAAATAAAAGCTTGTTTTTTAAAATGTTTTTTTACTATTAATTTTTCATTTGTAAACTAACACTGAAGGTAACAAGTTCTCTGTAACATCTTCGCGCTCCATTATGTTTACAGCGGCTTTCAAATACTGTTGGACTCTGTCCACTCTTTATATTCCTCTTGGTACTAGAAATATCATCTTAGTCTGAAGTCATCTTAAACATTTGGTCTCGCCGTAGTTAAATACTAAATGATGCACTCTCAAGGCACCTTCAATATTGAAAATAAATACACGAATTTCAATAATCGGTCCAACAGCTACGCGAGATTGTTTTATGTTGAATGCCAAATGGACAAGGTTGTTTCGAATGCTGAAATGCTGCACGAAATCATATCAGGGATATTATTTTTGCACTTCGTAACCTTGCTTATTGAGATATTTATGCAAAAGATCGTGGATATCCGTTTTGGTTAAAGGGAAATCAAATTCACTATTAGTTTGCCCTCTCTAATCGTAGCAAGAGTTTGTTCTAAAGTATCTTCAGAATAATTCTTGTAAATACATCCTCCAAGCTTTTTTCTATAATATCTATTTTTTATTTTTTATATAGTATAGAGATTTGTAACAATGAGAATAAGTTGGAAGAACTAGGGAAAATGAACAATTTTGAAAATAATAAAATTTATAAAATAAAGCAATATAAAATCTTGTTGATTTAGAAGTAAAAAGTCGACGTAAGTGGACACAAAATTTTTAATTAAGTTCGAGTCTAGTAACAAAGATCTGATTAAAGTTTTGCTGCTTTATCTGCAAGACGTGGACTGTGGAGTATATCCCCAAAATAGAACAAGACACGACTAAATTTGAAAATAACATAAATACATCCCCTTATGAAACTTTTATTAGAATTATTATTTAGCATACATTTAAATAATTAAATAATGTGCTATTCCTTGTTAAAATACTAGTCCTAGTCTTGAGAATACTCGGTATAATATTGTGGTTATCTTTATGTAGCAATTGGAGTTACATAGGATTGAATAAACCATATGCTTATTAAGAGTTTAACTGTGTAGCAAAATAGATTAAAAATATTTTATTTGAAACTTTACTTTGTACTATCCTATAATCTCATGTTCATCAATTTAAGCACGCGTATCCTGCAATTTACCCTAAATTAATTTTTATGCCTCTTGGTTATCGTTTGAATCTCATAAACTATTTTTTAATTTCGTAATCTTTTTGTAGATTAAAATCAATTTGGGTTCGCTTCGCTAATGTAAACATATATAGCCAAGTCACTGAACGGAGGGTATTTCCATTTAATAAGATTCGTATTTTTGAGCAGGTGTTTTGCCTTTCATAGGAATTACTATAAAATCCTGTGAGTAGAGAAAATACCCGGATTCTTAAGCAGAAACCAGAAACACTACACCTGCGAGACATCTGTAATCACGACACCCTGAATATATATCAGACCGTTCGCGTATATTTCATAAATATATAACGTGTTATACGAAAAACAAATCATACGTTTACGTATCTCTCCTGTAACTTATGGAAAATAAAGAGTGTACCTTTCGTATTGTAGGACATAAAATTGGGGGTCTTTCAAGAGAAATATAAGTTGAGCTTTAGGATATTTGTATAACTTTATATCGCGAGTAGCAACCTTGATATTAAACAAACTTTTATGTACATAATTATGATATGTCGAGAGATATATTTAAGGCTACCTATGAATTTCGAAGACGTCTTTGAATAAAATAATACCAAGTATACTATAGCTCATATTTCTTAAGCAGGGAAAAAATGCCGCATTTACAAAGCAGAAAGGCGGCCTCTTTAACGTTCAAACAAGCCGCCGCACGTGTTCCTTTGTCGGTAATTTTTATCTGCCGTAGAAAAGTGAAGTCTAGTATACCGTAGCTTCGTCCTTGAGTGGGCTCATCCTCATGTAAATCATTGCTGAATAAGACAGACTCCACATGTCTCGTTTGAATATTAAAAGTTCATCACCTAGAGATCCACTTTGAAAGTGTGTCTATGTGTTTGTGAGAGTTTTCACCAAAGAAATTGTTATACGCTAACTTGTAACAATCTTAGGGATGTATCATATCACTTCTATGTAAGTCAATATCCAGACTATTTTAATTCCAACTTTTTTTGCAAGCTGGTAAGAATTCGTTGTTTTCCACGTTAGTTTTGCGATATTTTGACGTTTCTCGTAGTCTTCTTACTCACTAGCCGCAGAAGAAGGCCACAACAAGATAGTCGAAACGTCCAGAAATCAACATATTCAAAATGTTTACACTATAGGTACCTACTTATATTTACAAATTGTTAAGGAACAACAATTGGAAGTCAATCGACAATATTGTATTCTGTACTTGAAAAAATTCAGACCCTTCTTTAAAATCATTTGACGAATTCCATAAAATTTATTCGTTTGTTGATTAATTAACTTCTTGGGAGAATGTTCTTCGCCAACCTTTTGTCGTTATTGTCAACCATTTGCTCTATTTTTCTACTTGGTTCCGCAATTTCTTTTTCCTTTTGGTAGTGCCTTAGTCTTGGAAATTCATCACCTTTCTATGTAGCCCTCTGAAACTATTTTAGAGTTAATATAGTTAATAAAATTATTTTTAAATTTTCTAGATACCTAATTGAAAAAATTATTTTACAATTACTTATAACACTAATGATTTTTATAAATACATATCTAAGTTAATGTTATTTGTTAAATTATTTAGAACTGAACTTGATTTCAATGCAAACATTGTAAATAACACCAATATGATTTGGCAAATGAACAAAAAAGTCAAGAAAAGCTTATATGAAGCGGAAGAGCTTATATGGGACTACGGTAAGCCAGTGTGGTCATTATTCTCCAAAATCCATATGCTGCCCGCTCAAGTTGAAATTGAACTTCCAATCAGAAGCGACTTCATAAACTCCTCAGTGGACATTGAAGGCAAAAGTGCTGAACGTGTATCGCTACAGTAGCGTAGGTTATGAACGATACCAAGACTGATGATAATTTTTTTTCGCAACAGAATATCCTAATTTCTTATAAAAATGCATCATAAAGACATTAATTTGTTACATATCCAAATTATGCAGTTGTTGCAATTTTGTTTTTATAACTTTAAATAGTTAATCAAATCAATAGGAAATACAAAATCAAAAACATTGTATCAAATTTACAAAATATACCTACTGTAACATATATACTTTAAAATATTTTTAGTAATTTTGAAGCGAATATTATTATACTCTTTTATTATTTAAATTACATTGTAACAAAAATTCTTGAAATTTTATTCCACCAACACGCATCATTATTTTAAATAAACATGTTTTCAACATCTAATATAATTTGTTCAAATTGATAAAACTTTTGTTTTATTAAGTATTATTATTAGTATTTTAATGTTTTATATACATTCTAGACTTCTTACAGCAATAAATTTTAATATTTTAATTAATTCATTCTACCATTAACACTGCTAACTAACAAGAAATCAAGGATGAATGGTTAATAAAGATGTGTAGATTAGAACAAAAATACCCACATAAAAAATAACGAACAATATCATTTAATTTAAACCCGATCCTAATTTTCATTAGCAATTTAAAGTTTATTTTTTCATTTTGGGTGGTTTCATGATAAAGGTCGTAAACAATTATTTTATTATATTTTTTTAACGGTCTATTTCTGTCTATTTCCGTTGCCTTGGCTAATCACTAACATCAGCAAATAAAATAAAAATAAAAATGAGTGTTTATCTAAAGCATTGACATTCCTAATTTTAAATTTTACCAAACTTTTTCGTGAAATAGGAATCTTTAGGAACATGTAGAGCTTTACATCATTTTTGAAAGATATTCCATTAACTTTAAATGAACACTCCACTGTGGCCCATCACACTACCGAGTGCATACAACCTTACGTAGAAATCTATTGAACTTTTGAGGACCATTGCATATCCCTACCGATCCACATATGAAGTGAACAACATGCTTCGTTTATCTAAGTTCATTACAAATTCCAAAGAGATAAAAAAACACCATAAAATCGCCGATAAAGTTGTCTTGGGACTACATATTTCTTATGTACTTCAAACGAAAAATTATTCAAAAAAACTCCACAAAAAAGCCGCTAATAAAGTTAGCGTGTTTGATGTGCTTGTGTAAACAATGGTATAAAAATATGCGTTCCACAAGTTTTATCTTTATCCGAGCGAAGCTTATTGATAGTGCTGCGGTAAAAGCTCAAGATCTGACCTATCTTATTTTCTTTTCGGTTGAGATAGGTCAGTTGTTAAGTTCTCAAAATGTTGACGTATTTTATTTTTTTTTTCTCAAAAACTGTCGCATGTATTTTTCTCACTGTTTTATATAGATTTACCATCCCTTAAAAGGAAATAAATAAGTTGGGGTTCACCCTGTATAATGGACAAGGCACATAATATAAATACATTTAGTGATTCAACAGTAAGTGTACCTAAGCACAGATAAAAGAACAAGTTATAACACACAACTTTTTGTCCTAAGTTCATATCAATTTTTATCTGAAATTTTTTTACAGACATTGCAGTAAAAGCTGTAATTATGATGACTTAATCACCATATGTAATATAACCCCCAGTATCCCTATTTAATTTGTGTCGGAGGCAGTATACATTTAAATACAACGGACACATACCCGCCAATATTAATTATTCATTGTATTGTGTCTCTCTCACTGCTATTTCCACTGCCACGACTGAGAATTCAATCCATAACTAAACTATCGGTAAACTATCGGTCTGCTCGTTTAAGTACGGACTGTCGTAATTTCTATCTATCTTTCTTCACTGAAGCTCAATTGGCTTATTGTGCCCTCTTGGATTTCTGCTCCATCAGATCAGTGTCTCTGACGAAATTTAAGACACTGCCGACTGTTGCATTTGCAATTTCTTCAGGTTCCAGAAATGGCACTCCAAAGTGCCAATGCCTTTTTGCACATAAGGCCGGATGCTGGCATATAATATGGCGAGGAGTTTCATCCTCCTCTCCACATATCCTACAACTAGGGTCGTCTCATACCCTTACAGTAATGGGGTGTTTCTTCAAGGGACAGTGTCCGGTTAGGAGTCCCATATCGCCATTCTTATTGTTGTTCAATTGAAGGTATTCCTTGGCTCTTATTCTGGTTGGTGCCTCCAGGCACATCCGCAAATCTCGCATTCCCGGAAGCCCCATTAATTCCATGTTGCTTACTTAGTTTGCTCTTATACTGCAGTCTGATACGATATCACGCACATGAGTTTCACCAACTAGGACCTTTTCCGCTCCTTTTCTCGCTAGAGCGTTAGCTGCTTCATTACTTTCAAATTCCTGGTGCTCTGGTACCTATTCCAGAGTAATTGTGTTCTTTTCTGCCATGGCCACCAGGTTTTTAAGGCACTCTTGTACTACATTTTCCAAAGGTTCTAATGCTGCCTGACTGTCACTCAAGACGTAGATTCGCTTATTTTCATATTCCCTCCACAACATGAATTGCGAGCTGGTTGTGATTGATATCACTTCTGTCTGGAATACGGTTGTGAAGCGGCGCAGGTTATGCTTACTCCATCCCCTGTGCTTTCTTCATAATTTCCCGTACTTATTTTATTTTACCATGCAGAGCTTTACTGGCAGTAGCTGATTCTGATCTATGTTTCCCGCTTGTTGATATTGGAACACCTGGTTGATCCTCAACAACCTGAATTTATTTTACCATATATTTTTGTTGGTGACGAGGCCTTTCAGTCGTTTTGGAACCATTTGCATACCAAATGAACCCTTCTGGGTTTCAGTTTCAGCCCCTACGTTTTCCCAATCATGCACCTTCAGACCCATAAGGTCTTGCCTTAATCATAATTTTTTCTATGAGTGGACCTAAAGTCAATTTGGTGTACAGAGTTACCCCTGGATACTTGACTTTCGTTACCCACTGTAATTCTTCTCTTCGGGTTTTGAAGATTTCTTTTGCATGTGAAGGTTATTGTCGAAGATTTATCGACAGATCCTCTTTGACACCACATCTATTTTTAATAGCTCAGCACTATATTTTCCATTTACTAAAATGGTGAGATCGTCCACATAGCTTTGCGCATAAAATCCACCCTCTTCCAGTTCCCTGAGGAGTTCCCTGAGGCATCTTAGGAGTGGAGATAATACTCCACCCTGCGGACAGTCTCTCTTAACGGTCACTTCTCTGGTTACTTTTCCTAAAGAGGTAGTCATTTTCCCATGAGGGAGTGAGGAGTCGATCCATCTTAGTATTGATCAACTGATGCCTCGCTTGTCCAATGGTCTTACGATAGAGACAAAGAAAGAGCTATCGAAGGCACCCTCTATGTCCAAAAAGATACCCAATTCTATCTTCTAGCTGTTGATTGCATCTTCTGCTCTGCGTGTTAGCTCGTGAATTGCCAAAATCACGTTTTTCAGGATAAATTAGGAACTAGCGTAACTTTTATCTTATTTAACCGTTCCTTCATGTCTTATAGTTTCTGAGATACCAATGATGATTATCTAAAAATTCATCAATCTGTGTAGGAATTAAAAAAAACTGTCTGCCCTTGTAACTTTAAATAAAATTTGGTTGCCTGCTCATGAGAAAGAAAACCAATTTGATGTCCCTAAGGATTTTATTTTATTATTTTTTACTTTATTATTTGAATTATTAATGTATCGAAGGAAAAAGAAGAAATTATACATCTATCAGAACTCTACAAACTAAACAATTCAGTGTATACGGAAGTGATTAGGAATAACTAGCATAACACATTAATTTATATCTGTAATATTTTTAAAACTTCTCTTATTATTAGACAAAGTTGCGAAAGGTATATTATTAGATTTATATCTGGGAGTCCGTATTTCATAGTTAACATTAAAAACATCTTGCATTAAATTTCTGCATTAAATCAGATAATACATAGAGATATTCAAATAAATCATATCTTAGAATTGCACCGTTTTAACTATAAAATGTACCCTTTAGTACGACTGCGATTTCTTGCACAAATCTACAGATAGATAAGACTCGCAATACGATGCCGCTTTATTATTTCCCCCATTTTATATGAGAAAATTATACAACTCGGACCGCTACATTATACACAAAACAAACCTCTTCTCCATTACTCAATGCTGCTTTGATTCCTGTGAGCAAAAGCGGCCACAAATAAGTTTTATTGCCGTACTTCTTATGTAGATCAGGATGGCCAGCATGTTTTTGACAGGCTCCCTCGCAATAACAATAACATAAAATCTGGATTTGAATTCTGAGATTGGTCAAGCTATCTAGATTGCAGATACGGCCTCGCTTGTTTTACATTACTAACCGATTTTGATTGTGAAGAGGGATGTTTTGTGCTGATAGATAAATAAAGAGATATTAGAGCCATCTCGAAACAGATGGCGCTAGTGGTTTCGGTAAGAAGAGTCTTAGTACGAAGAGCACGTTTTCTGTTTCCGGTCAAGCGGGCGTTGCTTATCTGACTGATTTAGGTTACCCACGAATAGTAGTAATTCAAGATGTTTGCTAAACAAAAGAACCAAAGGTAATTGTTGATATTTGTAATGTGTTTTTTTGTGGTTAAAAATAAGGGGAAAACATAGTTTACAGGATGATACAACATGTAGTACAGCAAAAAAGTTTTCTACTATGTTTATTAGTCCGTTTATTGCAATTTTTGTATGTAATGTATATAATTATAAGTTTAAAACAATCAAGTTCATATAGAATAACTAATTTGTAACGAGGTGATTTTTCCAGTCAAGGAATGTCTCTTTTTGCTTTAAATATACCGTCACTTGGGTACACCCTGCCGCCGTTTTTTAGTAAGTAAGTCCTGTTTTAGTTAAGTTAGTATTGAGTTGTAAAAAACCCACTGGTAAACAGTAATTAATCGATTAATTTTCGATAATCCCCCGTATAAGTAAAATCCGCGAATTATTATAAATAATGACCGAGTCGGAACAAAAATCATTAGTTACTAAAATCGGTTAAAATGTTAATCCGTGTCCGTTTTAATCCGTTTCTTTTTGCAATATAGTCTAGAAATTGCAAGTAACCCATTTCCGGTTATTGATGCTACGAGTCAATGTTGCTAATTACATAATACGCTCGATCTGTGTGAGTACGAGTCCTTCGTTTCAAGTCAGTACGCCACTTTAACGCGCCGTATGGATACGTCATAAAAGTAATAAAACGCCGGAGGAACGTTCAGTCCGCATGAGTTGAAGATCAGTCCAAGATCAATCCGAAGCAGTCCGCATCAATCCGAAACTGTTACCGTTTTCACTTCCGTCCGTAACCGCCGCTCCGAATTATAGTAATAAATTTTCTGGAAAATAATATTGGTAAGAATACACCGTGGTCCGCTACTATCCGTCTGTACCACCTTCAGTTAAGTATAGATATTCAGAGATCTTATTGTTCGTGAGTACCGCTGTATTATACTACTAAATCAAACTAGAGCTAGAATTAGTAATTCCTCCGTTGGTCTTTTGTTTCATGAAATATGCATGGTTGGTTAGATTTGCTCGCTCGGGCATTCTTTAAGGCTTCAATGCGTAAAGTTTTACCGGAAAACTTAACTTACGAAAAATAGTCATTGGTAAATAGCTCTACGTTTGTGGCAGTAGTTCGCCGTATTGTAAAACCCTCTGTAAGACAAGAATATCTATAGCTAACCGACTGCCCGCCGTTCATACTATATTCTGTTGGAAATTCCGTTTGCTTGCCGTCCGAAATCGTTTCAAGCCGCGAAAACAGACACCGGTTATCAAAATTCACCGTCTTCCGAAATGAAATCATAATCACGCGTATATACTCTTGATTGCCAGCCCGCATATTTCTTATCATTATCAAATTTGTACACACTCGACTGCAAAGTTGCTGAAATATCCTATTTATTGATTTGTTCCTTACTGTTTTAATAAATAAATACGTTGGTCTACATAGGTAAAATTCACGAGTTAATATTTCAGTTATTTATTTCTAATTAAACCGTTTGAGAAATTGTCCAAATCCAGTTGACAAGACAAACATCTTAAGACCCCTGGACAAATAACCGTATCTCCATCTGTTAGCTACCCCTAAACGTTATCACCACCGGAGAATCAAACAAGTGCTGTTCCTTGCACTTAAAAACTAAGGAACTGGCGCCCGAGTTTCCGTCTAAAAAGTGTTACAAAGTCAGAGAGTTCTGTTTGTAAGTAGCTAGTTACAAACATTACAGGTTACGTAAGTAGACGTCGTCACAAATTATAATTCGTTTTATAATAATAATAATCAATTTATTTGCCCAACAGGTTACACCCAATTATAGGACAACAATTACACAAAAACTAAAAACACTGTATATATGTACGCAAGTACACACCTATACATACAAATTATATTTAAAGAAAATAGATTGTAAGAATAACATTTTGAATAATTGATGAATTAATGATAATAACAAAAAAACAAAAAATTAATTGTGTTTATAATACAATAAAATACTACAAAGTAAAAAAAAATTATTAATTTAAGTTACTACTAGCTACTCTTAATATATTTCTTTACGAATCACAATTTATATCGCATATGTGGGATATCTTATTATAATTGTCACACATTACATGTATTGGACTATTGATTAATACATTAGTTCTAGAATAGGAACAGTAAAATGTGAAATTGTGTCTTGAATTTGGCCTTGGTATCAGAAAGTACAATTGAGATAATAAACTTGGACAATCTATTGCGTTGTGCATTAACTTATATAAAAATGAAATTGAACTGCATTTCCTTCTTGTTTCAAGGCTTTTGATATCATATCTGGTAAGAAGTAATATATGATCATATCCTCTTTCAGGATATAAACTGTCCTCTCTAAACATCAACAATTTTAAAAATTTCCTTTGTATATTTTCTAAAGCAGATATATGACATAAATAAAATGGGTACCACACCAAAGATCCGTATTCGAGTTTTGAACGTACATATGAATAATATAAGACTTTTAAAGCATGAATATTGGTAAAATTTCTGCAGTTTCTGACAATAAAACCTAGCATTCTAATTGCTTTGACTGAGATATCATTAATATGTTCAGAAAAGTTCAACTTCGAGTTAAACTGAATGCCAAGATCCTTAACTGAATCAGAACGCGCTAACATATCTCCATCAATATTGTATAAGAACTGTATACTAGATTGCCTTCTTGTAAACGTTACCACTTTGCATTTAGAAATATTAAGGCTAAGTTTATTAGAACTACACCAGTTTTGAATTTGATTTAAATTGTTTTGCAGTTGCGCACAATCCTCCAAATTGTTAATATTCATAAATATCTTTAAATCATCAGCAAAAAGTAAATTTTCTGAACTTATAATGTAACTAAGATCATTAATAAATAGCAAGAACAAAAGTGGCCCAAGATTGGAACCTTGGGGGATTGGAACCTTATACCTATAAACCCTTTGGTAAAAAAATAAATGATAAATGTGGATTGACAATACATATTTAATAATTTGCCTACTTTACAATTGTTTTTTATTGAATGGCACTTTATGAAGGGTAGACCCATTAACTGAACTGAAAAAAATATAAATATAAACCACCAACCTTTTGATCAGTTTCGTTTTTTTTTCAAATATTTATTATGTTCTGTTACTGAAATTTCTGTTCCTGAAAATCGTTAGAATCGTTTAAGTATTACTGACTCTGAAGTAGCTTCTATTGTTGGACAACCAAAACATTGCATAACATCATCTTGACTAGACGGTTCTGATTTTATGTATCTCCTGATGCTTCTAACTTGTTTGCGAACGTGAATCAAGTAGGTATGGTTGACTTCAGATTTGTAAGACACGTAAAAAACCGGCGGCTTGTTTGATGCCGATAAAAACTTCAAACAATCCTGCTCTTTTTATGTGCTGTACAGATATGAACTGAACTATAGGTGGTGTTTTGGGGTTTGGGGTCCAAAAAAAGGTTTCTGATAGACATATGTACTGATTTCAAATCTTAATATTGATTTTGGATTTACGATTCTGATTCCAATTAGTTGATGTGGTCAGTAACGTTGTAACGTTCGATTTTATTACTTTACAAAAGATATTATTTGTGAAGGAGGTCGGTAAAAGAAACAATTAATTTATTAGTAATCTAACGCTGTGATAACTATACTAAGTTGTTGCATTTCTCGCTCTTATAGGTATTCATATAAGTCTTTAAAACCCAAACGTACTCAACGGTGAAGGTCTTGTTGGTTATCTAGTGGTTCAGTGCCATGTTCTACAAATAAAGGTACCAAATAAGGTCAAATAACCCAAAAGTCGTAATAGCGTTGTGTAAAGGAATTGCGACTCCTTCATTTGAAGGTAATATCCAAAGAGAAAAAGAGCTTCAAATGAAAAAGTTGGAAAGTGACACGAAGGTAAAGCTGGAAAGTAGTTAGGTAAAGAGAATGGAACTGCAGACGAGAGCAATAGAAACTTAACAAATACTGCAGGAGAAACAAAGAAGTTCGAGAGAATATTTTATCCAAATGATGAAGTATATTAATAATTCTAAAATTATAATAAAATAATAAAATTATACTCTCGCAGATTATTTAATAATTTTCAAACACATCTGCTACTTGGTTTCTAATTTTAAAGTTGGTTGTTTTAACTTAACCTTAACCTATCTTATTTTGAGGTAATAATCGTACCCTAAATCTACCGGGCGAGTCAAGCAATATGAATGCTCAATATTTTCTAAAATATTTGGAACAGAAAGTTGAAGTTTGAAGCATATTCAAAATTCAACTGTGTTGGATTTTTTATTTGAACATAAAGCACTACAACTTTAGTATCTCTAATAGGGTGTCCTATATATTTTCCTATTTGAAATCTGAATACAGGGCACCATTTTGTTTTATTATTTTCTATTCTAGTCGAATATTTTATAAATATCGTTAAAAAATAAGCCTTTTTATTTATTATATTAAATAAAATTTCTCTTTGGACAATTTCATTAAATCCTGATAGTCATGACTTAAAGTATTTCAATATTAGGCTAAATTTCATCAGCCGCCACTGTTTATTCCTCTATGTATTACGATTATGTAGATAAATAAATATCATTTTATATAATAATGACTGAATTCACATGCAATTTTTTTTCATTAACAGTAATTTTAACTTGTTACTTACTGCATTTTGCTATCGCTAATTTCGCTAATTAAAAAGTAAACATGAATAGCTAACGACTTTAACGAATGCAGATATAAAGATAAGAATAGAAACAACTACATAAAGAATAATGAACAGTAGGATTTTATTGATGTAAAATACATAACTAGCATGGATATATAAAGCATGTACAAGGCTATAATTAAACCCGGTGCATTAGAAAGATCAAAGAGAACAACTCCTACGTCCGTCAACAATGTAGCGAAAACAAAACAAATTTTTCAGAGATGTTTCACGGTCAGTCCTTAGCGGCTACAGCCGTCAAGATACTGCTGCATAATCAACTTAGCCTGGGACATTAAAATAATCAACACCACTCATGAAACTACAAAATTCGCTCAGCAGTCGTGCCCAGTGACCACACATGCAGTTTAGTTCGGAAAACTGGACATTCAGCCGGCGCTATACTGCCACGGGAAAATTGTTTGATCCAATAATAAACATCTGAACATATAGCAACTTTCTGAGAACAAAAGCGTAAGAATATTAGTTACACAGTGTGTCTGAACACAGTTTTTGCAGTTTTTAAGAAATAAATGCAAATCATATAATAATTAAGAAAAAACTTTTAAGAATGGAGGCATTTCAAAATAGTGTAATGTTGACTATTTCGGTCACATTATAAGAACCAATGAAATAGCAAGATTTTGAAAATTTAGACTAATAGGAACAAACTTAACAGCGATAATTGCATTGTAAGTGACAATTGTAGATACAACAAATTGGAAATTGGAAATTGATTGGACGTGCTCCTAAGAAGTTTGCCTTTGGTTTCGTTACCATGGCAATCCAAAAAATGACCGGAAATTTTTTATCCTCCATACCAGCGTACCCTGAACGAAATTAATAAGTAGAAATTTTTTCTGTCAAATTATTGACATATGATCACGGTGCACACAATACGGTATGCTAATGCGCATGTGACGTCACATTCGAACCTCATGGCAATAGTTATCGGCATATTTCAAAGCTTATCATAAATATAGAAAAGTTGTTTTCATACTATTATGCCATTTGAGGTTAATCAGAGGACCTATTTTTTAATTTCAGGTAACTTACCACTTTTTAAATTAGTTTTTTCTCCACTTCCATACGCTACAACCCAGCAAACACCGCTTCGTAACTATTAAAGGAACATTAACACTACTTATGTTTCATGTTACACTTTTGTTTCAGTCACAAAAATGCGTGCTTTTGGTGACAAATTGCTTATTTGTCCGCAACAGTGAATCGTCAATATACTGCAACTATTACTTTACACAATTGCGAAACCTAATATTCGTAACAAAAATGCCAATTTACATTTGTAATAAATTCGTTTTTACCAAAATCTAACTTCGAAAATATCTTCAAACATTTAGGCTTTTACAGTTTCATTCACCAAGTTACTTGTAAATCCAAAACTTATATAAATACTCCGCAACCGTTATGCAAATTTAGTTTAAGTCGAGGTTTAAGTACAGATAGGTACACAACCGCATGTTATTAGAAACTAAGGTTGCTCATTAATTTCTGGAAAGTTGCTTATCATAAGCAATATAAATTTTACAATTTACTTTCAAATCAGTTTCTTTTTTGATTTATATTATTATGCAAATAGTGCAAATGAAGCCAGGTTTGATATATATCTGCAGTGTGCACAAATCCACCTTCCACCCTGATCCCTCACCTACCCATTCTCGATCATCGGAGTCTTTTTCGTTTTTTTAAATGCATATAGTAGCATTTCACAGACTCTCAATACATGCTGCCCATCTTTGCCGAACCACTTATTATCTACCCACTATTGAACAACTCGAAAACCAAAAAGTGTTCGAAAACATTTTTGGTTCTCGAGTTGATTAACAGTGAATAAGTAATTCGTTCGGCAGAGATGGACAACATATACTGATAGTATAGAGCCAGTTATATTTTTGGAGTGTGCGTCTCTAAAATGCTATACTAAATACATTTAAAAAACAAAAAAGACTCAATGATCGGGAATGCGCAGGTGAGCTATCGGGGGCTGGGGGTGGATTTATGCACGTATAGCAAACCTAGCTTCGTTTGTGGATGAGTAATTTTTCTTTGACAAAGACATTCGTCACATTCTGCCAGTAGTGGGGCTCGTTACTTTTTCAGGACCCATCTTTAAAATCAACACTTTTTGCAATATTTAACAAAATTCACTTTAGTTAAAATATTGACAAATAGATGTTCAAAACAATTTATTGTCCATTGTACAATAAAATAATTAATTCGTTTTCTCTGTTTTCTTCAATCTCTGGCTGGCCGCTCTAAACCAGTCCTTACCCGCACCTTCAAAATTGGCATCTGCCATAAATTGAAAGCATTTCCTGCATGAATCTACAAATACAATTCTTAAACCAACTAGCAATGTACGGGGTGAACTGCAATTTATTTATTTCCTTAGTACGCTAACCCAACCCTATATCTAGTTTAAAAATAATAAAAATAAGAAGATTGTCAGGAATTTGACATGGTTTTTTTTTTGATGAAATGAGATAAAGATTTCGATTGTAAAACTAATGAAACCTATGTACTTATATGTAACTCTTGCCCACTCAATAAAAACTTAATTATGAATTAAATAGTTAAACAAATATTATTATTCCTGAGAAAAAGAAGCTTGTTGCAAAGGGATATACTATACATATAAAAATAATGAAAGAAATACATACGGTAGTTTTCGAGAAAAAGAAATAAATTAAAACACGTCAACATTTTGAATTTAACTGACCTAACTCAACTGAAAGAAAAATAAGATAGGTCAGGTTGATCTTGTTTTTATACATTGGTTCACTAACTTTTACCGGACCACTGTCAATGCTCGGAAGTCATATTTTGTAAATGTATAGTTTATCCAATATCAGTTGGGATACCTGATGTTTGATCTGCACCACCTTAAAGGTAGTCGATAGTCGGCTCTTTTAAAATATAAAAATGTTTGAAAAAAAAAGTGTTTCAATTGACTTTGGATAAACTATACCATTTGTTTACGCAAACGCGCCAACTTTATTAGCGGTTTTTTTGTGAAGTTCTTTTGGATAATATATCGTTCGAAGTATATTATAAGAAGCAGACAAATAGACAACTTTGTCGGTGTTTTCTGGTGTTTTTTTATATCTTTATCACAGAGGAAGAATACAGAGGGGACGGACGGCGAAATGTATTTGATCATTTAGCCCTCACTCCAACACCAGCAGAAGAGTATGAAGAACAATGACTTTTAAATAAATAAACCTAAAATTTATTATACTTTAAATTGGTTAAATTGAATACTTTAAAACCAATTATGCCGAAAACGGTTTAGTAGTAGCGACATTTAGAAGGTATACTTTTAGAATATAAAGTGCCTCAAGATCGCTATTACTACGCTACTGGATTGTTAGAATGCACTGAAAGTTTGTCTGATTACTGCTCTTTCTAAGTAATTGTTGTGTACAAAAAATGAATTTCGTTGGTTTACTCTGTTAAAAGATACGAGTAAAAGGGTGATTTGCTGGTCGACCATTTAACACCCTGGATCTTGTTAAGGAAGCATTTTCTGAAAAAAAAATTTTTACGTTTTTGTATTATTTCGACTTTTTATCTACGCACCGTTTAATTTATAGTACTAAATTTAGAATCACCTTGTATTACTGCAGATAAGTAATTCAGAAGTATTTAGTTACTTACTGTTTCCACGACATTAAAATAAATGGAGATTTTAAAGCATGACATAAGTGTTACTGACTAAATATTATGATTGATGGTCGAAAGGTAAGTGAATCTAACCAAAAAATTTCTAGTTTGATTCCAAATAAATTCCAATTGGTGCTGGAATTAACTGTGATTAACCACTATATCACAAATATTGGGTGGTGTCCTTTGTATTTAATGTGTCTAAGAATACAGGGGTTTTACTATATTTGGTATGTGGTGTATTATTCCAGGGAAATCTTTATAGATAACAAAATTTGTGATTAATCGTCATAATTTTGCCCCAAGAATTCACACCTCAGTTATAATGAAACATTAAGTAAATATGTATAGCCTTTATAATTACCTACACAGATTGCGAAAGTTCTTCTCTTGACATAGGACCTAAATTTGCCGCTTAGTTTTGTTTAGTATCGCAGCTCTAATCTGTAAACAGTTCGAGACGCTAGCATACGGCGACCAAGGACGGACATGTACGAGCAGTAAAGCACTTGTTTCTAGGCAGCGGCACTTCACGTCGTATATATTTTGAGGTTTGCTATGTCAAGTTTCGCAATATGTATATATTTATAATAACTTCTGCTCAGCAGAATGCATTATATTATTATATTATTTAAAAAATTTGATTACTAAAAAATTTCACCCCAATCCGATATCCTAAGAAACTTTGTATTTTACTTTACCTTTCTCTTTTTCTCGCCAATGCAATTAGTCTGCAATTTCTTTACCAAATAAACCAACACAAGCGTTCGCGGTAGTGGCGACAGATCGCTAGGGTTGAGTATCGCCTCTTCTTTCCTGAGGAGATAAGCCGTGCAAAGGCGAACGTACCTATAGCAGAAAGGAAAGAGAGCACTTCATTGGCATGCAGTCCGCAGGGCACAATCGCAGCGCCGTTCCGCGCGAATATAGTCCCATTAATTAGCATTTAGATGGTTTAATGATAATTAGTCGGCGGCGCACATTAGGACAACCAGCTGGGGGATAAAACATGGAGTTTTCGAGCCCCAACCGCGGAAATGGTGTGAAAAGAAGACGCCAACCCCACGGAGATGCCTCTCCAGATAGGCCAGATACTCAAATTATCGTGATGCTGCAAAGCCTAATCGTTCCTCTCCAAACGATTATGATGAACTCGACGTACTATCCACCTAAACGAGATCGTTTGAAACTTCTGCTGTGATAAGGCTTAGATTATTCTCAGTTTATAATACTCACTGCCTCACATTTACATAATTACTGCGCATTTACAAAGTTTGTGTTAAAAAATATATTTTGTCGGAATTAGCATTTGCATACCCGCACATGCTGTAATATTTTTGTACAGTCTAGTTGGTTCGTGAGGTAAAATTTAAGCCTCATTAAATTATGCAATTTAAAAGTTGTGAGTTATATTTTATTACAGAAGAAAAGTTGTAAATAATGATTATAAATCAAGTGCTAGTTTTGTATATTAGAAAAATTGTAAATTTTGTCTGTCTATCAGAGACTAATGTAATTCTTCTTTTTTGTGTAATTTTTACAATATAATTTTATATTTTAATATATATATTAAAGTGCTTGACGAGTGAAATAAATTTTAATATATTCTTTTAAGCGGAAGGAAGGCATAACCAGGTGACTAAGGTAAAGAAACGTGATAGGGAAAAATATTTTGCCTGTCAGGATGGTATTTATTTATTGTGTACTATGTACACCTCAAAAACACTACAAAATGCAGTTTTGTCGTTCCCCTCGGTGTAAGAACGGATGCTTTGTGGGTCAGAATTGGGCAAAAAATATTAAGATTGCATTAAGACTGCCAGAACCCACTTGTCGCCTAGCCTACATTGCGATTTGTTATAAAATAAAAAAGGGATTTATTAGAATTTTTATACTGGACATTTGAATTTTTCTAGTCTTAACTAAATTATAATTTTCTTTTTTTATCAAAAAACATCTTATATATTTAATTTTTACATCTTTACTAAAAATATTAGTACTTTGTTATTTAACAAAAGATGCATCTTAGAGTATGTAGTGAAATTTTCAAACCGATTTTACTCGCAATTACGGCATCCTATCGAAAAAATTGAACAAGAGTAGAACCTTTTTTACGCAGAAAACTTCATATTTTGATAATTTCTCAACAAAAATTATAAAAAATTACAAACAAAAAAGTTAGGGTTAAAACTACCTCCAACCACCCCGTTTTTTAAATCTATTCTATTGAGTACTTTTAGACATAAAAGTTTAGCGACTGGTCAAAATTTCATATTTTCATATCAAATCGTTTTGAAGTTATTTAATAGAAACCGTCATCGGAGCAACCCCTTCTAAGGGATGCAGCTCACTTAGAAGGCACTTCAGATATAAAATATACTAAACTAAGGTTTTCTTAATATTTTGACTTGCTCTGACATTTTGAATACTCAATTCGGAATCACCTTGTAGATTACAGGGGAATTTCAGAGACTAGTTCCTAATAATAACCCTTTATACATATAGAGTTTTGTTGGAGAATTTTCCTTATGAGACTGGTTTTTATTTAGTCTTTCCAAATACTGATCATTAATATATTATTGGGTCACTACCTTCCCGATTTAGCTCTTTTCTTCCAACTTTGACTGCGAATTCTTTAAACCTCAGTGTACTGATAAGACAGTATCATTTCAATTTAACATACTCTCTGTTTTTCTTTGATAGATATCTAACATTTTATGACTGGATCATAAATAATAAATAACTTTAAACAATAAAACAATCTGGTACGTATTAAACAGATTATGCAAAACAGGTTCCTACCTATCCTGTTTTGTGATATAGCAATATGAATAATTTCATCGCCTCAACTTTGATTTCAGAACTGTTTTAAAATGCCCAAAATGAAAACTTGTATTTACTAAACGTTTGTTAACCAAAAAGTCGCGATTGATGCAGATAAGAATGTAAACTGAGGAATAAATTGTCGCACTATTCATCAATATGACCGGTGTGAAAACAGCAGCTCAAGTTTACGGAAACGTCCGAGTATTCACAGACGTTCGTGAATTAAGGAGTAAAAAATTAAAAAATATATTAACTCGAAATGGAGTTGGATGAGAAGGGACGATAGGTTCTCCAATTAATTTAAGAAATAATCCGGGAAAGCACATTATACGGCATAAAATTGTCAACTTCTTGAAGTTGATATCTACCCTCGAAATATTTTAAAATAATTCATTATTATATAAAGGAAAAGTTGAAGTCTAAAATCTTGTTTCATCTCACAGCTCCTTATATCTATCGGTTTCGAAACTTTAATAATTTTCCACCTTTCCTTTATAGGCTCCCCTGGAAGTTACTAAATGCGACGAATTGTAGTTTCTGAGATACGATTTTTTTTTCATCGTTTCGATTGCTCCTTAGCCTCCTGGATTCCATAGGAAGTCACTAAAATTTAAGATTACAACGACTAACTTTACTTTTAATACAAAAGTGATGTTTAGCAGGGTTCAATAATACAAGAAAATGAATAAATGAATAGTGCCATATACCCTGAAAAAAAACATGATGCAGCTACGGACACGTGTTTCGGAGTTATTGAGTACTGTGTGCTGCTACTTTCTTACCGTTATTAGTTATTGTTTCTGATCCTATTCATACGGATTCATTATTCAAGCTACGCTACGCTGATGAGGAGCAATAACTCCGAAACACGTGTCCGTAGCTGCATCATGTTTTTTTTTCAGGGTATATGGCACTATTCGTTTATTCATTTACTTTTAATGTTATCTAGAAGACAAAAAGGGTGACGAACTGAACTGTAGTTTGATAGTTACGATTTTGTAAATTTTTTTGGGGGTAATTTGAACCCCAGGATCCCATTGAGAGTTAATGAAATTACAGATTACGACTACCTACATTATTACCAATTTCTTCGGGAAGTAAAAAAGTGCACCGAATTGTAGTTTCAGACATATGATTTTTTTCATCGTTAAGAAGCTATTTAACCCCTTAGATTCCATTGGAAGTCAACATAATTCCAGATTACGGCTACTAACTTTTCCAATATTCTCTAGAAAGCAAAAAGTACCACGAACTGGAGTTTATAGTTACGAATTTTTTAAATGTTTCATGGGTGATTTGAACCCCAGGATCTTATTGGCAGTCAATAAAACTCCAGATTGATATTCTTTACATATTTTCAGTCTCCCTGGATGTTAAAAAGTGCGATAAATTGTGGTTTCGGACATATAATTTCTTTTATTATCTTGAGGGCTGTTTAACGCTTTGGATCCTATTGAAAGTCAATAAAATTCCAGATTACGACTACTAACTTTACTATCAATGTTCCTAGGAGATAAAAAATACGAAGAAATGTAGTTTCATATTTATGAATTTTTCAAATATTTCTGGAATGATTTCAGCCCTATCATCCCATTTTAGTAATCAATGAAAGGTGAACTGTGGTTTAATAATAACGAATTATTTTAAAATGTAGTGTAGCAAAAGTAGTTGACAATTATATGCCGTAATATAATAATTTTTTGTTAATGACTCATCTCCACCTTATCATCCCTTCTTATCCCACTTCACCAAATTATAATTTTGGTTTATAATCTATTTCTGGTTAACGTATTTTTTAGTTTGTTATGTTTTATTCAAAACTCCTTAAAATCCACATACGTCTATGTACACTCGGGCGTTTCCGTAAAGTTGAGCTGATATTTTGAGCTGTTTCAATATTCAGTATTGCCCAATACCATTGATCCTTAATCAATGCCAATACTCATTTACCAGTGTGAAAATGTTTGGTACAATAAAAAAAAATAAATATTGTTTTGTTAGGATTCACAGCAAATCTATGCTGTTTAATGATTCTTGAAATATGCAGAGGTAAGGAAAAGAATACACAATGATGATGATGTTCGGTACATGAATTAAACAAATAATCTCAGATCAAATATTGTTCCTTTCTAAATATGCAATAAAGCAAAATAACATAAACTTACATAAAAATTCAGAATAAAAATGTTTACCTACACTAAAAGAAAAAGTCTTGGTAATAGAATTTAAATATTCTTCACTCTTAAATTATTCTGTTGTGTTTACTAACCTGATGCATATTTCTGCGAAAGGTTAACTGCAATAATTTAATAAATAATAATTTAATAATAATAATTCAACTCTCAATAACTACTATTAATTATTATTTAAAAAATTAAAAGGAATTGCACTATTAATCAGTTACCCTTTTAATAAAATTCCTTACATTATTACTTTGGTATTGACGAGTCATCACAAATCTAAAAATAAGTACCAAAATAATATGTTTCGCATCAATACACGTATAATTAGTTAACACTAAGAATATTTCGACCAAGTGAAGTAAAGTTTTTCATCAAATTTAATTAAGTCAGTCCACTTTGCTTAAATATTTTACGGGGCAACTCGTCTATCCTTGAGGCTATCTATGTTGGAACTAAGTATTAAAATGTGTCTTAATAAACTTAGGAAACACATCCTAAAGCAAGAAATTACTAACATTTGCTTATTTACCTTCATTTAGCCCACCCCCAGTTAAGAGCCGTATAATATATCATTAAATGTACAAAAACTAGACCTCCACAAATATTGTCCAAACAACTTGACATCTATTGAACATTATTTCCTAATTCAATATATTTAAGGATTTCAAGGGCATTGTCATCCCAGAGCAGTTTAAACAGGATAAAGGAAGATAAAAAGATAAAACCTTTATATATTTACTTAAAACCTTAAGCATCTGTCACGTATAGACAATAAAAACACAAAATGGCCTGTATGCTTCCCAGTCGATACATCTACTTAAAATAATAAAATTTACATGAAAGTTCACAATCGGATGTGGCTGCATAATATAGTAAAGAGAGCTTACGTATATAATAATCATCCACAGAGGCCTTCTGCCTATATGGCCACCCACAATTCTCGTTTGAATGAGGAACATTCCTCGAGCTTAGCGCGCTTCTCCCCATGGTGTTGATGGCAGTGATAAACAAGGTATTATTCGAAACCTTCAGGTATCCGATGACATAAAAAATACTTGTTTATATTGCCATACACAAACTATATGATTAATAGCCACAGTTACAATAGTGAAAGGGATATTCCAAACCATTACAAATGCCCGGTTAATATCCCAACTGTTGATATACAAATATCCAGACAGTACCAGTGGAAGGTAAGGTTTGTATGGAATTGGTGTTATAAATCTTGAGGTAAAAGAGGTAGTAATAAATCCTCTTAAAAGGCTTATAATGAATAGATCTGCGATCTCGTATTTCGCGAGATTTTGATATGGGAAGCATGGGATTATATCTTTCTGTGTTGACTAAAGTTTTTGTTACATATTTTAGTTAATTTCTATTAGATATTTTTAAACTCTTATGGAAAATTACTACCCTTTCACCACATTTTCGCTAGTTGCACTTGTGAAAAGTTGGTTCATATTGTGTGAAAGTAGAAAGTGAATCAATGATGATCTAGAGTTTTTTTTTAGTTTTGACGTTTGGACCATATGCTTGTGGTATTCTTCTGAAAAGAAGTAGCTTTATGAATAAACGAGGAAGATTCAGAAAAGAGTAACAACAAGATGGTCGCAATATCAAAATATTCGAAATTCAAAAACTTATCTATAGAAACAAACAATTCAGTTGCAACTGAACCAAGAACTGCGAGTGTTTTTAATTAATTACTTTATTTATTTAGATTATTATTTGTGAGTACTTTTTCCAGATATAACTACAATTAAGTATTTTATTAACGTTTCAATAGAACAGTAATTCTTTAAATCGTAATTTAAAGAATTTTTCTACCACAATGTGCCTACAAAACGCAGCGGTTCTGTTTCTCTTATTATTTATTAATTTCTACACACTACTTATGTTTTATATTATTAATTGGAAATAAAAAGATTACTGAATTTAAATATCCTAAAGACTGGCCTGATATACTATTAGTTTAACTACTAGAACAAAAACGAGGCTTACATAAGCTCAGAAACACACCCATTGATTACCCTAATGACGTCGTTACAAAAGGTCGCCACAGATGATTCATACAAATTGGTATTTAATTTATATGTATATAATCTGACAGAGATAAATGTTTGGAATCAATGCATATTACGTCTTTTAACCTATGATAAAATATTTTAAATAATACACTGAATATTCCTAACAAGCTATCGATTTGCCTAATTGGGTTCTCTCTGAATTGATTTGTTCTAGGAATGTGTTGCTTCACTATAAGGCGCCTGCATCATGACATTTATAACTTGATTTTTGTATTGAGCATCAAGGTACTAATATTGTATACCTAGTAATTATCAATGCATGAAGAATAGTTTGAAACAAAGCTACTTAATGAATGAAGGAGTGAAGGTTTAACGAGTCTTCAATTCGCCCATTAATTGATTTGATAATGATTTAGAGTAATGATGATGGATGCTTCATGAAACTAACATAATATGAGTTACTAATAGTACGATGATTGTCTTTAAAAGTTATTCATGATATTCTATTCTTTGTAATTGCTATTTAATATTGTTTATTGTTTAACAGAAAATACAATAAAGTGTGTTGAAATTTGTTCATATGATTAATTATTCACATTTATTTATATATAATCGTTAGATCTCATTTATGCTTTAGTACTATTACCTGGTAAGATTAATTGATATCTAACATTTTGAAATAATGTTTGATGATATATTAGTTTCGAAAATCCCAAAGATAGCACCAGAATCCCAGACAACTCAAAATATTGCAAAGGGACACACTACACTAAAAAATATTTTACACAATTGCTTTGAAATTGAAAATCTAATTATTTATTTTTAGTTGTAATTATTATTATTTATAAACTAAAGAAAACCGCTGCCAATTATGGGAGCAGAACTTCCTCACCGTGTTGTGGAGTTTATAATAAAAGTAATTTTTTTTTGACGTAGGTATTCGTGAAAAAATTTTTGAAATTTTTTTTTTTAGATTTTGCTTATCAACGACCTAAATTTTTTCCTTGGCCTCTAGACCGTGTGTACCAAATTTTAAAGTTTTACTTAGTGTAGCTGCTATCGCGATACACACACACAGACAGACAATTTTTTTGTCTGAAATTTTGTGAATCGTCATAATTCGTCGAGATTCGTTCAGAAATGCAATACAAATTTTCAAAAATTTTTCATGTACTATCTATTAATACCTGCCTCACATTTGGTGAGGAAGTAAAACAATATATTCCAACAAAACAAAAAATATTTTGACAGAAATTATTAAAGCTTTGCTGAAAATAACTATTTTGTATCTCCAGGACATAGAGTACCTAATATGTTGGAAGTCTCCTGGTGGTACATTTCCTTGGTGATGAATAAACATTCTAAACTATCCGCTGCCGCAAATCTAAGACACTTCTACTTGAACAATAAACACTTTTATTTCAGGTAACCCTACAAAAATAATTCCAAGAGTGTCAAAACTGGTGAAGGAGCAGGTCATTCAATGAGGCAACGATGTTGAATTCACTTGTGGGGATACAATAATTAACAATGTATAAATAGGCAATAAATATGTTAAATTGGAATTGGAATTGTGAGGATACAGGCTATCAAGTTTCCTGATTTACATGGAATAATATAGAGAGATGAAGTCCCATTGAAAATTAATTTCGAATTTTTCTATATCATTTTGGATTATTTCAGACTCGATGACATTCCAAAACACGTTAATGTAAAAGAGTCCCCCCATCAAATATTTCTCAATGAAAAATGATCCTGATGTGATAGCTCAGAATACTAACTGAAATATCAAACTTTTAACGATCGTTAAAAACACTAAAGCAAATGTAATCAGACAATAAAATTATTTTATTTATATTCCTTCTCTTATCTGTATCGTTTTCCATCAGCTCATGTACTATTTGCGAAATAAGTCGCGCAATTTCTATCGTTTGTTTTCATAGAAAGGATAAATATTTCACACATTGACCAAAAACGTGAAATAATAACATTCTTTATACCAAAACAAGGGTATAAAGACATAACAAATCAGATAGTGATTACAATTAATTTTATGTTTATAACTAGATAACGTCCAATTGAAAATTCATTTTCATTGATATCGCGATTTTCCATTACAAATCTTTAAATGTTTATAACTTCTCAAACAAGACGAATCAGACCCATTTTCATATATTTTTTTTATAGAATTACATCAGTTTTCACTTGCCTAAGTTTGTAATAGAGCTTATGAATCACCCTGTATATCTACAAGCCGACAATTTTTTAAAAACTATGTGTATCTCTTGATAAAGATAGATGCTGCAGGTAAGAATTTTACTATTTTGTGAGAGCTATATTTCATGTTTTAAAAAGAAATAAATAAAATAACGTCTGATTTTGTTATTATTTATTTAAATTATTTACTGCAAGAAATAGAACATTAGTATATTTGATATTAACTTCTCCAGTGAAGTAAACACAAGTCCAGAAGAAGAACAGGAAAAAGTGGTATTATAAGCAAAATTAATCTAAAAATAACACACGAAAGATTTAAAAAAGAAACATGGAACAAGGAAATTAAACAAGACAAAGAAGAAACGAAACAAGAGAAACGTCCAATAGCGAACACATATTATTCGACAAGGAAACAAATAGTAAGTATATCTAGTATAGTATAGGATCATTATATAATTTATTATATTTTATACAGGGTGATTCTGAATTATGGTGCAAAAAAGTAATCACAGATAGAGGTCTTAAAATAAAGAGACACGTGTATTTTCGTTTTGGTCAATTTCGATTTTTAAGGCCCGTACGGGCCCATAAATGGGACGTTGGGGAAACAGTTTTTTTGAGATATCTCGATAAGTACTTGATCGATTTCAATGAAATTTGGAGCGTAGTCTCAAAATAACCTTTCCAATAGAACCCTTAAAATATTTTTAGACCTGCCGCAAGGAGGCGCTACATAGAGTCGCTACATCGCAGTTTTTCGCTTCTATTTTTTTTATACAATTATCTTTTAAATTTTTATTTTTTTATTCTGATGCAGAATTCATTTTTACACCAAAAACGTCCTCTTGTCTATTTTTCATATCATGCACCCATTTCAAGAAAAATGCGAAAAACTGTTTCAATGATCTGACTTACAATACTGCGAAACTACAAATGATCACAATTGCCATGGAAACAAACAGGTGACTGGACGAATTAAAACATCTAGCGTAACAGTGAACTTTTTTATTAACATAGACAACAAGAATTAAACTTTCAATAATAACGCTCAGCCATTATACTGGTAAATAAGGGTAGGAAAATTTTTTATTAAATAACTCACAGCACAACAATCTAACTGGCAAATAAAAATAGTAAACGTCAAATTGTCATTGTTGATATTTTAATTTGTTCAATTATTTCCATGGCAATTGTGATAATTTGTAGTTTCGCAGTATTGTAAGTCAGATCATTGAAACAGTTTTTCGCATTTTTCTCGAAATGGGGGCATGATATGAAAAATAGACAAGAGGACATTTTTGGCGTAAAAATTAATTCTGCATCAGAATAAAAAATGAAAAATATAAAACATAATTGTATAAAAAAAATAGAAGCGAAAAACTGCGATGTAGTGACTCTATGTAGCGCCCCCTTGCGGCAGGTCTAAATATAGTTTAAGGGTTCTATTGAAAAGGTTATTTTGAGACTACCCTCCAAATTTCATTGAAATCGATGAAGTACTTATCGAGATATCTCAAAAAATCTGTTTTCCCAACGTCTCATTTATGGGCCCCGTACGGGCCTTAAAAATCGAAATTGACCAAAACGAAAATACACGTGTCTCTTTATTTTAAGACCTCTATCTGTGATTACTTTTTTGCACCATAATTCTGAATCACCCTGTATAAGAAATTAATAAGGAAACAAATAGAATTACAAAAATGAATGACTTCATTTGAGCTATTCAAATGGGAAAAATTCAAACACATATAGCAAAGGGCTCACAGATCCGTAATACCATCTTAAAAGTTAATGATCATAATTCTTTTTTAGTTTCTCCTATAAATATAAGAGGAATTAACTAAAATTTGAATGAGCTTTAAGTAGTTTTAGAGTCAATACTGTATCGCATTATCAGAAATTTACATAATTAGGCCAGTCAATATCGACACAAGAAAAGGCAAACATCGCAAACGGGCATGTATCCACGATTATTTTATATGTTATTAGGACCCCTGAGAGTAGTTTATATCCAAGTTTGCAACCCTGAAAACCCTGTGCTACTCCCGTGGTGCTCGAAAAACTGCGAAATTCTGACACTTGCTGCATTTTTTTTGAAAATAATAACTTAAGAAAGCGTTTTTTGGGTATACTTTTGTAAAGCAAACTAAATTTGCTACAATTTAAGCCTAACCAGAGCTCTCTAGGTCCATTGGTTGTGGAGATACAGCCAGTGAAAGATGGACAATTTTTTCTAAAAAGTGAAAATTTATCGGTAGGGTCATTTTCTATGACACGTACCGGCTAAACTAATATTCCTAGAGAAAAGTCAGGAAAATGAATTTGTAGAGAATTGAATTAGCCTCAATTTGATCCCAAAATGGTGCCTCTAGGCCTCATAGTTTCCTCAATAACGAAACAATAGTATAACATCGGATTTTGAGAAAACATTATACTGAATAATGTTGATGGTATATATTTCTTTAAAAAAAACGTGCAAGAATTTGAATTTAACATTTTAGATATAACATATGGCTTCAAATAAACATACACTAAACAAATACTAAACAAATACCGAAAATTCATTAAACAAACAAAATTATATACCGTTTTTCTTGTTTTATTTAAAATGAAATATGTTGAATATATATATGATGCAGCCAGAGCCATTGTGGCGGGATACGTCAGCTACGTTGTCAATCGCTTTGGCAAAAACGTAGCTGTGGTTTTTGATGGATACCCACAAGCCACAATATGCAGCTATGAGGAGCACTAAATCAGCTGAACGCCTGCGACGCTCTGCTTCTCTCTCCTGCAGTGACATTTTGTTTGAAGAATCAACACCTATCAAAGTGTCCCAAGCAAAACTGCTCTCAAATAAATCTAGCAAACGCCGACTGATCACCATGAATTTGAGAGGCAGGGTATCGAGGTACATCAATCTCAAGAAGACGCCAATGCTGATATAGTGAGGACTGCCCTCTCCAAGAGCTCATCGTTCGACCAAGTTTTTATCATTGGAGAGGACGTCGACCTACTGATCCTTCTCAACGGCTTAAGCTCTCTGCATACGAACGTGTACTTCCAGAAAGGCGGCAGAGATGGGTCAGAGTGCGCCCAATATCCAGCAAATTCCTTCACATGTGGAGAAATGCAGGTACCACAGACGGGTTTGTTCCTGCATGCCATCAGTGGGTGTGACACCACCTCTGTCCTTTTCTGGCAAGGCAAGATGAAGTGGTGCAACGTCTTCAAAAAAAACCCACTGGATAGACCTCGCCAGCATTTTCCTTGATCCAAACTCCAACCAGGAAAAAGTAGGAAATGCTGGCGAGAAAATATTGATGAACCTCTACGGAGAAGATGAGGGAACGCTGAACACCCTGCTATACTCAGCATATGTAAAATCGGCCGCCTCCCCGCCACCACAAAAGCTGCAAAATATCATTCTTGGAGGACCTACCACCAGGTGCAAAAATGGTTGGGAGTCGATAAAAACCCGTGTGACTGGGGATGGGCTACCAGCGAACAAAGTCTCATGCTAGTCACAATGTGCGCAGAGCCCGCTCCTAAAACCCTGCTTATAATGGTGGCTTGCAAATGCAAGAAAGGGTGCTTAGCGCCATGCACTTGCAGAACGGCAGGGCTTAAGTGCTCTATCCTATGTTCCTTTTGCCAAGGTCGAAGTTGTAGCAACACCACCCCTATCGTCCTGGACGGGGAGGACGAGGATGTGGATGACCCAACAACATATGACGACTCGCCTCCACCTCTGGAAACCTTCGTCTCTCCTCCCCCTCCCACTCCCACTAATGCAGACTGGATGAGACCCCGACCTTCCAAAAGGGCGAAGTTTTAAACTACTGAGGTGTTTGTGCTTGACTGTGTAAATAGTATTTTATAGTTTACATTTATGTTTATGTTGTTTATTTTATGTTTACGTTATGTGAAATTCAAGTTCTTGCAAGTTTTTTTAAAGAAATACATTAATCAGTACAATGTTTTTATCATTTTCCCAAAATCTGATGTTTTACTATTTTTTAGTTTCTGAGGAAACTATGAGGCCTAGAGGCAACATTTTGGGATTAAATTGAAGCTAATTCAATTTTCTACAAATTTCTTTGTCATGACTTTTCTCTAGGAGCATTTGTTTAGCCGGCACGTGTCTTAGAAAATGACCCTACCGATAAATTTTCACTTTTTAGAAAAAATTGCCCATCTTTCACTGGCTGTATCTCCGCAACCAATGAACCTAGAGAGCTCTGGTTGGGCTTAAATTGTAGCAAATTTGCTACTTTACAAAAGTAAATTATGAAGATACCCGAAAAACGTTTCCTTAAGTTATTACTTTCAAAACAAATGCAACAAGTGCCAGAATTTCGCAGTTTTTCGAGCACCACGGGAGTAGCACAGGGTTTTCAGGGTTGCAAACTTGGGTATAAACTACTCTCAGGGGTCCTAATAACATATAAAAGAATCGTAGATACATGCGCGTTTGCGATGTATGATGGTTTTATTGACTGGCCTAAATATGCAATCCCAGTACCAAAATGACGGGGTAATTGTATACGCAAGACAGTCATTTACTTATAAATATGAAATTGTTGACGTAAGCAACATTAAAGTAATACAATTAAAATTCAAACGGTAAAAATGCTACTGTAACATCATTGAAGATATAGATAACCATACACCTGTTCTATAAAGAAGTTAATATTGGGTTACATGATTACCTGAAAAATTGATAGATAGATCGAGATATACATATCCATAGTAAGTGATATCAATGTTGATAGGTATATTAAGTAACAAAGATGATGTTCATCAATACCTTAATATTGTAAGGGAGCATGGTTTCTTGTCGGCAATAAATAACTAAGTATACTAGATCGGACATAAATAATAGGAAAAGTTGAATTGATCATTTATTAATTATTAAAAGTAGGTTAAAACAGTTTAAATGCATTCCAGTAATATTTCAGACTACCATCCAATATTCACAAATCAGCAAGCTGATTTTTCCCGAAAAATAAAGTATATTTATTAATGATATTAAAACTAGAATATATTTAGGTAGGTACATTAAATTGAAATTCAAAAGACTTCAAAAGTTGTATTTAGGCTTTGTTTTGGGTTATAAATAACTTTGTCTAATAAACATTGTGTCTAAAAAAATAAATGATGGTACTTCTCTCTTGAGGCATTTTAATGTTTTCTTAATTTATTAACACCCGGTACATTTGATCTAAGATTTTCATAAAGTAAACTTATTTTTTCGACAGGCAGATTTTTTTATAAAGAATGACTTTTCGTCGTAAAATCATTCATAATTTTTTTTTCTGTTGCCAACTCCATCCGGGAACAAACTGTACCTACATGAATGTATACATCCAAACATATTTTAATACAAATTGGATATTATTTTTACTGAATTCCTAAATACAATGATTTTATTGAATTATTCACCTTTTTTTCTTATTCTGACCAAAATTTTAAAGCTTACATTTTGAAAATCAAAATTTAGGCGGCAAAATCAAATTCAACGTACCCAAGTACTTTAGTGTACCAAATTCTGTTAATTTGCATTAAAAATGTGATTTTTGACGCCGATTTCTACAAAAAGCACCACTGTGCGCCGTGTTAATGAATTGACATCAAATAGGATAACAGATAAAGATGAGTTAATTACGATTAGAACAAATGAGGGTGCATTAATAAATGATAAATTGGAAATCATAAGTAAAAGTTTTGAACCCGATACTTACCCCTTTACCCCTTTATCCCCTCCTGAAGTTTGAATGGTAAACTTTGCATCACTTCCATATAGCAGAAGTTTTATGCAAAACGTTGACCATATTATTTTTATAGTGGTAAATTAGCTATACATATTACAGCCAAATACGTTAAGGATGTTAATTTTTTTCATCTAAAGACGTACGCCTATACCGTCTGATCCATTTTTTTTAGCTTTCTTGTTAATAATTATAGAGAAACTATCTTTGTAATACTTTTAAGCATTAATATTCATTTTAATCATTTCTACTGGTATGGAAACATTACACAGTGTAAAAATTGACTGGATCGTATCCTAAGTTTCTCGTAAAATTTAATGGCTATAAATAATTTTTGACAATAGCCTTTTGTTTAAAATATTTGTCTTTATTAGTTGTATTCTCACACCTATTTCGAGAAACCAGTCATAAATCATCATTCCATAACATGTCAAAAGATTAAAATTAAATAACAACTAGTTGATAAAACACATTTTCCAGCACAACAGGTGGGAATTTGTGACAAAATAAACTTTAATAAAAGACGCAAGACCCCAAGAAATCCCTGAAGACATGATAGCACCATTCAGGTATCTTAAATTTACGATATGTTAAAACTTATGCATTTATACGGTGCCTTAAAATCGAGTGTTCCTGAACAGTGGCGTTTCGGATAGTTTTTTGACACGACCATTGACCATTTAGATGTACTTTTGATTAATGGAGCGACTCACATACATTAATTATTCAGATTTCAAGAATAACCTAATATTTTGGCAATTATTTCTCGCTTCTGTATATTTTCGGTTTTAAGCGAATGAGAGGCGTTTCAAAAGGTATTAAATCGTAAGATATTTAAAGAGTTTTCCAGATTTTTTTTTTAATTCGACAGATTTCCAATTTTTTTTAAATTAATATGCCAATACTGTTTGACCATTTTATGCTTAATGTCATTCAATATGTAGATATAATTTTTTCTTTAAACGTTTCTTAAATGTTTGCTTTCTTGTTTTGTTAACTGTCTCTCAAGTCACCCCGAGAAACTCCCAGAAAATTCTAAGATTTTGTGTTAGGTAAAGTGAGACGAAGCCTAGGGCTTCGATAATTCTCTCTCCATCTAAGTCTGAAGCAAATCAGAAATAAATTTGGAATTTTGATCACTTTTTGACAATGTACAGGGTGATCATTTATATGTTCACACTCCCTTTAACTTTGTTATTTTTGGAACAAGAAAAGTAGTGTAAAGAAGTAAGCTGTGGTTATTTTTACGTAGATTTTAAATACGATATCAGAAAAACTATTGAGCAACGCCCAAAAAAGTTATAATACAAAGTTGTGCTTTTTGTTTGGCAACATGCTGTATGTTTTTGAGGAATATGAAAGAGCATGGATATAGCTTTTCAAACAAAAATATATAACACTGTATATTTATCTTTTGCGGGTTTTTTAACTCTTTACTTTTTCATATAGCGTGTTACTATACAAAAGCGTTACTCAATTGTTTTTCTGATTAAAATCTACGCAAAAATAACTAAAATCACTGTTTTTACTTTTATTTTCTTTTTCCAAACATTTAGGGGGTGTAAAAATATATGTAAATGATCAAATGTACCCTTTTTGTTAGCATTGACTAATAATTTTTTTTAATCTTGAGATTATCTACTTGTTATCTCACTCAAGCCCTCATTATACGCTATATATAAATCCAATAACATTTGTTTCCACGAAGAATGCTGGTAGATTAAATATTTAAACATCATCTCGGGGTATTAGTAGGAGAATAAACAAGTATTTGGTAAATAATTGGGTGGTTGTTGTAACATTTTTAGAAATTATAAAAAGTCTGGTAATCTCTATACATTTTAGGATACAAATCGCATTTCAGTCACTGATTACTCCATAAATTTCTAGTGACTTTTCCGTCAAAATGGTTAAAACCTCTTTACTAGAGTTGATCTAGTAAAAGTGTTATTTCGAGAAGTGGTGACCAAAATTTCAGATGTTCCAGTTTTGCACAGATATGAAAAATATCTGAAATAATTCATTATCTACCAACTTTTACATAAGAGTGGAAAGTGGAACTTCTAGAATGTCAGTTTAAATTACAAAGTATTGGAGAGCTTCATAAATAAATAGCTAAAAAGTGCTATTTCATTCCATAACAATTACTATTGCTAAAGCACAATATAGTATTGAATTAATAATTGTTGGTAAGTACTTTAAAAATGTTATAATGTTGGCTACTTAGTTATTCCTACCGTTTTCTACCAAAGAAGTGAAGTATTCTTTTGATTGACTAAATAATTGCTGCAGGCGTCAAAATCCATCAAAATTGATATTGCTGAGGTAGCATGATGATTAAATGAAGAAGAGAGAAATCAGTAAATTTTTTGCTTCATCTTAAACTTAGTAAATTGTTTGGCATTTGTGAACACTACCGAATTTTCAAGGAATCTGTGATAGTTTCAAAGAGTCTTACGGGTACGAAGGCGTATAGGGGCCAACAACTTTATTTTTTTACAAACATATGGAATTGCCAATTCAAAGTGACAATTGTCACATCGAAGTGACAATTGTCACTTCAAAGTGACAATTGTCACATCAAAGTGACAATTGTCACATCGAAGTGACAATTGTCACTTCAAAGTGACAATTGTCACATCGAAGTGACAATTGTCACTTCAAAGTGACAATTGTCACATCAAAGTGACAATTGTCACATCGAAGTGACAATTGTCACTTCGAAGTGACAATTGTCACATCAAAGTGACAATTGTCACATCGAAGTGACAATTGTCACTTCAAAGTGACAATTGTCACATCGAAGTGACAATTGTCACTTCAAAGTGACAATTGTCACATCAAAGTGACAATTGTCACATCGAAGTGACAATTGTCACTTCAAAGTGACAATTGTCACATCGAAGTGACAATTGTCACTTCAAAGTGACAATTCAAACTGATCATAGGGTATGCGCATAATATGCTAGATTTTTAAGCAACATTGGTTATAAAAGACAGTTAATGCTGTAAAAAAATGAATAACAATAAAATTTTATCAATAATATACCCTAAATTTATGTATTTGTTAATTAAGGTAGTTGCCTCATGAATCGAACTCCATAAGATATCAATGAAATTTTGCCTATATCTTTTGGAAGTGTTCCTTGAACTAAATCTGGAATTTCAATGCATTTTACCGTCCTGAATGAAAGTTACAGAGCTCCGAAGTTGATCTATTTAACATGGAGGGCATAGGAGAAGGTACTTTGAATTGAAACCTTGCCTTGAATTGACTCCCGAAGCTTGAAAATCCATCAGATTTCAACAAAAAACTGTGGAAATGTTAATGAAGTCACGAGAAAAATAATGCGTCGAAGAAAACCATGCTTGCCCATTTAGTTTTCGAGTTACAGCGTAAAAAGCTCGGAAATCTCATGGCCAGAGAGACTTGAAACCGAGCTTGAAACTAAGGCTGGGAATTTTATGGATTTCAAAATTCGAATATTCTTTCCAATTTCAGTTCGAATATTCGAATAGTTCGAATATTCGAATTATTCGAATTATTCGAATATTCGAATTATTCGAATTATTCGAATTATTCGAATATTCGAAATATTCGAATTATTCGAATATTCGAATTATTCGAATTATTCGAATATTCGAATTATTCGAATATTCGAATTATTCGAATTATTCGAATATTCGAATTAAGTATTCGAATTATTCGAATATTCGACTATTCAAATATTCGACTATTCGAATATTCGACTCTTCGAATATTCGACTATTCGATTGTTCGAATTATTGAATAGACTAATATTCGAATATTCGAATAGTCGAATAAGTATTCAAATTTTTTTATTTTAAATTTATCGAAGAAGTCATACTTTAATAACAGAAGTTTAGTTTATTCTGAAACTTCTATAACCGCAGTCAAATATGCGCAAAAATTACAAGGAGTGGTTGAAATTTGAAATGTTGAAAACTTAAAAAAAAACTTATCTCCTGGCGTCGCGTCGGTGATTGGACCCGACTGTTCTAATAAAATAAGCTTTCTTTTCCCCTAAGTTCAATATTAGATCATTGAAAATATTAATTTACTCAATTTATTATTAGTCGATTACTTATTCAGATTCTTACTCGTATATTCGAATTGTCGAATATTCGAATAGTCGAATATTCGAATATTCGAATATCGAAAATTCGAATAGTCGAATAATCGAATAGTCGAGTATTCGAATATATGAATAATTTAGTTTTAAACTTATTCGAATTTTGAATATTCGAATATTCGACTATTCGAATTATTCGAATTCAATTCCCAGCCTTACTTGAAACCTGCAGTTGGTAGTGCTACCGCTCACGTGACTTATGCGCGTAATACAAATTTGAAGAAAGTCAGAGCAGTGCTGACAATATTTTTTTGTCTACGTGTTATCTACAGGAGTCAATAGATGGCTCTCGCCTCATGAAGCAACTACCTTAAAATTTATATTATTTTTAAGTTTACGACCACTGACCGAGAACAAACGATGAAATTCGCATCTCACCGTGCTGGGCGTGACGTCAATTTTTTTTGACAGAACTTTAGAATCTTTTATGTTCGCCGTTGTGCATATATCATACTATTTAGGTGTAGATTCAATGTGCGATTTCGGTGTTAAAAAATATTAACATTTTTCGCGGAAAAGTGAGTGGAACAGATTTTGTAAAGACCCAGATAGTTAATTTGGCCAATGTTGCTCTCCTTGTTGCTGTACTACGTTTAGGTGGAAGGCGCCTTTTTCTACCAGCTTGACAATCAAAATACATGAACTTTTAAATGTATGTAACTACCCATTCATTTAAACATCATATAGTTTTCTAAATCTTCTTCTAATTGAAAAAAAAGTAAAATACATAATCTAAAATTGTACGATTTTAAAAAGGTACAAAATCGCACTTACGTTGAAATGATCCCCACGTACAACCCCTTTAGTGTTTTCTGATATATCAATTTCACTCCTTCTCATGGTACCTACGTAACCATAATTTTCGTTTTTAGCGCTTGATCGTATATTGGTAATGAGACAAATCATTTTTCTGGTGTTTTTCTTGTGGACGACTGGCATTGATTTATTTAACAGTACCTTGGATGCTTAATATCAATAATATCCTTCTTTTCCACTGCAAAATACTGCATTAAATGCTATTTTAACGAGTTTTACACGACATCAAACATTAAATGAAAATGCCAGTGTCTGACGTCACACCACGACAGCAATCATTTGCATAACGTCACCGTCATTTTTGCGACTCTTTAAAATAATCATTTTTTGTTAATTTTTTTGGATAATGGGTTACATTTTAGCCGTTTTTTATTATTGCGATAGCCATTTATAATCTGTCTCACCAACAGATGCAAATAGACTCCTCCCCAAAAATGCCCGCTAAATTTGAATGGAATTTCTCTATTAGTCGTATTTATAGAACACGAATTACAAAGCCATCGCTAGATTTGACCGACTAAGACCGACTCTACAAGTACTCGCGCAAAGCATTAAACTTTTATACATTTTGCAACAGACCAATTAGAACGCATAAAGGCGAAACGTATGAAAAACGCGAATAAATGGGTAGCCGGCGTCAGACGGCGTGACTCTCAACTGTGTTATTAGTTTTTGTGACATTTCATCTGGGAGTTAAATAAGGTACGTAAATGCAAACGATTAATATGGATTAAATGTTAAAACGGTTTTTCTTAAGGTTTATGATGGCTGAAGAAGGTATAATTTCTTCACCCAGAAAACGATTATCCAGACATTTTTCGGTGGAAGATAAGGAAAAGGTGCTGAACATTTGTAAGGCCTACGATAGGGAGAATCCGGAGAAATCAAAGATGGAATGCATGGATTTCACTGCAAAGACAGCAGGTGTGAGTGTTCGAAGTGTTTCTAATATTCTTCGTTAATACAAACAAGCACACCAACTTCAGTCACCAAAAGTGTACCATCGACAAAGGGTAGTTTTCTTTGATTTGAAACATAACAAACCATTCTCAACGAAACCGTCCTCGGATCCTATGTGTAGGACTACAAGATGACTTCCCTTGCTCGATGGATCTTTTAAACGTCCTTCCATACTTCACTTACAGCATGGCCAGCGTTCACACAAATCTCATCTAAAAAGTGCAACTTCTTATGTTCTTCCCGGCATTTCCTGATGTCTCGCAGGAATCTTCGCCTCCAAACAATAAACTCATTTTTTTCCCTTAGGGCACTATTACGTGACCTTTTTGAGAACCTATAAAGCCAAATACAATAATTACATTACAACACGAAGAAATAGAGTCCGTTCACTCGCCGAAAGCCAATTTTTCTTATTAATCGCCACAAAGTACTCCGTTTAAGATGATGTAAATAATCACCCTCATGCACCGCTGCTAAAATTTTGTTTACAGTTGGTGGTTCATTTCTTTCAAAAAAGGAATGGATTATACGCTTGAGAGAACATTTAGTTCCTTCATCGATATTGTCCAAAACTGCCCTTTGTCGGTGACACACTGTTGGTGGCTGAAGTTGGTGTGCTTGTTTGTATTCATGAAGAATATTAGAAACACTTCGAACACTCACACCTGCTGCCTTTGCAGTAAACTCCATGCATTCCATCTTTGGTTTCTCCGGATTCTCCCTATCGTAGGCCTTAAAAATGTTCAGCACCTTTTCCTTATCTTCCACCGAAAAATGTCTGGATTATCGTTTGCATTTACGTAAGTACCAATGACAAATGTAAACTATAAAGACATGGAACGACATTGTTGTAATTGAAGCAAGAAAATGTATAAAATGCGGTTGGACACTGCCAGAGGGCGACATTAAATTTTTCTTCTTACTCTGTTAATAGTATCCATAAAACATATATTACAAATATTACAATATTGCTTTAAAGTTATTTCAAAAAAACGTATTAAATATTTTTATCGGTTTCAGGATATTAATCCTTTGTTTACATAATATGCAAAAGTAGGCTGGTAAACAAGTCATAACTAAAGTTGTACAGTTATATTTAAAACTTGTACGGTAATAATATTACAAATACAGATCTGTCAACAACCGTCAACAGATGAAATAATAAATAATGAAACTATAATATAGGGCTATTTATTAATACAAAGAGACTGAAAACTCCAAACAATAATAATTAAGTACTGAAATCCAACTGAAATGTATTTTCAGGCAATCCAAGGTCCATTTTTATGTAGCCGTTGTGACACTAAAAATGTAAACATTTATGTAATATGAAAAAAGGTAACAAACAAAATATAACTGTAACCATGGCGACAAATCAACCCATACAGACTTGACCAACTAATGAAATGAAAACGTTATTAATAAGAGAATATCAAAAGGTAATATCTATTAATAATGTCTTTATTTTCTGAAACCGATAAACTATTGAACAAATCACGGATGTTATGAATCATAACAGCCTTAGATGTCTTAAAATCCTCGCTCTACGAGCTCGGATTTCAAACCGACATCTGCGGCAGTTATGATAGTCATAACATTCCTACATATGTTAATAGCTAAAAACCAGTAGTATCAGTAAAGAAACAGAGAAAGAACAGTATCGCCCTCTGGCAGTGTCCAACCACATTTTGTACATTTTTTTGCTTCAATTACAACAATGCCGTTCCATGTCTTTATAGTTTACATCTGTCATTGATAGTACCTTGTTTAACTCCCAGATGAAATGTCACAAAAACTAATAACACAGTTGACAGTCACGTGTCTGACACCGGCTCCCCATTTATTCGCGTTTTTCATACGTTTCGCCTTTATGCATTCTGATTGGTCTGTTGCAAAAATGCAAAATGTGTCAAAGTTTAATGCGCACGCGAGTACTCGGTCAAATCTAGCGGTTGCTTTGTAATTCGGGTTCTATAAATACGACCAATAGAGAAATTCCATTCAAATTTAGCGGGCATTTTTGGGGAGGAGTCTATTTGCATCAGTCTATTTGCATCTGTTGGTGAGAGAGATTATAAATGGCTATCGCAATAATAAAAAACGGCTAAAATGTAACCCATTATCCAAAAAAAATTAACAAAAAATGATTATTTTAATGAGTCGCAAAAATGACGGTGACGTTATGCAAATGGCTGCTGTCGTGTTGTGACGTCAGACACTGGCATTAATGTCTGATGTTTGATTTTGTGTAAATACCTCAGTGCCAGTCGTCCACAAGAAAAACACCAGAAAAAAGATTTGTCTCATTACCAATATAAGTACGATCAAGCGCTTAAAGAAAAAAAGAAAATTATGGTTACGTACCATGAGAAGAAGTGAAATTGATATATCAGAAAACACTAAAGGGGTTGTACGTGGGGATCATTTCAACGTAAGTGCGATTATGTATCTTTTTAAAATCATACAATTTTAGGTTATGTATTTTACTTTTTTTTCAATTCGAGGAAGATTTAGAAAACTGTATGATGTTTAAATTAATCGGTAGTTACATACATTTAAAAGTTCATGTATTTTGATTGTCAAGCTGGTAGAAAAAGGCGCCTTCCACCTAAACGTAGTACAGCAACAAGGAGAGCAACATTGGCCAAATTAACTATCTGGGCCTTTACAAAATCTGTTCCACTCACTTTTCCGTGAAAAATGTTAATATTTAACACCGAAATCGCACATTGAATCTACACCTAAATAGTATGATATATGCACAACGGCGAACATAAAAGATTCTAAAGTTCTGTCAAAAAAAAAAACAGTGATTGACGTCACGCCCAGCACGGTGAGATGCGAATTTCATCGTTTGTTCTCGGTCAGTGGTCGTAAACTTAAAAATAATATAAATTTTAAGGTAGTTGCCTCATGAGGCGAGAGCCATCTATTGACTCCTGTAGATAACACGTAGACAAAAAAATATTGCCAGCACTGCTCTGACTTTCTTCAAATTTGTATTACGCGCATAAGTCACGTGAGCGGTAGCACTACCAACTGCAGGTTTCAAGTAAGGCTGGGAATTGAATTCGAATAATTCGAATAGTCGAATATTCGAATATTCAAAATTCGAATAAGTTTAAAACTAAATTATTCATATATTCGAATACTCGACTATTCGATTATTCGACTATTCGAATTTTCGATATTCGAATATTCGAATATTCGACTATTCGACTATTCGAATATTCGACAATTCGAATATACGAGTAAGAATCTGAATAAGTAATCGACTAATAATAAATTGAGTAAATTAATATTTTCAATGATCTAATATTGAACTTAGGGGAAAAGAAAGCTTATTTTATTAGAACAGTCGGGTCCAATCACCGACGCGACGCCAGGAGATAAGTTTTTTTTTAAGTTTTCAACATTTCAAATTTCAACCACTCCTTGTAATTTTTGCGCATATTTGACTGCGGTTATAGAAGTTTCAGAATAAACTAAACTTCTGTTATTAAAGTATGACTTCTTCGATAAATTTAAAATAAAAAAATTTGAATACTTATTCGACTATTCGAATATTCGAATATTAGTCTATTCAATAATTCGAACAATCGAATAGTCGAATATTCGAAGAGTCGAATATTCGAATAGTCGAATATTTGAATAGTCGAATATTCGAATAATTCGAATACTTAATTCGAATATTCGAATAATTCGAATAATTCGAATATTCGAATAATTCGAATATTCGAATAATTTGAATAATTCGAATATTCGAATAATTCGAATATTTCGAATATTCGAATAATTCGAATAATTCGAATAATTCGAATATTCGAATAATTCGAATAATTCGAATATTCGAACTATTCGAATATTCGAACTGAAATTGGAAAGAATATTCGAATTTTGAAATCCATAAAATTCCCAGCCTTAGTTTCAAGCTCGGTTTCAAATCTCTCTGGCCATGAGATTTCCTAGCTTTTTACGCTGTAACTCGAAAACTAAATGGGCAAGCATGGTTTTCTTCGACGCATTATTTTTCTCGTGACTTCATTAACATTTCCACAGTTTTTTGTTGAAATCTGATGGATTTTCAAGCTTCGGGAGTCAATTCAAGGCAAGGTTTCAATTCAAAGTACCTTCTCCTATGCCCTCCATGTTAAATAGATCAACATCGGAGCTCTGTAACTTTCATTCAGGACGGTAAAATGCATTGAAATTCCAGATTTAGTTCAAGGAACACTTCCAAAAGATATAGGCAAAATTTCATTGATATCTTATGGAGTTCGATTCATGAGGCAACTACCTTAATTAACAAATACATAAATTTAGGGTATATTATTGATAAAATTTTATTGTTATTCATTTTTTTACAGCATTAACTATCTTTTATAACCAATGTTGCTTAAAAATCTAGCATATTATGCGCATACCCTATGATCAGTTTGAATTGTCACTTTGAAGTGACAATTGTCACTTTGATGTGACAATTGTCACTTTGATGTGACAATTGTCACTTTGAAGTGACAATTGTCACTTCGAAGTGACAATTGTCACTTCGATGTGACAATTGTCACTTCGATGTGACAATTGTCACTTTGAAGTGACAATTGTCACTTTGATGTGACAATTGTCACTTTGAAGTGACAATTGTCACTTCGAAGTGACAATTGTCACTTCGATGTGACAATTGTCACTTTGAAGTGACAATTGTCACTTTGATGTGACAATTGTCACTTTGAAGTGACAATTGTCACTTCGAAGTGACAATTGTCACTTCGATGTGACAATTGTCACTTTGAATTGGCAATTCCATATGTTTGTAAAAAAATAAAGTTGTTGGCCCCTATACGCCTTCGTATACGGGAACACGATTTCATTATTATAAAAATTATAAGAAGAAACGTTACACTAACAACAATTTCCAAATCTAGAGGCAAGATAGCCTAAGAACTAAATAAGTAATAAATTATTATGGAAACAACATTGGTTTCTTTTCAAGATCGCGAGTACTCGTGGACTGTTTAAACATTATTTCAAGCAATAAATGAATCGTCTTCAAAATTAATCAGTGTGTCATTTTTGGTTGCTGCGACTACAAGTTTGGTGGACACATCCCCTTAATCATTGATTTAATCTACCAATAAAAATTGTTAGTGTGGAGCCTCCCTTCTTAGACATTTTTTATATCACGAACAACAGACCTATGGAATTCATTACCACTTCACGTTTTCCATGATTCCCGCCCCTTTCAGATCTTTAGGTCAGAGTAAGAGTTCTTTTTCCCTTTGTGAGGTGGTATTCAAAAAATATATATATTTTGTTTTCTTATTTTTTATTAATTTGTTAAAATATTATTACAATATCAATAAAAGTAAACAATAAATCCTTGACTAATTTCAAGGCGATGATGATGGAAAATAACAATAAAAAATAATCAATATATCGTTGCAGTTTAAATCTGAGATATCAAAAACGCTGATTTTCAGCAGCAATTATATTTAGGTATACAGTGTGTCCCAGATTGGGGCCCGATGCATTGCTATCTCGCTTATTAACGGAGATGGAACGATGGTTAAATGGGGAAAGTTTTGCAGATTTTAATGGCCATTTCGAATCCGTTTTCAAATTTTATGTAGCACCCATAGTTTTTGAGTAATTTTCAAAAAACTGAAAGATTGCTTTTTTTTGTTTCCTCCATAACTTTTTAAGCATTATTTATGCAGGTTGGAAACTTGCACATTATTAGAACACTTTTCAAAAATACATCTAATAGTGATAGCAAAATTTTTCTACCGTCACTTGTTTTCGAGACTGACATATTAACTTTTGTTTTTCTTATGGGCGCCATATTGGATTTTTATTTGATTAAATAGCATTTTTTTGCGCTTTTCAACAATGTATCACAATCTGAAAAAATTCTATACTGAGGTAGCAACGTAATAGAAAAACAGGTTTTTCATTGGTAGGCTATGAACAAAATTGGCAATTGTTCATAATATCTGTTTTCTCCTCATTAGAAAACCTTAACGCCATATTCTTATTTAAAATTATTAATACCTACTCTTAAATAAACTAGTGAACCCAAAAAAATATAAAAAGGAACTCTTAACAATGAAACTCAACAACAATAAACAAAGTAACAACACAAAAGAAGAACAAAACCAGCAAATAATATAACTAGATTGCTAGATATACAAGTTAAATGGTCAAAAATATTTAATTAATATCACTAGGATACGTTAAGTAGGCAATGCAAAATATGGTGGAAAACAAAACGTTTCCAATTAATTAATGTGACAGTTCGTCAGAAAATTGTGCGTCGTTGTTGAAGTATTTCAAGAGTTATATTATTTGCTGGTTTTGTTCTTCTTTTGTGTTGTTACTTTGTTTATTGTTGTTGAGTTTCATTGTTAAGAGTTCCTTTTTGTTATTTTTTTGGGTTCACTACTTTATTTAAGAGTAGGTATTAATAATTTTAAATATTTCTAATGAGGAGGAAACAGATATTATGAACAATTGCCAATTTTGTTCATAGCCTACCATTAAAAAACCTGTTTTTCTATTACGTTGCTACCTCAGTATAGAATTTCTTCAGATTGTGATACATCGTTGAAAAGCGCATAAAAAATGCTATTTAATCAAATAAAAATCCAATATGGCGCCCATAAGAAAAACAAAAGTTAATGTGTCAGTCTCGAAAACAAGTGACGGTAGAAAAATTTTGCTATCACTATTAGATGTATTTTTAAAAAGTGTTCTAATAATGTGCAAGTTTCCAACCTACATAAATAATGCTTAAAAAGTTATGGAGGAAACAAAAAAAAGCAAACTTTCAGTTTTCTGCAAATTATTCAAAAACTATAGGTGCTACATAGAATTTGAAAACAGATTCGAAATGGCCATTAAAATCTGCAAAACTTTCCCCATTTAACCATCGTTCCATCTCCGTTAATAAGCGAGATAGCAATGCATCGGGCCCCAATCTGGGACACACTGTATATAATTTTAATTAAATGCTACAATAAATGATAACATTAACGTATTCTTTAAGGAATCTCTCTAGGGATGATTTGGTTCTTCCGGAGAAAATTCAATATTTTTCTTCATCAATGAATTATCCCTAGATGAGCCATCATTTCTTCGTTAATTCACGGCCACTGTCCTCGAACAACGTTATTTGGTCTCACCTTTCAGGGGAGTGGAAAACAGTCTAGAAACACCAGGGAGTCTACGACAAGAGGTCTGACTTGTTAAAGCTACCCTTAACGGTCAATTAAAGCTATATTCATCTGTGGTTGATACAATATATTTGTTATATTATGAATAACAAAAACATTAGGGCCTTGTGCTAAAAAGGCAGGCGTTCTACTTTTTGAGAAAGAGAAAAATGACTTCTTTGGTGGGCTCGATCCTCTTCTCCTAATAGATGTCACCATAATAAACAGGGTAAAATTTATGACTTTTTTCTTGCAATTGTTAAAAAGTCTAACATGTAATGTAAACTTTGTCACTGAGGAAAGTTGGCCATTAGAGCCGAGAAATTTAGGGTATAGAATTGTTACGTAGTATTTGTTTGGTGGATTGGTGAGTCATGACCCACCTGGACCGAATCTAAAAGGCAATTCACACGGTCCTCGTGCCCACTCCACAACCACAACATATTTGTATCATTCTGCGACGCATTGTGATTGAATAGAATTTAATAATATTGAAAGGAGAGGTAACTGTGACTTTTTCTTGTTGACTTGTTTGCGTGTTAATAAAGAGATAAGTTGAAAACTAACTAAGGGAAAAATAACGTATAAAACGAGAAACATTCGATCGACTTTTTCTATGCAACAGCCACTTTAGTATAGTATTTTACCTTCGGTCGAATATTACAAATAAAAACTAAAAATTACGCATTTGAAAATTTTTTGTGTACGAATTAGGGAATAAATCATAATATATCAGCATTAAAATAGATTTATCCAAATTTTTTTGTCATATATAATTATTCGTAAAAGTTATGCGTTTAGGTTTTGTTCAAAATCGGGTTCAAGTTATAAAAAAATTCCCGGAGAATATTGTTTTTCTTTTTTCGCTAAATGCTCGTCTGTTGTTTCATGTTTCAAGAGACATTATATATGTCTTATTTGTTACTCTTCTTTGGACCTATGGCAATATTTCTGTTATTTTATTATGCGCAAATTTTTAAACGAAACTACTATATATCTCAAAAACAATGAGCCATGTTAATTAGAGTTCCTAAGATGGCCGAATCCTTTCAATACTTTATTGCATAATAATTATATTCCACACAAATCCACAAAATAAACAGAAGTTGTGACATTATTTTGTATTAAAAGCAGAGTAACTTTTGCAACCTTTAACTAATTTTCTTTTAATGAAGAATTTCGTGAAAAAGACTGACATTGCTGGATGAACCTGTTAAAACAAAATTGAGGTATGTGGAACATGTTGGGCAGACTTATGAGAGGTCATTATCTCCCATTAGAGACTTTTAAAAAGACTTTTAAAAAACTTCCAACTGTGCAGTTAAAAATATGGAGGCATAGAAGCTGCTAACGGTTGGAAGAAAATTTGCATTAATTCAACTTTTTTGTTAAGTTGTGTACATGTAAGAACATTTTGGTAGTCACATTGTAAGAAAAATTTTTTTTACTCGAAAACAGTGCATTTTACCGACATAAAATAAGTATTCCTTTTTGACGTAGAATTGAAATGCTGCATTCAAAACCTATATTACTTTTTTTAAAAGTTGATGCTGAAAAAATTAACGACTCTACGTTATTCGCCACAATTGTTTACACTACTTTTCCCAGCGGCCCAAAAAACCTCCATATACCAAATTTGGATGAAATCGTGTTAATAGTAATAGAGATATAACAAAAAATTTAAATGAAAAAATTGCTTTTAACGGTCCATAACTTTTTAAGGAAGCAAAATGGTACTAAGGTATGTGCAGCTAAAATGATTTATTTTTACTCAAGGAACCTACTCCTACAGTTTGGCCCATTCTTTAGTAAACACCCTGTATAGAAGAGTAATGCAGCGGCATACAATTATATACACTTTAAAAATAGTAATACAAAATATTACGCATCAATAAAATTAACAATATTTCCAAAAAAATAAATAAACACAAACAACGAATTCATAAATATTATGTTTATTTTGGTGGTGACGGTAAGCATATCTCAGAGCAAACTTATTTATTTTTTGTTTGGTTACCTAATTAATTAATTAATTCCCATTCAAAGGGGGGGTTTGCATGTATTCATCTACAGAATAAAAACAGTGAGTGAGGAAATGTTTTTTGATTATCAGTTTAAATTTATTAGGACTGTCTAAGGATTTTAAATCATTCGGTAGATAATTGAACAGTTTAATATCTAAAGAATTTTTTGTTGTTTTCGTAAGGCGAAAGCGTGGTGTTCGAAGATCATCTCTATTTCTAGTATGGTAATTATGAAATTCAGCGTTTGTAGTAAACTGATTTTTGTTTTTGAAAATTTCCAGTATCGTGACATAAATATATAAAGACGGTAAAGGCATTATATTGAGACTTTTAAAAATAGGCTTGCAGTGGTCTTTGAACCCAACACCAGCCAGTATTCTGACAGCCTGTTTTTGTAGCCGAAAAACTTTGTCTGCGTAGTAAGAATTACCCCACAGCAACGTGCTATAACTAATATGGGAATGAAATAGTGCAAAATAGCTCATTCTCAGAGTCTCTATGGATAAGGATTTTTTTAGATTACGTAAGACAAATACAGAGCTGGATAGCTTACGACTTAGCTGCGCAATATGAGAAGACCAATTTAGTCTATCATCAATGATGACGCCGAGTAATTTTGCGCTATTTCCCTTAGCAATATTTTGACTAGTGGAGAAGACTAGATTTTGAGTTTTTTCTTCATTGAGTTTAAAATTATTAGATGTAAACCACTTTTTAGCTATAGAAGCTGTGTCGGCACTTTTCAATATAAGATCGTTTAAATCTGAACTTGAATTTATTATAGTTGTGTCATCAGCGAATGCAACACAGGTATTAGGCAACATATTATGAAATAAATCATTGATCTAGATAATGAATAAAAGAGGGCCCAAAACTGAACCTTGGGGTACTCCGTGTATAACTGATCTATAATTGGAAAGACTATTTTCAACACATACAGTTTGTTTTCTATTTGACAGATACGATCTAAAAAATGTTTGACATAAACCTCTAATTATTAAGGTACCCATAGCAAGATTATCAATGCTAAGGAAATAGAGGAATTTTAAAGTATGTGCTTTGATCTAATATAAGTTAACTTTAGCCTCAAAATACGAATGACTTCTGCCTACATCTTTAGTTAATAATTCTGAATTTTCTTTCAAACGCGATATATTTTCGTTTTTGAATATCATTCCAAAAGATGTTTTTAATAGTTATTTATGTAATAAGGATCATAAACACAAGCATTATGGTACTAGCCGTGAGTATCATCAGACGAGGCGTTAGCCGAATCTGATGACACGGCGTGTACCATTGTGCGTGTTTTATGATCCAAATTACATACAAAATTTTATCTGGTGTGGCATATCAATGTAAAATTATATTTTTCTAAAAATTTAAAATTTTGTATTTTTAAAACGATGACAGGTGCATTAAGTTATTTATTTAAAAAAATAGTAAGTGACCTGTGCCTTACCGTTTCCTTGACAACGTATCAACAAATTATTTATTTAGCTGTCAAACACTGCTATAAGTTGCAGATTGAATATGTATTAAACGAATTAAAACATTATATAATGGGTGATTCTGATGAAAGTTTACCCTACGATTTGGAAGAAATTGCAGGAAATGTCGTGGACTCTCTTTTGCCTGAAAAATCACGGCTGAATATGAACCTGTGTTTGCTCATTATGAGAAATGGTCAGTAAGAACACGAAGAACGTGATAGATGAAGGTTCAGTTTTAATTGCTATTTTACAATTTATAATAATTAGTTAAGTTAAATTGTATTTTGAATAAAATGTTTTGATCTAGCACATATATTTTCTTCTAAACTTATTTTATTGATGGTACAGATTGGTATAGAATTTTTACACAAGTCAAATAAAATTATTGTAATAGTACTTTTTGAATCTCATTATGGCACTTGGGCTTTTTGGAATTTCATTACGATACTAGTATCATAATGAACCCTCTTACGTCACTATAATCAAATGACATAATGATGTCATTATGACATGCCACCAGATAAAATTATTTATAGTTTTACGTTAGATAGATAGGTATTGAAAATGTTGCTTTAAAACAATTGTTCTTGTGGAGTATAAAGTTAGCCAACGGATATTTTTTGATATACCCTATTTTGGTCTATAATATGTATTATGTTTTTGTTGTAGTTTTTTAACATTTACATAAGGACACCAACTAATCTACTTAGGTATCTTCAAGCTGTAAATACATATCTTCCTTCCTTTTTGTTAGGGTTTCATTAAGCCATTGAATGACCAGCTCACATTATCTTGATAATAATAATTAAAACAAATTCCCACTTTAAATTGCAAAGTAAAATACCTCATAAAAACAAGACGCTTGCTCTACTAATAATAATAAAGAAATATCGTTGAAGTTGATGCAGATATTCATGCAATAATTATATGTAAATCAAGGAATTTTATAATCATAAAATACGCAAGTGGTCTTTTACCTGTCCATTATATTTTATTACAACAATAATATTTCATATAATTAGCGTGAAAATGTATTAAAAATGAGTCACGAACATTCATATAACGGATATTATAATTAATATTTATCTTCTTCTATATATCCTATTAATCAAAGTAAGAGAAATTAAATTGTTGCAAAGGTTGTGCGTAAAACACCGACTTCCTGTTAATAATACTTACCCATAAGAACAGAATGCGCAATTTAAATAAATAAACGTACGTATTTGAAATATTTGCACTCTGCTTTTATAGCAATAAACAAATTATAAGGTATTATAGTTTCTTTTCTGTATGTAAATATAATTTGCCTTGGTTAACTCCGATGTAGATATTAATATCTATTAAGTGAGTTTCCATGATAGAATCTGCCAAGAAGGCAAAAAGTAGGTACCTAGTTCGTATAAATAAATATATGTAAAAATAATAATAAATTGTTCTGGAGCTATATCCAGTGAAAATAATAAAAAACGTTCGTAAAAAAATGTCCGAAAATGCTACATAAACGGGCTACACCTGAAAGAAAGCGTCATGAATTAATATGTGAATGTTTTAAAAGAGAGAATTTCAAATGCTGTAAATACAAGTAACTTTCAAAAGCTATTAGAAATATCTACAACGTGTGTGTCCACGGACACACTCTATGATAAATATCAATTTCCCGAAATAAAGCGACTTTGGAAATTGTAAAATTGTTGTGATAAATTTTACAATTTTTTTGTATTATTAAGTATATAAAATAGTTCCAAAATAATAATAATTACTCGCGTTATATTCGTCGTTGAAATAAGTTTACACAAAATATATCAAGTCCTTATACAAACTAATTGCATATACTCTCTAAAATTAATTAATTAAAATTAAAATAACTGTAGATAGTAATTAAATTGTAGTTAAAGAATTTCATTATAAATTTTAATACTTTTAAAATTAGTAATTAAAAGTAATGCTCCTAGTTCTTAATATAGAAAAGTGATAGTGTTCAATTAAGAAAATAAATTAAAATTGTGCAAAGAAATTAATAATTTCTTGTCGCAGTTAATTTAATAAAATAGTAAATATTGAATGGTGACGCGCCTTTTGAAAATGTATATTGTGTTGCATTGATTTATAAAATTTAAATATTAGAATAAACATGAAAAGAAATAAGAAAAAAAAAAAAGGTTTTTGCGCGAAGAGGGACAGTAGTTGAATGAAAGTCGCACCCGCAAGGCACGAATTAACATTTTGGTTTAAGGGGATAATGGTACCCAACATATTTTTGAAAATTCATATATTTTCGTTACTATTCATCGGAATCGTTTCAAATTTTTATGAATGATATAGAATTATATAATCTAGGGCTGTGTGCATGCATATTTGAAAAAGCCGAAAAAAAAAAAAAAATTCGAAAAAATGTAAAATTTTCCAAACCCATGCACATGCATCTAGAAAATGTAATTCTAAATACGGTGCTAAAATTCAAATTGTTTACCTGCTGTCGTTTGCGTAGGTATAATAAATTTTCAAAATTCATGGCATTTTGTTTTCCAGGTACAAAATGCCATGAGTTTTGAAAATTCATTATACGCAAACGACAGCAGCTAAATGATTTGAATTTTAGCACCGTATTTAGAATTACATTTTCTAGATGCATGTGTACCTATGGATTTGGAAAATCTCACATTTTTTCGATTTTTTTTTTGAATTTTTTTCGGCTGATTCAAATATGCATGCACACAGCCCTAGATTACATAATTCTATATCATTCATAAAAATTTGAAACGATTCCGATGAATCGAACGAAAATATGAATTTTCAAAAATATGTTGAGTGCTATTATCCCCTTAAGGGTCCGTTTCGCTGCGAAATAAGTGTTATTAACACCGTATTAGAAGTTTCGATGTTGTAAATTAAATATTTATCTTATGGTAAAAAATATTCCATACATTTGAAGAAAATATAATTTCACATTCCGCAGCAAAGCCGTTTTCATAATTTTGTTATTTAAAATTGTTTTCCCGGTACAAAATGCCATGAGTTTTGAAAATGTGTTATACGCAAACGACAACAGGTAAATGATTTGAATTTTAGCACCGTATTTTGAATTACATTTTCTAGATGCATGTGCGTGGGTTTGGAAAATTCCACATTTTTTCAATTTTTTTTTTTTATTTTTCCGGCCTATTCAAATATGCATGCACACAGCCCTAGATTACCTATATAATTCTATATCATTCATAAAAATTTGAAACGATTCCGATGAATAGTAACGAAAATATGAATTTTCAAAAATATGTTGGGTGCTATTATCCCCTTAACTAAATAGTTGCGTGGTGTTAAAGATTAGTACATAATTAGTTTTTACTTTAATTAAAAAGCCAACGTTTCGATGTTTTATTACACCTTCTTTAGGATAATTGAAAATAAAGTTTTAAATCAATTAACAATCGTTAGGTACCTAAATATTTAGTTGAGTAGTGGTTAAAGATTAGTAATTAGTTTTTTTTTACTTTGATTAAAAAGCCAACGTTTCGATGCTTTTTACACCTTCTTCAGAGCAATTGAAAAATAAAGTTTTCCGTGTTATTTTTTATCAGCTCAATCTTTAATCGCAAGACCGCCATTTTGAAAAATATTCTAATTTTATTGAAAAATGAAAATCCAACTATCCATTCTAAAGTGTTATCAGATTAATTTCGTATTTCTCACCAACAAATAAGTATTTATATATTAAGATAGTAACCTTTAGAATAGATCGGTTACTGTTATAAAACTAAAATTGTTTGTCGGGTCATAGGTATAAACATGCAAAACATTGTTTCTTTTCTTGACTTTGTTCCAACAGCCAGCAGTACAACGGCTCTTTACAATGTTTTCTTAGTCATTTTATTTTGCAGTTCTGTATCCTTGTTTGATCTGATCTTTCCAGAAAGTACAAGGTGGGCATTTTCAACAATATCTTTGTTAATTCCGATCAAAAGGTTTTGTATTATTTCATTGATAAGTTAGAATTGACAGCAGCGGCCAGAAGGAAACCGTATGGATAATGGATATTGTTTTGAATCATTGTGAAGATAATCCACAAATAAGCATACGAAGTTTCAAAAATTGTCAATAGTACCTACCTCGATAATTAATTAACTTAAAATTAATAATTTCAGATAGGAAGAATGACGGTAATGTAAGGAATACACCCATATACCATTTTATAGACGCGTGCGCAACATTTAACGGGAACCACGACTTCAGTATTGTCAATAAATATTAACGAACAGATATTCTTTCATATTATGAACTGATGAGGCAATGGAGGAATGATGCTATTAACGTGCACAATATGCATCATTGATCGGCTAAACATTTACGAGTTGTTCATCACACAAATTTCCAACATACATTTTCGTAGAATTTATGGGCAGGAATCATTGGGGGTCAAGTAATTGGTCCAATAGTACCTACTTTCCAGTTGTCTTAATGCAGAAAAGTATTTAAAATTTCCTTTAAATTAACCTTATCGATGTATTAACGTTGAATGATCCACAGGAGGTTCGCCTGCCGTTTTGGGCGCAATGTTCAAACTTGATTGAATCAAAATTTTCCAGGTAAATTCGTAGGCTGATGTGGGTCTATAGCTTGACCACCTCGTTCACCGAATGTAAACCCATTAGATTTTTACTTTTGGGGTTATATGAAGGGCTTAGTTTCCGCTACTGAAGTTAATGTAGGTACGGATTATTTGAAAGAATAAATCAGGTCGGAAATGAATGAAGAAGAAATAGATTCGACGTTTTACGGGCTTTCCAATTTTTAGGACGTCGTCGAACGAAAATGTGTAACTAAGAAAATGGATTCGAAGAACTATTGCAATAAAACTACGTAAAAATTAAAATTCACTTGTTTCACTTTGTTGACTATAAAAAGCTTACTGGGTGATTTTTGTTCATGTTTCGTATGATAATTTCGTTCGAGTTTTATTCCTAAAAAAAATGTTTTCCTATTTTTCAAGAAACAAATAGAAAAGATTAAAAATATTAGTATTAGTAGGTAGGTACCTATGTACTTTTTTATGACGACGAAATAATATACAAAAACTCATCTCGTACAATGTATTTTGCTCCATATCCTATACATAATAAAATTTCAGAAAACCATTAAATGAAACTATTTAGTTAAATTTTAAAATTTTCAAAACGATTTTAAAAAACGGTGCACCAAAATAGGAAAAGTGGTTTATTTTCACCCCACAACCCCCAGTTTGGGATAGCTCTGGATAAAATTTCTATTTCATTTTATTACACATAAAAAGAGTAGCGGCTGTGTAAATTTTCAATAATTGACTTTGAATGGTTTTGGAGATATTCAACTAGAACCTTTCTCAGAGGCTCACGTTTAGAGGCCTGTGGCTCCCTTAGGAAGCATTTTTCGACCCATCTTTATAGGAACTTTTTTCCAATTTCTGGTCATAGAAACAACTGGTAAAGTAGACACTATTTTCCAGACACTCTGTATATGTGTTATGCATTTATTATGTATACAAGGTGTCCACTTTTCCAATGGTCGTATTGTAGATATGGATAATTCTTAAACCATAAGAGATAGAAGATCCGCTAACTTAGAGAAAAGTTGTGCGTTTTAAAGTTTGTTCAGCCTTATTCAGACGAAACATTTTCAGCAGTTTCAGAAATATATCTTGAAAATAATGCAAATCGCCATTTTTAATTATTGCCAACAATACGCAAACGATAAGGTTTAAAAAAAAAATTAATAAAAGTTCAATGGTGTTCTGTTGCGTATTTAAAATTCTCAAATTTGTATTATTATCATTTCAACTTTAAGCGCCGCGATGCCCAACTTTTGTTTCTCTTATGAGCGCCTGACTTATTTTTAAGAATTGTTTCGGCATCATATTTTATTACCAAATCAAACTATATTTTAGTAGATGGGTCTGTACAAGTGTTATTATCAGTTTTGAGCATTTGAATTCGTATAGGTACAGCAAATATGACATGATAAACAATTAGCTGTTCTAGAAGTGTCATCGCGCGTAGAACTGTCAAATTGTCTTTTATTAAATTTAACTTGGTCACATTATTCAATAATAAAAAAATAAACGCAAAATAGTTTAAAAAGAAAAACAAAAGTTGGGCGTCGCGGCTTCTACAGTTAAAATGATAAAAATAAAAATTTGAGAATATTAAATAGACAACTGAACACCATTCAACTTTTATTTAAATTATTTTTTCTAAACCTTATCGTTTGCGTGTTATTGATACCTAGGTATCTACCTAATAATTTAAAATGCTGATTCTCACTATTTTCAGGATACCTACTACTGAACATTTTTCAAGTCTGAAAAAAGCATCTTAACTAGTTTTAAAATGCGCAACTTTACTCAAATTTAACCGCGACTTCTATCTCTTACGGCTTAGGAGTGACCCATATGTACAATCCTATTGAAAAAACGAACACCCTGTATATGTATTTTCTCTTTTATTTTGTATTAAGGCTTAACTGTGGGCTTAACCAATATAATCAATTTATCTATTATCATCTATAAATTAGGTACTGTTCCTCAGTAGTGGAATTGGGTTGAGTGCGAAGCTATCTGCTAGAATTCAAACTACATCCTCTAATAGGTAATCATTCTTCATGTCTATATGATAAACACAAAATGTACTTATTTATATTTGAATTATTATCAATAAAATTATATCTGTTTATTATTATTATTATTATTATTATTATTATTTAATGCACTGCTTTAAGATACCTAAAGCACATAAAAATATTCCCTTAAAATGCGTTCTTTAGTGCTTCTAAAAGTCACTGAAATAACTCCGGAAGATCCAAAACTTTGGTATTACATAAAGAGAGATTATGCCTTACAGTTTACTTATTGTTAAGTCAGAACACCATCTATGGCATCGACAGTTCTCTATCCAGTTCGAAGCAATTCAGAAATTAATTTTTAATTTGCCTCAGGATGGATTCAAACCATCGATCTTCGCAACCAAGTATAGGCAGATCAACATATTTACCCACTTTGCTACCGTGCCAAATAGAGTTCATCTGTTATTCCCCTATTGTCTAATTTTTTTGCTAGAAATGCTGAATTTAATGTGTGGATGGCAAAGAAAACACCAACTACAGATCTATTCCACTTACATGTTGAATTAATTTTGTTGCAGAAGTGTCTATTTCTAAAGCCATGATGCTGAGAGTGTTAGGTAAGATAAATTATGTTAGGGGAATTTGAATTGACTGCCTTTTCTTATTCTCATTAGATATTTTTTAACAAGGAATTAGTGTTAGGTTATTGCTTTTACTATTTTGGATCTAGGTATATACTAGGAAATTTTTGGATAGTAACTAATTTAAGTATGTATTTATTATATCTGTTCAATAGGGTCTTAGTGCTTTATTAAACTCTTTGTCCTTACCTAGTAAATAAATAAGCTTTACCTTAATGTGTACACCGTCGACTGAGGGTTATTATTTAATTGTGACAGTTTTTTGGATTCATTAAAATTCGATTATAAATCATTTCGATTTTTTATTACAATTTACTGTTATTTTCAAATCATACTAAGTAGGGGAAGGTTGCCTAAAATGGGATAGGTACTTAAGGTATGACGAGCTCTTAATAAAGTAATGTATTAGGACATCATTGCAAATTGAATATGTGACAACTCGCCCAACTTTACTATAGTGCAGTTGCTTAGGGCAGTTTGGAGATGGCTATTTTGACGTCACAAAAGGTACCAAATTCAAAGTTATTCTTTTCATCTGCCCGAGTGCCCGATGCCATTAATTTCAAGATTTATATTTTTGATTTTCCTTTCTTCTTAATGAAATTTATAACCTATAACCTAACCTGTGTTATAATGTCATCTGTTAATGTATTATTGTTATCATCAAATAGCCAAGCTAACCCAGTACATAGAAGGTGACCCAAGCATACACAACTGCAGAGCTGGTTAAGTTTGGGAAGGTAGGGGAGGTAACCCTGGTGAAGCATTACGTCACTAGGGTAGTCAAAAGAATGCACTTTTTGGTGCCCTGGGCACCGGGGCAGCTGAAAAGAATTTTACTCAAACTAAACTCTGTTAATCAGTTTTTCTGTGACAATTTGTTCTGAAAATATGTAGATTCTTTAATTACTTACTTTTTTCCATTTTATATCTGCAAATAAACAAAAACCAATTAAAGTGTTATCGTCACTCACCTCATGCATACAGGGTGAATTTAAAATACACTGAATATTTTTAATCTGTAATTTCTTATAGCATAATTAATGAATTCGCAGTGCTATAATTTCAAAATTTCATAGTTAATGTTTCAACACAAAAACCCTAAACTCGTCCCACTGGGGATACACTGACCGGTGAACTTGACATTGACTTGGTTACGAACAAATACCTCTACGCAGTATTCGCAGTGTTTACCAAGTAAAACCAAAACTGAAATATAAAACACTAGGAAAAACTCACACTTGACATCATGGATGCACAGGCTGAACTACGCGGGCAACGTGGTAGCTACGAACACAAAACTGAAATCTAAAACACTAGGAAAAATTCACACTCGACATCATGGATGCACAGGCTGAACTACGCCAACAAAACAACACGATAGCTAAGAAGAGTGGGGGTACAGGCATTTATGTCGCTACACACATCAGCTGTTCTGCTCGGGCAGGAGCGTCGTGAATATTTCATAAATATTCAAAAATTGTTTTCTTGACTGTATATCATTTATATTGTTTAAATGTTATTTGTGGCATTTCATAAATTATTTCTCTTCCTTTTCTTTTTTGGGATTTATTACCACATTCCTTGAGATTCCTATCCAAAAAAATTCGATTTATCTAAAAAATATTCAAATTAACCAGTTTAAAACTGGGAAGTAACCTCTACGCCTTTGACGTAATGTTTGAAAAAGGAAACGGATATAGTTTCCGAAACGTCAGCGCAGTATTTTTGTATTAATTTAATTCCTATTAGTTGTCAAAAAACACCCTTTAACTGATCTTCTGACATTACGTCAAAGGCGTAGAGGTTACTTCCCAGTTTTAAACTGGTTAATTTTAATATTTTTTAGATAAATCGAATTTTTTTGGATAGGAATCTCAAGGAATGTGGTAATAAATCCCAAAAAAGAAAAGGAAGAGAAATAATTTCATTTATTTTACTAATGACTATTTTTAAGAATTTTTACGGACCATAGAGCTTAACGGATTAAAATTATCCAGTGTATTTCAAATTCACCCTGTTATATACGTACTATACCTACCTACCTATAATGCCCTGTAGTTTTTGTGTATAGAATATACAGGGTGTTCGGCAGATGGTTTGCCAAATGGAGAGGGTGGATAGGTGAGGCCATTTGGAACATATTTAGCCCCAATGACCTCTATGCAAAGTCTCACGGTTTTCGAGATATAATTTTTTTTGTTAATTTTGAAAATTTCCTAAAATTCAGCATATCGGCGATTATAACAATTTTTTTTATGATTCTAACAGCTAAAAACAATTTTTATCTGTGTCTTTAATGTATCCCTGTTCCAATGAAATCGATAAGTAATGCTGAAGAGAATGAAAAAAAAAATGTGAGCTAACGAAGTCCCGACAATGGGTAGAAATTTTTTTTCGATGCAACTTTGCATTGCATTAAAAAAAAAAGTAAAAGCGACGAAGCTGTTCAAATGCTTTTAAAATGTTCTCTAGTTTATGCCCTTTCTAACGGTATATCACATTCCATAAAAACTTTTAAATAACTTGAGAAAATCGGTGATACTTGTTTTCAAGGAATAAATTATAAAAAAATCGTTGTTTTCTTTAGTCCTTAATTTTCTCGCAATATAGCTCAGTATTGAGACAAAATTAAGGACTAAAGAAAACAACGATTTTTTTTTTATAATTTATTACAAGTCTTGCTTGGCGAAACCTTCGACGCATTTCAACTACTGTATTTGTGCGGAGCCGCGTCTCTTCTTTCATTGTATTGAATGCAGCTTAACTTCTGCAATTAAATGGTCCCGGTTTTGAATTTGATTGTTTTCTATGGAACAATTATTATAACAAATTGTGTATGAAAAAAATAAACGGTCTTATCTACAATTTCTAAGAATACGTTAGACGTGTGTAATAAAAAAATTACCTTGCACCGGAGTGTAATGTAGTTATTGTGGCGAAAAGATAGTAACAAAAACAATAACGAATAAATGACTTTATTTAGGCTTTATACAAGCATAATAACAACAACCTATTTAATTTGATATACTCACATTGATGTTTCATCTCTAAACATACAATTAATAAGTTTATTGAATTTTCTTTAATGCATGATAAAAGTTAGATTAAAAATTACAAAATTCAAATCGTCTAAAAATAAATTATTGAAAAAAATTTTTTTAACTCGCCACAAAATTCATTCATTATGGTCATCAACCCAAAAACGATGTCCCCAAGAAGATGTACATGTTCTTGGGGACATCGTTTTTGGGTTGGTGACCATAATGAATGAATTTTGTGGTGAATTAAAAAAAATTTTTTCAATAATTTATTTTCAGACGTTTTGATTTTTGTAATTTTTAATCCAATTTGTATCATGCCATTAAAGAAGATTCAATAAACTTAATAATTGTAGGTATGTTTAGAGATGAAACATCAATGTGAGTAGGTATATCAAATTAGATAGGTTTTTGTTATTATGCTTGTATAAAGCCTAAATAAAGTCATTTATAAACAATGCATATCAAGCAAAGAAAGAGAATTGTAAAAAAACAATAACGAATTTTAACAAAACCAGTAACAATATAACAATTATTATAACGAACAAATACAAAGTTTTCGGCGGCCCGCACACGTTAAAAGTATAATGGCACAATATTATGCCATAATGTGAAACAATTAAATTGGGTACAAAAACAAGTATCACCGATTTTCTCAAGTAATTTAAAAGTTTGTATGGAATGTGATATACCGTTAGAAAGGGCATAAACTAGAGAACATTTTAAAAGCATTTGAACATCTTGATCGCTTTTACTTTTTTTTTAAATGCAATGCAAAGTTGCATTTAAAAAAAATTTTTACCCATTGTCGGGACTTCGTTAGCTCACATTTTTTTTCCATTCTTTATCAGCGTTACTTATCGATTTCATTGGAACAGGGATACATTAAAGACACAGATAAAAATTGTTTTTAGCTGTTAGATTAGAATCATAAAAAAAATTGTTATAATAGCCTGACATGCTGAATTTTAGAAAATTTTCAAAATTAACAAAAAAAATTATATCTCGAAAACCGTGAGACTTTGTATAGAGGTCATTGGGGCTAAATATGTTCCAAATGCCCTCACCTATCCACCCTCTCCATTTGGCAAACCATCTGCCAAACACCCTGTATAGAATGCAAGTGGAAAAAGCCTCATATAAGTATAATACTTGCAAGATATATGTAGGTACTCAGAAAGATCAGGATCAAGTCAAGTATTTTATTTTCTCCACTTTCATATATAGGACCATTTCCCTAAAAGATTTATACTTACATGTAGGTAAACTGCGGAAGCTAAAGACGTCAACAATATTTTTCATTTTTATAAAACTAGGCTGTTAATTTTACAAAAGACGTTTACAAAAGACGTATATGATGCCACATAGGTATAGATAATTTTGCAACAAGATGGCGGTTCTCCTCGTGCACAACTTCTAATACCATCCATGTGCTATTTAAGTATACAATTAATTTATGTAACACGACATAAACAGATGTCAGGAAAAAACCACATCAAATCTAAAAAGAGTATCGCCAATACGATCGACTACTTATAGAAATGATTCTTATTTTTATCCTCCACAACTTCGAACAAATAATAGAAACCAATAAGCACTGATGGGAAACTTTTGTACGCCATTTACACTAAATAGACAAACTGGAAAGTGTCAATATGCTTTGGTAGAAACTAGGGTTAGGTAGGTATACGTATGAAATTTTAAAATAGAAAATAATCGAGAAGAAATTCAGTGAATCAATCACCCTCGTAGGTATATGTAATTTTTTTTGCACCAAAACCTTATTGACCCAGAATAAATTTAATTTATTTTTTGTTGGTCTTTTAAAAATAATATACACCATGACATACAAAGAAAATCATAACCCCTGTCAAAATCGAGATTATAGACCGATACGAAAAGCAATATTACAGGTGTATCAAATGGATATGAAAGCACATAATATAATTAACGCGTACAGCTTATAACAAAAGTACAGTCACTCCCTCTGTATGCAACGTTGTCCTGCATACAACAGGACAGCGAAACAGTTATATTGTATGACAACTAGGATAATAGGCAGCCATGGCCGGATTACGCTCGCCCCCGGTGACCAGTGGGTGGCCCTGGAAGTGATATCAAGTGGTCTGTCTACATAGCATGTCGCCACTGTTACCACAGCCCTCTGATTGATAGCTCTAGTCACGCGAAACTGATAGCGGGACCACACACAAAACCTTGACTCCTCCTCCGGGACGACCCGCCCAGGAGCCAAGCTCCGCCCTCACTTTACCAGGTTACCCGATGTTAGCAACCGAGGAAGTTAGTCTTAGAGTGGGCAGCACTTGTACTGGACATGTTGTGTTGATTGCTTTGACGGTTGTGGTGATTTTTGTGATTTGTGACTGTGTTGTGATGTTGCTTGGAGCAATGCCCGAAGATAGTGCCCCTGCGGGACTCCTTGTGCCCACGGCAAAGAGCCAAAGGGCCACGGACTTTTCTATTGCCGCGATTATGGCTCGAGGTGCGACACCGCCGGACGCTGATTCTATGGTAGCAACCGACGGTTAGTACTTCTGAACTTTTATTATTTTTGATGACAATGTTGCTCCCTTGTTAAATGTTTCTATGCTATCAACAGTATTTGCCTAGTGTATCGTTTGCCCAAAACGGTAATTACCTACATATTTCCAAAAAGAATCCGTGTAGTTGTATATTACATTAATAGAATCTCCAATATATTTATAAATCAAAATATAGCTGCATTTAAATTGATTTAATATGTACCAAACTGAATTAATATTTTTTTACCTGATGCAGGAAATGTTAAATAGTTTCGATTTTAGATTAAAGATGATATAGCAATTATTGATGTAATAAATTAGTAGGTATCTATTAATAATGAGATATCACAAAATGTATATCAATAAGTAGTGTATCTAAGTAATAGTTGTTAATGATTATGTAGGCACAAGAGTTCCTATTTTCAAATTGTCATTTGGCAATATCGAAATCTTTGTTCATAATTAAAACTTTTTTATATTCATAGGTAGCAAAATTGACTTTAGAGTAGATACATACTAAATATAGTAAAATTAATAAATTCTTATACTCTTTGCAGACGAGTAAATTGCATTTGCCAGTTATAGATTTCTCCAATCTTATATATCGGCCGTAGAGCAAAATAGTCGTAAGCAAAATAGTCAGTTACTGAATTCTGAAATTCTGAACAACTTTCAAAATCTCCGTCTGTCCCAGTTCCTGTGTAAGCACAATAACTAAAGAACGGAAAGTCCAATCGAAACCATTTTGTTTGTTTTGGGTAAGGAATACTTCAATAAAAAGAAGAATCTTGACAGATTCACGACATTAGGTATTACCTATGTGCTAGCATAGAAGCAGTTTCTACAAATATAAAAATAATATACGGTATTAATGACTTTCATCTTCGGAAGATGATATGATCCTATTTTCACATGAAAAATTTGATGTAAAACATTGTGCCTTAACAGAACCTATTAAAAAAATTAACGTTATTCATAAAAGTGCTAAGAATATCCCATAGATGTCAAACAACCATAAATAATAAGTAATGCAATAAATCGGCTGCCTGCAGCTCAGAGTATTAGTTTTTGTCTTTATTTGTGATTACTTAATAAATACCTAACTACATAATTAATCATCAAGTTAATTAAAATCTCCTTTCAATAAGTTGAAGCAGACAAATAAATTGAATTTATAACAAGTAAATAGCACTGTTGAATTTTTTAAATACTTGGCTTACGATTAATTGATTCTATCCCTGAAGATATAATTAATAACCATCTAATTGTGTAGTAGTTAGACAGTTATCCTGTGTATTGTCATAATTTGAAATCGCTAGGTTTATAATTATTTTGGCCATTATTTATCCGACTTACGACATTACATTTTCAGTGTCTTTACTAACATTTTCCTTGTAGGTGGCCTCTCGCGTTTGAGTTCTTCAGATATAGAAGAACCATTAGAGGACGATGATATCGAAGTAGACGTTGAAGAGTGTTCAGATGGCGAATCCTCGAGAGTACCGAAGCCAAAGCTAATGAGACAGAGCCCAGCAATCTCGGATTGCTCTGAACCGGCGGACTTGGACCGAGATTCGCCCGACATAATTTCTGAAAAATCCTCGACACCCAAATCCCAAAAAATATTATGTAATTGTGAAGAGTTGATGAACGTAGAATGCCACTTAGAAACCAAAGATCTCTGGGACAAATTTCACGATCTTGGAACCGAAATGATCATCACCAAAACTGGAAGGTAAGTCTTGTTTCTCTTTTCTAAGAACTCATGCCGTCATGCCTAAGAATATTGCGTATATACACTTGGATGACTGCACCAAAAATGGTTGTTAAATTTTTTGAAATTAAACTTTTAAACCATCTTTTTATAAGTAATTTGCAGTTCTTCGGATCTAAACACATTTTATTACCCTAAATTAATGTGGAATGCGGAAGTCAATAAAAATGCATGTTCTCACAACAATAGTAGCTCAAATTTAGTGTTACATGGTAATAGTATTGCAATATAAGTATTGTGTATTTCGAGGGTTAATCCACCCTCTTATGCCACATGTGGTGAAAGGGAAGTATGCAACAGTATTATATTTCCAATATATTGATACCTCAAAGTCATAAAAGCTATTGCACAAGTTTGGGTGTGAGCATTAGGTATTAAAGTAAGAATAGGCGGTATAAAGCGCAAACAAAAAACATTATTTTTATGTCGCAGGACACAGAGATAAATATATGAAATATTTAATTACAAATACTAGTCGTCTAATCTTTAGACTATTCCTGCAAGAGGCTAAACATTTTTGCGTTTAAAAACAGTTTTCGTAAGCATACCAGTGATTGTCAAACGCAGCACGCAAAATAAAAATCACTGATTTCAGTAATCTAGCGGTCGGTGGTGAATTTATTTGTGATTTAGGAAATTACCCATGTCAGGCGGGGCACAATACTAACCCTATACTGGTTTTTGGTCATATGGTTTTCATCAGTAGGGACGGCACACCAGCACCAACTAAGTATTTGTAATATCGAGTCATTTTAAAAATATTATAATTTAATAACTTGAACGGTGCATCTATTGTAGCTTCCTGCAATAAAAGTTGGATCAAGCCTTAATCCTTTAGTTGCAATAAGTTACCAGTACAATTATATCACTTCTGTTACCAGTACAATTACCTATACTTATCATTTCTAAAAAGAAATGTTTCACTGAAATTTTAATTCAATCAATGCCTTTATTTTGCGTAGGTACTACTTTTACACTTTTACTTGATACTAAATATTGATGTGGCATGTGACGTGGTGTAAGTAGGTGACAACCGTTGAGAAGAATGATATGCCTTCTGGGAGATATAGAGAAAAAGACTAGACGACTAGTACCTATGTATTTTAAAATATTTCATTTTTTTTATACTTAAGTATGTGCATTACTTAAAACAATTACCTAGTATAATACAACAAGGCAGTCTTCCGTAACTACTCCTCTTCCAACTCCTTGTTCACGCCATGATTCTGTGTTAATTTAGTTTAAGCATAATTGTCTCGCAGTAATTACTTGTTCGTGAGAATTACACACCGAAATTCTGTCAACCTATACAACAACTATTAGTTGAGGTACACTAATGGAATGTTATTTTATGATGATTCTTGGTATGAATATTATTTTAAGCATGAAGCGGAATGAGTACCTACATAAAGAGGGCATCTAAACCGGTACCTTGGAACCGCCCCTATTATTGTCCATTGATTACATTATTTGGCTAACAACAATGCTTTTACATCAACTTAAAGGTTATTTTAACTAACTCTAATACCTATTGCATGAATACAAGATTATAACAACGAAGAATATTAAATAAATCTCATATAGGTACACCTATTGGCCTAGAAAATAACAGTGCGAGTATTTTTGGATCAAATTAAATAGAAAATGACAACGGATAACAAAGTTTTAACTGTTTCACAATAAATTAGTTATTTGTACACTCTACATAATATTTATTATCACAAAATGGATTACTGCTTACTACTTTAATGTTGGTTTAATAAATACCTCGTAATTTAACTTTGAAAGTAAAAGAAGATGCAATAAAAACTATAGCTATTTTTCAGTTTGGGTTACAGAAGTTCAAGTCAACTGAAATTATCTAAGTAAACTACATACCTATAGGGTTGCAATTATGAAATTTTGTTTGAAAAGAATATGCATTATATTTTGGCATTCATTCATATTTCTGTGAATTTATTATTCGATGGCAGACCATCTTGATTTCTTCAAATGGTAACAGATTGAAATAGTTTATTTGATGATGATGAGCTTATATGACAAAATTACTTAAAAAACTCAGCTCTTGTGGATAGAAACGCATCTCCATATTTTGATCACCTAGTACGTACGTAAGTTCTTAGATTAGAATTTATCTGGTAGGCATATGCACCAGAGAAGAGGTGCCATTGACTGGGCAACAAAATACTTTGATTCAACACCCCTTGAGTTTTTCTCGTATTAGGTACCTACATATGAAAAATCGTATTTATAGGTCCAGTAATCTAGAGGAGATAGATCTGATACTGTTGTTAGGTCAAACAGACAGATTATATGTTTTAGAAAGAAATTTTTTGAACTCGCCTCCGCCAATTCATAAACTTTATTACACAAAATATATCTACCTAATTCATCCAAATAATTTAAAAGTTTCTCAATATACAGAAAATACTGGCAGACTGACCAACATTAAAAAAATATATTTAATTAGTCACGTTCACAATACGTTCTTAAAAAATGTTATAAATAATATAAGATTGTAAAAACTGTATTCCAAACAAGTTTTTTTTAATGGCTAAATGACAACGTCAAGTTTATAAAATTAGGGATCCAATGACTCGATTAATAATTTTTATTGAGGATTGCCATTAAACAACCATAAAATTTTTATCTGATTTCGAAATAATTTACTATTGATGGGTCGATAGCGGAAGGATGACTCTAGCTGTAGAAAGAGGTTCAGGTGGCTTTAATAGTTCATGGATCTTTTATAGGATTTAATTGCTGGATAACTCTATCAGCTATGTTTATGGGACTGCGATGAACATTTACGAGACACTGCCACGTAACTGTTCGATTACACGTATTTAGTACCCAATGTTTAAGGAAGTCACTGTCCGATTATAAATTTTACTACCGCCGACACTTGTACATGTATACAACCAATGTGCCTAGAAAAAATACAGTTATACAACGGATACCAATTGTTCATGATGCCAATAAAATATGAAAAGATTTATATGCAGGTACCTTACGATCAAAAACTATCAAACAATTGGTTTTTAAAGTCAGAGTTCATATGTAAAGGAATAGTATACCTACATATAGTTATGTAATAAAAAAAAGTCTAATGAGCATATGTCGGGGAGGTTAAAGTGCTTGAAAATATCAATAATTTCAATCTTAATTGATTTAACCGTCTATTTACTCCAACACTATGATTGAACATGCAAATCTGACGCAGCTTTCTCTGCTAATTCTTCGTTTCAGCAGTAAATTTTTTAGAGTAAAAAAATAGTTTTGTCTTGAACTTTGTAAATGTAAGGACATTGGAAAATGTGACGAGATTTGTTCCATTCTTTTTATTTTTTAACTGATAAGATAAGGGCATATTGACTGTTATTAGCACATAAAATAAATTTAGAGATTGATATTTGATAACGCCGTTCATTCATTCAGACCTCGATTTTGCCCGTTTCACCCCCACCTAATGCTCTCTGGGTTATATTATTGTATATGAAAGCACAAACACAAACATTTTTGGGCTTATAAAAGTGAAATGATACATATGACATACGTCAGATTAGGATCTACCTATACCTATAAAATGCAGGTGCTTTGCTTTTATATGGCAGCCCTACTCAAAACGATTATGATTTTTTGATTAATACCGAAACAATCGAAATGATATTGTGAAAAAAGGTAAAATCAACACTATCGATATAAAAAAGGGAATAGTAATTTTTATTTATTTTTTATTGTTTACTGGAGTGTTCTAACACATGCAATATAACTTTAAATCAATAAACTTCTATAATTGCTAGTTTGCTTTATGATGCAGTTAAGTCTGAAATTATCTTTCTATGCATAACTTTCGGCAATATACCATTTGGTAAAGACAGCTACTGAAAGTACTTTATGTACAACAGGGCTGGAGTGGGCCGTGAGGTTACAAAATAAAACCTGACAAGCTGTGCGACAGTGTGCGATAGGTTTAAGACAGTACTTAAGGTCCAATGTAAATTAAAAGTTTTATTTATATATAATATATTAATCAGCTTAAGGACGTGGAAAACTTTGATGAGGTACTGATACTAACCCCAGAACAGCAAACAATTTAGAAAAAAGTATTATCTAGTAACAAAATTATATAATAGGTACAGGGTTAGTTTTATAAATGTAAACCCCCCATTTTTATTTTTATTTTTGACCGATTCAAAAAATTAAAAAACTGGCCTTGCACGGTTTTTTACGTAGATTCCATTTCTGCTAACGGATTGGCAATAGCGTTTTAAATATACAGTGTACGCAAAAAAGTTAGGTTTTTTTAAATGGAACACCCTGTATTTTTTGACAAATTTGAATTCCTCCAATCATTCTGATTACAAATATATACACCTATTGTATAATCGGTTTACTGGTTTTTGAGTTATTTTCACTTTATGGATACGTTGAAACAAAAGCGTCATTTTATAAACCCATATAATAAATCAATAAATACAGTAAATCAACAAAAAATTTATATGAATTAATCAAATTTTCAACATAATCAACCACCATTAACTTCGATACATTTCAAACCACTTTTAATAAAATTCGAACGAATTTTTCGAAAAAGTGCTGCATCCAAATTTACCAAAATTATATTTTTACAATTTGATTTTTTTTTGTTTAAAATTTTCCACTGGTTCACTGTAAGTTTTTTCTTTGAGCGTTCCCCAAAGAAAATAATCTAATGGATTCAGGTCTGGACACCGTTCGAATTTTATTAATTGTTTGAAATGTATCGAAGTTAATGGTGGTAATGTTGAAAATGTTACGTAATTTGTTTTAATAATTCATATATTTTGTTTTGTTTTTGATTTATTCCATTTATTGATTTATTATATGAATTTATTAAAATAACGGTTTTTTTCAACGTATCCATAATAAAGTGAAAATAACTCAAAAGCCAGTAAAGCGATTATACAATATGTGTATATATTTGTAATCAGAATGATTGGAGGAATTCAAATTTGTCAAAATATACAGGGTGTTCCATTTAAAAAATCCTAACTTTTTTGCGTACCCTGTATATATAAAACGCTATTGCCAATCCGTTAGCAGAAGTGGAATCTACGTAAAAAACCGTGTAAGGCCAGTTTTTTAATTATTTGAATCGGCCAAAAATAAAAATAAAAATAAAAATGGGGGGTTTACATTTATAAAACTAACCCTGTACATGAGAATTAATATCTTAATTTTTTTCTAAGTGAACTAGAATTAACGAAAATATAACAACTATGTATTCCATAATTTAATTTTAAAATTATTTTCACTAAGACTAACTTGATAGTTGTTTATTATTGCCCTAACTCAATTTTTTAATGTGTTAAACCCGAAATAAAAACTTGTTTTTTACCATTCCTTTTAAACCATTTTTTATATTTCATCACCAATTTGGAAAAATCTTCTTGTGATGAAACAGAATGGTCGTCCTAAAATTTCTCCAGTCCAGTCCTGCTTTGTGTAAGCTGGAATTGCACCGCATATAATTTACATTTCATCGGCAGTAGATTCAATTTTATCTGCCAATTATCCATATACACAATAAACTATGCTTTGTTTTGGAATAAACAGTAAAATAAATCGGTAATTATCATAAATAACCCATTCGAATTTGCGGGTAATTTGCCATTTTTTAATTCCAATTTTGGCAATTTCAGCTAAACGTTACCAATTACCATATATAATTGGAAAAAGTTGCTTGTGCTCTGTTATTATAGTCGGCTTGAACGTTTAAACCCGGCAAACTTGGCTGTCTATATTAATGTACACAATTAACGATGAAAACCAGACCAGGACACCTGTCACCGAACAACTCGTCGATATCGTATCGAACTTGCTCTATTCCATGGAGAATATGGAGCCTGTCAACTACCTCCCCCACTAAACTCACTAAATCATCTCAAATACGCCACGGCTTTTACGTAATTAAACCCTTAAATAATTTATTTACTTTAGTCTAATTATGATTTGGCTATTGAACGATAATCGCCCTTTAGTGGATAATATATATTAGCCCCTTCTGCATTATCAAAATTAACAACTCTAGGTTAATTTATTAAAGTACCTAATGTTAATCCATTAACATTAAAACGAGACAATAGATTAGCGTGGTTTAATCGTGATTTTTATAAACGCTCTCAAAACATGCAAGTTTTTTTTACAGATGTTTAAATAATAATAAATAACGGCAAATAATGCATTGACGCACATTATAACAAAAAACATTGTGCTCTAGCCTACTACTACTACTACTGTCTCGGAATCAACACCACGTTAAATTTTAAAGAAGAACCTGTATCTGAATGCTTTTGCTTTTAAGATCTATTTTTTGACGTTTTTTAAAATTATATCAATATTTTATTTTTGTTCAAATAAATACACTTTAGAAAACACAGAAATGTTAAAATGTAGGTATAAGTGTAATTTTTTTAAATATTTTAAATCTTTTACTTTCACGAAGTTGAGGTTTGATAGATTGGTTTGAATTCTTGATTTTTGATCAACTTTTCTTCGTTCTCTTCTTCTAGAGTGAGGAGGAAAACCACGACCACGCCGAGAAATTAAGTATTCAAAATAGTTAACGCGATAAGGAAATCCGTAAATCAATCTATAAATTTTTTAAGATAATATACAGGGTGAGTTGTAAGGTAAAAAATTATTATGGGAATCAAGCATGGAAAAATAGTATAGGTATTGGACGTGTCTCAGGATTTCGCTACATTACATACAAAATTTTTCGTTGAATTTTTTAAATATCTTTTAATGAAAAACAGTCGTATAAATGAAATTTGGTTGTTTTATATTTTTCATAGGGTTATCAACTGGCGATATTAGTTTTTCAAAACTAATCCAGGCGTGAGCTTACGCATATTAATGTTTTACCATACAACCTGACTCACCCTGTATAAAGTGAACAGCTAATTAACTGATAGGGAAAGAAGAAAGAAATATAATTATATATCTACCTAATTACATTAAATATACTTTTCTGTCGAAGATTTCTATTAAAAGTCTTAGGCAATAAATAAGGAACAATGTTTATTTCGTAGGGAAAATCCGAGTTTAATTGAAAAGGACTTGGTGTGTTCATTTTGCAATTTTTGCGGCAAGTTGTAATAAGGTTGTTGGAACAACGGTTAAACCCAAGTGGCGTGATTTGATTTAAAGGGAGTCTGAGCCGTAATTAAGTACGTAGCTCAGTGTATAGAATTAGGGGACTGTTTCCCGACACATTTCCAGAGATATACTTCCACCAGAAGAGTATCTAATTCGAATCGGTTCTCTCCCTAAACTTCTCTTCATTGATTTCTCTCGTAAAGCCCACTAAATTGCCTTTTCTCTTTTCCCCCTGTTTCTTGTAAATACTGGATTCTCCATAGTACGAGTATTTATGGTCAAGGTGGATGCCGCCACACAAAACTTCCATTTCATTCAATTTCCATCCGATTTATATGACGTGGGTATCTGACCCCCTACGTCAAAAGTAATTTTTCGCCACTTTTATATTTCTATTCAATAGTATTTTTGTCGTGAATTAATAAACTATGTATATAGATATGTATTTGATAATTAATTGATCATTTGTAGATAACTTTAACACATTTTGATCATAATATCAATGATTCACAGAAAATTAAATATGCGTCAAAACTTCTTAATTAAAAATTTAAAAAAAACCTTATGCGAAATGGTACTGTTGACACGTGTTTTATATACAAGTGAGTTTCTTTAATAGTCTTATTTCTTTTTTTGAACGTGTGTCTAAAATGCAACGGACATTATAAATAAGAAGATTTCTCTTAAATTATGCATAAGAAGGAAACCAAGAATGTCTCTTATATTCTTCAAAAACTACGAAAAATCAAAATTGCAATAGAAGAGGAGTCACTTCACGTTGGCTTATGTATTTGATTTTTAAAATCGAAAACACGGTATTATATTACATTTGTTTTGCAGTTTTTATTTTTTTTTCTCATAAACTATTTGAGATATTTTTCTCATATTTTGACCTCGCTATTAATATATCAAACCATTTAATTTTTTGTTACTATCGTTCTGTATTATGTTCCTCGACAATTATTCCTTTATTTATCAAGAAATAATAATATAATCATAATGTCTAATTTTTACCAAAATATGCTGAAAAGTATTGCCCTGTACTACAGCGCAGACATCATAACAGGAAACATGATATCTCTGTAGCATATCTTCGTTTATAAATTCTACAGCAATAACTAAATAAGAAGGCCAACCAAAATTTTTTACTCTTGATTTGTTTCAGCCTCCTTAATTAACTCCAAACGTATAGAGTCACTTTTGACACACCCTGTATACATACATATATTACCTATTTTTTAGTTTATAGAAATATAATTTGCATGCGTTCAAAATTGTTATACTTCCTTGTGACAGAAATTTTCATACATAAAAAATATTTATTTATACCCGCATATGCCCAGAAATTAAATATTAACCTGGTTGCTAGAAATACAGGTGTTGACACGGCCTGCTGGCCATTCTATGTAACATTATAACATGAGTTATTATGTAACAAATACGGGGATTATTATAGAAAGCCAAAAATAAAAACGAGATTGAATAGTCTGCTGAAGTTAGGAGGTGAATTATAAGATATTGTAGCCACCTCGTTACCGCTATTGTCCTGAAATCACATCTGTCCTCCCAAACTATGTCTGTTACATTTTATACACATTTCAAACATAATCAACAGCCTACACGAACTGTCGCTACTGCCGGTGAAATATTATTCACAAAAAGTATATATTATTACGCTACCTTATGCCATGAAATGTTTCAGAAATATAATAACTAGGATACGTAGGATGAGAGGAGGACGATTAGATTTTTCCTTCTAGCTAATTTATATACTTAGATGATATTTTTTATTGCCTATCAACAAGCAAATTCATCAAACGTTTTTAATAACAAATGTTGGCCAAAATCAAGGACATAATGTGTAATTTTTTACGCAATATTATTATATTAGGTATATTTATTTTATAAAGCTTTTATTACATAAACATTTGTAGATAAATAAGAATAAAGTTTACACCACATTTACCGAATTATGGAAACTATACCAAACAAGAGCTGACAATATTTTACCGGACAGAGGAAAAGAGTTGCTTAAATTTGATGCATATCTCTATTAATCTGAAGTGACATAAGTATTTAAATTTTATTTCAAATCTTGATAAAAATGATAATGGTAATATTATTTTGAAAAATTTAATACCGTATGTCATTGATACACCTTCTTCCTGTATGATGTGCGATAACGCCAATTATGAAAACAGTATTATAATATATAATATAACGGTTTGTCTAATTGCAGACCTGAGACCTTTAACTTTCTCACAGGAACATTTTGATTTGTTTAATTTTTCAAATATTTGTGGTGGAAATAAAGTTCGGTGTCCATAATTATAAACGGTAGTAAATAAGACTCACTAAGGGTTGTATGAAATTTATTGATTACCTTTAAAGATTAGGATAATGTAAAATTAAATTTTACCATTTCTTTCTTCTTTAAACGAAATATTTATACTGTGTAGTTTTCTCAATACGAATTTGATACAGAATATTATTTCCTCTAGAGAGATAAAGCTAGTATCACCAAAACACTAACACTGAGCTCGACGCGCGTTTCGTCAACCAAGTTGACATCATTTGTACGTCTCCGGAGGATGCCATCTTGGTTGTCGAAACACGCGTCACGTGTAGTGTTAGTGTTTTGGTGTTAATGGAAATTACCTCGGTGCTGCCGTCATATCAAAGGTTTCATTCCTCTCCAAGATATAGACACGAAGTACGAAGAGGAATTTACCTATTATATGAATATGTTTTAATTACATTAACACTTAATTACATCAACACAATCGAGAAAATTGTTGCTCTTGACATGTGACACGTAACGCCTGCTCCCATTGGGATCATTAAAAATTTGTAATGCATGTTGCAATCGCGTTTCGTGATCCACGTTTTCAAAACGGATCCACACAATGCTGTAACGCGATGGGGATTCATTGGTTGTGCTTTAGTTACTCGAGGGTTTTCACGTCTCCAAATGTGACAATTTTACTTATTAAGGCATCTGCTGAATGTAAATGAGTTGAAGATGATTTTGCTACAAAATTTCGCAAACATATGGCGAGGTTTCAATTCTTTTAGATTCAGATGGTTCGTTAATATCGTTGCATATGGAGTTCCTAGAAATGCACAATTGTTGCGAATGATGTGACAAATTGAGGTTTTCAGATGACATTTGTAAATTTAAAGAAGAAGCACTGATGAGAACGAAATGAATACCTATCAGTTACAAAAGGAACAATTTCCATGATTAAAGAAACAAAATAAATAATTTAAAACGTTTATTGCCCATCATAATAATCTTAGATAATTAATGTAATTATGTAGTAGGTACCTATTTATTTTTTGCGTGTTATTTTCGGCGGAATAAAAATTGTCCGTTGGTTATTACTATTTTTTATTCACCCTGTCAATTAAATTATTTTCGAGTGGATTGGGTGGCCACCATAATCTCAATATACGGTTTTTACTTCTAAATCGTGAACAGCTTGATACAAGATTTTAGTAACATACCACCTACCCAAAATTTAATACTGATTCCTTCTTCGGAGCTCATTATTGAGCTAAATTCAGATATACCTACAATCAAAGCTTGATTCTTTTTCTGTTTTGCTTATTCGAATCTTTTTAAACTTTAGTTTATTAATTAATTCTATTGTCATCTCATCTGAATATGTGGTGGTAATATGTAGATCTACATATTTCCTTCTTTCGGCCTTCCTTGGTAGACTATTGCCTGTCTCACTATTTCTCACCTGATTCCTATCATTTGCAATTTCTTAACAATTTCATATTTTTAGATTCTTCACGTTCTGTCGTTTAAGGTTTCCGACATTTTCTCGGGGTCCCCTTAGAATGGTCGTAGTTGTACCTACATATTATGAAAATAGAAAATTAGGTCAAGATACCTATTTCTTGACCTAATTTTCTATTTTCATAATATGTAGGTACAACTACGACCATTCTGGAAGTTGTTAATTCACCAAATTTAAGAAAACGACTAACGAAACAAAACAAGAGTTAATTTGAAAATGTATTTCGCTCAATGTAATTACCCGCTTGAATCATTTCCTTGATACGTCTTATGAGTGACAACACTCAGGCCGAATAAAGTTATGAATGGAGATGGGTAAAAAATTTAATGGCTGTTATTCTTTTATCCGGTAGGGAATAATAATTATCGGGAACAGGCACAAGGTGTAAATACAAACGTATTTGGCGTTGGACAAATGTCGCATAGTTGATGATCGAATCGCGTGTGTGAACCAACTGTCGGACAATTGTAAAGTATATCGTTGCATCCGTTAGTCGCCTTTCATCATTAAACCTCGCCACTATTTCATTTATTACGTTGTGTCTTTGTTGACACCACACGAAAAAAAATGGGTTATTACGAACAGAAGCTACGGCTTAAATTAGACACCTAAAAACACTGTGGAACACATCAAAAAATTAATTATATTCCTTAACATACGCCATTAAGAATCATGAGAGCTACGTAAAAAGCCAAAATAGATTTTGATTATAGTCGTTTTCACTTGCTGCACGCTATGGTTTTGAGTTTTTGGTTTTAATTTACAGTTATGTATATGACGAGAGTTTTTTGGTTACCCTAATGAATATTTAGTTTTACTTAATAATACCTATACGTATAAGGAAAAGCTCGTAATACACAATTTTCTCATTCAGTAAAGTTTGACCCTTACCTAAATATCCCTTAAAATGTGAAATTTCTTTCATTCCCCATGATAATCTCGACTATACGAACAATTTCAATGATAAAGGTGTTTTTTTTAAAAGCCAGCCAGTTCAGGATCATCAATCTACCAAATTACCTCAAAATATTTTCTAGGAATTTTTAAATTATAACAATTACAAGCAAACAGTACAAAAACCTTACTTACTATCTTAAATTACTCACATTCACTAATACGCACAAAATACAGTCCTTATTGTCAATTTTTGACACACTTTTGTCATTATTCGATTTCTTTAATATTTCCTAAATTAAAGTTAGCTTTCTTTCTATATTTATTTGGGATTTACTACCACACTTCTGAACATTTCCCAATGAATCTATCTGGGTTTAAAAAAAATAACCTTTAAAGGAACAGTTAAAGGTTGAATTTTTTGGCATAAAATATAAATAAACTAAAATAAAAATAATGATGTTTATTTTAGTTTGTAAAAAAAACCACCTTTAACTGTTTCTTTGGCGTAAAGTCACAGGCGTAAAGGTAATTTTTTTTAAATCCAGATATTTTTTAGATTGTCTGGGAAATGTTCAGAAGTGTGGTAGCAATTTCCAAATAAGAACAGAAAGAAAACTGAAAGATGCCACAAATAACCTTTTAGACAATATTAAAGTTAGCTGTCACTAAAAAACAGCTTTATTCGGTAATTTTACCAGATTCACTCTTAATATCTTCCTATCACTTTATAAAACAAATCATTTGTATACTCGTATATCTCATTTGCCCACAAAATAATTAATTTACTCAATTTTAACAGCGACGTCGCAATATGAACTTCCAAATTAGATACGGTTCATTAAATAAATAAATTACTTTGCACCTAACCTTGCCCAACATGCACTGACAATAAATATTATCTCTTCCTGTTCGTAATTGACATAGATCTATCACAATCCTGCCTAGCTATTATTAAAGCGGTCATAAAATTCACTTGTCAAAACAAACAATTCACAAGGTTAATATTCCGAAGACACAACACGCTTTAGCAATTTTCACGGCACAAAAGGCCAACAACAAATTTTTAGAAAGTCGCATTGGAGGATGTTTTTCAGGAAAACCAACACGACTAATGGTTGAATAGACTATAGTGAAAGATAAGAATGGAAAATAAACAAAAGCTGAGCTGATTGTAAGGAGAGCAACGGGTGGGTATACCATAAATCACCGGGTTTAGCACCGGGTTGAAGCCGAATACTGCCCAGCTAGCAAATCCAAGTGGGTGGTTCAGCAAGTGTGTCCATTTACGACCGTCCGACGCTTGGACTTAATGCAGTTTTATTGCATTAAACATAAATATTGTCAATGTCGTGGTCAAATAACTATAGAGCCATAAAACTAGAAAGTAGATACTTGCATAGTTGTATTAGGTACAAGGAAATAATGGTATTTTATAATTTATTACATAAATTAACATATCGCATTCCTAAAAACAATTCGAAATAAATAAACTTTGACTATTTGATTAAATATGAATACAGACCATCATCAGACGGGACACTTATTCGAAAATCTATTATCAGTCGGTGACGTGACGTAATTTTAAATTTTACACATTATTTTAGAAATTATTTGATAGTAAAGAAAAACGAACAAGAAATTTTTTCTTATATGCGATTATTTCAACATAAGAACCTGCATTTAAGAAACTCCAAAAACTAAGTTCCTGACTTAAAAAGTTATTTTTTCAAAAGTACGAATTATATTATTGAGACTAAGTTATAAATTTATTTCTGATAATACAAATTTAACATTTTATAGAAGATTTGATGACTGATGGTCGAGATGGTAGAGTACCTGCCTCTCACCCAGAAGTCCCGGGTTCGAATCCCGGTCGTGGCAATGAAAAATACTGTGAGAGGAATTTTTCCATTATACACGGATATTGGATGTGTGTCCCTTGTCTTTAAATGTGTAGCCTCCTCCCGCACAAGGCTCAGCCTTCTGGGATAAAGGGGGTCGTAATTACATGTGGTGTATGTATTTATTTTTTTATTTATTTATTTAATAGAAATTTCAAATTAATTTTTCATGGAAATATTCCATATAAGTAGTAAAGCATAGTACATGAAATGTGTTTATATTGTTCTTTTTTCATGGGATTTTTTTAAATACAGCTGATGGTAGATACCTATGTTTTATTAAAGAACTGGCAATTAGAGAAAATATATGAAATAAGCAAAGAATAAATTAAATATTCTACTACATTAAAAGAAAAGAATAACATTTAAAAATGCATTTTTTACCTGTCTAGAAGGTCGATAGACCATCAAAATTGTTTAAACGGATCATTATATTTGATGAGCAGATACAGACGTTCAGGACGTTATTTGTCAAGGCAAGTTTCAAATAGGTATATAATATATGAATTATTTGAAAATTACCAGAGATTATAAGAGATATCGCGGTTATCTGAATGTAGATCTAGATGAAGGAAGCCGGGTTACGGTCATGTGACACCGGAAACACAACGACTCAGTTTTTAAACACTAAACACCGTGCTATCCGACAATGGACGATTCCCATTCCCATTTGTGCAACTGTTGGTTATAAATTGACAAAAATTAAAATTAAATTTTGTTCTTCAGTAAATTGTAAAAAGGATATTTTTACACATTCTTTAATTCGGTAGGTACTTAAAAAATGTTATTAGGTGGCTCTGCTGCAATTCTAAAGCAATAATTATATGTATATTTAAATGTTTCATAATTTTGCATATGCAAGTTTATTAAAATTAAAATATTCTATAGTAATAAATTGTAACGAATCTCAATTTTCAATGAAAACGTGCTTTAGAGGTTAATTTATGAGACAGTATGTCTTTTCAATGACTTTGTTTCTATAGGAATCGTAATGGAATAGTAGACAATTTAACTTTATGCTTATAGTATTTTTCATTTTTCACATAAGAAAAAAACAATTAAAATCAAACTGAATTTTATTTCAATTTAGGCATAATTGAACGACTCGAGAACAACTGTTAAATAATACCTATTCTACAGTTGGTATTTTAAATGTCACAAGAACTAGAATATCCATATGCATAAAAAGTTAAAGGCACCGGGAATTTACACATTGTCTTTATTATCAATTTCAATGTCGAATAAAATAGTTATTTATACACTGCTATAAAGAACATAGCATTTATAGCACGGCATATTATTACACCCAGTACGATTCCTACACTTTGTAATTGGAAATTATTGAGATATCGATATAGCTCTGTGCCAAAAGGTACATTAAGTTTTATAGGGTATTAATTTCATTACCAGGAAGTCGTTAAATACCACAAAATAAAATTAAATTTATACAAGGAATATATCAATAATTATAAAAATGCCTGAGTGACGTCATATGGCTCATATCTTTATCCTTTGGATAAGCAGTACACGTAAAAATAGGCAATAAAGTGGTATAATTGCGGAGAGAATGCATTCTGAAGAAACAGGCAGAGATTTAAAAAATTTAGATATATGGGAATATTTTTGACATCTTGATTACGCCCCTAAAGACATGTTTTTTCTCACCAGTTGCAGTAATGAAAAAGCCGCTATAGGTATTAGCAGGTGCTCCCCAAAAGGCGATGAAATATTTAGCATGCCTCGACGGTGTCGCAAATGCATCACCACCATCCTACATTCCGGATTGTCCCTCATCCTAATTTTGCTCACATATTCATTTAGTGTAAAGTACTCCATCAGCTCAGGGCCGTCCTAAGATATTTCGCGCCCAAGGACTACTAACAATAATGCGCCCCTCGTCATAAGAAAATACACGGGAGGGAAAACTAGAGCGAGGTGAACGGATTTTAGTGTAAGCAAAATTGCCCTAAAAAGTTGAAAATTACCGCCCCAAAAGGCTGATGCTCCGGGGCTATAGCCTCTTCAGCCCTGTGGTTAGGGTGGCCCTGCTTCAAGTTTTAATGATTCATTGGTCTTGAAATTAGTGCATGAGATGTTTCTGTCTTAGTAGTACCTTTACCGACTTTTTTGTAATGCTGTTGTGCCTTCCTTGGTTAGCTTGCCTGGTTTTCCCTTGCTTTAATATTCTCTTATCTACTTTAGTTGTATAAGTACTCTGTTGTGTTCTGCCAATTTCGTCATGAACACCAGATTGTCTTTTACCTTTTTAGAACTTACCTTAATGTGTTCAGAACTTAAATATCTACCAGTAATAATACGAATTTTCTTATTCTTGTTGGTGATATGCCAGATATCAAAGACAATGAATGGACTTCAGCTTGGAACACAGTTACGGTAGTACCATATGGTGTTGTTTAGATGTCTTGGCAACTGATCTGTGCCCTTCTTTTCTCTATCAGGGATTTTTATGCTGAAGGCATTTGCAAAGTTGTTTGTTTCACTGATTCTATCTCACTGCATAGTGCATATTCTTTCCTTGGAACGATCCTATATTCGATTTTTTCAACTTACATACTGGTATCAACGTCTCATTCTCGACCACTAGATTTAGTGGAGTGTAGAGCAGTATGTACTTCCATATTTGCATTTTAGTGGACAGTTCTTGGTTGTAGTCTTTAGTTCTTATTCATCTGCAGAGCCAGTTAGCCAATTGGTGGTCTCTTTATCTAGATGAGTTTTAAAGTTCAGTTCGTTATCTCAGGTTAGTTTAAAATATTTAGCGTTTCTTCTAAGATGGAATTTTTAAGTTTATTTTTCCTTGTAAATGACACAATAGTTTTTGCTCTACCGTATTCATATCTTTTGCATCACCCTCAAATTTCTCAATTATTGAGATGGTAACGTGCTTGATATTCTTGAACATATACTCCTCGCTGTTGTTCAAGTTGTGTTAGGAGCTCATCTGTGACCAAACATCATAGAAGGGACGGTAGAATTCTTCCCTCTGAGGACGCCCTCTTTTTACGGATAGTTCCTCTAACGTGGTTTCCAGTTTGGATTGATTTTTTTCCTAGTTCTGAGTTAGGTTAATTTACGTTGTCATAATCATATAAATTATGATTAATTTCGATTCTGTATAATACTTCCAGTAACAGAAGGGTAGTTTGCCTTTGAATGTCATATTAAACCACTTCTAAAGTTAATTTTGAGATAATATAATTCTACATATTGGACCAATTTTTGAGCAAATTCATATTTGTAAGTATTCAAATTATGGTTTTGAGAATTATAAACTACACTGAAAACCAAATTGTTAAGGTTATTTAATAAGACATCACAAGTTAGTTATATGATTCTCCCCACTATGGACACCCTCTAGTTATAGATACTTCCTCTAACATTGAATTTCTCTGGTCCTGAACACAAAGTTTCAGCGGCGGCGGCTGGTGAATTTTCGATGTTTGGTATTTCAATTTATGGACATGGGACCTAACCAAATTATAAGAGGTTTCATTTGGGATCAAAATGAGAATATTGGGGAAAAGAAATTGGAAAACAATTTGCGAAAACTCCTTAAATTTTATATACTTATTTGGATTTTTATAAAATATAATTATCTTCGTTACAATATAAGACAAGATATTTTGTTTTTGAAAAACTATTAATTTTTGGAAAAATTATCAGCATTTGAAATTTTTTGAAACTAACATTGAAGGCATTAAAAAATTCTATATCTTATCACTGAAAATATCTCGAAAAATTATTGACTTATCAAAACAGACATACCTACACAAAGGTAAATGAACAGAAAAACATGTTGGTTGATATTGGTAAGGTTTATAACGTGCTCTTTCTTTCAATTACATTTTCGATTACTTTTCACCTGCGCTATCCTCTGCCCTTTTATTTATTCATTATTGCGGGATATTACCGAGGATATTTTTAGATAACTGATAAAAACAATACGTCTATTTTTATTTTACAACAGACTGATCCACAGACCGACATATATTTCAGTATTTTTGTATCCAATAAGATCAGAAATTTGAATATTGGCGTAACCATAAATTATATTATACACATAAGTAAGTATATATAATAGATATACCCTCGGATATACCTAATTATCCCTCCAATTATGCCACCAAATTACCTATAGGTATTTAATTTATTTTAAAGGAATTATACCTATATATTTACACACGGCCATGTTCGTTCTGAAGAAAATGTCGCAATATGTCAGTATCACACAAAACGACACTCATTCGCTTACGTGTTTTAATTCCATAACGATAAAATTTATTCGTGTTAAAATACTCCTGAAAAATTCAGCACCTGTGTTGTGATTCCGTAACACAAACAGCGCCGCACATACATACGTAGCTGTAATAATTGACGGGAGGTCGCGCATTGCCATTATCATGGAATTATCGTTTCAGTTTAGACCGCTAGCTCATTAATTATTGGGGGAAATTGGTGACAGGTAGGGGAGAGGCGGCGCGGGGGCGGCGAAGCGTTGCCAGCTTCCCGGGGGCGTGGTGTGACACACCGTTCACTGAGAAGCATCTGCCGCCCTATCGATCCGTCGCCGCAATGGCGCGACGCGTCTGTTTTCATCCAATGTTGCACACCTCTATTTGTATGAACTTGTGTTTTGTTCGTGAAATGAATTTGTTATTAAAAGGCATAGAGAGATTCTATTTTATAGAAACTGGAAAAAAGTTCAGGGACCGGTTTGGGATCAAAGCAATGAATTTGAGTATGAGTAGTTGTTAACAGATCAATCTGAATAGTTACACAGAATTGAATGGTGGCATTAAGTTTACAAGTAAAGTTGAAATATAAATAAAACACGTGTTCAGTAGATTATTGTTAAGATTACGATTGTGGCATGTTCTTTGCTACTAGGTATATACATTTTCATTTTTGTTACCACTTTTTGAGAAGTTGCCTTTATAAGATACATTTAAGAGAACTTGAGTTGTCTAGACAGGTAACAGACTAAATAAAAATTATCTCATAGAAAATGTTTACGGTTTAAATGTGTCTAAAAATCACGACACAAGTAATTAACTGACTCTTCTTAAATTATGGACCAGTAGTGTTTATATAAGATAAGTCAATTTTTTATAACCAACCAGCCGGAATGGAATCAAAGATAAGACAATTTTTTAGACCAGCCAGTCGGAATGGAATCAGTATACATATAATAAAATTAACAATATTAAAAATATTCCTTTATTTTATCATTAGCGGAGTTTAATTAATAGCTATTCAAAGTCAACCGAGCTCTATTACATATTGTCGTTGAGTGCAATAATTATAAACGCCGGAATAATGCATTAATAACAGTAATAATATCATTCATTGATGGTACCTTGGTACCTCTACAACGCTTCAAATCCCAGTTATTCGTGCAAGTGTGATAATGACACTGATGACAATCTCTGAATCAATTCTGTGAAAGCTCCATCTACACCTCGCAACCAGCATTATAACGGCTTTGACCTCTTTAATTTTTTCAAAGAAGACAGACTAGTAACTTCGTTTACTGTCCTTGCGATAAATATTCAAGTAATTTGACTTTCAAAGTGTTTAAAGACTATTTTTTAGGGTAATAGAAATTTTATTAAATCGTTGGCTGCGATACATGAGAAGAAGCATCTATAAAATGGTTTTATGTTCTGGTATTTCAATTGTTGATCCTCAAATTGTTTGTCTAAATTCAAATTTCAAATAGAAACCTATCAAAGCAATGTATTTCCCTGTTCGACTTATTTGATATAATCTAAAGGCATAAACAACATCACTTCATATTCAGAAAAAGAGATTCGCAAAGGGCTATCAAAAGTTTAAAATTGATGGTTCTTTTCTTATGAAAAGACAATATATCATCATCCCTGTATAACTTATAACAGCTGATATGGAAATATATGCTTTCAATATAAACATATCAAAAACCACACTTAAGTTTTTAATTTCCTTACTGGGGTTAAAGTCAGGATTTGATAAGTTCAATTTAAAATTTTCTTTCATTCAGTATGTGCACCAAAAAATATAACAGCAAATTTAGTTGGTCTTTTTCCAAGTCCAAAGAATAATTGAATTTTGAAAAAAAATTGTCCTTTGTTTATATTTATTTTTCCGCATCAGAGAATAGAAATCGGTTTCTATGGCGTCGAAATTGAACCAGAAGTGGAACATTTTTCCTCTAGGTATCTAAAGTGAATTATTGCTCTAGGGAGTTTTTATTATTTTATTGTTTTGACAGTAATAATACAGATTAATTACAATTCTATTGATTAACATTAAGTATTTCTATTTTAAAATATTGGATTTTTGTCGCGGGAAAAATATCATAGGTAGTAGGCATAGCTCGGGAGAGATACGCTATTTTTCCCTGTGTATCTGTATCCTCGGGCTTCAAACTATACAACTCGGAAAAAATAACACGTTTCTCTCTCTTGCTATATGATTACTATTTTTTATCGATTCGATTTTCAAAAATTCATGACCTGTATTATTGTACCGTGAGGAAGGTTTGACTTGGCGGCGGCTTTTTTTGTTAAAGAATATAGCTGGTACCTAATGTTATCCAAACAAGTGGTCTAAGGTCTTTATGAAAACTTTGCCTCCTTATACCCCGGAACGTCAGCGTCGGCTATTGCATGCGTCGGTGGATACAACGCTATGTATAAATATCCCCTACCGTAGACCTACTAACTGGATTCCTACATCTTCCGTCCACCTTTCGATAATTAAAAGTTACGTTCTTCTCTTTGTTTTTCTTTTTCTTTCCCATAATGGCTTGTACCCTACGTCTCTCCACTTGTTTGCCCAGAATGCTCATTTACCACCCGTCGTACCCGTCGTAAAAAATATTTCGAAGAGTCGGTCTAAGGAATGATCCCTGCGGAACTCCATCGATTATGGTCACATCTTCTCATTAGTTATCCACTATTTTCCTTTCACTAAGGTATTCACGCACGAGAATTATCGAATAAATCGAGATGTTCGTCACATGAAGCTTCTGCAGAATCTTGCTAAAAAGCATTTCGAACGTTCACATTGTAAACTAGGTTGCCAAGGAGCTTCAAATCTCCGTACGAAAGTTTTTTTTTAATCATTTATTTAACGTCGGCCTATTTCCGCTACCACCGCCAATCACTGACGCCAGGAGACGAAAAAAAAAGACTACAGATTTAATAGTAATCTATTCTTTAAATAAAGTATACATTGTTTTTGTGTGCAATACAGTAACGAAGAAATGTAATGTTTTCAAACGTAGCTGTAGGTATTAATTATTCTTATTACACACAGTATTAAACATTCCTTTCGTAAATTACGGTATATGTAAATATTATTACCATTCTATTTCAACGGAAAACGTTAGGGAAATGAATATGTAATGAACGTTAATCGATCTCCGTTGGTGTGCAGGTCCGGAGTTACTTGCTTATTTCACTCCTTTATCACTGGGTATTATTGTACTTGTAAATAATTTTCTGCTTTCTTACTATAATATTAAAAACTTGTTTTCAAATATTGCCTTTTTGACAGTTTTGTGTACCTATGTGTCAATATTACCGTAATCTGTCTAAATTCCAGAAAACGCGTTTTTATTTATAAGTATAAAAATTGACACCTCCTAAGAAAAATTTACAAAATGTTAAAAACTATTTTCGGACATAAAATTGTATAAAAAGACCACATTTCTAAGAAACCATAGTCCCTGAAATCACAAAATAATAAAACAATACTGACATAATATTTGAAAAATAACAACCTATGGATTTACATGACCGGTGTCGAACAGGTTTTCAGAGGTAAAAATTGACAAAATTCTTAGCTGTATATGGATGGTCGGAAAATTTAGGATTAATGGTATCTACATAAATGGGGAAAAATCGATTGGACCCCAACAAATAACCAGAAGTAAGGTAGGGGTGGGAAAAATGTTGTTTTTAGGGGTAGGGGTGAAACGCAGTTTTTTTACGATTTCCGGCAAAACTAGACCTTCTATCGAAAAAGTTAAATGCAAAAATTGTAGATTATTGAAAGATCTACAACTTTTATTTTAACCATGTTTCAACATAACCTCAAAACTATTGAGAAAATGTTTTGATTTTTATTTTATTCGACTTTAATGAAATTTGCTGAAAATGTAGGTACATTTTTGTGTCTGTGTAATTGTGTAATTTTTTTGAAGCGAAATATTTATTTTCTGATTTTATTGCGAATTTAATTTGAAAAAAGGCCAACAAACAGGCCAACAAAAGTTTATTAACAAAATTTTGATTTTTGAAAACTTCAGGACAGAATTTTTTTCATTGAAACCTCTACTATGGTGTAAAAACATCATACTGTTACTATGGAAAAAACATTGTTAAACATGGGAAAATCCAAAACAAAGATCGTTTCAAGATCGACTTTTCCATAAATGTCACGAATTCTTCATTGTTTTCAGTGTTTATTGAAATGAAGCGCTGAGAGCTGAGAGTGATACAAAATGGTAATTTCAATGTAATATCAAATAAAGGAACTTTGATTAACCGTTTAAGGTTCGGGATGGTGGAAAACAAATTGTTTAAACAGTGATTTTACAAAAAAAATATTGCTAAATATTACCAAGAATGTCCATGTCGCAAGAAAAAAAATTTTCTATGCGACATGGACAAAAATAAATTGAAAATAAGTTTATTAAAACAAATATTTAAAATTATTTCAATTTACAAAGTAGAAATATAAAATCAAAATTCTATTTTAATCTCATTTTTTTGGAAAGCATTATCAGATTCAACATAGTTTTCGGTTTCTTCAGGGTCTCCAACAAGGTCTTCGACTTCGTCAAGATCCTCAAGTTCACCAAGATCTACAATTCCTAGTATCATGATCACAACCAGTACAGCTGCAGCAGATAATTTTTAGCAAACTTTCAGTAATTAATTCTTTTTCAGTTAACAATGAAGAATTCGTGACATTTACGGAAAAATCGAACTTGAAAGGATCTTTGTTTTGGTTTTTCCCATTTTTGACATTGTTTTTCCATAGTAACAGTATTATTTTTTTACACCATTTTAAAGTAGAGGTTTTAACGAAAAAAATTTTGACCTGAAATTTTCAAAAATCAAAATTTTGTTAATCAATTTTTTTGATTGAAAATTAGGCCTTTTTTAAAATTAAATTTGCAATAAAATCAAAAAATAAATATTTCGTTTCAAAAAAATTACAGCTTATTTGAGACACAAAAATGTACATTTTCACCAAATTTCATTAAAATCGATTAATTTTTGTGGGAGATAAAAATAAAAAATCAAAAAATTGGTTTTTAGCGTTTTTCTCAATAGTTTTGAGGTTATGTTGAAATATTATGGTTGAAATAAAAGTTGTAGATCTTTCAATTATCTACAACTTATGCATTTAACTTGTTCGATAGGAAGTCCAGTTTTGCCGGAAATCGTAAAAAAACATGTTTTAACACTAAAAACACCCCTTTTTCCACCCCACCCTATTCTCGTTGATTGTTGGGGTCCAATCGATTTTTTCCCATTATACCATTAATCCTAAATTTTCCGACCATCCATATACTGCTAAGAATTTTTTTTTGACAAGAAATTATTGGCACTGGACTGCAACATTTTTGCTAACAATAGAAATGCATAGACCACTTTTGTTTTCTTTCAATATTCTGAACTTAAACAGTAATATAATTAATTTGTGAATTGTTTTGGAAAAATATATCAACAACTAGTCAATATAGGTACATAGGAACGTTGATTAAAGCTGATCAAATTGTAATGAAAATGAGAGGTTCAAAAATGAACCCTGCGGTACACCTCTTTGCACAGACCTGACTACAAATTTCTACATTGTAAAATAATTGGAGCAATCGCAAGCATTCGGATATTATATCATATCACATGAATTTAAATTCGTATATAGCATAATCGGGTATGTGCAATAATTGGGTCTAAGCAACACGTTTTTCGTCAAGAGCTTTTATTATAACTAACCTAGGATCTATTCTATCAACAAATGATGCAATCCATGAGCAATTTAAATATTTATAATTAAAGGAATAATGTGGCGAAGAAATAAATAAACAAATTAGAATGTTTGTGTATAAGATACTAAGGTGAGTGTTAGTTTTATTTGGTATTCTGAAGAAAACATATTGAGAACCAAAATGTACAATGGAAATACACACGATAGCAATTGTTTACTATTGATACTACCCGCAAGTGCAAATAGATACAGAATTAACCGGGATAAGTGAAATTGTAAAATTGAAGTTGCATTGATTGATATTTTTATCAATATTATTTTTCATGTATGTATACGCTTTGGTACTATAATAGCAATGACGGTTACAATATAATATGACGTCCCAATAAACACAACATACGTGGCCCAATAATGGTAAATCACAAACTGCCATCTAACTCATCAATGGTACTTCGATGGCTGCTTAGTACTGGACTGTGCTGGACCGGAAAAAATATGTCCCACCGGCCATCAGAGATTTTGCCATCATTTAACCAGTAATGTGTCGCCACTGCTTAGCCTCCAGTGGTACTTCATTTAATTAATATTGGGCCATTATTAGACCACAATTCAGCCATTATTCAGCCACTCCAAGACCAATAATCTGTTACCATTGTCTAACCAGTACTGTCTGTGCTATTGGCCATTTCGTGTGCCAATATAGGTACAGTGCTATCAGTGGCGACTGGTGAAATTTAATTTGTCATTTCTTCGTATTGGAGCGAGGGTCAAGCGACACTTTAAATTAACTACCTACTAAGACTGAATGAAGAAGTTCTGCAGAACAGAATTGAACTTGAAATATGCGAAAACAGTTGCCAAAAATGGGTTTGCTGCCCCTGATAATTTTGTAGATATAATTTGAAAAATGTTTGCCAAGCTTTCGTTCAGATTCAGATGTCAAATTTATCTACGGATTTCAATTTGTATTAATATTTTATTAAGTTGACATTTAAAAATACGATAAGTATAAAAATTTAATCAAAAACAAAATTTACAATCTGATATCGGAAAAAAATGTTTTGCAAACATTTTTCAAATTATCCACAACATTTATTATCAGGGAAGGCAATCCCATTTTTGGGCAACTGTTTTCGCAAATTTTAAGCTCAATTTTGTTCTGCAAAACTCCTTTATTTAGTCTTGGTAGTTATTTAAAATATCGCTTGACCCACGCTACAATAAGTAGAAATTACAAACTAAATTTCATCAGTCGCCACTGAGCACACTGTACCTATATTAGCACACTAAATAGCCAACAGCACATATTTTACAAACCATTTACAAATTAAATAGATCCCATTTTTCAAAGCCGCCACTGACATGCTATTCACATTTTAGTATATGAACATATTAAATAAAAATATATAGCATTTAAATACAAATGTTACTTTTTCAATGAAAGGCAGTATATTTATATATTAACATATTTATTGTAAAACAAATAAAAACAATTTGTATCATTAAAACTATAACAAAAAACGTTTTTCCAAGGTGAACATCAATATAGGTACATATAATTACATATACATATGATTTTTAGTTTATTGCTTACCTAAAATCTACCTAAGCTAAGATAAGAACTAGTTTTTGCCAAAAAGTGCAGGTGACCGGTGTTTGGGTAGATTAGGAGCGGCCTATCACAGTTATAGGGTTTATCTATACCAAAAGACACAAATCGATATCCACTCAAAAAGTTCAGCTGACGTACGTTACCTGTAACAAAGGATTATCACAATAATTTTTTTTTTTTTCGTTGTTTCACTTCACTTACTAGAGAAACTAATTGTTGGGGTTTGTCGGTTAATAACCCTGTTTTCTTGATGTTTCGTAACTTTTTTGAGAGATATTTGTAATGAAGGAGGCGGCAGGAAAAGATATGACGGTTTTAATTTTTACTTCTAAATTACACGTTTACCTATTATCCATATTTCAAACACTTTACACTAACAACTGCTTAAACACTTTTCTTTACTAACGACATTGACGACTGACGCCACCACAGGTTAAAATGGCGAATGATAGTGGTGGTACGGAATGTGACGCGCAAGCGCAGACTCAAGTAGATTGCGCCGGCAATGAACCATTATTGGTACTGAAATGGCAATAATGCAATATATAAAATACTGGCAGAAACTCAGTAAACCATTATTGGTACTAAAATGGCAAAACGTCATTCATAAACTACTGGTAGGACTGTACACAACTTGTAATGGACCATTAATGCTTAACCAGCAACATCACAAAACCATCAATAACTCTACTGGGCCAACAGAATGCCACACATCATGTGTTTACTGGGGTATACCTATATAGAAACTACCACTATCAGCGTACTTTTAACAACTAGCCTAATTAAAATGTTTATTGCCTCGAATGTGATAATTTTAATATGTTTTCGAAAACCTTCATTTAGTTTGGTGGAAGGTGCAAATTAGTATTGATTGTAGGTACTAGCATTTATAGGTTTAAAGCAGCCTTTATCAAATGAGCGGTTGATATATTGTCACGTTGAGTAATAAAACGAAATTATGACTGTAATGTATTAACGACCAGTATTCTTGTTAACATACGCTTAACAGGTACAGGTGTGCAATAAGACCCATTTATTTTGTTTAAATATTTCACTATGTAAGCTTCTGTATGTGAATTTTCAATCTACATAATTGGAAAGTTGAGGATAACCTATAAACAATTACCAATTACCGATAAAACAGTTCAAATTGAACATTGTAATAAAACCTCGAAATGCAATTAATTTGTTAAAACGCAGTAGAGGAAACAAGAGTTTTTATTGCTTGAGTCAATAAACAAAACTATATAGCGTAGGATAGTTTACAGTTTTAATCAGATTTAATTCTAACTCGTAGCATGCTTTTTGGAATCTGTTGTATTCAAGTATTTCTTAAACGGATTTTAAGGTGGGTGATTTAGAATTTTGGCATGTGTAGCTTTCATTATTATTGAGGATATTACATATCTAATATATATAACACCTTATTATTCAAAAACTCACATGCAGTGTTATGAAAAATTTGTCCAAGTTCTTCTCTTACTGGTTTTCGTTTCTTCGTGGCTATATTATTATTATTACAGCTCATGCATTCTTCTTCATGGTTACGTTTGCCACTGTTAATTCATTATATTTCTTCGAGTATAAATCCAAAGCCAAAATTTGCACAAAAGTTGCACGACGTGTGGATAAAAAATTGTACAACCTACTTACAGAAATTGCACAATCTGATTAAAAGCCTACGCGGTGCTTAACTGAACAATGCCGTATGCATTTTCTGGGTAATTAATCATTATCCAAGATATCTATAGTAATTGTACGTTTTATCTTTGAGAGAACTGAAACATTTCGTTGCGAAAAATGAGTTTAAGGCCAACTCGATCTCGATTTCGTCAGTGGTTCGGCCAAGTCAAGTCTGTCGTGAAGTTAGGCAAACGTAAAGATAATTAGTAATGAATGCTATACAGTAGAATCGGTACAAATGAAAAATGAGTAAGCTAAAATTTTTATAAATCTTCATAAATGGCCAAAATCTTCATAAATGGCCAAAAACTGGACAACTTTATTCCGTTTAGTCGAACATTTGCTCTGCAAATACTGCAGTTATGATCGGTGTCAATGCATAAAAATTCATGGAAATCCACTACATCTTAAAAAAAATCATGTCCAATTTTGCAGACATGTGTAATTAAATAATAGTGGAATAAATCTTTGATATACAATAATAAATATGCAATGACTGCGGTGAATAAAAACATTTGTGTATTGTAATGAAAAGTACATTAAAATACATTAAATTAATAAAATCATCAGAATGTAATAATATGTGTTACTTAACACGAACATTTTCGTTTTCGAAGAATTTTTATTTAACAGTTAATACTTGCCATTGCGTTATTGTTGTTAAAAAGATTTATGTTCCTTTTACGACTATTCAGTGCTAAATTCCAATTAGCGAATAAAACGTGTATTTCTCTGGATCATAAATTCTTCAAATGCATAATTTCTATATGACTCATGTAGGGCTTTAAAACCCGTTTTGTGTGGTCCATATACCAGGAGTTTCAAGTTCGTCCACCAGACTGGCTCCAAAGCCTATTTTCAGTGTATGCGAGTGCTGAGAGTCTAAATGAACGCATTATATGTTGCTTTAAACGTTTTTAAGACAGTCACTGGTGGTATGTTCAGTGTTATAGTGAGCAAAGTGGCTAATTACAAAGTGATCATTAATATATGAACCCAGCTGACACCCATCTGCCTGTCAAGAGCACCCTTTAAAACAAAGAAAGGATATTATGATAAATATCTACTTATAATATTTATATTTACATTACGTTCTCTTATTACGTTCTTGCATGGTGATTTTGGATATCATATTTTTAATATGCTCTGACTGCCCTTATATTTTAATTTTTCAACAAATAAGACGTTGAACTTTATTGAATTATTTTTTAAAAATCTACCGATATAAGCCAACATTTTTTTCCTACAATGCTGTTAAAACTAGGCCTCTTAGAAGACAAAATTAAACACTTTTAATTCACTCCGGTTCCACCATAATTTTTTAAACTTAATTTCCTGAATAACTAGGGTAATGGTAAATATCATTTAAAAAAATCAAAATCCATTGAAAAGTTAGGAAACCGCGGACAGGCCATTCAGATATAGAAACAACGAGAGACTCAAACTAGCGTGACGAACTAATGAAAGTCACACTGATCTTAATCCACGAGTAACTTTTATACACAATTCATGTAATATACATCATGTTTGATTCACATCTAATTCACTCAGTACAACGTCTTGCGAGGGAGTCCGGCATGTACCGGATGAAAAAAATTTTCAAGGTAACGGTGTTTCTTTGTAGCAAAAATGGCTATATCATATTTATAAATTTCCCTATACAAACTTTTAAAATGCTGAAAGTTGAGAAGGCTCTAGAATATTTAGGTAACTTTTAAATGTCGGAATTTCGTAAACTAGATTATGTATAGCAAAAATAAGCAAGCTATTGTAAAGTTCAGCAGTGTTAATTAATCCATTTACTTTAAACCGTTAAAAAAACAATATACCTAATGCATATTGTCAAAATTTTCTAATATAGTTTCGAAGGACTTGGTATTAAGTCTTTCTACTCATTAATAATGCGATTAAGCATAAATTATCTTGACGGTAAATCCTAGTTGCATAACTGAAGGAATCTAGACACAAGTTTGATTAATCTTGAACACCACAACAATATAAGTAGGTATATACATTTTTCAATTAAACTATTTGTCAAGTATAAAAGCCTGATCCTAAGAAAAGTATTATAATACGTTTATGAATGATACTTGTACAAAAAATATTATCAACCACTATCGATTTAATACCCCTATTAATCTTATTAACATAAGTACAATCTTTATGTAAGATAATCCTTTACTGAAGAAGTTAACGGTGGTTATTCGTTGACATCTATCAGACAACATTCTTGTTGTCATCATAAAGACATTAGAAACTTTATCTTCACGATGATGTTTTGTGCCACCATGAACCACTCTTGAATTGGGTACGGATACACAATTAACACTTTCATTATAATTTAGACTTTTTTATGGGCCCACTTAAAAATAAATGAGATACCTTATTACTTATTACGGCTAAGCGGTGCACCTATTCAGGCAGTGTATAATTTATTTTTTATACGAAGGATGTTTCGGAAAATATCTGGCTTGGACAGCGGAAAATAATTACTATACACATTCGCGGTATTTAATAATTGCAATGCGTTTCATTTGTTTCGATTCGTATCTTATTTAATGATGTAATTTTTTGTATAGGGCGAGTTAAGAAAGCCACGGTTGTCCATTTATAATGGGTGAATAAAAATGTTGAAATAAAAAAAAACGATCTAGGGCATTTAATAATAAACTGGCATGCCAAATTCATCTCCTCCAGTGTCTTTTTAAACACATACACACGGACCAAAACTGTTGAGGTTGATGTCAATTTATAATCATATAGACTTGCGTATTTTGTTCGATATTTGTAATAGTGTGTGATGGTGTTATGAAACCTGATCAAATTGCAGTTGTTTCAAAGAGTAATAAAAGGTAGCTACAATTTATTATCTGCTATAACCTGCACTTTATTATCTCCCCTATGTCTGTTACTCAAGTGTCTAAAATTGCAGATTATCACAACTGTCTGATAAAAAGATCACGTCAACGTCTATATTTTTACAAGCTTTAATTTAAATAATTGTATATACACGCACGCATATATTATTATAAAAAAACAATATATTTATCGTTTTCTGTACGTTAGAAGATGCAGTGTTAATTATTAGCACTAATTGCCTCGTCATCACTTGAAGTAATATCTGCAATAATTTACCGTATATATAAATTACAAAGGTGTGTCTAAATTGCTGAAATTAATTTAATAGTTGTTGAAGAGTTTTACGTAATAAACATGTCCCTCAAGCTGTCATTTAACACTAGATTTTAATTTATAATTTATGATTTAAATCATTGTTGAAAAGGTATCTATGCTAAATAATAATTTATAGTTTATATTAAATATGCTTTTACGACGTGGCGTGCATCTTAGGCAGGATACAATTAATGTGTTTTTTTTCTCTTCTAGCTCACAACAATAGATGATTAGTTGTAAAACCCATAAAACTTATCGTCATAAATTAAATAATACAAAAGGTATGACCGTATCCAGATATTTTTCAGACTTCATATAACTAGACTTGGCAGAGGACTCGAATATAATATTGAGACATAAGTTTATTTAAGGAAAAATAAATTTTTGTTGTGTAAAAAATGAGGATAACGAAATATTTCCGCTAGATATTATTCTAACATCCGAAATGTTATAGCAGTACCTCAGGTGTTTTCTGTTTGAACACAGGTATAGGTATATATCTTGTAAGTTGATAAATGATGAAGTTGATCTGCATGGATTTAAATCTACTTTTTATTCTTCTTATCTTAAAAGGGCCATTGCATGTAAGGACTAAAGTTGTCCAGAACAGTAGCTAGAGATATTTTGAAATTGCAGTGAAGCTTTTATCGTAATAAAACCTTGACCACCTGCGTGTTGCTATCAACAATTCTATCACCACTAGTGTGTAATCACTAAAGATTAACAATATTTTACGGTTACTCGCCTTAAATTAAAGGTACAGCGGGATTTGTTACAGAAGTTATCTTAAGGAAATTTAATTGTTAGTGGAACAAGTGGAATTACACCCCACTTGTTCCGTGCTGATAACGATAAACACTCAAAAACCGGTCCACTATGTTGGTACCCTCCTGACAAGTTCCTTTAAGTAAAAATAAATTCGTACTACTCTTTGTGTAGGAATGTTATTGTTATTATTGTTATTACATATTTTTACTTCCTCTTCTTGAAGTTCTAAATTTTTTTATTTATTCCGATTTAAATATATATTTTTTTATTCATTGAACTTAATTCTGGGAATCACGCCAAAATTCTAAAAAATAAATAGAAATAAGAAAATTGCCAAAATATGTCAAGATAAAAGTGTAGTATCAATACCACTGATACGAAATTTAGATAACAATATTGTATATTTATATTCAATATTCATTTAGAACTATATACAGTGGTTTTCTGGGGCAAACTGTTGAGGTTTGCCTTTGATACTACACTTTTATCTTGACATATTTTGGCAATTTTCTTATTTCTATTTATTTTTTAGAATTTTGGCGTGATTCCCAGAATTAAGTTCAATGAATATTAACTATCCGCCACAAATAAACTACAAACAATATATATTTTTTTGTATTAAATTTGACGCAAATAAAGAATCGCTAACGATGATGGTACTAAATTATATAAAACCTGAAATTATAAATCGGGTAATTAAAAAATGTAATTACAACTGGAAAATATACATGAACATCAATCATAGCAAAAATTAGGCTTTAATAATGCTTACTAGCATATGGTAATTACCCTATTTGTACAGGAAACTAAAAGCACCTTTATTATTCCTAAAACAAAGGATAAAGACGAAACTCACGAATTTACAATTAGTCTAGTCGTTTACACATTCACCGTTAGTACTCATTGTTGTTTAAGGAGAATTTCTCCTTCTCCTTTGGCATTTTACGACTCATAGCACCAACTCTCTCTACCGTTGACGTAACAGTAATTTGCCATTTAGTCAGTTTATAACATTTGCACATTCTCATAAAGTCATTATTCATTTGCATTATCCTCTGAACGTTAAATTACGGAAGGCATTAGATTTACATGGTAGAGGTAATAATCGCTTGAATTATGCTCATATGACAATGAGCCTTTCAAATCTCATCCTCTCACTAACATGGGTTTTTGTTAAATCGTCTGTGAGATCATTTAGCACAGTATAAAGGTGGTAAATGAGCGGAACTGCTTACAATGTAACATGTTTTTATACATTATATATTTTGTTAATAACTCCATAACGTACAACAGTGGCGGTCCTAATCATTTTTTCGTTATAGCCAAATTTCAACATAAGCGAATTCAGTCAGAATTCCCTCACTCAAAGGCATAGGTAATATTTAACACATTTGAGTTTACGTACATTATTACAAGTAATTTTGAAGAAAATCTTTGAGGATTCTCTTCAAAACTACTGCTTGAGCAGGACGATTGCATTTTTTTAAAGCACATCCACTGATGTTATATGTTATAACGTCTATGTAATCAGAAAAAAATTAGAAGAGTAATGGCATACCTACCTATATAGCAAATCAAAACAAATTTAACACACTAGTTATTTTTGACTAAATATACAAAATATATAATTCCTTTTAGGGCATACGATAAGTGTAAAGACTATAAACCGATGTCTGCATTATTATCAATGAAAATTGGTGTGATTTAAGGTTGTCATATGCAAAAGAGATGGGAAAATATTTATTATTGTTAAAGAACTACATTGGTGCCTAAGTTCAAGTCAATAACATCATCATTGATGAGGGTACGTAGCATGGTAAACAAAATTGTCATTACTGAACACAAGGAAATCCGTATTAGAAGTATCAGTGTCATTAAAAGTGAGTGTATTGTATGATTTTAATTGATGGAGCCCTAATTTTTAATAACGTACCATTGTCATCTCCAGCTTTTGAGTAATGATTATTACGAATTCGACTCAGTTATTTCCTAATGAAAAAGATTTCCGTTATGACAAAATGTGGTCACAATAAGATGAAGTACCATCTCATTTTTAAATTACCATATTTAAACCAAAGTTTTCTCAACCTCTGGATAATTGAAGAGGTACCTATAAGATTCCTTCGTCTAAAATACCTTGATAATAAACCTAACTTAACCTATGGACAAGGAACAAGGAAAAAAGAAAATCATGATAAAAATAAAAACTCGACCTGCCAAAAAAATGTTCGATCAACTATGCCGCAATTCTAAGAGAGTCTTGGTCACTGTCAAACAGTATTGGATAAATCACTACTGTGGTCCTGAGAGAATATTAAAAAAAACTTTTATTTCTTTTTCTTTTTTTGGATATAGATACTTTCAGCCACGAAAACTAAAAAATTGTCCAATTTCATCTTCAAATTCTGAAGATGAAGTATCTTTATTGAGTTGAGATTAATATCGATTCTGTTCGAAAAAGAAATTTCCAACCATCCTTAACTCTCTCGTTTTTGGTATATTTTTTATCAACCATTTTTCTGTTACTCACCGTTTCTTAATTTTCATTGTTTGCAGATGGATTTCCGCTGCTTATAGATGGGTTTTCGTTAATTATTGCAGGTAGATTTCCATCGTTATCTAGTAAATTTTCATCATCACATATTATGAGTGATGGTCGGAAGGTAGCGCACCTGCTTCACCCAAAAGTTCCGGGTTCGATTCCCGGTCGTGACAATGGAAAATACTGTGAGAGGGATTTTTCCACTATACACGAATATTGGGTGTATGTCACTTGTCTTTCAATGTGTAGCCCCCTCCCACACAAGGCTCTTCTAGAGCCTTCCGGAATAATGGGGTCCTCATTACATGTGATGTGTTATTATATGTCACTTACAGGAAAATGACTATCTGTCGCGTACGATGGTAACAACTTATTGTCGGAAAAAAGTTTCAAAGGTACTAATTCCAGTCTTTTTGAAACCAACCATTATATTATTTGGTGTCGTAGTTAGAGACAGAGTAATTTTTACACTGACAGAGATGTCATTTCATATATCGAAAACGTTTTACCTAGATTGTTTACCTTCCAGTTATCAATATCTGAATTGCAGTATTTCGTCAGTGGTTCATAAACACTTCTGTCCAATTGCTGCAATTTATGTGAGCAGTGCGGAGGGAAAGATAAAACTGTTACACCATTTTGTTTACAAATATCCAAGCCTTCTATTGAAAGGTGGGAATTGTGAACAAGCAGCAAAAGGACTGGCCTTTCTTTAGAAAATCTTACAGGATGGATAAAATATTTATAAACTTAATGAAATGCTCATCCTTCATTCATTCAGAGGAATTTGCAGCATCCAGACTTTCAGAAGATGCATCACTGATAAAGTGCTACCGGTAGTTAACCCGTGCGAAGATAAAAAATGGAGGGACCTTATTGCCACTTGCGGAAACTGCAACAGTGAGGGTCACAAGAGTGATATACTTTTTCAGCTGATGTAAGTTTACCTATTAGTTTAATTCCACGTCATGCCACTAACATAAGTTAGTGGCATGACGTGGATTTAAACTAATAAACTAAACTGCTGGCCCTAGGATTATTGTTATGGCCATTTCATTCATGTTCCAAAAATCTGAAGATTCTAAGCGCTTGTCTACCATGATCCTCAAATTGAAAAACATTTGGACATTGGTTTTATTAAAAGAAGTCGCTCTTGACAGGCTGGTGGTTTGTGGGTAAGCCATTTTATTATTTATCCAGCTAACCGGTAACTGGGGATTATTGGCAGTGGCATATTGAAAAGGGAATTTCCTCAGTTCCTTCGGTGTCAAGCCATATAGTAGATATTCGAAACGTGTTTCAGATATTCCGATAAAATAGTTTCCTGTTTTACAGTTGTAAGTTGTAACCAAAACGATCTAGAGTAACTTTAGTATTGTTTTCCTTCTGAGATTTTGCTTTTACAATATAGCGATGGAGCGTTCTTTGTGGAATCAAAAAGTCTTTAGCGACGCTATTAATATTTCCGCGTTAAAATTGTGTACACAGCTCGTTGATTAATATCAGCAGGTGTTTTTATTTTATCAGATTTTCGTCTGTTGGTCCGCATTTTACTACTGTAACAAATTACAGTGGATTAATGCTTTGATGACACTCGAAAAAGCAAAGCCATATACAAAAGAAATATTTAATATCATATATTCACGTTATTAACATTTCTCAAATATTTAAAATCACTATTACTATCTAATGCGAAAGCTGTTTAAATACACAATGTTTTCTAAAAAATTAACCATTATTAGAAAACGCGGCAAGATACATAACCTAGAGAGCATTCGGGGTTAGTAGTAACCTTTGTCACGAAGCCCCATTCGCCATTTTAATATTGTGAGAGCCGAAACTTAACAATTTATAGACATCGGTAAAAATAACAAGTTATAGTCAATCATTGACTATAATTGAACTTGTTAATGAATGGTACATTGACTAAGCCAATGTACCATTTTTTTCCTTAATACTCATGGATATGTGATATGTATGAAAAATTATTAAATCTACAATAATAAACAAAAACAAATAGAACAAAAATATAATTATAACTTATTCTCGTTCATACTCATACTCGGCGCGAGTTTCTGCAATGGCAATACAAGTAATGGTGGACCTGATACCTCGACGCAGGTATATTGCGAAAATACATTTAACACGGGAACTATGACCAATTAATCAACTAGCCCCGGTTTCCCCTACTGAAAATACTTGTAAGATCATAAATATTGACCCTAGGGCCAGAATTTTTCAGAACAACTTTTAAAATGTCTGTCCGTCTGTCCATGTGTTAAAGAAAATAATTGTTTGAGATAATGTAAATAGAAAAGTTAAGGACTATTTTATTAAAAGAATATTCATATTCTGAAAGGTAGTATCCATATGTGAGTGAAAGTATATATTAAAGAAGGGTTGAAAATCAAAGTCTAGTGTCTCACAACTTTTTATGCAGTGTACAAAAAATAAGTAAAAAAAATAAAAAACAAAAACTATTCTAAATATTAAATATAAACATAAAAATTTAATGTTAAAGTGTATAAAAAAAATTATAAAAAAAGTTATAAAAAAGGGGTAGATGACATTCTAGTAATTTAGATTTTTTGAAATTAATTATGGAGAAATTTGAAATAAGTCAAATAAGAAAATTGTATTATGAGAGCAAAGGTTTTTTGAAAAATATATTTACAGTATTTAGTTAAAAGAGGTTCGTCATTAAATATTTGATGAGAATCCATCAAATACAGAGATAATTAATTAAAACTGAATAAAACTACTCTTTTTAAAAATAACGAACAGCGTATAAAAAGACTTAAAGATGACAGAAACTAAATGACTGGCATTTAGTTTCTGTCATCTTTAAGTCTTAATTTTTTAATACGATAATCGTGCATTATTTTATTTCGAAAATTGAATTGAAAAAATTTTTTTTACCTTACAATTCATTTGAACTCAGGGACTAGTTTCGAGGTTTCTAATTGAGGTTTCATCTTCAGCCGACTGGCTATTACAGAAATCAGTATACTTACACCAAAATTAATATAAATATTATAAGTATTAAATTTTATTATACCTATATAATTAATAACCCTTGTGAGATGTTTATGAAAGAAATGATTTAAAATTTATAATAAATTTTGTTGTGCGGAGACTAGGTAAAATATTGTCGATCTCTTTGATTAATAAATCAGTCTGCTGAAGATACAACTTAATTATATAGAAGTTCCAAAAATAAGCTGATTTTTAAGATATTAAGGTTTTTCTCAACACTAACTTATTTATTTATATTTTAAATTTTAGAATGAACCGTGGTATGCTCGCATCAGGTCTCAGAATTTCTGAAATCTCTTTGTACGTAGTGACTACAGTGAAATGATTTCCATTTCTTGCACCGTGTATAATTTAAACAGCCATTAAAACTCATGTTTATTTGTATGATTAAAATTTTTGTTGGTAATAACCGTTAAATTAATTTAGCCGGTATTTCAATTTAATTCGAAAATTATTAATATTTAAGCCATTAAATAGTCACATATTTCTTATGTTAATTTTCTAAATAAACAGAAGTGTGACCAGTGCGAGCTTCCAAAAAGCAACTAAAAGAAGCTAAAAGAATTCGAATGGTGCAATAACCATATACAACCATCACAATGTTATAGCACAGGCTCAGTGTGAAGCATCCCGATAAATATTATTTTAAAATTATGAGTTGCATCATGGGATAGCGTGGGTGTCGTTGTAAACTTTTATTTTTACTCGGGTGCAAAGCAATTAAAGAAAAATAATATACAGTTGTGCTCTTACGACAAATTACCGACAGGCATTCTACCACAGAACCTGTATAGCAGGTGAGAATTAATACAATGTATTTGCCAAGCTTATTGATAATCAATACGTCTCAATAATAATCAGCATCATTTGTCAACATATCCACGTATTAAGGGGCAAAACTCCAACAAAGTGTTGAAATATGAAGTAGTTAATATGTTTATAAATACATCAAATATTATCTTTATAACACTACTTAGGTACAGGGCGATCTATTCTCTCTTCTACAAATAGCTATAGCAAAGTATTATAAATGTTAATATGAATCCCTGTTCATAAAAACTTCCGAAATAATTTTTTTGCACACCAAAAAACCTTCAAGTCTTTCAATCCTCATGCAATTTGATATTTAGTTTATTCGGAGTCAATTTCAAGATTTAGAATTTTACAAAATGTTTTTTGTTCTAGGTAACTTAAATAAACAAATATAGTTTAATAATTATTGGAAACCTATATTTTACTTAAGGTTAATCGATTAATGATTGTCGAGATGATTGTATATCAGTAATTGATATAAATGAATAAATTAAATAATTATTGTTTTATACAACATTTATAAAGACAATACCTCGTGGCAATTATAAAATAGACTATATAATTACCATCCTTCACATTCTTACCCACATGTATTTTGGTAATAGATGAAATATATCGTGGACAGGTTATAGGCTTAGAAAAACCACAAAAAATCTTAGAACAAAACCATAGAAAACTATAATTTTTACACCTTCCTCACGCGATATATCATAAACAAGTTCTGACGACGTGGGATCAAGGCGGCCAAGTGAACCGAAATTATAGGCTGTCGAGTTTGAATGAAGGTAATTTAGGCATTTTAACACCACGTATTTTCGAAACACATTAGCAGGTCCCAGAAACATTCAGCGTCTGTTCATCGTCGATAATATTAGGCATTATGTATCATTTGGCCATTATAGAATTATATATACAAGTTTATTTTTGTTTTCATCGATTTAATTAAAACGCATTCGTATCGCAGAAAGTCGCTAGAAAAATGAGTATTTAGGTATTTGAAAGTATGCTGTATTTAAGGTCTTTCAGCATAGTCGTGTAGGGTAAACTTGCTTATAAAAAATTAGATGAAGTGATGTTATAGGATAGTTCGGACTCACCTTCTTTATTTATGAAATTTGAACACGGCCTCATTTTTAGATAAATGGAGTAAATGGACTGCTGGACTCGGATATAATTAAACATCCCGACAAGTGGTTTACAATATATGAATTGTTTGAGGGAACAAAAACAGTAATTAAATAGGGTGGTTCGAATCGTACCTTCGATAATTTGATAATCAATAGAATATGTGAAATTAATGTGAGTTTTCTTAATAAACTTATAGATATCGAAAACTTAACCGTTTTACAAATAGGACGTTGAAATTAAATTTTTTTTTGTATTTTTTTATATCTCCTAAAGTAAATGGAATATTTTATTGAAATTATTATTTTTATTTTATTTTAATTTTTATTTTAATCAGAATTCATTGAATATTCATTATCTTTATGTATGTGTGCTCTCTGATTTTATTTTTAGCTTCCATAATTCGAAGAGGTCGGAAATGTATTGAAGTTGGTGGTGAGCTTTTTGAACAGCTCCTCTAACAATTTGAGTTTATTTTGTGAAATATTTATGTTTAATTACGTTTTTGTAAAATATTTCTTATTAATGTTTGAAGTACTTGTTCTTATGAATATGAAATGAATTCTAATTAAAATTTAACTGCAGAACGATACGTTTTACGGAATAACTAAAAAGAGGACTTTTTATACGTAAACTGACTATAGATTTCAAAAATGGAACAAAATACAATTTCGATCATTAGCGTACTCTTTTCCTTTAAACAAAGGGAATCAACCCCCGTGGTTACGCCTCTGGTTGAAGTGGGAAAATAAAAATAACGATTAAAAGTGGTACTTATTCAGGAACATGTAGGTACAGGGTAGTTCCCTATATCTTGACCCCTACCTACAGCCTTTATGTTTAGAGATATGAAAGAAGTGTTAATAGAAAAGTTGTAGATTTTGGTGTCAAATATCTTTTGCCGAAAAAGTATAAAACAAAATATCATCGGAAAGTAGGGAAAGAGAGCCAACTTGTGCGTTTTTAAATGGAACACCCTGTATATTTTGTATATTTTGAAAGATCATTTTCTGCTGATTTCAAAAATATATAATATGTTGGCATTTACTAGGGTTGTTTTTAAAACAGTATGCATTTTTGTGTACTTAGTGTAGTTCGCGTAGAATATAGGTTACTATGAATAAAACTGACAAAATATTTGATATTTGTAATAAAGGCATACTGTTATAAAAACAACCCATGCAAATACCAAGATATTATATATTTTTGGAATCAGCTAAAAATGATCTTAAAAAGCATAAGTTGTCTCTCTTTCTCTACTTTCCGATTCTATTTTGTTTTATATTTTTTCGGCAAAAGATATTTAACGCCAAAATCTACAACTTTTGTATGAACACTTTTCTCATATCTCTAAACATAAAGGCTGTAGGTAGGAGACAAAATATAGGGAACTACCCTATACACACAAAATTTCAATAAAATATTCCATTTACTTCAGGAGATATGCAAAAAAATGTAACTCCAACGTCCTGTATTTCTGAAACGGTTAAGTTATCGATATTTTATTAAGTTTATTAAGAAAACTCGCATTAATTTCTCATTTTGGGCCACCCGGTATAGCTCTATGTGATATTTTTCCTTTAGGTAGATTCCAAAAGTATTCGAAGTTCTTTAACGATAAGAAATTATTTCACTAATATTGAAAAAAAAAGTGATAAAAACAAAGGCTGCAAGTTTACAAAATGGCTATCATATTACAATTGACTTAATTAGATTAGAACTGTATCAATAGAGCAAAATAAGTCTAGGGCTAAGCATTAAGGTCTTAAATTGATGTAATAATTCCAATCGATCAATCAAAGCTGATCTGGTACTAGGATCGTGGAGTGGTTCTGCTGAACTTGATTCAAAATCCTACGATACAATAATTGTTACAATAATGGTGCCCTTTGAATTCAACTTACCTTTTGCCGAACTCCTTTTATAAAATTGGTCCTAAAATATTGTTTCCCATATCTCTATAAAAATTATCCTTTTTGGATTTTCATATAACTGGTGAATAAATTCTTCACGTGGATGAAGTTTGTCAGAAGCAACGACAGCGGTAATAACTAAATAGTCAAAGAAGGAAATCGGCCTTCATTCCCGAACTACATAAAATATATTAATTAAGATAGCCCCTTTCAAAATTATTTTCAATCTGATTTTCGAAGGGATATACTGAACTGACAATTTAATGTTTTTAATGTTTTTCTTCTTTTGCAATGAGGCGTTTTTAAGGCCTTTTGCAAGTCAATATTATTTCTGTCAAAAGAAAAATTTGTTTGTTACGAAATTACATAAACAAATTATCAACATCCAAATATCAAAAAAATCAACAACCCCGTATTTCCGTTAGGAATGGCTATAGAGAAATTTTAGAAGGGATATGTCGTGATTTCATCAGAACTATTCCCGACATGATAATTGTGTTTTTGGTGCATCGTTTTGTTTAGACGCAAATATCTCGAAAACTAATGCCTCAGTCAAAATTTTACATGAGCAAGTTTTTTTAGAAAATCAACTGTAAATTATGAAAATCTGATCAGAATTGCGAAAAAAATTAGTGCACATACTTTTTTCCTTAAAATTATGTCAACGTGACCACACCGCACGCCACTGGCGCGCCTCAGTTCAACTCTGAACCATAGCAAAGATGGACCCTCACAACCTAACTATATGTACCAAGTTTGGTTTCCCTATCTTTAATATTGTGGAAGTTATTAAAGAAAAACAAAAAATTAATTGAATTTTCAACACCCTGTATCTCCGTTAGAAGGCTCGATAGAGAAGAAATGTTACAAGGGGTATGTCATAATTTCATGTGAACTTTCTGTACCCGAAGTTTGTCGGTTTAAAATCGGGACACCCTGTATAGGTATCATTATAAAATTGTGATAACATTACACGCCGTCCTCAATAGCAACAATACCTGCACAGAAAGTGGCCTTTTCTTCACAAATTTTAGGGCTGAAAGTACCTATACCATTACCTCTCAGCGGAGTAATGAATATCATGTGATCATGCTAGTGATATAGTGTTTTAACAAATTTTATCTTTTTACTTGATGTTTATACAACTAATTGTAAAATGTATATTTCTATTCTTTTGCTTGTAATAACACACTTGAGATGAAATGGTTGTAGAAAAAAATCTTTCCGCTCTCAATTTATCATCGGCAATGGGAATAATGTAAACGTCATTACCGATGTGGTTGCCAAAAAGTGTACTTTCAAAGAGGTATCTCCGTAACGAAGAATTTTCAAACCCTTGATATGATCTTAATTAGATGAAAGTAATATTTCATTGAAATGCAATGCAAAAACACCTAGTACTTTCATTTCATCACATCTTATTTTTTATTAGAAAATTGCACGAAAATTTTCCTTTACCTACAACATAACAAAGTAATATTTTTTTAATGCCATGCTTAAACAATGATCATTCACCTTTTATTTTGAGAATGGTTCAGTCAATTTGATTTGGCACATAATTATAAGGGTTAAATATTAAGTAATAGGATGATTGTGAAATTATCTGCGGCCTGATCTGCTAAATGTCCGAAACAGAGACTAAAGTGTGTGAAATGATTGAATATAATCGTATAATAGCCAGAGGGGACGTCGGCAGAGTCCTGATTAATGACATAGTGGCAACTCAACAATATCCTTAGGACTCCGTAGGCAAACTATTAATTAAACAACTCGATTAAGCGCCTAAAAATAATTAAATGGCTCTTAATCACCGCATTTGCTCACAAAATTATTCTGCACTTGCGGAGATGATTATCAAGTTTTTCTTTCTATAAATAATTAATCAAAGCGTATTTTTTATTTGTAAATGTTTTATGTACAACATAATTTTATGCGTGCATCCATTAATTGTCTGTTATGTTTTTATTTCGTATATTATCTTTTATAGCTGTAAATTTCTATATTTAAAATCAACAGTTGCATGTGACATGATTCGTTTCGTAGCATAACGTTTTCTTGAATATTCGGATACATTGTAATAAATTTATGGTCTACGTCCCAAACTGAAATTCATAATTTTATAACATATGCCTCCTCATCACCTTGACTATATAATTTAGGTTTATGTCCAGATGTAAATAAAAAGCCGGATACATGGACACATAAAATTAACTGAACATTAAATCGTCAACAAATTTATTAGAAAACCAAAATATTTCGTCTCGTATTCATTTGAAACTTCATCAATATCGTAAAACAGAAAGGAAGTCATGCTTTATCATCTATCTTGTAAGTTGAAAACTAAGTAGGTATATTAGTGTTCATAATTATACATACAGTGTGGAACAGCCAAATGTAATAAATTCAATATCTTCATATTTTGACACATGTCATGGAAATGCTGAAACAGGTCAATGTTAGACCCTGGAATGATATCCTGTAACGTAAAAATTTCATCCCTAAATTCAACCCCCTTTGAGTGACAGTTGCAACCCCCACATTTTTAAATTGGAAGTAGGGGTTTGTGATACCTTATAATTCCGCTGAACTCTAGACTTTGTTTTTTTTTCATGGTCACGATACCTTTTTGTATGAAAGTAAATAGATTTATTTTTAGGAAGTATTTTTGTTCTAAATACAGAAATCCATTTATATAATATAAAAATTGGGATAGGTACTTTATTATGGTGCCTATGTGTAAAATCTCCACGTGGTGGATAGAACGGTCTCAAACTCGAATTATATATATGGTGTTAGGACCTAAGGAACAGTCAAACCACTATCGAATTGTAATACAAAATTTTATTTTCAATATTCTTTTTTGTCGACCAGTATAACTTTACTTGCGCATAATTGATATTACGTATAAAATGTGTTCAAGCCAACATTTTATGTTCACAACTTTACAACCGTACGCTGATACGATATCACTTCAGTTATCAGTACATGCACAGTATGGAACTTTACTGTTGACTAATTAGAGACTGCTAGTGGGTTCGTGAATAATCTTATAAATTAATGGTGGCATTTATCAGATTCCATGCAATTTAATTGCATTTAAATAATAATTTTTCTTAAAGCAAAAAGCAGTCCATGTTCAAGTCAAGGGTCGTTTCTTTTGTTTGCTTTGAATTAGCATAGCAAAGTAATTTCTCATTTAGATATTAATTATAAGTGTGTAAATGAATTTGAGTTAACAGCGTTGTATTTTAGTTTTGAATTTATAATTAGAATCGCCGGAAATAAGGTAAAGAGCAAACCGCCCGTAATGGGAAAGTCACATATATGATTAGCAATCTGTACATGCTGCCATTAAGTAGTTTTTAAAAAAGTTGCCTAATCATCATTGCCTTATGCATTTTTACCACCTTATTAAAAACACGTTACGTTGAAACGTCATTTTATATATTCACCCTTGCTCAATTCGATATTTGAGAGACCACCGCGATGATTAAGGTTAAAACGGGTTATTAAAATAAAGAATTAATAACAAGTTTTAAAGAACTAATGTGTATAAAATAAAACAAACATTATTTATTGATTGACGGCTGTCTATCAAATTGCTGTATAGTTATCAAAGTATAATTGTTTTTAACATCAAGGTTAACGCACGTCAAACGGTTTATTATATACTATAATTTCTAGCATACTGCGATATTAAGAAAAAGCAAAATTAAATTATAATATACAAATACCTATTCAATGCTAAGGAAATAAAATTGTCTCGTTATTTTTGCTGCTATATCCAGTAAGTGCAGGAATAATAATTAATTTAAATCAAGTACGACAAGAAAAGTGAATATATAATTATTAAAGTTACTGATTATAGTCTAGGAACTATGTAGGAATCCTAACTCTTAACCTTACTACCATCTTAAAATTAAAATTGAAGGAATAATTTAATAAATAATTTATTTAATATAATACTATTTTCCTTTGTTAACTTTCATAATTTCACCAGGAATACTGACTGATGGTTCATCCAAAACTAAAGGGAAGGAGGAAAAAAACTAATAATTATTTCACCAGTTTCTTACCAGTAGAAACCGTAAAAATAAAAGTGCCTATAAACTTTCAAAAATTAATTTAGAAACCATATTTGGATTATGTTAGATATGCAAAATGTGTTATTTTCGTTCAAACTTTCCCGTTTATTACAATATTCTAGTATGTCGAAAAAATAGTATACATTTGTTAGACAGTCAATATCTTAATATAAGTATAAATAAATTGAATTTGATACTAATTTTAAGCAAACTGATATGACAGCAGTTGGGCAGTTGTTATTTATTATATCTGTGGCCTTAGTTCACAGCCGTCTGTTACAAAAAAACTTCAAAATTGTATCATTTGCGGGGTAGCAAGTAAATCTTAAGAACATAATATTTTAATTTTCCATATCATTTTAATATCCATAAGCACATTCGAATAAAAAATATTGTATGACACACAAACGAAAAATTGTTTTTCGGACTCCTACGAATTGCCAGCCGAGACGCAGTCGAGGCTAGCAATATTTCGTAGTCGCCCGAAAAACTAGATTTTTCGACCTTATGACATAAACTACTATTGTAATCATAATTTATGTTTAATTTGGATAAGGTAGTAATCAACTTGTTAAGTTAAATGAAACAGTCTATAGGTATATTATTGCAAATTTGGTTAGATAACATTAAGTTATAAAAAAATCATCGAAAGTATCAAGTGTAGTAGGTCTACAGAAAGCTCGTGAAATTCTCTAAGTATGTTTAAAATTTTAAACCGCATACATGATTCGAAAATTTGTTTCATGCCTCATTAGAGATTTATAAATAATTTTGAATTTAAAAATACAAGGTTTCTTGAAAAGGTGTACATTCATCAGAATTTCAATAAATTGTCAAATATCTCAAACTACTGAAGTATACAGTGAGCACATAAAGGTTGGAATAAATTCCTTGAAATCGCTACAAAGCAAGTGACAAAAATTCACTCAGACTTGTCGATTTTTAAATGCATTTCTCATTATTTTATGGGGAAAAAAATTTACTTTCAACATTTTTAAAAAAGTTATGACATCGGTAATTTTTTTGAATGGCAACCTTCATTTTGAAAAATGCCATTTGAAAGAGCACACTTATCTGCATACAGTGTCTACATTAAATTGTATGGCATGTTGCATGATGAAATTATCGGGCTTGATTGAGCATGTGGTTTCATCAAAGGTGGTTGAGCGTTGAGCACCAACCGACCTGTATGGTAGCCACCTCACTCCCCTTGTTTAGACCCACAAATGTCAGCGATAACACGAATTTGTATCGATAATAATGATGGACAATTAGTTTTTATAAATTATTTATACTAAATTAAACAAACGTTACGTTTTGTTATTATTGTTGGAGTAAATAATACATAGCATTAATGCAAATGTTTTCTGCGATAATCCAGTGCCGTATTCATCCCAATACGTTATTATTGGTTTAAAAACAGTATAACGATTTATATACAATATTCTTGATGATAGCTATAGGTATTAACAATGATAAATCATACAAAAAAATAAAAAAATCTGATTATATGAAGTTTTGGCTAGGTTCACGCATAATAAGAAACCTAAATATGTTTTTTTGATATTTTATTGAATAAGGACAAAATTGAAAAAAAAACGAAAATCTTAAATTTTTACTTAAATTTTTAAAATTGTTTGGTGTTTTTTTCATCTCAGAGATTAACCAATTTAAATACCTCCATACAGTCCATACCCTATAAACTGAAAATAATAATACACAGAGTTAATAATTTCGAATCTATTTACTACACAACAAATTCAGGTGTACCACAGAGATTCAACCTAGACCCACTTCTGTTTTTAATATATAAATGAGATTATAGTGGCAACAGATATCATTAAAATATTTAGTTGAACTGATGAAATTGGATTGCCTTATAATATTAGTAAATGCATGATTATCACATTTCCAGTGAAATTCTAATGGGTTAGGCAAGGATTAGTCGTGGATGCAAAATTAAAAACGAATAAATGGAAAAATTCTAAAAACGGATTTGTTGTATTAGGTATTCGACTAGGTACTGAAAATGTTGTGCTGGATATTTTACGTCGATCATATAAAAAGTTTAGAATTTATTTCGCGTAACCTTAAGTAACTTTAGTGTAGATAAATCTTGCTCCTTTGTAGCTTCGTAGAATTTAAATTGGTTTGAACATTTACAAAAAATTATGAAAATATACAAAAAGAGTTTATCTAACATATTAATTTTATTTTAAAAAACTATATAGGGTGATCAACAAGTGTGCTAAACTTCAGAGACCACTTAAAACTACATCGAGGTGGTAATGTATAAAAATTTCATTTTCTTAGTCACCACTGTATTGGACTTATAATAGAAAAATTTATATTCATCATTCGGGAGTTGTAACTCCCTTATTATGCGTTTTGGAACATATTATGTTTATTAACAAAAATCCTTTTATTTTTTGATAAATTAACGGCGTCTGAAGTTTGTCACACTTGTGATAGATCACCCTGTATACTATATAATATGCACTAATTTTGTCTATTTAATAAGGAATCTCTGTGAAATATGTAATATAATTTAATAATAGGTATTAAAAAATGGAACCCTCTTTGATATTTCTATCAAAGCTTAAAGTGTGCTCTTTCTAAGGGTTTATTGTCTTCCATGAATTTTAAAAAATGCAAACACGTTTCTTTAAGAATAATTTTACGTACATGGAGTGACAAAAAACACGCCCATGCGTCAAATCCAACGCCAACTTTCTATAATATTTAAAAATATTATCCTACAGGGGGGCCCACTTGTGTTTTTCAATTATTTCAAGTTTTTTAAACCAATGCCTACTCGCGACATATCGCTGAAATCAAAACTTCATGACGAATAAAAAAATGTAAAAATGCACAGAATTCTATTTAAAATAAGAGTTGGTGTCACTTCTGGTTAGACCGGATGTCATAATGCTTCATGCACAATTATATCAGATTCGGGCTTTAGCGACAACGTTACAAGTCAGAATTTTTTATAATAACCAAATTATTCCGTAAGCAAAATACTTCCGTGGCCACTTAGTAAAAACAATTAATATATTTAATGAGAATTTCACCAAATAATAAACAGAAGCAGACTTCTAGATACTATTAAATAATTATTTTTAAAAGTTTTTTAGGAATATTTATACACATTTTACTATATTTATTTCTCTCTTATGTTAGATAATAATTATAAAGTTGAACTGGTTAGGTTAATTTCATTTTGTTACAAACAGAGCACAATCAAGTCTAGAAATCTATAGATTTATACAATGTGGTCAAATAATGTTTCCAATCCCTATTAGAAAAAATAAATAATTTAATAGAGGGAAATAGGGAAAAGCAGGAAAGTTAATAACTTAATTATAAAAGAAAGAAGTTTTTTGGAGTAATATTAATATATAATAAAATAGTAATAGGTAATATTAATATATAATAATATATAATAAAATAGAGACATGTTCTATGCCGTTTACCCAAGAAAGAAACATGATGCAGCTACGGATACTCCTATTCACAAGGATCCATTATTTAAGCTACACTACGTTGATGAGTAGCAATAACTCCGAAACACGTGCCCGTAGCTGCATCATGTTTCTTTCTTTGGGGTGAACGGCAAAAAACATTTATCTAATTTAATTAAGTTGGAAACCTCTTTTGAATAATAAACATACCTCATCAGAATTTTTTTTATTACAGGAGAATGTTCCCCACATTAAGGGTTTCATTTACTGGAATAAGGACGGATCAGAGGTATGCTGTACTTTTAGACGTGGTGCCAGTGGACAACAAACGTTACCGATACGCGTATCATCGATCATCATGGTTGGTTGCTGGCAAAGCAGATCCACCAGCGCCAAACAGATTGTATGCTCACCCAGATTCACCGTACTCAGGCGAACAGTTAAGGAAGCAAGTGGTTTCTTTCGAGAAAGTTAAACTTACCAACAATGAAATGGACAAAAACGGACAGGTAGATTTTCTTTTTGCTGGATATATTGCGAATAGTTTGTTTGATTTGTTCCTATACCAAAAATTATGTCCTTAGGGTTTCACGGAGCTGATGATTTGTAAAAGAGGTTTCAGGTTCTCTTTTTCGAACTGAATATTTTAAATTCTTGACGTTTCGACCATTTTATTGTGTTTTTTCCCGAAGAAGAAAACCATAAGATAGTCGAATGCAGAAAGATAATCCGAAACTCTTCTACAAAGCTAATACCTATGATTGATTGAAAACATACATTAAACACAATCATCAGATTTAAAATTCTTTCATGTGATGTCAATCAGAAATTAACTTTTTATGCTCCCTACCACATATTTACATTAATTTAAACATGTTCATTGCGTGGTAATACTGTAGTATTACGTAGTAAATTATTATATATAAAGTTAAAAACTTACATATGATTTTCGTATTATTGCTTAATGAGGTTTCCATATAAAGAAATTTTCAATAAAGAAAGTAATAAAAATTTAAATGTTATTTTCTTAATAATATATTATTATACGGAGTAAATCTAGAACCATGTCCTATACTAATCAAGAAATAAATCTCAAGATACAAAGTGCCTAAATAATGGCTACAAAACCGTTGCACTGCGCTGCAAGTCATTTTGTTAAATTACTAACAAAGATGTGATTCGAATAAACTTTTACACTTTTATAAGAGAATTAGCGATACGCATATCAAATATAGAATTAATTAAACTTTAATTACTTAGAAAAATCACGCGAACTCTTTCATTATGTTTACATTTTTAAGTATAAACGTTACTTAAAATATTTATTATGCAGTTATTATGTACTCGTTATATTTTTTCATTGTACAATTTTTAATACGAATGATATAAATCTCATCCCATAAACTACGGCAATAATTTTTATTTTAATTAATGTCGACATAGCGCGCAATTAATATGTGGAAATAAGGAAGTACGTGTAACTTGCCAAGTAGAATATTAAATTAAGTAATTCTCTATGACAAGATGACAAGCATATTATTTTCTATATTATATTTTTGCAACGTGCATACTCTGATGTATACGTATAGTAAATACAGATTTGAAAAATAGATAAGATTAATAATAACTTCAAGATACATGTCTAAGATAAACTATAAATTACACACATACAGTCATACACCAGACCTGTCCCAAGTATTTTTTTCATAATGACAAAATATTTCAAATGTTAAAATGTGTTCGCCAAATGATTCTTAATAAATAAGAATCAAAACCAAACTGTGGCCAACAGTTATTCTTCCGGGCAATATATAATCATTTTGGAAATTATCATTATTTGCTCATTCTGTTAAAAAAATCTTATAAGAAAGTAGCTACTGGTTTTAGTTTCCTCTAGATTTTTAATAGTAATGCTTATTAGATTAGTACTATTGACGAAATCATTATTTTTTCGAGGGATTTTTGTACTTTTCCACTGGAGGACATGATTGTTACGATTAAAGTAAAAATTTAATGTTGATGTTTTGTCTCAGTTTTTAACAATAGCTACAAATCTAAGATAGATATTTCGAGAGATATTTTCTAAATTAGAAGAAACCACAAATTTAATTTTCAAACAAGATGCAGTTTGTTTATTTAAAAAAAAATTAAGCCTATAATCCAATTTTAGAAATTTTAGCAGAAGGAGGATGAACTTATTGTGAATTTTACTCTACATACTAGCGGACGTAATTATATTCGAAGAAATTATATTCTTGTTAGATATATGTAATCGTTTCATTACTAGCGATCTTATAGATTTTTTACGCACACACTGTATGATTTCAATTATTTTCCTTGCACCAAAACATCAATATTTTGCTTTATAACCTATCATTCCCACGTTAGTCAGACACGGGTTTAGTATTTGCCGAAACAATATGAAACCACATTTTTAAATTTTATGACATTGTTAATAGTGTTACCTTAATATAAAATTGGGTCCCATTTTGTCTATATTTATTATATTATTTATGTTTTAAAACATCTTAATCATCTTCATAATATTTGGTTTTCAGATAATTTATGTATGAAACAATTTATCAGCGACTTTACGAATGAATGTCAGCTTATCAAAGTTTCCATAATACAGGCAGTATCAACGTCAGCTGAATTCCAGCAGGGCCCCATACGTTGACAAAAAAATAAAAACGTGTCACTTTAGTATTAATCAAAGGCATAACTAAAAAATGTCATGCATATTAAAATCAGAAGTTATGATTATATGACAATATAAACTGAAAAGAGGAGAAACGTAGTGTCGCAGTTGTATTAGCGTCTTGCTGGGCGACCAGGTTGCTTATTTACAAAGCGTTTCTTATAACCAATCACCTGCTCACGATATGTAGAAAATACTCAATCGCACCTTCTAAATACACAACCCGGTGCGCTGTTGCTCTTCAGGGAGTCTAAAGGACAACAAATTTCTCACCTAGAGACTAACAAGGCATCTCGTTTAAAATCCATTTCATGGAGATTGAAATATGAGCATTTGTATACAGGCCAGGCATCAGGGGGGCCCATTCATAACCCACAACGGGAATCCTTTAAATACGTGCCATAAAATACAAGTTTAAATTTACTTTTAATTTTTCGATGATTGAACGTCGTTAAGATGTTGCTTTCCAATAGAATTATTAATATTAAAGTCGTCCCACTGTGACTAATTAACACAAATACAAACAGAACATAAGATCGTATGGTTAATTAATTATTAAATATGTTAGAAGTATCTCTCCAAGTGCTGAGAAAATGTCAATGTTAATAATATTCCAGCTGTAATCATGAAAACTTTAGATTTGTGAAAGTGGCTTCACCGTAAATCGTTTAAAATATGGCAGGTGCATACTGGTGGAGTGTATTCCTGTTAGATACAACTTTCGATTTTAATAACTTTGTGAGGATTTATGTGAAGAAAGAAAAATTCATCGAATTTTTCATACTACACCAGGTGTCGATTATACTGTTACAAATGTCATGAATCTAAAAATAGTTTTCACACGGATTACGAAACCACGCGTTAGAAGCAATATTACAAACCATTCGGAATAACTCATGAATTAAAACTATATCAAGATAAAAACCAATATACTGAGAACTTTTAACCTCAACAGTTTTGCATGAATACGTAGGTATAGCAAAACCACAAACAATAAAAGGTGTCTGTTTTAATGCGTTAACATGATCCGTACAAATTTTAGTAAAAATGTATCTCTCTCCTATTTTAGTATACCTACCACAGTTTGTGGTTACCTTAACGAACTCACGCTGTTGAGATAACAATATCTTATCATAATATTAGAAAACGTCATATGGATTCCTGAGGGCACTAGGATTCTAGGAAATGAAAAAGCAGAAAATGCTGTTAACTGAAGAGAAGCTATTCCGAAGATCGCAAGAAAGCAAGACACATCAGTTACCCAATGATTTTGGGCTTACGAAACATTTAAAGAATATTTTAAGCAACAGCTATAAGATGGACACTTTGTGACAGGGATACATCGAATACCTATATCAAATGTCAGTCTGGTTATTGGATCGGCCCTAATTAATTTAATTGGAGTTAGGACAGGTCAGTGTGAAAACAGGAAACCCCTAGCATTGATAGTAAAAAAATGTCCCGTCTATGTTGCATGTAGAAAGAATATAGAAACATATAATTTCTTAGGGCCATGAAAATTATTCGGACGGCTAAAGCATGAAACTTTTGGCATCAGACTTGTTCTGAGGAAGAATATGAGATCCTAGATCGAATATCTGAATGTTTACCAGAGAACTGAGAAAATAGATCAAGTAGAATAAATGGGGGTCAATATAAAGATTTCGATTAGGTTGTATTTGTCAACCTCCCTTAAAGTACTATTGCGATTAAGATTAATTCATTAAATTTTTTCATGTATTATAAAATGAAGAAACAAATCGAAAAGTAGGTATACTATAAAAAAGGTATTTTAAATTTTTTTTAATTATCTTCTTTTTAAAATGTCTGTCGTTTATTATTACCAAAAATGAATTAAATTAACAAGACATTTTCTTTGATTGCAACATTTAGTGCTCTCAACGTTATTTGAAATAATATTTTTTCTATTATTTACATAAATTACTTAACTTCGACTTCCAATCATAACAGGCACATGCAATAAAAATGAAAATCCTCTACTTTAAGGTTGTTTACGCGATGACAACAAACATAAAAATATAACAATAAACTGTGTTGTTTCTGTAATGGTAATAAGACTTAAAACCATCAATCGCTTCATGTTTCGTAAGATACACAAGGGATTAACTGTAAAGTTAAGCCAGAACTTTTTTTTTGAACTGGGCTAATAATCCATTAACCAAGAAGCTAGCACTTAGATTATTAGAATTAATGATTATATAGCAGTCCAACAGATTGTTGTTTTGCATCACGCAGCACACTGAGCAAAAAATGCGACAAATGTAATTCGTAGAAGAAAGACAAAGAGACAGAGAAACGACTCAAATATCGAATTAATCAGTAGAGTAAAATAATTTCTCCTGACAGAAACGTAACTTGTATTACTCGTATAATGTGTATATTAATGTGTGCTACTCAAGTGAATCTCATATATGGACATAAATAGGCTCAAGAAAAAAATGTAGGCTTTTTTTGGAAAAAACTACAGTTCCACATTTTCAGTAGGGGACCTACTCGTTGAAAAATTGAATACCAAGTTCTGCACCATACTGAATCCAATATAGCTCAACGACTCACTGCTTAGAAATATAAAATATAGGCTAAAAAAATATAAGAAATTTAAATTAGTTTAAAAATTCACGATGACCATCGTCACTTTTCTGATTCAACTTTAACTTCAAGAAATATTAAAACACATATCATACCTATTATTTACTCTCAATCCGCTGTCATAAGGCGCGAGCAATTTTTATCGTTGTCATACCGCTTAAGATATATATTTGGGTCATTCAGTATTTTTCAATTAAGTGTGACACAATCAGACGAAATACAGTGTGTTTCACTTTTTACGTTCACACCCCTGTATCTTCCTCATTCATTTTCGGATCGATAAAAATAAATGCGAAAATTCGAGAAACATAATTTTATCGAAATAAGCTAAAACAAGTTGCTCAGAATAAAAATGGTAAAAATCCAATTTTTTTTATCAAAATATGTTAATTTTCAGATTTTTCCATGAATAAAATTTAAATATATTGTAATCGAAATACTTAATTATTATTTTATTTTACTAAATTAGAGATAATCTAAATTTTATCCCTTTCCACTAAGCGGATCAAAAAGTTCAAGTAATGGGGGGCGTAGTGGACAGGGATAAAATTCAGTTTCTTAGAATTAACATTTTTGTGGTAACAATTTAGTAAAATAAAATAATAATTATTTGGATTTAAAAGTTTTTCAATTTAATTCATGGAAAAATTTCAAAATCAAATGTTTTTGTGATTTTGAGCAACTTTTTTTGTGACTTTTTTCGATAAAATTATGCCTAATATGATTATTCGAATTTTGGCATTTATTTTTTATTGTAGAAGGCAGTACTAACCTGCAGCAAAATTATTTAAAAATTGTAAAAATAACCCTTTTATGGAGTAGTGGCCAAAATTGTAAATCAACCTGAAAATAAATAAATAAGATACACTAGATACAGGGGTATGAATGCGAGAAGTGAAACACACTGTATATGAATAATTTTTTTTCTTAAGAGTAAGTTTGTCAATTTCCAATAATAAATCAGCAACAGCATACACCTTAATCCATATTCGTGATTTATAATATCAAAATATAGGTTAACCTGCGAAACGATGGTTAACCTTCAAGATTTATACGATGTTAATCCATCATCAAATAACTTAAGCAGTTGACGTGAAAACATGAAATTACGAAACGCAACTTTTAAACGGAAAATTATTTTCGTGCCTAACTAACTTTCTGAACTACTTTCCTAATGGATTTTGATTAAAAGAAACAAGATGCGATATTACGCACAAATAAATTCCCGTTGCATAATTTAACGCATACATAATTATATAGGTCGCATACTACTTATTACTAACTGAGAACAACGCAGGTATTAATAAAATAACTAGTAGAAATAATATTATGATAATTCAAGCTCACGGTATGTTTCAGTAATCTTATTCCTGTTTGAAAAGAAATTCCAACATATTTTTAAAACGTTTACAAAGTAGTAGTAAAAATGTATAAAATGTGAACCTTGAACAATTATCTCTGAGTAATTTTCCTCGGACTTCTGCTTTTTTAGAACCGGTAAATTACTAAATATTTTATAAACACTGACAGAGAACAGTGGTGCACATAACCTTTGAAGTCAGATTAAAATTTATGTGGTCCGTGGTAGCTGACTATGGGCATTTAATCTGTATTCCTGATCTGACATAGTGAACAAACTCACAAATTAGAATTAAACATGTGCCGTTGTTGTATATCATAATGATACAAGGTGTTCCTTTTGTAAAATGAATATAAATGTTGTTTTGCTTAGTTTTACTCAGTGGTAAATGAATTAATTTATTCCTTTTTGGATCTTAGAGACCATTTTTACAGTAATTGATGTAGTAAATCATTAAAGTTTAGGTTGGGGTACATATATAAATAGTTAAAAACATGTTTATTATAAACTGGAATGGAAGGTCAATGAATATTAATAACTTTATCCACTAACTCCTAATTATATCATTAGTTAAGATTATGTATAGATTAGTTTTTTGTGTTAATAAAATTGAAATTCTACTAAATTATATGCCACTGCTAGAACTTGGTGTTAAACATCACTTACAAAATGCATACCAACCTCTGAATTATTTATGTTGCAGTTATTTACAACATTTAGAAACTTGTTTGTAATTTTTAAAATGAAAATTTACAAGTATAAAAGCACAATCGTTTAAACCAAAAACATTGTATTCTATTAAGCACGATTTTTTGTTGTTGAGAAATAAAATTGTAATTGTGCCATCTGACGGCCATTACATTGGACTATTTGATTTTCGTAGATTTTGGACAAGTAAAGTAGATCCCGTAATCCATTTTTCTCCATAACGATTAATTATCGATATATTAAATCCTAAAAACAGTAAAAAATGTCCTTTTTGCACCTTGAGGTTCGACGTTAGAGTATATCGAAATCCTGACGCGATGCATGGAGCAAAACGGACAACGGCATCGGATTTAGCACGTCAAATTCGGAATCACCTAGTTTTGGTCGCCGTGTCAAAAACCTTGTAGGCCTTTGTTATCAATCCAATTATCAATTTTCAGTAACGTCTAACATTATAAGGTGGCCGAGTAGCATTTCACGTTATAGTGGAGTCAAGGAGTCGAAAGAGTATAGTCGACAAAATTCTGCAGGAAAACGGGGGTAGTTTTTTGGCCATTTGAGGGGGTTGCGGTCGCTGAAAACTTCATCCATTATGTTGTTCGTTTTGAACCCCCTCGAAAACGGAGGAAGGAGTAGGTTTCGTTGCTACAGGGTTTTGTCGACTTTTTAGCTAAAATCCCGACGCCATATTGATTATTTTGAAATAATAATAATTTAACAATAAAATAAAAACACATTGTGCTATTATTGCGCAGTATAAAGCCAATGTACCCAAACCAAATTCCTCATACGGTATATGCAGAATGAACTATGCTGGTATACAGCGATATAACCTACCAACTTGAATCACCAAAGGAAGGTCATACGCCAAATTCCAAGTGGAAACAATATACAGTTTAGTCTAATCCTACTAAAACCAAATTTAACTAAAAAATAATTAGTATCACGCCTAATTTTTTTCCTTCACGTCGATAATCGGTTTGTGGTATAATAAAATGTTGGTAGTTTTGTGGGCTGTTTTCGAAAACAAGTTTAATTTTTATTGTTTACACTTTAAACATCGGACTTAACAAGTCTTAAAATGATGATGAAAGGCTAATTTTATTATCCATAATTATTATTTTTATCGTTATATGACTGGGGGCTGTATAAAATACAATATTTACGATCGACCAGTCACCTGTTCTGAGTCTATTCAATGGTATAATCCGTGGGCAAGTGGGCAGCTCGCTATCTTTAAGCATATATACACCTGACAAAAGTCGTTTACCACCAACAAATGCTGCTTATTCATTCATATAACTTAAATAAATAATAACTACTGAATAAGCCTGAAAATTGTACGACCGGATTTATAAATCCTATTTATATAAAGACTTTTATTGTTATACCTACATGGTGTTGTTTTCAAAATAAACCACACAAATTGTTTTGAAATAATAGAAACAAAAACCTTTGTAGTCAATTGTAGTTGGTGTTTCTATTATTAATTATATCGTTAGAAATATTTCCTTTATCAGTGTAAAATGTGTTTGTGAAAATAGCTATTTAACAGTATAATTTATCTTTATAGCTTTTCTTTGAAAGCCATTTAAAATAAACGCTTAAAACGTTTTATCCATACATGACAATTTTATCAGTGGTATTAAAAGTTTACACTCATCTATGTAATGGGTATGCTGCATAAAAGGCCCACGTGCTAATCGCGTTAATATTTGGTTTTGGAAGAAAAACTGTCATTCGTTTTCCTAAAGAGTATGATTGTGCTGATTTGTAATATAATAGGTAATTGACATTTCTACCAAACCAATGATTGAAACAATTATTGATTTTCGTTCGTGGGGAAGCTTTAATCTTAATTATTTTTACTACTTAGTATAAAAATTCTTCACATAAGCAAACGTTTATTTTTGTTAGGACACTATTTTAATAGATATAGTAATGTGGCTAATCAATTTCACTATGAGTATCCAAGTTGTGCAACAGTCCACGCCAGTACTCCTTCTAAGAAAAATAAATCAGGACTTACCTTTAAAAATCAAAATACTAATAGCAGAAAAGAGACATGCCAGAGTAAAATGGCAACCTACCCACACACCAGCAGCCTAACAAGTGTATAACCAAACGAGTCAAAGGATAAAAACCCCTAAAACTCCTGTATAAGAAAAAACAATAATGAACCATGGGCAAAAAGCGACGCCGAGAAAGCCTACAATGTTTGCAGAATACTTGGTTTACGTATTTCAACCAATAAATGACGAATTAAACCAAGAAATCGAACACAGCATATCTACGCCTATCAAAACATTAACACCAAAAGAAATCGTAGAAGAAATTAATCACCTGGATCTGATAACAGCAAAAATGATGACGGAATTGCCAAGGAAAGGGATAATACTTCTAACATACATTTATAGTGCTATTCTATGGCTTGGATACTGGCCAACATATTTCGAGACTGCACAAATTATAAAGATTGGAAAATCAGGCAAAGAACCAACAGATGTATCTTCGCACAGACACATAAGTTTGCTATCAGTAATCTCAAAACTATTTGAAAAATTGGTGTAGATTAAATGTAGACCTACCACCAGAAAATGGATACCGGGCCATCGCATCAGTTTGGCTTTCGACAGAGGTATTCCACAGTGCAACAAGTACATCGGATTACTCAAACCATGAGGAGAGCATTAGAAAATAAAGAGTACAGTAGTGGCGTCTTCCTTGGCATTAGCCAGGCACTGGACAAGGTCTGGCACCTTGGATTAATCCATAAAATCAAGCATATTCTTCCAGCAGCCTACTTCAACCCTTTTAAATCATATTTGTGCGAGTAAACATTTCAAACTAAGGTAAATGTTGAGAAACTTTCCGATTCGTTCAGGAGTACCGCAAGGCTGTGTCCTTGGACTCCTTGGTCCAATACTATGTCTTGCTTACGTCAGACATATCGTTGGGACAAAGTGCAGTAACAGGGGCATTTGCTGATGATACAGCAATTATATCTTGCCACGAAGATCCGCACATAGCCTCTGATTGCACACAAAATCATTTAAATAACCTCCAATAGTAGCTAAAGGAGTGGAAAGTAAAAGTAAATGAAAGTAAATCAGCCCACATTAAAGGTGCGTATTGACTTGAGCATTTTACTCCGAACGAACCGAACGAGCCGAGCGCGCACAGTCGAATTTGCCTAGTCAATACGTCTCCCCGAACCGAATTCTGGAGAACCGAGCGCGCCAAACTTTATCGGCAGCTTGTCGGTAAATGTGATTTGCTCAAAGGGATTTAGATGTTCGCACGTGTTCAGTGGGTACGGACATTCGTCCTGTTCTAATCGTTCGTGCTAATTTTGGTAGGTCATTTATTTATCTCCGATACTCTGACAAAATGGATTGGAACAGAGAAAAATGTTTGCAACTAATTGATATATACGAAAGATATCCTGCACTATGGAATCCAAAACATGAATTATATTACAACAAACTAAAGAAAAATACGACGCCTGAGCAATTACCTATTGATGATAATTTAGGATGTTTTTTTTTTTTTTAATTAGTGATGGTGATGGCTAGGGAATAATTTAGGATGTACCCCTGGAGAAGCCAAGAAAAAAATGAATAGCATTCTTGCGAATTTTAGAAGGGAGAAGGCGAAGGACAAAAAATCTATAGGAACTGGAAAAGGTACCAAATTTGCATATCGTATCACACTTTCGGCGTCCATAGTTCGACGAACACCAAAATAAAACTAGCGAATGTGGGAACACAGCAAACAGTACAAGCACTACAAATATTGCGAGCTTTTCTCACAAAATGTTTGTTTGGCTCTTTTGTGCGCGCTCGGTTCGTTCGGTTCGTTTGGAGTAAAAATGCTCAAGTCAATACGCACCTTTTACATTTACACTAACAAGCCCTGAATTCACAATAAACAATGTATTGATACCACAAACTGTAAAATATTTAGGATTACACATAAAACAACAAACACGCAGCAGCACACCACAAAAAAGAGAACAGAAATCGAAATCAATACTAGAGAGCTTCAGTGATTGACAGGAAGAAAATCGCGGGTTTCTATTTAAAACAAAGTTCCTTATACTTATACTGTCATCAAACATATCTGGACATATGAATTAGAGCTGTGAAGATGCGCCTCCAAATCAAATATTGAAATCATTCAAAAATGCCAATCAAAGATACTTCGCTAAATTCTACACGCCCCTGGTACTTAACGAATCAAATATTATGTTGTACAGATCTTCACGTTCCAACAGTGCAGATACTCTTCATAAGAAAACCACTGCACAACATTATGTCATCGAAAACCATCCCAACCCGCTCATGAAACAATTACTTATCCACTAAATAACAAAAGACTTAAAAAGTCGTGGCCTATCTAGCAATTTTTTTTGTTACATTCACCAAGATAAATACATATCATGATTATACGTGGCATCTTTTGAACAAAGGAGATTTAATATTTTTCTTTGATAACCTGCTCTATTCATAACAGTCATACTAATTGGAGGAATATTAGAGATAATTTTTTCTCCAATTCCATCCTCAAATTATCCTGCCATTATTACTTAATGGTAATGAAGGGTTCTTTTATATTTTTCGCTGATAAGGACATTTGCATTCACCAATCTTTGGATTCAACATGTAATTGTTATTCTTTTTCCTGGACTTAATGCTTTCATCTTACATTGGTCGGTAGAACTAACCCAACCTTATGATGGAGTACAATGTGTGTTAAAATATATTTTATTCCAATAGATAATAGGTTAATTTTTTCATTTATGTTTTATTTTTGTCAAATATTCCTCTATTCTCCATTTTTAGGTCCTTTCGATCCATAATGGTTGTTCTACTATACCACTTAATTTCGATTTCAACTGTTGCAAGTCTTTTCAGTAAGTATTTAAAGGTGATAGTAGTTTGTTCTTCATAGAATTTTCTTTACGTCCAGTTGTATCTCCTTCAGTTGCCGAAGTATACGCACAACTCCTTTTTTCTATAATTGTATTGTTCACATGTTTCCATATAACTAATATTCGAAATTTTTTATTTTATTTACTGGTTTTTGCTTGCCAAAATTTTCGCACTCGGTAAAAATTGAATAAACACTGTTATAATTCCTTTCCCATATATAGATAATTTGTTTTATATAGTTCAGTTCCTTTGAATTAGGCCATGTGTCATTCTACTTAATTCATTGTTTAAATGTTTTTGTGTCATTTCAGTAATTTTTTCTTTTTCTTTTATTTTTTGGGATTTATTGCCACATTTCTGCAAATTCCTATCCAAAAAATAGATTTATCTAAAAAATATTCAAATTAACCAGTTTAAGTTATTTCCCAATTTTAAACTGCTTAATTTGAATATTTTTTTAGATAAATCAATTTCTTTGGATAGGAATTTGCAGAAATGTGGCAGTAAATCCCAAAAAAGAAAAGGAAGAGCAAAAATATTTAATTCACTTGGGGGCCACCACATTATTTCGAAAACTAACAGGTCATTTTATATTTGCAGGTGAAATCAGTGTTTGGCTATATTCTAAATTATTTTTACATTTACCCAAATATCTATGAACCTTCAAATGCTTAGAAAATTGTTACTAAATAGTACACCCATTTTCTTGAAAATGCCTTGGACAATAGTTGTGTTTATAGTAAATTAACGGATCAAACTGAAACAAATTATCATGCGCTGTTCAATGCAGTTATAAATAATTTGTAAAATATACCCATATCTATTTTACCTCGTAAGTAGCTATAGAAGCTTCGATTTATTATTAAACTTATGTGACGAAGTTAACTCAACGTTAATAATTTATTGTACTTAACTACAACAAGAATAACGATGTTATAACTTAATTCACGTCTTTACAATAATTAATTTAGTAATTAAATTTTATAAGTATTATTATCTACTATTTATAATGTCGTCTGATTACCGCTGAAAGCGCAATTAATTTTTATTGGATTAAAGGTTAACGGTTAACAATCGCCAATATGTTTTAAAAATATATACCTACCTATACGTAAATTGATATGTTAGCGGCGATTTGCGTGATCCGTGGGTTGCTTGTATTGAACTGCTCCTCTTATCACACCATCAAACACGAATCCAATTCGAATTCCAAAACGAAATTCTACTTGCCTCAACATACTTTCATGCGACAAACAATGATATTTTACTGTTTCAAAAGTCAAGTTTAAATGATAAATAGGGCTTAATGCCATATTATGTAACAAAGGGATTACATTGTAATTTGAGAAAACAATTACTATCTTTTTTCAAGTTTACTAGAGGCTTATTCTGTTACTTGCTTCCAATAGGTAGGTATATGATCATCTCATCAATCGCATTTTTGTGAAACTTTATAAATCTACTGTCTGAGATAATTTTTAAATGTTATAATGGATCCATTCTAAAACTACAAAAATTAAAATTAAAACTGAAAATAAATTTGCAAAAATTAAAAATGTAAAGGTATGTTAGTCATATTATGCATAAGTTAAAAGTTTTTAGTACCATCATCTTCGACATCATTGGTCCGATCATAACGAACATATTTTTCAGTTGTTTGGGAACTAATGGATGGGAACTTGGGGCCCCGTACCATTCAAGGTCCCCTGACCCCCTTTTTGTAAACCTTGATTTTTTTCCTATATTTTAATGTAACACCTATTTATGATTCTCATTTGAAATGAGACTTGGGCTTGATGTCTCTAAATTTGGTATAGTGATAAAACAATTTTTGGAAGATGTTTTTTATTCTATGTTGAAGTAACTAGACTGCATGAACAAATAATTACAATAATGAGAGATATCAAAATCCGTTTGTCACTTATCACCTAGGTGACCTAGGTCCAGCAATTTGGGAGATGAACATGAATGGTATTCATGGTACACACTTACTACGTATACATGCATTAGTTTGGACTAACAACTGTTATACATGATCGAACTTCTAAATTCGGATTGAGTTAGTTCGAACTAACGTATGCAATAGTATGCATGAAGGTGTACGTAACAATTGAAGACATAGAGATAAAACCTGATGCCCCCAAGAGGAATATTCGATATTCCGAAGGAAAATAACATATGACCCAATGAATAATGAAATATAAAATACTTAATTTATCTATTTGTTCGGCTCATCGTTGGATTTTAGAAAGGAACTTGAGAATAGTGATATTTTCCCCGGAAGGATTCATTGCTCTCCATTTTGTATCTTCAACGATAATGTATAGTGTAAGAGCTATAAGGCATGCCAAATAGGAAAATTTAAGTACAACAGAGAACTAACTGTTAAGACCCACAAGTTTTAGAAAAAAAACAAAAATTACAGTAAGTAACGTCTTCAATTCAAATAGTATGGTTCCCGGATGTGGTCAAGATGCTCACATTTGGTTTTCCCCATTTACCACATCTTATAAATCTTCATACTGTACTGTTGTATATTTTTTATATAATAGCCTTCACCATTATTCGCTGTCTCTGCTAGTAAGTAATTACAGGAAAATCTCGCAGTGAATAAATTCACTGATACTAAAGAATAAGTATATTAATAATGATAATTACACAATCGGCCTCCATAATTTTGCTGCGCTGCGAAGATGTGGATACAAAAGAGTTAGTTCTTCAGTTTCTTAAAAAATATTATTTGTGAAAGCAACTGGTGTAGAAATTTCAAAATTGTTCCTAGAAAATATATTTAAATTTTTTTGTTACAGAAATAAAATATTTTCCCTAATCCATTATTTAAGAAATTTGTATATTATAGAATTTTCATCTAATCATAGTATAGCTGAATAGCTAACAAGTTTATAGAAACTGAATATTGCCTGGAAATCAGTTGAATTCAAATATAAGTAGGTATTTAAATAGTTGTTTTCAGCCCACTTACAATTAGTTCTTAATTCTCTGCAAAACGTTCCTCTTGACACTATTGTATAGTATCTAGTTAACTGTGAAAAATTAAGCCTTTATTATGCTTTTCACAAATAAGTATATTTTATTTATCAGTGCTGAAATCGTTAATATCGACCATGGATCAAAATTGTTTACACCAAATTGTTGGTCTTCGAATTCTAAATACCTTTTGAACTATTTTTGTATGTCTGTTATTCATGTTTGTTAAGCACGAGAACTCAAGAAAACACAAAAGCTGTATTGAAATAAACGTTAACTAGAGGAAGAAATATACCTTTGTCAAAATCAAAAATAAATAATAAATTCAAGTAAACAATCAGGTTGAAAAAAGTTTCTTTCGTAGAATTTTCTATAAATTAAAGTGCACAGTTTTGGAATATTTGATTATCGTCCCCCATCGTTAAGCACGAAAAATAGTCGATATTTCAAGAGTTTTCTTTCTTTTCTTATTTGGGATTTATTAGTTATTACCACATTCTTAAATAGTCCTAGATAACTTAAAAAATATCTGGATTAAAATAAATACCCTTTTTCTTCAAGCGTATAACAATACTTACATTACATAATGCAACACGTCCTGTAGAAAGAGCCTATTATTGTATTAGTACCAATATTTCTCATTTTTTTCCTAGTACAAATATGAAGTAATGTATCCATGGCAACGAATTAAAAATCTAATTTATGACTTGTCATAAACTGTCATTTTAAAAGTTGACGTCGCGCGTCGAGCCGTTTTTTAAATTTAAAAGCGAAAATGTCTGAAGAAATGCAGTGCCTACCACCTGAAATACTTGAAATTGCAAATTCACCTATGACATGTTTCATTGATAAATAAAATGGTTAGTATTACATATATTTTTTTTTACTAAGGTTGAACGCATTTGACCCGATGTAATTTTTCAAAAGTAAAGTTTTGATATTTTTGATTTTAACGCTTGAAGAAAAAATAGTATATGTCACTCGGAGTAGAAGGCTCATTATGTGTTTCACCCAGTTTGTTGCCTCGGCTTGCGCCTCGGCTGAGCAAACTTCTGGGCTCAACAATAATGTAACATAATATACTATTACGCCTGCCTGTGACTTTATGTAAAAGGAAAAGAAAGGTTACACAGGTCGACAAAATTTTAAACCAAAAACCAGACTAGCATACTACTTTCCAAAGGTTTTTGACAATCCGAATCAGACCTCAGAATTGCTCCATCATGTCAAATTTTAGAAAGATTGTAACCTAAAAGTGCAAATGCAAAATAGTTATTTTCCTAACAAGTGCGGAAAAGACAGTTTCCGCATGTGTTAGGAACAATATTTTTCCTAGGTTGAATATATTTTTTACTTAATTAAGAAACTAGACTACTTTAAAAAGATGCTACTGTTTGACTTGACATTTGTTAATTGTTATGTGACTGAGAAACGTCAAAATGAGACAGTCATGACTATATGCTACATGATTTTTTGATATTTAAAGTTATAGGAGCTATTTCAAAATAGTTAGTATAAACGGAAATGATTTAATTTCATTAAATTTGTATAAAATTACCCAAAAATGCAAATAAAAATATAATTACTTTCGCGGAAAAATACGTTTTTCCGCACTAGTGCGGAAAAGTACCTACAACTGTAGAAACTAAAATGCGTGCGGAAAAGTGATATTTTTCGCACGCTCGTAGGAAAAACAGTTTTTCGCTACATTCGAGTTATGTTACATCACTAGATAATTTTTCTCCACAAAATACTACTCTTCCCCTTCGAAATCCAATATGAATTTTTCCGATATCTTTTTTCTCTCCGAGAAATCGTTTGTTGAAATTTATGAGTTTGGCATCTTGGTGAGTAATCGAAAATTGAATAGCATCAGGTGAAGACGTCAGACCAGAGAAGAACCAAATTACAAATACCAAAATTTCCACCTTATAGTAAAAATAAACTCATAAATATCAGAAATAAATCATCGTCTCGATTATCTTATTTTCATTGAATTTTTCAAACATTCACAGGTTGAGTAAGACTAATAACGTTTAACATTTATTGGACATAAATTTATATAAATATTAGAATCACGTCCTCTAACAATAGGGAACACGCACATATTTTAATATCAATAAAATTAGATTCTCTATTTGTTTTAATAACACCTTTTATTATAAATTTTTTTGAAATATGTTGTTGGTGGCATAAAATCGGATTTGATTAATGCTATTCCGGCAAAACGGGTTTGACGTCACGACCGCCATGTTATGACGTCACTCTATTTGTTTACTTTTTTGACATTGACAACAGCGGTGTCAAAGCGACAAGAGCGTGATTGTTTACTGCCCGTTTTCTGTTTATTACTCGTAAATTCGTTTTAACTTTTAATTTACTATGGATAAACCTGATTTAAAGTGCTCTAAATACTGCTTAGTGCCACAATGTGAATCAAATCTATTAGAACACCGGAAAAAGTACCTATTTATTTCATTGCTAGTGGGATCAAGTGCTAAACTGAAAGAAAAAAGAAAATTGTGGTTGCGAGCTATGAGACGAAATGAAAATGCGAGATGTCTGAAAACACTAGAGGATTTGTTAATTTGTTTGTGAAGACCATTTCAATGTAATTATTTACCTAATAATAAATAATATGATAGTGAGAAATATTTTTGTTAATAAATAAAAGGTTAGGTACCTATGTTAATGGTCTATCTACTCTGTATTGAAAGTAAAACATATTCTTTTGTTTTTTTTTGAGCTGGAACAAGATACGAAAAAGTATATATGCGATATAAATTAATGGGTGAGAAGATATTTTTGAGAGATCAAATCGTTCCACATATATTATTATTTAAATGCCAAATAGATAGAAAACGTTCTTTAGAAACAACTGAAATTGTTACTTTGTGCCTTTACGAAATCAGTCTCAGCCATTGTAATAATAATAAAACACTTCTAAACTATTAATATACGTTAAACCAGTTAATGAAAAACACAGAACGCTTGAAACTCTTGAAATAAACTTTTCTTGCACGTTTTCAATAGAAGTACAGATTACAAACACAGTCGAAGCATTGATAATTGGGAGTGATTACTCCACGGTCCGACCGTCCCCGTTAAAATAATAGCTGTACGGTCTGGATATTTCTTCTTCCTCAACTGCTCTCCTTTATCAGGGTAAAAACACACATATCTAACCTGCCTCCGGCTATCGCCTCCAGCTTCTAACTCGCAATAGATCTCATGCCTGATGCATTTAATAGAAAAAAAAAGTGTGGGATTTGAACCCTGAACCTTCTCCTTGCCAAGCCCGGCTCGTTGCCTCTAGGCCATCGCACCGCAGGCGAAGTGTGAGTAAAGCAAGAATAAATTCACTACATGTCAAATGTCATATATTCGGACCGTGCAGCAGTCACTTCCTTGATAGTTTGTTTATGGCGAGAAGTAAACAAATAGTATGACGTCACGCGGATCGTCGGAGGTACTCGACAGTTGGTCGGAAACCTTCAAATAATTTGAATTCTATTTATTAATTATTAATTATTGTGTGTCTAAATAATTTAAATTATGGTGCAGTTAGTCTTTTTCAAACATAGAGCTTCCGATAAAAACAAATTTGGGTGTAAAACTGACACGCGCATGTACCCTATTATAGATAAGAAATTAACAAGCAATTATATAGGACTGAAATTTTATTTAAATTTAATAAAAACAAAATTGTTATTTTGTAATTCACTTATTTTATATTTAAGTTCTTGTTTGCTTTCTTACAGCCCTGAAGATGGTAGTAATCCACTACCGAAACGTTGGCCCTTAAGTTAAATGTTTAGTCATTAAATAAAATTTCAATCCTAATTGCTAATTATTTTCTTATCTATAAATTTATATAACATGTGGTGCAAATGTCATCTCCTCATCGGACGATGCTTTCATTTTTGCAAATGGCCTCTTTTATATCATCGCGACTTTAACATTTCTGAAACAGAAGCAGAATATGTCCAAGTGAATCCTCAAACATCAACCAGACGACGAACTACGAACTACGCAATTGGGCAGCAAACGACGGTCTTCTATAAGCGAATTTTGGTGAGAGATTCGAATATGTTCCCATGCAAAGTGCATCAGCTACTGCCAATCGCGTGTAAATTGTAAATTACAGAGCAAAGCCCTCCCAAACCTCGACCTCAATGAAGATCATTTTCCATTGACGATTTGACTGTTCCAGACTTATTTCTATGGGGTTTTTTGAACTAAAGGAAAACATCCGACAAGAAGTGGAGAACATTCGCAAGTTTTGGAAAATGCGTGAAACGAGCCCGTATGTGCATCAACTCTTGGAGATAAAAAAAGATATTGGAAAAATTCAAAATGGATTTCGAAAGGGAAGAGTAATGTAGCAAAGAAACAGGTTTTGGTTTAGGTTAGAATACCTCGAAAATCTGACGTGATGGAGTAATTCTGTGGCCGAATTCTGATTCAGCGCGTCAAACACATTCGAAAAGGTATCTGGTTTAGAAGATCGGTTAAATTTTGTCGGTCTGTGATTATTTTTAAAAATTTCCAGATATATTTTAGAATATCTGGGACTATTCAAGAATATGGTAATAAATCCCAAAATTTACCGATGCTACAAACAACTTTCAAGAGTTTCCTATTCAATAAACTGTTTCTGGAAGAAAAAAACTCACCTAAAAAGAAAAAATGGTGAGAAACGAGACGTTTTCTTTGAATACATTTACTCACATGGCTACACCTCATGATTATTTGTCACAGATGATGGGATACCTATATTAAAAGAGTTATTTAAAAAGATTTTTATGCGGAATCTAAAAACTACTAACATCCTGTAGGATGTACATTGTACAACATACAACATGTATATTATACTATACAAAAATTCAATAAATTTACTACTAGTTTATCCTGCATTAAGTATTCTTACTAAATGATTAGACTGGATAGCTAGAGTTATGAAGACAACAAGCAGATTACACGTTTCCCCCATTACTTCTCACCCCTTGTCAACAAAGGAAATACTTTGAATATCTTATCCGTACTCCGATTCTTATTACAACAGACGAAACGCGGCTTACGTGAGTGCGCGCTTGCGTGCAAGTGAAACGTCGCTTTGTTCCCCTGTCTAGTGGAGCGGTAGCCAAAGCCGGAGTTGCTAAGCAACCCATTTCCTAACTTTTGCTGCAATAATGATTGGTGGCATAGAGACTTACAATGGCTGCCGCACTGTCTACTACACTCTACACCCGATAAACACACTATTTACCAGCCGTGTAATCCGTGGAAGGGTGGGAGTGAGGATAACTAAGTCATTTGTATGTTCCTTGCGAAAATGACAGGACTGTTCGCCAAGGCGAAATTTGCTGAGAATTGGTTAAGTTGCGTTGCAATATTTATTATTGTTTTAGTTCTTTTGTGAATGTAGGTACTCAACTTAAATACTTCCTTCAGGTTTGAAAAACTAATTTGTTTTATTTAATGTAACGCAATTTTTTAAAAGTACCTACCTATATGTAGTTAATATTGCAGTAATATTTTTACAGTAGGTATAAACTGGTGCTTAATTAAAGTGGATATTGGAAAAATATGATCTTTTTTGAACTTCAATATTTTTGGAATTAATTATTACTTTTTTGTGATCGTTAACAAAATTAATTGACCTTCGTCCATCATAAATAGATTTTTAAATTGTGGGTGTCTCTTTCATCTACAGGGTGATTATCCATGTCTTTACATTTATGTTAAAGTTCATCGTTCTCCCAATTCCTTAAAAAAAATTTAAGATTTTTTTTTAAATATATTTATTACGATTTATACATTATAAGTAACTCCAAAGGATAAAGCGAAGATTTTTTTCTAACAGTTTTGTTAGAGATATGTATAGATATCATTTATATTAGAGAAAAATGGCGAATTTTGTACATTTTAGGTTACAGCATTTTATACGATTTCAAAAAACTTTTTTTTTTTCGATAATCAACGCTCCCAGCGCACCCTCCTCAAATGCAAATTGAGCAGATTATACAGGTAAAGTAATAGGAAATTAATTGAGAAAAATAAATTTAAATTTTTTATATTTACATCAATCTTCTTATAGCCAAAAATCTAAAACAATATTTTATCAATTTTGATAGAATATTTTAGAGTACTTATTGCCGAAACGGTTTCAGAATTTTAGTTAGGTACCTATCTGCATTATTAGTACCTACTAGAGATGCATTTTTTTTGTAATAAATCGTATATGTAATTTTTAATTGAGCGAACCACGATTCGTAAATTATTTGGAACCATTGCAGTCTGAGGAAATATATCAATATGAATAAGACGGGTCAATCTTTTTTTACCATTAGCGTACTAAAAATGTGTCCTAGAGAGGCAAATATATTTTTTAATGATAAAATAAAAAGAATCGTGGCTTTTCTCAATTACAAATTATACCGGTTTTTTACAAAAAAATATATTTCAATTAATAATTAAGATAAAAAAAACTGAAACCGTTTGGACAATATTATCCAAGACTACGAAATATTCTATTAAAATTATTAAAACATTATTTTCAGATTTTTGACGAAGTGCTAAATACTTATATTAAGAAGATTGGTGAAAATATAAAAATTTTAATTAATTTTTGTCAATTAAGTGCATTATATTATAATTTGTTTAATTTGCATTCGAAGATGGTGCTGGGAGCGTTGATATCAAAGAAAAAATTGTTATTGGCAATCGTTTTAAAATTCTGTAAATTAAAATGTAAAAAAATCACCGTTTTTCCAAAAATAAATGATATCCGTAAAAATAACAAAGCTATAAAAAAATCTCCAATTGGTTCTTTAGAATTACTTAATGTACCTACCTATATGTTTTAAAAAAAATCCCAAAATTTTTATAGGGATTTGGGACAATAATGAACTTTAATATAAATGTAAGGATCTGGATAATCACCCTGTAGATAAAGGAAACACAATTTAAAAATCTATTTACGGTGGACGAAGGTCAATGAATTTTGCTCAATCACGAAAAACTGTATCAAGATTATTCATCTAATTCCAAAATAAAGAAGCAAAATAAAAATACCTAAGCCAATTTAAAAAAAACGTACCTACTACCTATTTAACTTAAATTAGCGAATAACATGAAAACTTATTATTCATTCTGGCTTTGGCACTATCAAATTTCTTTTCGTATTATAACAGGACAATGTAAATTTTATTCCTTATTTTTCTATGCCAGTAATATTATTCGCAATTATTGTAAATATGAAGTGACTTATCAGCAAGAGAACATGAGGCAAAAATGTTAAAGTCGCAGAACAGTAATTATTCTGATGTAACCATGATACGATGAGTTAATTATTCATTTTTCGCAGAAATAGAGTATAAATCCCAATTGCCAGCACCAGGGGCGGATTAGAAAGTAGATTACGGTAGGGGGCTTCTTAACGAAGACCATTTTGAGGTGTACTTCACTCACAATAGTTTTTATAACTGAAGTTAGTAAATTCTGTAATGGTCAATATTAAATAGCAGATAAGGAGTTCTTAACAAGCTAATGTTTTTCTAGTTAAAATAGTTGTTAACATTTTATTTATCTTTCGATTTTTTCTTTAACCAATACTTACTGATAATTTTAAATTTCAATACTGGAACATGAAAGATGCGCAGAGAGACAAATATTTTTCTGCGAAAATAATATAATCATTACAAATACTTTTCTAAACAAATTAAGTCTGGGATATAATTTTATTTATTATCTCTTTCTTTTGTTGCAGATTGTGCTAAATTCAATGCACAGATACCAACCGAGAATCCATTTGGTAAAATGGCGAGAGCACTCAGGCCCAATCACAGATTTGGAACAGGAGCAGTATCGCACCTTCATATTTCCCGAAACTGTTTTCACGGCAGTTACAGCATATCAAAATCAACTCATCACGAAGTTGAAAATCGATTCCAACCCATTCGCGAAGGGATTTAGGGACTCTTCTCGACTCACTGACTTTGACAGGTATTGATTCACTCTATTTTACAACTTTTCTAACTTTATGTGAACCTCATTTTGAGACCCGATATGTTCAGGAAAATTTATTAATAACTTGAAATACCAAAGGTTCAATTGAAAGGTTAAAGGTTAAATACTAAAGCGGTCTCGACATTACATTAATTGCGTGGTCTTGAAAGCAAGTCAATGAAATATTTATTAAAAACCAAAAGAATTGCAGAATTTAATTGATAATATGTACAGATGATAAAGTTTAAAAACCACTAATTAAACTTTGTACCTACTTAGGTATACATAAAAAATTATTTATTTTAAAATAACAATGTGAAAAAATTGGACAAATCACCTATTTACTTTGTCCTTAAGAACTTAAGAGAGTAGAAATCAGAAAAAATATGAGTAGGTAATGAATTCCATAACTCTGTTTTTCGTTGTATTGAATTGTAGGTATTGTGTATGGGCATATTATGTAATATCATATCGTTTTCTTTTTACATTATTAACTTCAAAGCACATGCTATTTTAAAATAAATAATATAATACTACAAAAATTAGACAACCCTCAAATCCAAAACCAAGGCTGTCCGGAAAAGGGTTACACATTTGAAAAACGCCATGGAAACAAAAGTTATTATTTTGTTTTCTTCGGTCTTCATTAAAGATGTTAGAAAAATGGTAGACAGGTATGTATACGAATAAAAATGTTTTGCCTTATTAAAAAAGTTATTATTTTGTTGTAAAATCATTTGAAACTAGTACCTACAATACGTCATTCTGAACAAAAAATGAAGAACACATTTTTTTGATTTGAGAATCCGTTTTACAGATAAAAATTATTTTTAGTTGAAAAAATTGGATTTTTGACGACCCCTATCTCAAACACCTTTAAATCCACTACGATTTAATCTTGTACAAAGGGTTTTTAAAGGGCGATGATTAAGAATATCTTACTAGTTTTTTTCTAAGAAAAATCGCTAATAATTTTTTCTTTGAAATCGATCCCCTTTTTCCGCCATAGAATCGGACGCCTCTGATTAAAATCAAATGTGGTTACATCTAAAGACTCCCTTTATACCTAGGGTGTGCTTTTTATACCTAAGTTGTGCTCATAGCTCAAAATCGAAAAAGAAAATCAAAATTATTTTTGACATTTCAAAAAAGTGTCTGTGGAATGTTTGAACCATTTTACAGTATCTATAGCATGAAAGAGAGATAGGTTTACGACAATTTTGTCAAAAATTGAGAATCGCCCTGTAGCTCTAAAACAATGAGAGGTAGAAGGATGCGGTTAGCGTCATTCTTATTTTTAGGTAATAGGAGCTACCACTAATAATGAGGTGAGGAAGAAATTGAAAAATTCATAACATTGTCCGTTTTTGCGAAAATATAAAAAGTGATGTTTACAAAATCGCGCGCTGCTTTTATACAAGAAGTCAAACTCGGAGGACTACTATGGATTCAATAGACTAAAATTCTTTCAAAACATAGGTAGAAACAGGGTCTTGATAGAGCCAGATCCTCATGCTTCCTGAAATTAAACGAAATTAAAAGAATGGCAAGCTTGCTAAGGTGTATTATTTTCAAAAATGGTCCTAAAAGTTTAATTCCTAAGTATATGTAGCCTAAACAAATACATAAGGCTAATGGTTTCAAGTACCAAGGTTGCGGCCTTACCACTATTGATCTACACATTGCGCTAGGAATAAACAAGTTTTGAGTTTTGGAGACATTAGGTACTCCAGAGACAATAATTGTGTGAGGCACATAAGAAGAAACGTAATGTCGATTGGGTACGTAAAGTGCATGAAGACGATGAATTCTTATAACTTTTGTATAGGCATCACGTAAATCTGATTATGATGATGATAACGATAACGTTAATAGTTTCTTTTGGAAATAAATATTTTAAAATTAATTTATGCATTGTTCTTAAATAATTGAACCGTCATAGACAAAAAGTTTATCATAAGAAGATATGTGGACCATTTAACGTGATAATGACCTAAATATTAAAAAACTGCTGCTTACTTGAACCATTCGATTATGATGGCGTAAAAGCCACTGCAGCTAAAAAAGTCTTTACAAGTGGTCTTATTTTTATATTGTAGACTAAATTACCAAGGATATAATTTAATGGTAGTTTTGTTTTTTCCCAACAGCATTTCCGGTTTAAAACACCAGCTTTGGTGAACAACATTAGTAGATTTTTTGTAATTTAACAGACGACAAAAAAATCTGCGTGTCGGTCATCAAACTAACAGTAGGGTGTGAATCGTTGCGGGTAGAAATACTACTAATACCTTCACGACGTTCATCAAATAGATGACAGATGCTTAGATCATCAGCTACCGTGCTACTTTACGATCCATAAAAATTAACTACTAATAACAATAAGATAATTACTTCTACTAAAAAAACCGGTTTTATGATTGTATTGCCGAGTTCGCTCAACAAATCTAATTAAGGTGTAGTGGTTGGATGTGCCAATATAGATACCATTGTGGAGAAAACATACTGGGCAACCTAACATTAAAAACGTAATAACTTTTACTTATTACTTTTTCTTCGCTATAGCGGTTGATTCTTTTATGTCTACATTGTATACAAAAGGAGATGAAACGTGGGGCATGTACACACAGTACGGTGCTAGTTATTAATGTAATAATGTATTCACTATTTTGTGGTCTCTAAAAATACTTACACATGTAATCTTTATATGTGCTATTAGTATTCCACGTCAAACAGACCACTTAAATGGGGTAGTTTTTACAATATCCTCAGTATATGAGAAAATGATTTTTAAACAGCTTTCATGCAAATTAAAAAGAAAATATCTAAAACCACTACATATAGAAGAAAATAAATAGTACAATTATTCCACAAACCTAGCTGCTAAAGTTTTGCATCACTCTTTTACATTGCATACTCAATTATAATTTCTAAATTAATGAATTATGTATTAATGTAAATTACCCCGTTGTATTTTCAGTATTTTCAGATAAAATAATTAATTTTCAAGGATTAGTCGAACGGAAGTATTATTCTCATAAAGCTAAATTTTGAAATCGAAATCCTTTTTATAGACAGTCTTGAAATAATGCAATGTATTGACCAACATCACGAACATCGTATTATTGACATAATAATCCCAAAATACTACGCATTTTAAAAAGCAACAGTAACATCTGATTAAAATTTCTAAGATTATTCTTCATTCCTTCAATTTCCAATGTTCGTAGGGCCAGGGCCTCAATGTACCTATATCTAACAAAATGGAGACTTGATAGAGTTAAGTACTTCGATATTGAAAAATTGACACTTATTATGTCTCAACAAAAATATTTCTAATTTTCAGAGTTTCCAGATAAATAACATTTTTATTCAACTATGTTCGCATGACCAATATTTTCTAAATGTCCTATAGAAATTTCTTCACAAGATGTTTCTTTGTTTTCATTGTCATCCAACTCTCCAAACCTACTAAAGGTAATTTAGCAACTAAACATGCGTATAAGTATAACGTTTTGATGTACCTATCTTTTCTTTATTGATTGATTGTAGTTTGTTCAAAAAACTTATTTACTACTTTTTGGTCTAAAAAATATTATTCATAAGAAACATAAGAAATGCGATTTACGTTAATAATGTCATAAGGAACAGTCCAGAACGAAGTTATGATACGGAGATTGATATTATTTGTGAAATTTAATAAACGACGCGTTAAAAAGTCTTTTCATGTAGCTAATCTTTTGATTTAGATATAGAACATATTGGTTTAGTATTGGTTTAGAAGTCAACATCAATTAAGTTGCAGATCTGCTTTTCAGCGTTTTCCTTGTATGAGACTACACGTCTTGGAGTTGATGCAATAGTAGCATTAGTGCGGTTGAGACGGCTAAAGCTGTTTTCAAACATTCTCGACTTTCTAATGACCATAATAATGTATTATTTCCATTCGAAATTGCTTCTCTCTTAGTTTAGTACAGTCCATCAAAATATTCCGCACTCTGGATAAGTAAAATCTTTCTCGACGTCCATCAGTGGTAACCTCTTAAGTTCATACTAGACTACTAAAACTTCCGCTCTCACCCAGTAATTCATCACAAGGTCTCAAGATTGTCTACAGTCGTCTAGTGCTCTTGTGTGTGTGTTTTGAAGGTTCATTCATATTCGTTAAGGATACCTAGTTGAGTTCAGTTAATCGATTTTCTCGTTTTCTGGAACCCCAATATGTCTTTTTAAACCCCGCTGGGCTTACTTCTTTGTGCATGGCAAGCTCCTCCAAAGTACCACATTCCTGGATATGGGTCACAGTTTCTGGATTTTTTCTGGCAAAAATCATTGCCTCGAAGACTGTACCAGAGCAAAGCACTACCTGTACTCCTTTACTCACCAGACACACTACTGCTTTCAACAGTCTATCACCACCCAAAACCAATTCATGTAGCACACTAGTAAGAAGGTGCTAACTGCTTTCCCTAATTGTAATTGACATCAAGCAATATACTTTTATTTAATTAAATATTTGCTTTGATGAAATTTATTTGCCAGAAGAAATGTAAAATCGGTCCAATTAATGATATACTGATATTTTCCAAATTTTTTTGGTAAAATAAAAACGAAGGGAATAAAAAATGTTTTCTCGTTGTTATCAAAAGTGTTACGGTAAAAATTTGTTATAGTATAGAACTTGTAGATCACAAAGATTTTTGGTCTGGTCGATCCTCATTGATTTCTTCCTTGACACACAGCTCACTTACACAGCCTTCAAATTCAAGTTACTCAGTATCTTCTGTGCCTTGGCTCTTATCCGCTCAAAACCAATACAGAAGATATCAAATACTTGCAATACTATTTTAAAGGGAAATATAATCTTCCCGTTAATATATCCATACCACCTCTAGCTACTTGAACTTCCATTACGTCAGCTTTATTTTTTTTTAAGAAAATTCATATATCTTTCAAATGGTTCCGCCAGGGGCAAAATACCAGATGACTTTATAATTTTCATCAAATTAAGTATGTGGTTATAATTTGTGGTAAGTGCTGGTGTTATCAGCCTAGTTTTATTAGATGGTGGGTAATTGGTATAAGATGAGGTGTTGTAGTTGCGAGTTCGTCCCGTCAAATAGCTATGGGGAAGCGTGATGAAACTCAATTACATTTACTTGACACGCACAGCTGTACATTAGTAACCCTTACAACTTTTATAGCAATTCTGTATCTAATTTGGTGGTGAGTTTAGTTCTATTTCCTTACTTAATTATTGATCCAATAGTTTCAACTTTCAACATTTCACTGCATTAGGTAACCGTCATTAACTTACGCAGTTGAATACATATAGGTACAAATTTTCCAGTTAATATCAAATTTGTACACGTAACTTCTGAAAGAAAAACAAGTTAGCGTATACGGGAAGCAACTGTTGAGGTAGCTCTAAATTTAATTGGTCCTTAATTTGAAAGTATCGAATAAAAATCAATTGTGACAAATGAGTCGGCGGATATATTAATATGTGTGCAAATAATGTTCCAGTCGATCGGCTGTTAACTTTAACTAAGTAGCAAATTATTGATTTAACAGATTTTTCCTAAAAATATGTTATTAAAATAAAAATTAAGTTGATTCCCTTTTATTAACTCATTTTATATTTCACCCTGTGTATTGAATACTACTCAAAATTATTCCCTTTTGATCTTATATTGCTTGAAAACATGTCGCTTGTTTATGACGGTTTTTGCGTTTTTATGATTAGATTGTGAAAATGAAACTCACAGCATGAACTGTTTCGTTACAAGTACAATAATCGGTACAGTTTATCAGTAAGAACTTTTAAATAAATTTTAGTAATGCTGTCATTAACATATTTAGGTAAATATTAAAAGCTCTAAATACGGTCATTTACATACTAAACAGCATTTTATTATATGAATATGAATAACTTCATGAAACACACTTATAGCACGATAATCGCACGATTAAACCCCCATAAAATACAATATTTACAATTTTTAACTTGCATGATTTGAATTATTAGCAGGATCTATACAGGAAAAACAATTAACTATTCATTATCATCACAATTTCATTATGATCTCAATAGTAAATTCATGTTTATGAACTTACAAACAATTCAATATTTAGATAATTGAAATTATTTAACTATCTCTTTTAACTACATATATTAGTCTACACTTTCCAAAGTGATAAACACACTACCATCAATACCAATCGCTGGCAGATATGAAATCATTCAGTATTTTAAGCGATTGGCAATACGGATTTCATCGAAAATATTTAACAAATCTTTAGATATATTCAATAAAGAATAGAATTAAGGTACCTTATGTTCAAGTTATGCGGCTCGGTTGTACTTATGTCTTTAGTTTTCTATGTACCCTCCTATTTTAGATCACGATTGGTGGAATTTTATCAGAAATGCACCTCATCAGTACCTATTACCATTGACTAAATATATCAATGCTATTACTGTTTCCGCAAGCATTTATGTCGTCAACCTTGTTCCTTTTTCATGTTAGAAACTCACTATCTGCGAAACCTATATTCAAGTTTTCCTAATGACAATATTCCCATGCAAGCTTATTGGCATTGAGGTAATGTTTTCGATCTCAGTTTTTTATCAGAACAGAATGGCTCATGCTTTAAATTTTTTGATAAAGCAGATACCTCAGGAGTCAGGAGGCTTAAGAGTAGGTTTATTGACAAATTCCTGTTGTTGCTGCCTAGATAATAATTTCTCGTGAATTACCTATTACACTTTATATATTATTTGTTACAATTAATTGACAACAAAAGAATTTTTTCTCTTGCTTCAAAAGAAGTCCATAATATATTTTATTAGTTCTTTTGCGAGGATTAATTAACAGCTGAAATTTGATAGGATCTAGCGAAAATTCGTTACGATGAAGTAATTTGGTATAGACTTGATTTGTTCCCTTTATATTGCGGTATTTGCAGGTTGGTACGGCCGGGGTATAATAAAAGGCCTCCTTTGATTTGGAGGCGAGCACGCACACGAGCAGTGAAAGTGATAAGTAATAATCCAGGTTGCTTGGGGCTAGCAAAGTATAAAACCAGTCTCATTTCTGTTGTGATAGAATTTAATTTACGTGTTTTAAAATCTCGGCAGTGATGCTAGGAGGCGTACATTCATTCGCCGCCCTATAATTTGAGACAATCGTTGTCTTCAGAGAATACTTTGATGATATAATGAAGCTGGTGCATTTTCTCACACCTCAGGTAGGTTGTCGTGTTTTCCCAGTTATTTTCTTCTAGTTGCCTTTAATTAGGACCCAATGGAGGGGACCCTTGTGGTCGAAGGCGGGGCATCGCTCTCTCATTATCACCTCACCGCGCAACCTTAGTCCCATCTCAATATTATTGATTGTTTTCACAGGGGCGCTCCGCCCGATCACTTCACTCTATGATTTGTTTTGTGCCTCCGTTTTACTGCAATAAACCCAATTCAGTGGGCTACGCTTGCCTTTGAGAATTGCCCTGCCGCCCGCCACCCATCGCAATAATAGCCAGGCAGATACGGTCGATAAAAACAAATTTGTGTTTATCTTTGCGTCCTCTAATTATTGTGACCGCTCTAACTTTATACAAATCGAAAACCACCTTAAACTAATTACATTTTACAAAAACATTCGTTATATTTTCCAGTTTAGAATTGTGTAGTGGAACAGTTATAATAATTATATGTTCTCGCCTCATGTATTTTATTATTATCTTTTTAAATTTCAAATGTAGGACCACCAATGAAGAATATACTTATTTTTTACGAACTAACATTCCTCAGTGTTCGCATCTAAAAACAATCGAGGTCACAGAAAAAAATATGCAGACGTTTTCCCGTATAGAAATATATTTAAAACTTAGTACTTTAGAATATTAATTTATATAGATAAAGATCCTTCTTTAGATTTGTTTTTTTATTTTATTTTACTAAACGTAAATAATTCTAAATACTATTTACGCCTTTACGTAGTGTAAGTTCACAATATTTTATAGTATCACTTTTATAGTATTAAACGAAATGGTTCGTGTTGTTCTAAGCATGTAAAACCTAATCTACATTCGTCAACAGTATTAAAAAACTGACATTCAGCAACTTATATTCATTTTACTCAATATTTGGAATACCTATGCTATAAAATCTTGCTCAGCTGGCAAAACAACTCATTGAAAGTATACTATAAAAGAAACTTGATGTAACTTCCTGTTACACAGGAAGTAGTATTTTATGCACAATCATGTCATATTCTAGTTTTAATGACTTATTATCCAAGTTCCAAATTTCAGAAGTTGACCTTTTGTAACAACCGATTCCGTAGGCAAGCAATACTTTTGTGGACATTCGGTACAAGTACCCTTTTCCATGCATCACATAAAACGTAAAAAGTATAAAACCTACGTTTAAATATTTTGTCCATACACCACATGCAATTCGTTGAATTTAAATGGTTATTACGAGTATTTGTCTTATAAACTTACCTATCGAGTTAATAATTATTATGTCGATATTTACACTTACAATATGAATTAACTAATTTATTATATGTATATTTACACTGATACTTTTGTAATTTTTTTTATCGTATTTATAAGTACTTTATAAAAAAAAAATTAACTGTGAACTATACAGAATTAATTCAGAGTCTCCTTCTTTACAGAGAACCAATGGACAGTCTTTTCATGGATCAACACTTCCTGCGTTCGTCACTTCGTCTCTACTCCGGTGATCCCCTTGACGCCGAAAACAATAACGCTAGTTCCTTCTTCTCAGCAGCGATGGTGGAGAAAGCACGTGCCCAAATCCAAATGTGGGGACGAGCAGGGGCTGCTTACAACCCCAGCGAACTGCACGCATTCCTTCTTAACAGCGCTCCAAGCCAACAGGTATACCTAGGTCAACGTTCGTCTGTACCACTCGGTACACCGAGTCAGTTATGGTCCCTAGGAGGGTCATCGTGGCAGTCTCCGATGCATAGTGGACTTCCGCCCGGTCTGTTAGGTCCTCCAACGCCACATAGGCATCAGATTACTCCTCCACCATCCTCTACCCCAAGTTCCTCCGGTTCTCCTTCTCCGACTTCTATGAGTACCACCTCCGATTTAAGGTTACCTAAGGCAATTTTTCCTTCGGCGATGCATCATCGTTTCAGTCCGTATGCTTCACCCCTTTCGAGGCCTACGGGTCCATCTATAAGTCCCACGTCAAGACCCAGTCACTGATATTAGGACGATTTTGGCGTTTGCCAAATGAAGTAACCAAAGAGTCTTGCTAGTAGAAGACGTTAAATGTGAAACTATACCCGTGTAAATAAATATTTAGTTAGAGTAATTTATTATCTGTAAAAATTAATGGGAGAAGTTCTGGTAGTGATATTTTTTCGTATATATTTGTAATTATTATATTTTGTACAAGAGCAGTATTATTGTAAATAGTTTCATTCGGTGTTTTAGTTCTCCTTAGAGAACGAATAATGTTCCTTTTCGTTTGATTCTATAACGTTTTTTAACAATTCGCAAGATGAAATATGGTGGAACGTGCATCAACATTCCTTAAATTTTAAATAAAAAAATACATATACCTGTTATAGTTCGATAATAAAAGCATTGAACGTTATGGAACCAACAAATATAATACATTTATTTTATTCAAAATCTATATTTTATGAAATGCATCGTCACTGTCAGTCATTTAATTAGACTTTCCTTTGTATCTCTTGCAGTAATTATGTTAAAAAGGAATTGTTGTTGTGTAAATATCAGTGGATTGTAAAATAAAGTATATAATATAATTGATTATTATTGATCCTCATGTGTTTTGTTTTATTTTGCCTTTCCATGTAAGAAAAAACACTAATCAGACTTGGGCATGAGAAAATATGAGCACATAATAATATGAAAGAGACATAATATATAATATATTATACAATGTACAAGACTTTTAAAATATATAGACCATTAAACAAAGGGCAGAAAGAGTCGGTTTAAGGATGACATGAAAGGAAACTAAATTTACTCGGAATTGTACACAATAGTTCTGGATCTTCTATAGAAACGTCAAATAAAGTATACAAATTGTTAAAAAAATTCTAACCAAATTCGTAGAAATTCAGAGCATAGGAAATAAATTCGGTTGGAAATTAAAAAAACTATTTGATATCACGTCAGGTGAAATTGAACAGTTTTTTATTCTTAATTCACGTACTTTGTCATATATCGTTTATATTCATCCGTTCAAAATTTGTGCAATTGAGAAACATCTTTTAAATAGAATTTTTTTTTTATGTAAAATTGGTTAAAGTGAATTTATATTTTGGTAATTTATAATTTCTGTTGAAAGAGCTGGAGTCTAAATCCATTGTGTATAATAATATGTATATAATTTACAAACAACACCACTTATTATACAATATACATATGTGTGTACCAAGACTTTCCACCTCATTGTTTATGATAATTAAAGATACTATTATATTTTATTATACTCATAATTGTCACTCATATTTTCTAATATTATAACGTTTAAATAACATCTGCCCCATAAGTTTAAAATAATCAAGGATATCTGGCTGCCAGTGGTGTCGTGTAAAAAGTAAATTAAATATAGAAAAGTTCCTTTCAAGAGTAAATGATGTAACCATGAGGTAAGTATATTTATATTTATTATAATCGGTAGGTACATAAGCAGACATTTTTTTATTTCGGGTGTAGCCTACTTATCTTACTTTCTTTATAAAAACATTTTAACCAATATAACTGCGGTTATTGATTGCAGTATTGCAGCTCCCAGAAAAAGAATATATTTGAAATTTTGAGTAGGACATAAATATTATCCATGGATAGTATTCTGGCTATTGACCTTGATATATCATTTTTTAAGGTCAAGTACATGCAGACTGACAAAATTTGGTGCACAATGTATATGGTATATAATATGCTTCCAAAGTACCTAAAAGTTTTAGTTGTTTTTTTTTTGGGGGGATAGTGCAATGATATAGTAATTATACCTAGTATATTAAATTATAGTTAAATCGATATTAAATAAAATGCATTAAAAATAAATTGGATAATATATTATTCAGCAGGCACTTACATCATAGTATTAAACTGTTATCGCTAAAGAAAATATGTTGTATACAGCAATCAGATGTGGTGGCGAGAGGAGGAGGTGCGCAGTTGAGTAATTCTCCTTAATCTCCCACTACGCTCTGGATCGAGAAAGGTTGTTGGTAGGCGCACACAACATTCAGCCTGTGATTCAGCGGTGTAGTAAATTCATCCATAGTGAAAGGAATCGCGAGCTGTCGCCATCACGTCTGACGGCTGCTAGTTCCACCTAAAATACATGCACATTGTATTGCACTTTTTTTATTATGTTGCAATTACAACTACTTTAATTAAATATCAAACTAATATGCATAATTTAAAGAAATCCCCCACATCAAACTTTTAACATTGAAAATAACACATCGTGACTAGTTTAAAAGAAATACAAAGCTCTAAATTAACTCATTAATCGATGATACAGATAACTCTTTTTTTTAAATCAGTTCCTCATGGAAGGCCTATATGATGTTTTTAAAAAACATTGTATCCGGAACAACTATGACGTCATAACAAAGACAAGTTAGGCAGAAGGCGCGCGTTTTAAAATAGAAATCGACCTGTTCGAGAATATCTTTCAGTTATTTTTATAATCTGAAATAATGAATTTATTCCATCATTTATTTCATAAAGCACAAATACGTTCCAATTCGAAATAACTTTCTTTTGCATTGATATCAGCACTCAAAATTTTTTTAAATCTACGACGCAATTCAAAATTGATTGATACGAGTGATGAATTACAGCTCCCGCGAGTTTACCTCTTTGTATACTCCTGCTAAAAGACAAAGCGTAACAACTCATTCCTGAAGACCCATTACTGTCGAACTTCGCTTTACCTTCTACTGTGCTCCTAACTAGTACCAAAGTTTACTAAATTACTATAAGTTACCTCACTCCTTCTCGGCACTTTCATATTTGTACATCAAAGGCATACTGCGAACACGTGTTGTTATCATAAAGTGACACGGATACCGGGTGTATTAGCAACGTTTAAAAACGCAATCAGCCACGAAGTCCTGTACCTAGGTCACAGAAATCATTCGTAGAGTGAACGAGTGCCACTGTGTACATGCTAGAGAGTGATGCTAGAAGATCCCTGGTACCTTTAATGGCTTTAACCACAGGTAGCCTGTGCTTTAACCGAGGGTCATGAGGTAAGGGGTAGACGAGCTGAGAAGTGGGGCAGGCGGATTCGTTCCTTTCCAAGAGTGAGGTAACTTATAGTAATTTATAGTAATTTAGTAAACTTTGCTAGTACCACATTTTTTTAATTTGGTACCTATCTAATAATGTCTTCTGTGAGTATTATTCTCCTTAAGCCTTTGAGATCAGACTATGCAAGTAGGTACCTACCTCCTCCAATCTTTCCGTATCCATGGCAGCCCAAGTGATAACATGGTCAGGTTATTATTAGTAAATGCATTTAAAAATACCTTCGCTACTTCTAATGAGTACCTTTAGTCTGCATATTATAATTTTTCAAACCTACCGATATATTGCAAAGAAATCCCAATAACCGCTTTTGGAAAATGGAGTTACTAATATCCAGATACGTTAAAAAGTACAATAAAACAGTGAAAATATGTATAAAGAAACAAATTAATGTAAACAAACTCAAAAGTTTATTGTACATTATAGTTCTAACCGACATTCAGCATGACTACAATTCACAATTCTATACATACTTAGCTGAAATTAAAGGCAAAAAAATTTCCAGGATGAGGGAAAATATACTATCAAATATTCATCAAATAATTGAAGAAATAAATATTAATCGTCTCTTTTTAACAATTATGCTTACTTTTATTACCTAAGAAAAATATAATTCGAAATAAAATAGCGAATATGCACTCTATTTCATGTTAGAAATATGTACATCATTTTTCGAATTTTTAAACGAGGCACTTCTTAACAACTGGTTACACAAATAGCATAATATGGTTTCCTTTCTATGTATGTATTAATAATGCCTGCAATATCAAATAAATCTCACACGCGGATGTTTTTTGTGTGTTATCTTAACTTCTTATGTATAGTAGTAGTTTGTGGATCATTATAAAATAAGTTTTGTGTTCTTATTCATATCATTATTTTTATCTTTATCTTGGTAATAGAAAGCACCCTTTTTTTTTGTTTACCTATTGTACACTATCATCTTATTGGTAAAATTTTGAAATATTTTTTACAATAGTGAATACAATTTAATTTATTTTTGTTTCTATCTTTACCGTTGTAATTGTCATTGTCATGGTCGTGGTCATGGTCATGGTCATCGTCATTGTCATTAGTCGTTTTTTGGCGTTGACCAGGTCAAAAGATTTCGGTCATTATTGGTCAATGTCAATCTACACTATCTACAATGTCAAACTTTCGGTTTGGTTTTGGTCATCCAACCAAAGCGCGAAAATGCATGTTTTGTGATTTTTGGTCTTCCTTAACCTCACATTTTCTGTACGAAAATTAACCTTGCAGAGTACTTTGCTAATGTGACCTATTTATTTACAGGAATTGAAATTGATAATGGAATAGCTTTAGATTACCTACCTATTTTCTTCATAAATTCTTTTATATGTATGATCATCTACCACTTTTGTAGACAGTAGACTAATTTCTCTAATTTTAGACAATTTAGAAAATTGTCCCTATACACCTCTATATGAATATAAATCTCTACACCCTCTCTCATATACAGAAGATAAGACTAACCTTAAAGCAGTGACAGTACGACAGCAGTTTGACCAAATACTTCAACAAACTCCAGAGCTTGTTCTATCAATTCATGACCAGCTTGAAAAAATGAGACCTTTGAAGAGACTAGAAAACTTTTGACCAAAACGCCAAAACATACATATATTTGACCAAGGTTGTTGGTCATATGACCTGGTCAACGCTAAAAACGATTAATGTCATTGTCATCATTATCATTATCATTATTATTATAGTAAACTTATAACGTTGTAAATTATTGTTAGTATACATTGAATAAACGTTAATACCCATTATGTACCTATAGGTATTGTGAAATGTGAATCCTTAATAAATCATTCAAATTCTTGTAGTTTCCCCTTCAATTAACAAGTTCTCGATAACGCCACTGTTCAAATCCGCTTGATGGGTATTGCCAACGCATGTAATGCAATAAAAATAGTCATTATTATTATTAAATATTCATGCACTAATGAAGATATTAAATTAATTTAAAATATAGGTTGTATACGTTTGTCTTCCCTTATTACCTTATTGAATTTTGTTTATTTAAATTAGTTATAAAATGAAAAATTGTATATTTTACCATAACAGGTCGTGGTTTATTATCAATAAAATTTAAAACTTTTTATTTTTCGCATAGTTATATTCTTTGTTCAAAAGAATATCTTGAGAAAAACATTTTTATAAAATTAGATTTAAAGCTTAAAATGTAAACCGGAAGTATTGCAGTAAGTATACAGGGTGAATCTTTAAGTGGGGGTCATATTTTTATGGGTAATAGTACTAGGTAGTCGTCACGAATATGAATGCGATTTTTTTGTCAGTTATAAAATGGCCGAGTTTTTTCGCGGTTCAAATGTAATTCCGGCAAATTTTCGGTACACTTACGTCTGAACTGCCAACAGTGTTGCCACTTTTATTAAAGCTTAGATGATATAACAATGTAATCAAGTAAAAGGCATTTCTGCTTCACTTAAGGTGGATTTATGCAATGTATTTTCTTATTTTCACTTACGTTTACATCTTCACTTTTCATTAGAGATATTCAATCAGGAGAGAGAGAGAGAGATGAGGGTAGTGAAAATGAAAAATTTATTTAATTGCATGAACAGGTTTATTGAAATATGCAGTTTCAACTTTCATAAGGAAAATAATTGTAATGCAAAAGAAAATGAAAAAGTCGGCTTCATAATCCGCCATTAGTTACTAATTATAGCACAAAATGAAAAAGAGTTTAAAAACAGAATTCGATTTTAGGAACTTTTCGCTATATCTCTTGTCAGCTGTTTGTTTTTCAGAGTCACTGAACTTTGCTGCTACTTTACTACCTACTGACCTAGTTTTCAAATGCAGCAGGTGTACGTTAACAAAAAATACCGCGAAAGAATGTAAACAAATGATGGTGATTCGAGAGCTGGACACGAGCCAGTTTTTATTATTTAGGTTCTCCTGGAAGACAAAAGCCTCACGTGATTTGCAATAGGTACCTACTGTGATTGTGTATGATATAATATTCAGTTTGTAGTGAAACTTAAAGTGTAAATATTGTGTTTGTGTAGTAAAAATAAAAATTATGTGAGGTTTATTCTGTGTGTGTGTATGTATAAAGTTTTTTTTTAGCGGTGTTTTAGTGGCATTCAAGTTAAAGTAGGTATAATGTGATAGATGTACACCAATCAAAATAAAATTGATATGCTTATAGCCTCCTATTTGTCGGGGGAAAGGGGGGCGGCTACAAAAAGGTTTTACTAAGAAGAATATCCTAAAAGACCAAACCCGAATAAGAAAATGTTTACAAGATTAATTCAACATCTCAGGGGCTATTTGCTTTTCTATTAAATTTCCCGTAGTTTATTTGAATCGTGGAGTTTGGCAACAACATACAGTTTGGAAATCGTACAACACAAGCGCGGTCGCCTCAGTTATTAGCCATTACTCTCATTATCTAACTAGCTAACCTTTGTTATACTTGCCATGCGAACTACCGTGTGTTAAAACAGCTACAGGTAATACGTAAAATCAATCAAACACCTACTCTTATTCTTTAATGCATCAAAGAGTGAAATAAATCACTTCTATAAACTCAGAAATGATACTCTTTACTTTTGAAGTGATGGCTGGATATAATTATTCCCACCACTTGCACCGCGTATGGGTTGGGTTAATCTGAACTGAATCATGAATATTTTGATATAGCGGTTATTTTCAATTTCTAATACGTTATTTAGTATCATATACGTATTCCAAAAAAAGAAACAGCTAAGGATACATATTTTGGATTTTTTTGCTCATCAGCTTCGCGTACTTAGGTAATGGATCTGTGTGAGGCGAATCAGGAACAAAACTATCAAAAATAACTTCAAGGCTCTTGCCGTAGCTATATTATTACCTTTTTTGTGGTATATCCAAAAAGGTGATAGCATGTGCTGTGCGCCCTCATCGTTATGCCTCCCAAGACGTAAACAGGTGAAATGTATCAATTATAATGTAATAATTGAGAAATATTCTTAAACTTCATTAAAATGTTTTTATACCTTTGAAGCAGCGATGTGAAAATACTTTAATCCTTTGTATATGGGATGTGACATAGTGGAATTCACTTATTTATAAATTTTCGTTATTCGTTATTAAAATTTCGACCACTATGTATATAGATTTATGCAATTAGATAAATATATACCCCTTCGAAATATATTGTATCTTTTACCGTGATATGTCAAATTTATTCGCAATCCATACAGTTAGCTGACATGAAACGAAGATAAATCGGACGACTGCAGATATACAGTTGCCCAATTACGTGACATGTAGGTAGTATGTTGGTGGTGGCAGAGAGTAGTCGCATTGTTCGAGTTCCTACTAAGGTGGTTCTCTCCATTTGGTATAACATATAATGAGGATCGAATAAAGTAACACTGAAAAAAATAAAGAATATTTTTTTACATAAAATAATATTCATAAAAAAAGCAAAGTTTGAAGGAAATGAATTATACTAAATAAACATAAACATAGACACACCACAGAAATTAGACAACCCCAAATCCAAAGCCAAGGCTTTCCGGATGGGGGTTACAAATTAGAAAATTGCACATTATACCAAGTATTTTATATTTTATCTGTTGTGTTATTGATAACTTGTTTATTTGACCTCCAGGAAAAGTAATTTGTATGTAATGTGGCAAATAAATCTCTACTCAACTCTACTCTGCTTTACAGTCACCAATCAGTCATAAATGATATATTTTCGATTATTTGCTGCAATCCGTAGTCAACAAAACATATCAATAGATTTTTTGGTGAAATTTGTAGCACACAAAAAAATATTTGTATTATAAAATTATATTTCATTAAAAACTATGTTTCATATAAAAGTAGTGTACCAATATTACGTTTTTTTGTTTTAAATGAATCTCCATTTCGAAACTTCTTATACTTATGCTTTTCAATTTTTTTTCCTGATAAAACTAAAATTTGCTAACATAACAAGGTGTGTTAAAGAAAGTATTTCTATTACATGTTGACAGGACTATTGTTTATCCTCTAAATATAATTTTCAATTTATTTTTGCAATAATAAAAATATAAATGCTCCAATATATTATAATTCGGTGAATCTCCATTTATACTTTTACAAATTTGGATGTGGTTTTTAAGTACTACATTTCACTAGTCAATGGTTGCACCTAGTTAATAAGTCGCGTGAGAGATCAACTGTGGCAAAATAAAAACCTTAAATCGGCCATTAAATCTCAATATACAAATATAATTTGTATAAAAATAATACCAAAGTCATAAAATTATATTTATTTCCATATTTAATCTATTTTAGTTTTATCTAGGTAAGCAGCTGACCCTTATTCCTTTTAAGGAAATTACACATATTCATATTCCTCAAGCATTTCGTGATTTCTGAACATTTCAACACAAGTAATTATTCAATATATAAATTTAATTTCAACACAAAACTTGTTCTTAGCTCATTATACAATATGTCAAGATTTTTACTGAATTCTTTTAACTAAAAATAATACGTTTGCTAACACATTACAGAATATGACTGACACACCTTATTTGTAGAGAGTAACTCACTATAAATTTATAATTAATAATTACTTGGAGAAATACACTTTTTAGGTAGTTAATGGCTACTTTCAAAATTTAATGATGGTGCTTTTAATAATTTGAGGTATGTCGTTATTTTACAAACAAAGATTTTCTACAAGGATATTGTGATAATAGATGGTTAGGTTGTTATAAATAACTACTAATTTTCTAAAAAACAATAGCACAATTTTCAAATAATGTTATTATTTTCATGCTTTAGTTTGCAGTTACTTGATAATTGATGAGAGGATTGTTGACAATACAGAGTGAAAGATTGCTGTGTCAATACAAAACAACAAGAGATATCGTGTCATTTACCTCAAAAATTAAGAACCAGCGTATTTCGGAAATATTCGACAGAACAGGATAGCCATAAGAGAAAATCGCAAATAACAAAAGGGATATTTCTTAAACTTAAAAATAATGTTTTTGATCATGGGAAGTTAGTTAGGCCTGTTGTGAGAACTAAACCTATAACAGGAAATAAAGAAGTTAAATTTACGCCCTGGGAAATTTTCAAGCATATCCACGTGTTTCCATCAGAACAGCATCTGCGGATTTATGAATTTGTTATTCCTCGTTGTAAAGAATTCTTTGTTGACATAAGTTACATCTTTATAAATTTATAAGGCTACAAAAACTACATCCCGGAGATTATGCACGCAGGATCAACTTTTGCGAAGAATTTCTGATAAGAGTTCATGAAGGTCGTAATTTTTTACAAAAAATCATCTGAACAGACGAAGCAAAATTTTGTCAACGAGAAGTGTTTATTTGAAAGAAATCGACATTTTTGGGCTCACGAAAATCCTCGTATTGTAATGAAGGTGGAAATTCAAATTCAATTTCGTATTATGTTTTCTGTCTGTTAATGGACAGTGAGGTGCGATATTTCATGTACGATGGAAATTTGAATGGCGAGGATTATTTGAGAATCTTAAGAAAAGTTGTGGAAGACAACCTGATGATATGCCGCTCAATCGACTTATCAATCGTTGGTATCCAATGGATGAAGCTACCTATTATTCGATTAGAGTCATAAATGCCAAATTAATGGAACTTGAAGATCGTTGGTGAGCAAACAGAGGTCCATCACTTTGACCCGATCGATCTCCGAATCTTACTTCTTTAAGTTTTATTTACGGGGTCAAGTTAAATCCGATTTTAAATTACGAGTCTTTGAGAATATGGATAGTTGGAGCTTTTGATCGTTTGGAACCTTTTGAGAGCAACGCCAATCTATTCATCAGCGTTTCATTGAGACAGTCTACAATGTCTCAATGAAAACGGTGCACACATTGAGCATTTGTATTGAAATAATTATTTCGTTAATCTGTTCATTTGTTGTTATTTTATTGTTACTATTTGTTATTGCAATACGATTCTGAATAAAAATTCAAATGAAACGATTATTTCCAAAAGACTACTACACTTGAGCAAAAAAATTATATTTCTTTCAGAAAATACCAATAACTCAAAAACTACTGAAGATAGACATGCACAATTTTAATATAAGTGGCACTAAAACTCAATTTTACTTTGACTTTTGGCATCAGAAATGGTAGTTACTATTTGACAAAATGAAGTGTTTGACATTTTTTTATTGTTAACTTTGAAAAATCGCAGTAGGCGCATGAAACATAAAAAACGTGTAGTAACGATGAAAAATATCGGCAAAATCTTTAGGAATTGAATAAAAAAAAAGATTTATTTATTTCCAATTATTCAGGAATTATGAATTTCTTAATAGATCGCTTTTTGCGAAAAATGTGACATGTCAAAAACTACTTGTTGACAACTGGGACATTCTGAACACACAATTTGATGTAGAATTCAAATATGAAATCATAATGGGGTCTTTTCATTTAAAGAAACAAAAATGGCGTCGATTTCCTGTATTCCCGGAAGGTTATTTTAGCAATATTTTATTTAGACTTGCAGTACTCGATTATGGTCGGCTACCAAATTTAATATTAATACGATTTCTGGTCAAGAATTTCTAACGAACGGGTTACGTGAATCACTCTGTATATAAAACTTTATCTACAGATAAAAATTATGTCTAAAATGTGTATATCTGTTTTAAATAAAATTTTAAGCGTCACTCATTGTCCAAATAAAATTCAAATTTTTTTTATTAAATAATTTGAACCATTGAAGAGTGGGGCACCTCTGTAAAGTGGCTATTTTTGGTCCGATTTTGATCAACTTTTTTTACATTGTTGCTCATGGAAAACCGCATTTTTTGACAAATCGATAAATTTTTATCACAAAAGTCAAGGTCTACTTTGTGATTTCTTTGGATTCAAAATTCAAGTACTTAAGTACGTCACTGTATTGAGCGTCCCTGAAAATGAGCCAAATTTTATCCAAAAGTATCACATGTTAAAAATTGATATTATTACTTTTAAAAATTAATTTATACCTGGAAATGTTCAAATAATCTTGTCAATAAAATAATTATTGCTTATGAGTTGTTTTTATTTACTTATTTTAAGAGCTACTTGATCACAATGCATTTCCGGGTATAAATTAATTTTTAAAAGTAATAGGTATCAATTTTTAACACGCCGTATTTTTTGATGGAATTTGGTACAGACTCATTTTAGGGGACGCTGAATACAGTGGAGTACTCTTAGTTCCAACGTAAAAAAAATCGCTAATACGATTTCTGGAATTTTCACTCAAAAAAAAATCACAAAGTAGGCCTTGATAAAAATTTATCAATTTGCCACAATATGCCGTTCTCCATGAGCAACAATCCAAAAAAAGTTGATCAAAATCGGACCAAAATTAACCACTTTACAGAGGTGCACCGCTTTCAAATGGGTCAGTCTGTAGATAGGTACTATCGCGGCCGAAAAAAACTAATCGACTGATTTTCCTGTTGTAACTATGGTTCTATTCAGTGTCGCATCAATCCCAATATTTTTTTTATTAGTGTCAACGTCATTGTCATATAAAGCAAAAATAAATTTTTTATTACTTAATCATGCCTTATTATGTTTTGAGTGAAAAAGAAAAAGTCTACTTCATCGCCAAACTTGGAGAAGGGTGGTCTCAATAACACATAGCAAGTGAAATTAATTGCAGCAAAAGCACGATTCAAAAACTAACCAAAAAGTGGATAGAAACTCATGATCTGAGTAGGGCAGTGGGTTCTGGGCGGCCAAGAAAAAGTACTCTAGAAAACGACAATACCGGTTAACTATGTGAATTTAAACCCATTTTCTAATTCTATTGAAGCCAAAGAGCAAACCAACTTCCCAGCGTCTGTTAGGACAGCAAGAGAACGGTTGCAAGAGCTTCAAGGTCTATTTAACTGTGCCAGTGCTAAAAAGCCCCGACTAACAGATGTTAATAAAGAGGCAAGAATGCAGTTTGCAAATACTTTTATTAATGAAAACGATCGTTACTGGGAGCGAGTGGTCTTTTCCGACGAAAAGATATTTCAGTCCTGCTACAATGGTCAACTGCGAGTTTACCGTCCCAGGGGTCATAAGTTTGATGAAGAATATTCGTACAAAACAGTTAATAGCGGAAGGTATTCTGTCTTTTTGTTTAGTTTTTGAATTGTGCCTTTGCTGCAATTAATTTCACTTGCTATGCGTTGTTAAGACCACCCTTCTCCAAGTTTGGCAATGATGTAGCCTTTTTCTGCTTCTCTCAAAACCATACTAATTAATTGTTTTCTTATGATTAAAAAATATTAACAACTTATTTCTTATTAGTTTTTTTTTAATAAATACGACCCCGCCAATGATTTCTTGTCAAAATAATTTAATTGACATAACTGATGTACCTTTACAAAGGAAAATTTTTCGAAAAAACATACTGCTTGATAAAAAATCGATTACTTTTTTTCGGCCGCGATAGTACCTACCTATCTCTGTAGTTAATGGTATCGATTAAACAATTGATGTTTGCAGTCGCAGATAAAAATTATGTTCAAATTTTTTTTTAAATAGTATCTACAGTTTATTTAGACGAAGATTTACTCTTAGATATTGAAGAATCGCCCGAAGTCATTTCAGGTCAAAAAACATAATAAATATTTATATAGTTTAACTAATTCCAATGACAAATGTAAGCTATATTACATTTGTCATTGCTAATTCTTAATTTTTTTTTTGCGTATGACATGAAAATCATATTGCACTCAGTGTATTAATAAATCAGTACAACTTTTAAAAAAGTCATATTTAATTACGTAACGAACATAGATCATATAATTATTAATAGTCTAAAATATATTGTTAGGTTTACAAGAAAATAATTTGTAAATCACGAAATAGGCGTGTAAATACGTTGGTGCGTACATTTAAATCGTGTAAAAGCTTTTTTGAAAATATCGATAAGGTACACTAAATTAGTTACAGGAATTTCTTCCGGTTGTCAAGAAAAATTTATAACCGCAATTCCAGCAAAAGTCATTTATTTAAGTTAGTGCGTAAGGGGCTGGAATGATTTCTTAAGAATGCATGAAGGGACTTAAATAGAAAGGGGTGTAAATATTTGCCTCTTTGGGGTTTGGAGTTGTAAATCGTAAATGAATTGTGAAATAACAAAGCGCCTTAAAATGTGGTTATGGCTATTCAGCTTTATTTCTGGTATAAATCTTTCAGTATAATACAGGAAAACTTACAAAAATGACAACATATCTTTATTCAATCTTTTTAATTGGCTGTCAAAATAATATAAAATAAAACAGTGTGAATAAATTTAAAAAAAAGACACGCATGAACATTAAGTTAGAAAATTTTTATTAGGAGAGGATTTAGAATACAGCAAAATTGGACTACTTTGATTTTTTGTTGAATCCTTAAATCATTTAAAAAACTGAATTAGTATTATTAACATTATAGTTAACCTGGGATCGTTTGTATACACAAGACGACAGTTGCGGGCTTCAGGACTGAATGTTTCAGATGTCTTTGTGTTTATCCATAAATATAAATATAATACACAGTGGTCAGTCGTACTTGAACCATGTTGATCTTGAATAAATCTGGAACGACAGGTGTTATCATTTGAATTTATTTTTTGAGTTTGGTGAACAAGTTCGCTTTAACCGTAAATAATTAACTTTTTTAATAAAAAGGTTAAAGTTAAAAATTACAAAATTTTCCGAAATCGCCAATGGCGTCAAACTGCTGTGTAATAAGTAGTAACCCTTTTCCTACCAGAACTTCTACGCCACAAATATTGATTTTATTTACAATTCTACAGGGTGATTCACGTTGACCGCCTATTAGAAGTATATCGAGAAAGAAAAAAGATATCAATTTGAAATTTTGGTTATGGTCCTAAGTGGGTAGGATCCATTTAATGAAAATATTTTCAAAATGGTGGCATTTCCGGTTATACCGGAAGTTGACCCTAACTTTTTGTTATTTTAAATTTTTTTTATATTCCTCGGAAAATTTAAAGGTCACTTCATTAAAGGTTCCCTATGTCTAAAATGAATATTTTCTGAGATATTAATTTTTTTCCCAAAATATTAACGGAAGTTAATTAGTTAGTTGTATAATGTAAAAATCAATATCTCAGTAACAATTAATGATAAGACGTTGAATTTTTTATTGAGGTAAGACAAGGTATTGGAGCTATCCATCATGTTATAAAATTGTCAAAATCTCAACTGCAAAGTTTCTAAAATTAACGATATCTATCGACCTCATAGAAACAGCAATAAGTCATTTTTTTTAAATGGAACCATATCTATAATTAAATACACCAATCGATAGCGAGAAAAAATGCGCATCTAAGCATGTATATCATGTTCCTATACCCAAAATGTATGATTCTTTAGATATTTGCGATTTTCTAATTTGAACATGAACATATTATTATAGGAGTTTTCATTAAAATGTTAAATATTTAAGGTATTTTCCTTCAAAGCTCGAAAACACGATGCTCAATTGTTTTTTCGTTCTTTTGTTTTAACGAGCTTTAAAAATACTACTAATTTAAAAAAAATTGTATCTTTAATAATAACAATGTTACCAATGATGGACACTTAATTTAGATCAGCCTGTATATGCACTTAAAACAGTACCTAACTTTAATAACGATAATGATAATAGCCTAATTTTTTTTTAATGTTTTATTGTGTAAAATAATTTTCACTAAAGTTATTTGTAATAAGTACCTATTGAAAAAAGTTGTAGCGCCAGTCACGCAAAAATCCAGCTGACACATCGATAAGTGCACTTTGTAAAATACCTATAATTGCAAGTAATTACTTGTAATTTTAAGTTGAAACTACATGATTAGTAATCTGAACAAGCTGTGTGGCATCAAGTAGTTAAAAAAACTACTGTAGAAAATTACTTGCGTGCTTTTTATATTTAGTAAGCACATTATATTGTTTTGATTTATTTGCGTCATTTTTCGGTTTAGCTAGTTCGTTTATACTATTTAATTCTTACTTTGCATCACTACACATCCGTTCAGTTTAGGTGCTCTTGATGAAGCCATAATTTGAAAACTACAGTTTTCGTACTGTGCTCGTTTTTACATAAATAACCATTAATACACCACGGTTGTGTACCCTTATTAATGTGTACAATCGATTCCTCTAATTTCCCTCTACATTCCTTCACGGGGAATTTTCGATAACTCGCTGTGATTCTTGAAAGGGACGAGGAGGTTTTTTTACTTTATATTTCCTCATCAGCATTTTCGCTGATTTCTTAGTTCTCATAAGCTCTAGAATCTTAACCATAATATTAGATATATTAAAATTTAGAGTGTAATGTGTCCACTTAAGCCAAAGTCGTCATTAATATACCTCCCGGAAAGACTCCTTCAATCTGTATCTATTTTATAGAATTGTGGGGAATCGTTATTTTGTTCGTTCTCAGTCCGCAGCTATAGGGTCTTACAGAACTACACGGTCGTTACTAAAAGAGAGTCGCTCTTTTCCATTCCGAATTCTCTTCGTGGAAATAACCGTAACTTAGTGAAATCTTGCATTTATATCTGACAACAATAACACCAACGAAGAAACGAATTGACTACCTAGTTCAAAAGCTGTATTATTTTATATAAAATTAATTAATATATTACAGCTTTGATTTTTAGATGTAATAACACCAATAATGAAATAAAATAACTAAAACACTGTAAACGAAAAACTAATCAATATATATGTATAAGTCAAATCACTTTTTGTCTCCTATGTATAACTATGTATAATTGGTTTCTACTAGGTGTAGAAAATTGCTTTATAATGCTTCTTCTCACTGATATTAGAGAAATAATAGGCCATTTAAAAATATATTTAATATAAATTCAATGGCCCACAAAAAGGGCGTATATACGTAAATGTAGAAAGAAAAATAACAAAGCGAAATATATTCTGCGATACTTGACCGCAACGTGATGGGAACTTCCCGGAAATCACCCCAAATAACAAAGTCATAATACGATTGCATAAATAACACAAAAAAGGGCACAAGTTGTCCGAATCATCAATTCGAATCGGACGGTGGCAAAGCTTAGGGCACAAAACACGATATTCTCTAGGGTTTTATCTTCAGTGTACCAAAAGATAGACAGAATAAGTGCAGGCAGGAAAGAGATGGAGGTCGCTACGTAGCCGAGGAATAAGGGGTAGGATGGAGGGTGTTGCACTGATTTATTGTAATAGCCGTTCCGCCTCAGTTTAAATTGAGATTTAAATTAGCAGGCAGTCGATATGTTAAAGCTGGCCGCGCTTATGGCGACATAGCGCCAATAACCGTAAAATTGAATTTGAAGACATAAGCAGTCAGTAACTGTTTGAACGGTTTGTTCGTTTTGCTGTCGTATATGCAGCAGAGTCAAATTTAATTAGCTCATTTTGGCACTAAACAAGATACATTTTATCATCACATCAAACTACAGACGTCTAGTTTTAAATTGTTTAATGTGGTCACACTGTTATTTGAAAATGATTCTATTCATTTGAATGTTCAGTATTTTTAAATAATTTTATCAATTTTGGAGTAAATATTGACTCCTCTAACCCAACAATTGAAGAATTTTTCATTGAATCAAAAAGGGTTACTCCACCGTCTCAAGCAGCAAGGATTCAGGTAAGATCAGTTCGATGACACAGCTAATGGGCCTGCTATTGGCAACAGTTTTTAAATGTGACATAATTATCTGTTCTGTGACACAAGCTGGTTAATGAACTATTTTTTTAGAAGAATTTTTAGTATTAAAAATGTGACTAACTTGTGAGTAAGTATGGACAAAGTACCTATATGAACAAAATACTCAAATGAATGAACTTTATACACTCCCCGGCACAAAATTCCGCCACCCTAAAATTTTGGTCAATTTTGATGTTTTATAACTTTTTTATTTTTCATTTGATTTTCATGAATTTTTCACCAGTTTGTAGATCCATTTATTGTTTGACTTTTTAATTATTTTAATAAGTTACATTTTTCGTTTAGGCTATGTTATACAGGGGTAAATCAAAATGTTGTTTTTTGTCGTAAACTCAAAACACCCTGTGGGAAAATTCAGGCGAATAATTTTGTTTACAAACTGCTTGATGTAATCTTAGACGTATTTCGAACATTTTGTTTTTTGATTCATCCCATTATCTCATTTCATCTGCGAGCAGCAACAATTTAAATGAAACGCTGATTTGAAGCTTATTTTTATTAACAAAAACAAACCCTAGGTATGTCATAAAACTAATCAACAAAAACAAACATTTTAGTAACGTATATTTCCTCCTCTCGCAACAATGACAGCTTGCATTCTTCGTGGCATCGAATGAATAAGATTACTTATTCTTTCTTGAGGAATAGCCTGATATTCTTCTGTCAGCGCCAATCGTAAGTCTTGCAAGGCTAGTGGTTGCACAGGACGATGACGAACTGCTCTTTTAAGAAGATCCCAAAGATATTCGATTGGGTTGAGATCCGGGCTACATGCGGGCCATTTCAATCTTGGAATTTCAATCTCATCCAGATATTCGCTCACTACCCGGTGCAACGTGAGGTCTGGCATTATCATGCATTAATGTAAATTGGTTTCTAATGAAAGGAGCAAAAGGAACGACAGCTTCTTGGAGGATTTCCTCTATGTAACGGTTAGTGCTCCATTTTCAACAAAAACAAGATCGGTACGTGCATCGGTAGAAATACCCGCCCAAACCATGACTGAACCGCCGTAATATTGCATTCGCTCTGATATGGTACAGTCTGCATATCTTTCATTTCTACGTCTGTATACCCGTTCACGACCATCCGGCGACCTTAAACAAATCCTGGATTCATCTGTCCTGTCAAACATTTTGTTACAATCACCGCGTACTTAGCCAACGTCGATAATTTTTAACTAAAAATACAGTAAAATTAACAGTGTTTCATTTAAAATTTTGCTGCTCGCAGATTAAATGAGATAATGGAATGAATCAAAAAACAAAATGTTCGGAATACGTCTAAGATTACATCAAACAGTTTGTAAACAAAATTATTCGCCTCAATTTTTCCACAGGGTGTTTTAAGTTTACGACAAAAAACAACATTTTGATTTACCCCTGTATAATATTGCCTAAACGAAAAATGTTACTTATTAAAATAATTGAAAAGACAAACAATAAATGAATCTAAAAACTGGTGAAAAATGCATGAAAATCAAATGAAAAATAAAAAAGTTATAAAACATCAAAATTGACCAAAATTTTAGGGTGGCGGAATTTTGTGCCGGGGAGTGTAGTTGATTATTTAAATAAAAATAATGAAAAGCGTTACCGTACACCAAATAAAACGCATGGTAATGAAATCATGTAATAATTTTGTACATACCTGTGTATCCGACGAACATCAATAATACTCCAGTCAAATTAATGAAGCGGGTGCTTCCTCCCTCTAAACGACAATCAACAAAATTTTTATTTTGTTTAATTTTTTTCGACGGTGTTAGTCCAGCGTGTTCTAATTCGGAAACTCATCCTCGTCATGAGAACTTTCTAGGTAATCAATATCACCTTACAACGTATCTAGACTATCTAGTTTCATATCTTCATTATTTTTTTCATGTTCGTTCTCATCACTTGTGGAAGATTGTTGCACGACTGTCCATTGCAGTTGGAGCAATTTATTGAGCATTTGGGGCCTGCTTTGAGATATCCACAAGCTTTTCCACAATTGGTTTTACATGAGACCGAAATGAGTTTAAGTAAAGGGGGAGGTGCAGGAGGCATTGGCGTAACGACAGGTTCAAGTCCATGTGTAGTTCTTTTCCAGCCCCATTCTTCTGGGTCTGAATGTTCCTCGAGCCATGTTTGGACTTGGTGATATGTCCTATATAAACGAATGGAGACGAGCTGCTGATTGTGTTGGAAATAACGTCGCTAGGTTGCATTTTCTTTTTTTTTTGCTAATTGAATAATTTTTTTATAGCGAAGAAAAAACGTTCTTCAGCCTGGGCAATTATATTTTGGTCAATATTTTTGTTTTTAAATTTCACCGCCACTCTTCAATAGCTGTAGATTGCTTTTAACGTTTTTAGAAATGTATAAAATAATGAAGAAGAAAATGATATCAAAATAGACCCAATGTATGGTGATATAGATTACCTAAAAACTTCTCATGACGATTGATGATAATTCAGTTTCCGAATTAGAAAACGCTGGCCCAACACCGGCGGAAAAAAATAAAAAAAAATTTAAAAAAAATTATTGATCGTCCCATAAGGTCAACTTTTTGGTTGTACACTCTGGAAGTACCCCTCTACTAATCGCTCATGCCAAGGGTGACCCCCATTATCGAGCTAATTACTATTATATTCGTTAATTTGACTGGATTATAAAAAATGACATAAAACAAGGATGGTCTTTAATAAATAGAATTAATATTATTGTTTTAAAAATTAATGCGCCACAAGGAAATAGCTACGAATATCTCTCATGATATATTTGAAAGAATATTTAAGACACCTTAGGCACGATCTATTAAGTATATGTCATCTAGAATATTATTTATCGTAAAAGAATACGAATACGAATTATTTAGTTACTGGTTCTTATTTTGTTATGTATTAGTTATTAAAAACATATTATGCACATTCGAGTGATTGAGGAAATTAAACATGCAATAATTGCAAAACTGTTTAATAGAATCTAACAAATTTTTTTGCATGTTATAATTGAAATTTAATTCTTACCGTATTTGCACATAACTCACATAACTTGCATTATTTCTAACCTTATCGCCGTCTTCAAACCTGCATTTTTTGCCAGGTCTTAAATGCGTAAATAATTATACACAATTTAAAAACACTCTCCTTAAAAGTCGTCAAAATGTGATCCAAAAAGATTTATTACATAAATTTAATGACACCATTAATTAAATACTATTATTATTAAGCAATATCGAGTCCGATCCTGTGTTACATTATTTATGAGTCCGGTGAGCGGTGTTGAGCCGTGCTTGGCTAATTTGTAATGAAGACCAGCGGCGGCGGCGCAACTTCGAATCAATTAGTGTACCAGTTTAACAGATAATTCACCGGGGCCAGCTAGGCCCCTGGCCCTGCATTAGTTCACGCTTGCTATGCACCACTTTGTACTTGAATACTGCCACCATATTGGACAACTTTGGGGGCAACTGGAAATTTTTAAACATATTTCCTGTAAATGTTTAAATAGTTTTTTAATCCTATTTCTGAAGGTATGTCCATAAGCATATTATGTACTCTCCAAAAGAGTTATGTCTCGGCGAAATTTAAAAGTTTATTTAAAGAAATGTAATCTTTTTATTGAAATTGACGTAGACATAATAATTTACAGTATACCACAGTTTCTCAATATTTTGGACAACGATTAAAAAATATATCCAATAGTAACTAAAGTATTATCATTATTGTTTAACCTTCTCCACCCCATATTTCTGTGTACCATTTTAATCTTCTGTTATACCTAAGCCTTCACGTCGACCAGGCTCATAAGCCTCTTGATGATGCTTCGCAATTAGTGGCCATTACACCAAACTCATCCTTCATCTTAGGAACAATTACGAGGAAAATAAATTAGCTTTGTGGCAGATACAGGATTTCTAAAAAACTGTCTGAAATGGGAAGAGCGAAAACCTCATTTTTAAGTTAATTAATTTCAGTTGAGGTTACTGCTGGAAATCGCTAACGACTTGTAAAATTGTGTTTTACGTATAGAGGATTCTGGTTTTCTTTAATATATTTTTGAAATCATAGCATTCCTATTTATGAGTTGAATGTTTTGCTTGGTATACGGGGTGCCCCAAAATTGCCTCCCTTGTTTAGGGATTTGATTCAGAAGGTTAAAACAAATCAAACATTAAGAGTGTAAAAATTGCAGATTGACCTTTTTTATCGAGTTTTATGGCATGCTCGCTCCAATTATTTATGTAACATAATTCAATTAGGCGGCCTTACATTCCAACTCACACTCTTCCTATCCTCCCAGCCTTGTATCTTCAATTTTTAAATTTTAATTCACCACTACCATTGCTCGATGAAGCTACCTTAGCTACAAGAATAAATTGTTGGTTCCAACATAATGGACACCTGCACAGTATAGAATTTAAGTGAGAAATTTCCTGAACGAGCACTACTCTGGAAGATGGGTTGGCAGAGGTGGACCCATGCCATGGCCTTCTAGATCAAAGGGTCTGAATCCGTTGGATTTTTTCTGAGGTTTCTTGAAAGAACATGTTTCCCGCAAACCTGTTATGAATCATGAGGATCTCATAGCTCGTATTCACGCATAGCGAAATTAAAATATGCTACGGCGTTCGTGCCTCCATAATAAATCGTGCGAATGTTCGCATTGAAGTGGGAGACAATCTAATTGAACACATTTTATGACAGCAGATGTAGGAAAATATATTGTTTCCTAATATTTTGTTATCAATAAAATTTAAAAATATTTTTCCTTTTTTCTTCATGTGATAACAAAGGATAATCGGAAAATTTTCCACTCTTAATGTACGAATTGTTTTAGTCCCCTGAATCAAATGCCGAAAACACGTGTGTGTAGTTTGGGACAACCTGTATAAAGTAGTTACAAAATGAAGCCGATTGGCAATTGACTGTATGAATAAATCCGTCAAATATCATCGACAGTTTTTACAATGTTTTTCAGTTAATAAATTTACAGAGTGTTAGACTATTTTCATTTTCGCATTTATTATCTTTTAATAACAATACCTACTATACACTTCTCTGCTATCAGAAAATTGTATTAAAATTGATTGATTATTCCCTTGATAACAGATAAAATAGAAATGAAACAAAAGTTAGTCTTTCACTTTTCGAGGTCTTTTTTAATTGTGCTTTCTTTTTCCTCTCATTTTTTACAAACTTCTTGGAGGAAATAACTGTGTCTCACCCACCCAACAAATTACTACTTAGAATGGATGCTGCTAGAGCTTCAACTTACCCAACAAATTAATACTTAGAATGGATGCTGCTAGAGCTTCAACTTAGCAAATAACCTTAAAATAAATATTCCTCAGAAGGTTCACTTATTAAAAAAAATGTTGAGTATATCGATTCAACCTTCAGTTTACATCATAAATTTGCCATTATCAACAGATAAATCCTTTTAATAAATTAAGAATTAGCGAATTTTTCTCGATACACAAAAAAAATAGGTACCCGTTCCTGGTAAATTATTGACCATAATCAATAATCATGCCTATACGCTTTTCTAATTTAGTATTAATTTTTACTAATTATATGTTTCATAAACTTGTATCATATAATTTCAAATAACCATTCATTTTATAAAAAAATTCATAATCACATCGAGCTGACGAGTATTCTTGGGCTTTTATGCGATTTCAGTAAACCTTGAAAAACAGTTAAACTGTCTGTACAAGGTGTTCCCGTAAACCGCTCCCTTAATTCATTCTTAAGCTGATTATCCATGATTAATAAGACATGACAATTCAATTAAAATAATTGATGTGATAATATCAGTCATATGCAGGATTTCTTTTGAATAAATTTTTATTGAAAACAGTTAAATTTAGAGCTTCCAAATAATGTCATTTTTACGTATTTTTGACCAAGCAACCATACGCAACAAAAAACGAAAAATGTATATATAGGCAGAAGATATAGACTAAAAAAGGAGATTTTCTCGTTCATTACAAATCCCCGCCTCTTGCAGTAAACAAACCCACATCGACATGGCACAAACTGTTTTCTAAATAAAAAATAAAAATTAGATTTTGGTCGCTTCCAAATGGACTAACTCTCTTAATAAAGCATTTGTAGACAAATAAGTTCATGTTCATAGGAACTTCTCTTCTTATATATAGGAAATGTTTTCAGAACATCCATATATTGATTGCATAAGGGCATAAGGCATAACGTTGAATTGGGATAAAAGTTTTTTTATCTTCATTAAATCAAAACATTTATTTGAGCTGCTTTCGTTCGTGCTAATCATACGTGAACAAAGTAATCATGATTCATATTTACATGTTCGTTTGTTCTGATTTGTTTTCTACCTCTCTTATTTTTAGAATCATGTTCAGCATTCCCCTTGCCCCTTCGAATCATGGATTTTTCGTGTTCATTTTTAAGTAATCATGTTTTCATCTACTTATATAACCATGAAACTATTTGTCATTTGTCAGTCAAAGCCGGTAAAGTAAAAATGAATGATTCCAGACAAGGCTTGTACATCCTACTAATGGTACTAAATTTAATGTGTTCTTAACAGAATGCCATAAAATACAGATTTTCTGTGTCTTGTATCATGCACCATGATGATTGTGGTTCTGTTTTTGTTTTGTATTTGGATCGTGAACATAACTTTTATGTAGGGACGCGTTCGATTGTTTTGACACTGTCGTAATCCATGATTAAGAAAACATAGATTATGTTCACGTGAACAGTGATTTACTTTTCATACACGAACGAAAGCAGCTCATGCCAATAAAAGAACAGTAACGCAGATTATGTTTACTCTGTATTTATATATCGACTTAAACAAAGGTTCAATTTTGAGCAATGTGCTCTTTTTGCTTTGTGTGAGCGATATAGTTGACTTTACAACTTCAACAACTTTGCCTTTTCCTTTGACACGTCTTTCATAACGCCGTTCAACACAAAAATCCTATCCATGAAATAAATGAGTAGTTTGTAAAATTTGCACACTAAGTTAGTATACAGGGTGTCCCAGTTAAAACTCCCGGGGCCATTTTCTCGGAAACTTATAGAGATATTTGAATTCTGTAAAGGGCATTCAGTAGAGTATATAAATATCTTCAGTTTTGAGTAAAGACGGTTTTTCTCCATGTTGAGATATAGATGGCGTTGCGATCCAAAGAAATTGTTCGATCCCAGGAACGTTCACATGCACCTCATGTGAAAGAACATTACGTTCTAAGCAACTTTTATGATTTAAACCATTTTCGAAAATTCACTGGTTTCCGAGATATTTGAATTTCAATGTAATATTTTTGAGAAACTAAAATAGCCATAACTTTTTCAAAATAAATTTTGTTCGATAGATCCTTGGGACTTTTTTTATAGTAAATCAAACTGATTTAATTAGTAATGAAACAAATTTAAACCAACTTCCGGTTTGACCAAAAATTACATTTTTTTATTTTAAAATGGGACACCCAGTATGTTTTCATACAAAATTAAAGAGCAGATTATAGAGCATTTTTTTCAAATATAACAGTACTGTGCCTACAATTAATAATATTAAAGCCATTAATAAAGCAATTAGATAATTTTATTTTTCTTAACGCAAACAACTCAAACAAAAGGTGGCTGAGACTTTTGACTGTTTATTTGACATTCGGAAATGACAATATTAAATAATGAACAATAAACAGAAATGTCAAATAAACAGTCAAAAGTCTCAGCCACCCTTGATTCAGTTTTTTGCGTTAAGAAAAATAAAATTATCTTATTGTTTTATTAATGGCTTTAATATTATTAATTGTAGACACAATACGGCTGTATTTGAAAAAAATGCTCTAAATAATCTGCTCTTTAATTTTGTATGAAAACATACTGGGTGTCCCATTCTAAAATAAAAAAATGTAATTTTTGGTCAAACCGGAAGTTGGTTTAAATTTGTTTCTTTACTAATTAAATCAGTTTGATTTACTATAAAAAAAACGTCCCAAGGATCTATCATACAAAACTTATTTTGAAAAAGTTATGGCTATTTTAGTTTCTCAAAAATATTACATTGAAATTCAAATATCTCGGAAACCAGTGAATTTTGGAAAATTGTTTAAATCATACAAGTTGCTTAGAATGTAATGTTCTTTCACATGCACCTCATTTCAACGTTCCTGGGATCGAACAATTTCTTTGGATCGCAACGCCATCTATATCTCAACATGGAAAAAAACCGTCTTTACTCAAAACTGAAGATATTTATATACTCTAGTGAATGCCCTTTACAGAATTCAAATATCTCTATAAGTTTCCGAGAAAATTGCCCCGGGGGTTTTAACTGGGACACCCTGTATACAGTTGACCTGCAATTCGCAAAGTCAACCCCAAATTTCACGGACATCCCTTTATAAGCAATAAACGGGTAGGGCGTCGCATTTAGTATCTGCAGATAGTTGGGACAATAGGGTATTTTACACTATGAAAAATTAATTGTGGAATATTGAAAATACGATAGTCTGTGCATGGAGAAAACTAAACATACAATTGGTTTATTGATAAAAATAGAAAATTAATTTAATATTCAAGATTTAAAAAGTCAGATTTTTAGTCTAAGTATAATGAAACGTTAGTCGTATGTGACGAGAACTAAACGCGAGATTAGAGGCATATTTTTGCGACACAAACGTGAGCTAACACTTTACTGCTGTAACCAATCACGCAGCAAGAAATTTATGTTCAACTAATCAGAATCAATTCTTAGTAAATGCATTTTTCAGATGTTGGTAGCGCAAACATACGCCTTAAACGTTTCCCATCAGTTTTACAATCAATCGAAAATCGAATCATAATGGTTTGCGATTTGGTTTATTCAGAATCTTTCAACTGAATTTATTATTTTATATTTAATATATTCCTCAATATTGCTTTTCATCTTAAACATACAAAAAATAATCTTTTTTTCATTGATTTACAGCTTTTTTGGAACAATATTTATAAACTTTAACATATAGGTAACCTCTAATATACGAAAATTGATATTTTATGACAATAATTAATTACCTTTCATTATTTTTATTTTTATTAATTGATACAAGCGAAATTTAAAAATTGAAATTAAAAATGCCGTTTCAGACTATTTAGCGATTTCGTTTAAAAAAAAATAATAATTCAGTGGGATCATCACTACCATATAAACTATTTAAAGACACTATTCGAAAAACTCTAAAATACCCTATTTATTCTTAATTCCTTAAATATTGCTTTAGTTATTGCTGTGCAGTTGCTTAGTGATCATCTATTCGTATTTTCCACATTTTGTGTCTAAACGTATTTAATTTGACAAAAATGTCGTCGTTAGTTTGTGGGAATAAAAACGATGGTAACTTTTGTTATATTTGTGGTGAAATTACTGCGAAAGCGCACCAAAAACCATTATCTTCATTCGTGAAAAAGGCTTATTAACTGTACTCTGCCTGTAAAGTTGGTGATTAAGACAAGGCTACAAAAATCTGTTGCAGTTCGTGTTCCAGAACATTGACAGGGTGGTTGAAACATACTCATAAATCTATGCCCTTCGCAGATCCAATGGTTTGGAGGGAACCTCGTAACCACATGGATGACTTATTTTTGCATGACGAATGTCAAAGGAATTACTAGCAAAACCATGTGCAGCATTCATTACCCGAATATTCCCTCTGCAATCAGACCAGTGCTCCATGACATCTTATTACCCATTTCCCAGCGTCCTGAAAGTTACACTCTTGATTCAGAAATCTGAAGAATCCTCACCAGAGGCTGGACCCAGCTACATCCCAAGTTCTGATGATTCGTCTTCTGAACCTCACTTAATCACCCAAGCTGAATAAGCGATCTTGTTCGTGACTTAGACCTTCCGAAGACAAAAGAGAAACTTCTTGGATCCCGTCTGCAGCCATAGAATCTTATAGAAAAAGGAAGAATCCATATACAGGAAAAGAAAAGTAAAATTAGCAATTTTTTTTGCAATGGAAGGTGAATTGGTGTTTTGTCACGATATACCCAGCGTAACGATGGAACTTAGCTTACCATATATGTATATACCAGATCAATGACGGCTATTTATACATTCGTCTAAAACAAGTTTGAAAGCTGTTTTATTTTTTAATGGCAACGAAAATCCAGGTCACTCAGCAAATATGAAAGAGGCATATGACAATCTTAACACATTACTCAGGTGTATAAAGCACGAAGACACAAATGTGGTGTTAAAAGTGGTGGCATTATTGACAGGGCTCCAATTAGGATATTCAAAATACTACTGCACCTCGAAGTAAAAGAATTCTGAGTAATTATTTTAAATCAATATTTGTCAACCAAAAAATTCTATACCTCTTTGTACTACTTTTCTCTTTGGCATTAAAATTATTAAATAATTGATTCTGAAAGCATTCATAGTAAATATTTTAATGCTTAATAACTACGTTTAAATTTAATAAAAGCATAACAGAAATATATATGCATTTTGCTGCTCCGCTTTTATCTAATACTTTATATGGCGTTATAGAAAGATAATGGAAGAGAAGGCAAAGTGGAGATGACATAAGAATAAATTCAATTTACAAATATAGCCCGTCCCGGTGGCAACATATCTTTTTCATATAGCCATTTCCATCGCAACACGTGGCTTTATGCAGTCAGCATTTTACAAGGTTCCCGGTTATTACAATAAAAATTCCACTTTTCCGTCTGTTCGCTACCACCCGTCATGCTGAAAATACTTCCCTAATGTTGTACGGGGTGAGGCCATAAATAACCCCGATGTGCGAAACCGACTACCGAACTGGGAACTTGCCCTAAAATTGCATCCAAATTATCCATGAAATGGAATATATAGTAGATTACAACATTTTTATTTAACGACTCAAATTTATTGTTCAACTTTTTATCTGGAAATGTATCTCGTGAAAGTTTACATTTTCAGAGCTTCTCCCTACATAATATACGTAATTTATTCACGAAGCTAGCTGGGGATTATACAGAATGTCTTAATAATACTGCTTTACTTAAAAATGAGAAACAATAATTTAAAACTTTGCGTCTTAAGCTAATAAAGGTTGTACATACAATTATTTTTACCATTTAATATTGTTTATTATTTTGTTTATTAACACATATTAAAACTGGAAAATTTAATAAATTTCTTCTACTGTTATTAATACTTTATATCAATTTAACTTACAAATTAAGTTCTCCCTTAATTACAATATAAATACAAAAAGAGAGTGTTTAAATAAGCGTAAGGTATTAATTACCACTAAAAAATTATTTTTTGGGTTCGATACGGATTTAAGTGAACACCGTCTCGTTCCTTTTGTGAAATAGCCTGATTTTTTTAAATGTGATATGAATTTTAAGACTAAAAATAAAGAAAACTATAAATGCCAAGGAAAATAACGATATTAGCCGTAGTGGCAAAGGGAGAACGTTGTTAAGTATGATAAATGACTGAAAGTTATAAATGAATAAAATGGACATTGAAATCATACAAAACAATTTTTTTAAACAAACCAGAACTGATAAATTCTGGTACCTCTGTGTTCATCCAATGATCACTCGAATTGTAAATTTTCGATTATCTCTCCGTAAAGATTGATTTTACCCTAGGGACCACAAAGGAAGATAAATTACATCAATTGATCGAGGAGTTTGTTCAAATTTCAAACATCAGCACCTATTTTGGACTTCTTTCTAGCCACCAATCAGCTCCGATCACAATCTCATTACATTTTCCCGCTCTTCTATTTATTCCAACATTGAAAGAAACCTGGTGGTTACATCTAGTCGGATTCGTAGACTAGATTTGTAGACAAATTATCCAATTTCACAACAGGTAAAAAACTATGAACATTTTATTTACTTAACACCTACAATAATAAAATATGCACACGTTTCCATTAGAATATTGATCGTTATTACACATTACACGTGGCTAATTGTAACCGACAATAATTGTAGAAGCTTTGCATCAGATAGTGATTTTGTATTTATTTCTATTAGAAGCCAATTATGCAAAAAAAACCAGCGAGCTTGACTGAACGACTATTGAGTTGTAAAGAGTAATAATCGAACCGGAGATGGTAAACAATGAGTCTATAGGTAATTGCAGAAGGTATTGTTTATCCATCGGATTAATCCGACCTACCTCAATCAGTTGTCAGTTGTATCCGTTTTAAATAACAGCAATTTCCTCCTCATTCGTTACACACCAACTGATCGCAACAAAATATATCTCCTTAACTCTTTCAACAGACATGCAAAACTATTTTGCTTGACCGATCACTGACTGTTGATAACAATGATAATCTAGTACGTTCAGGGAAAATTAAGCTAATAGTGCAGTCATTACCATATAAAAGGATACTATTTTTTAAATAGTAAGTTCTGAGTACAACAAAATTATAGATTTCTAGCCGTTCTTTATGCACATCAATTTTTTGAAGCGTTAATATGGTTTTATTAATTTCTTAGAATAAAACTCGTATAAACGCATTGACGTTGTTAAGCATTATACTTTATTTAAATAATAAACTGCAGACAATCAAAATGTAAAATACATATATTCTCTTCTCTATGTCTATACGGCTATTTTTGCAATTTTTTACTTGGCAGCAATATCTGCATACTTATGAAAAAAAAAAGGATAAACTGAAAGAAATATCGAGAATGTCTATATAAATAATGAACTGACTGGAGAATATATAGAAATACAAAAAGAAATAAAGTCGCAATGGAAGAAAGAAACAACGGAAAGAGGACAAGGGTACAATTTCAGAAATTAGTGGTGGAACAGCAAACATGGAAATGGAATAAAAAAGCAAGAAAACTTAAATCAGATACAAAAAATGGAATAGAGGAAAGACATTGGAAATAAAAATGGACACCAAAAGGAAACATAATAATGAACATATAAGGAAGAATTAGATAATGACAAACAAAAAAAGAATATGAAGGAAAAATTGCAAATCTGATAATAGGGACATGGAATGTAAATAGCATATTGTATAAAGTAGAAGAAATAGTCGATAAAATGATAAATCATAATAAAGAAATTTCGGCAATTACGGAGACGAAAAAGAAAGTAAAAGTAATGAAAAGAATACACAAAGGCTGCATTGGTTTGGCGTTGAAAAGTGACGGAGAGAGCAGTATATGGTGTGGCATTAATAATAGCAGCAAATAGAATGATGAAAAATTATGAAGGCCGAAATGAAATTAATAAATGACGAAATATGGACAGTAATAATAGCATATGGAGAAAACAGAGATGCGAGGAAGGAGAAAAAAAAAATTTTTTTTGAAAGCTTACAAAAAGAGGTAGATGAGGGAGGTAGAAACATAATAATAAGTTATAGTAATAAGAGTAGAAAATAATTTAGTGATAGCGAATACGAAATTCAAACACAAAAACATACACAAATATACGAGAGTCGAACCTAGAAGAAATGAGAAGTAAATAATAGATTATTTCCCATTAAGTAGGTATCAATGGAAAAAATTAAAGATGTAAAAGTGTCAAGGCAAGCTGAAATAGGAAATGTTCACTATCTAGTAAAAATGGTAATGAGGAAATGAATGAGAACATGTTGTAAAAGATAAAAGAATAATGGAAAGAAATGAAAAAAGAAATAGCAATACAAAATAAATATCAGGAAATTATAAAAAAATAAGTTCAATAAAGAAAATGAAAAACACGAAGTAAAAGAAATATGGGAAAGAACAACATATTAGCGACAGCAAAGGAATGCTGTGGTGCAAATAAAATACTTAATAAATAAAGAAATTAAGATCGTAGTTGAAAGAAATATCTAAACACAAAAAAGGTAGAAGACTATGTAAAATATCAAGAAAAGTGGAAAAAAGGAAATCATGGACAAAATTTGGCGAAAAATGACAGAAAATTATAGAGACAATCAAAAATTATTTTATACCACACTGAAACAACTAATACAGAAGAAGCAATACAATAAAATGAACATAAAGGCCAAAAGTGGAAATATAATTATTAAAGAGGAAGATAAAATTATGAATAGGTGGAGACAATTAACATTTTGAAAAATTTACAGAATCAAATACAAACACAAGAGAACATCAAAAAAGAAAGAGAAAAGGACTAGAGATACAGGAAATAGACATGACATACCAGGAAGAAATAGTAGAAGCTATTGGCAATTAAAACTAGTAAAACTCCAGGGATTACATTTATTTCGCCTGAAATGATTAAGCATATTGGAGAAAAAGAAATAAATCAATATAGGAAATTAACCAAAGAAATAATACAGAATAGAATCATACCAAAAGAGTGGAATTCAGGAATTGTACTACCTATATATAAACAAGGAGATATAAGATACTGTACCAATTATAGGGGTATGTACACTAATGTACAGGGATATCCAACGAAAATGACCAATAACTTCTTTATTTCTGATGCTATAAAAAAATTTTTTCTATAAAAGTTGTAGGGTTTATTGAAAGCATTTAGAATATTTTTATGTGTATGGTTTTAACTTGCACTTTTTCAGATGGAACACCCCATTTTTTTTGCATTTTTGAAATTAAGGTACTTTTCTCATTTCGAATAAGGTATCGGCTTTGTATCGAACATAAAGGGCGTCATTTTGAACAGTTTATATAGGATAGTTTTAATTACTTTTATTTATAGTTGTAGTTAATATCTAACTTAGCCAAGACTAATGCATTCTAAAAATACAAATTTATTTCCTTGTTGTTTTCGGGCAATAAAATTGTAATAATTAGAAAACCCTAAAAGATAATATGATATATATCTATATATTCGAAGTGAGAAAAGTACCTTGATTTTAAAAATGCAAAAAATGGGGTGCTCCATTTGAAAAAATGCAAGTTTAAACCATATCTCCTCTAAACGACTTTCATTTATTTTTCTGAATACGTATTCTAAATGCTTTGAATAAACCCTACAACTTTTATAGAAAATTTTTTTTTATAGCATCATAAATAAAGAAGTTATTAGGGGCGTACATTTTCGTTGGATATCCCTGTACAACCCTGTCAAGCGTAGGAAATGTATTTGTTAAAATAATCGAAAAAATAATAAGAAACCAAATAGAAAAGACAGTATTTAGAAGAAACCCAATGCGTATTTAGAAATGAAAGAATTGCACAGGAGGACTTGATAAATATTCACATTAAGACAGACCAGCGAAAGATTGTTAATAAAAGATATTCATGTGTATTTCATATATCTGAAGAATTTGACTGAATAAAAAGAGAAGATATATGGAAAATCCTGGGTAAAAGAGAAGTTAATAAAAATCTAATGGAAATAATGAAGGCCATGTGTAAAGACAACACGAACATCGTTAGAATAAATAATGAGGAATCCAGAGAATTTACAACCAAAATGGATCTAACACAAGAATGTGTGTTGAGTCCACTACTATTTTCAATAGTATTGGATGAGACCATGGAGAAAACACATGAGGACTTTAAAGATAGCACACTGGAAAATGCAGCAAACAGAATTTAAAACGCTAATGAATCTTATTATATAGCTGAAGCTTTAATGAATTTTTTGTGATTTAGTTCATCTAAACCGTGGCTGTCTGAGTTGATTGGCAGATCTAGTACCATAAGCGTGAAAATCAGAGTTAGAAAAATGGAAGAAGTCGTTGTATACAATATGAAAAATAGTGGCCCTAAGACAGTGCCTTGAGGCACTCCATGTTTTACCGGAAGAAGTTTTGAAATAATATTGTCAATAGATACACACTGTTGTCTGTTATTAAAATGACAATAAAAAGACTTAATGGTAAACCTCTAATGTCATAAAAACTTATTTGTTTGAGAAAAATTTCATGTAAGACACAGTCGAAAGCCTTGGAGGGATCACACAAGCTAATTTGTTCATTCCTCTCAAGGCCCTCGACTATATCACACACTATTTTAAAAACTGCCATAGTGGTGGAGCACTTATTTCTGAAACCAAATTAACAACAATTTAAAATCCTTATTATTGTCTAAGTAATTTACAAGTCTTGCTTTGGAAATGATTTCAAAAACTTTTTCAAAATTGAGATGATCGAAATGGGACGGTAGTTATCAATAACACGAATGTCACCTTTTTCTGAAAAGAGGCAAAACTTTAGCGACTTTTCATATATCTGGTAAGTGTCCTTCACTAATGGAGAAATTGATAAGAACCGTAAATTAAAACTTAAATAAACATGAAAATACATGAGGGAAAAACGAAAACATTGATAATAAAGAACATAAAATAAGATTATATTACAAAACACTGGAACAAGTAAGTAGACAGCTACAAATACCTTGGATTTATAATTGAAAAAAATGGAAAAATAGACAAGGAAATAAACTAAAGAATAGGGAAGAAGGGAAAAGCATACAACACGATGAAGACAATGTTTTTAGGAAAAAAGAAATCCTAGCAGTAAAGATCAAATCAGAAGTAGTGGAAAAAATACCTTTAAAATACCGCGATTAAATGCAATAGACATAAGAATCTTAAGAAAAATTAAAAATAAAAAAAATAAAGAGACGAAATTATAAATTAAGTATTTAAATAGAAATTAAACGTGACGGAAGCACAACTAAGATGGTTAGTACATGTGTGACGTATACCAGAAAATAGACTTACGAAAAGTGGGAGGGAAGTATAAGAGAGGAAGTGCAGAAGAAAGGATAAACATAGGAAGAATTTAAACAACTGACGTTTGATAGAAAAGAATGGAGAGAAATATACACACGACAAAGAAGACACCCAATTCTACAGCCTTACACCTAACGGTAGATAGTAGGCATAGGATTAAAAGTAAGGAAGTAGGTAAGTTTTTGTAAAAACATGTTGCCAGATAAAGTTTCTAATGAACTGAGAGTTGATCTATTTATTTTTTAGTCTACTAACTACATTTTTACTGCATAGCTTCGCTCCATTCGACCCTTGTAGGTGTTAGGTTGGATCGGAGGTCTGATTAACATAAAATATGCAAAAATTTAAATACTATGCTCGCTAGGTCTTGCTTTCGATATCAATATACATAAATTATTTTGTTTGAATTTTAAATTCAACTTATTTTAAGAAAACATATATGAAAATACTACAACACGGTTGTGATTGAAACTGACAGCCTAAAATATGGAAAGGGACGTTTTAAAGATTGTATGCTTGTTTTACATAAATTACAAGGACCTGCTGCATTACTTCTACTACATTATAAAAACATTATTAGGATAATAGAACAGGGCGGTATTTAAGAAAATATAAGTATATATCAGTTTCTTTCCTTTTCTTTTTTGGGATTTATTACCACATTCCCAAAAAAGAAAAGGAAAGAAATAATTTATGAAATGCCACAAATAACATTTAAACAATACATATCAGTTTGTAACGAGGCGACCGTCGATGATTTGAAATGTGTCTCTGTAATTTTAGCTTCTATAATTTATATATCTAAATATCAGAATATTTCTTAAAGTACCTTCCAATTTAACGAAATAACTATCTGAAATTAAAATAATAAATACTACGATTTATTGTGATCACATCTTCAATATATGCAGTATTCAGAATATGCAATATTAATGTAATAGTTGCATATTACTGCGTCCCAGCGAAGTATATTTTTCTTAAATCTAGTGGATTTTTACCTTTAATTTTTACAAATTAATACATAGCCACACAATAATTTACACATTCGGCTGCTGTAATAATCCTTTTATAAAATTAAAATCACTAATCATACACAGGAATTATTATAAATTAATTACGCGCCGGTATAACTTCAAAATAATGGAAGATAACTTGAAGGAATAATCATAAAAAGCATCAGTTAGATCCCATTAAAATTAATAAACATAAAAAAGTACTTCACGCTTCTTGTTCAACACAGGAAGTTTGCTGTTCTTTTTTCATTTATTTAAGATGCATTGAAAATATAATTACGTATGAACATAACACTTCTGAACCATCATGACAGTTGCGTGTTATACAGGAATATTATAAACATTCAGTCTAGCTAGTAAAGTTGTATTTAAAATCTGCAACTTTACAGCTACAAAGTAAATTTTATATCCCTCAAATAATCTTTATAGACAGTTCGGTTTTAATTTTTGAATGCTCATCATACCAACGATATTTTTTATTTATCTATGGGTACCCACAGAAATTATTAAACAAAAAAAATCATGCGAGTAAGAAATTTGTAATCACATTTTCTTATTTAGTCCTTTGGTTCCAATTACCTAACATAAATCCACTATTTGAATAATTACTATCCATTTTGCAAAATAAAAAAATGAGATAAAGATTGTTAATCATCCAATTATCTATTATTTTTTGCATAGTCGGTTTTTTAATTGACTAAACCAAATTGAGATTGATAATTATTATTATAAGAATTTTTATGAATGCATCAGCCGATTCTGACCACTTTTATGCTGAAACAGTACGTCAGATATTCGCGAAATGAAGCGAGAAAATACAAAGAGAAAAAGGACACACACAGGACTTTCGAAAGTAAGAGGGTATGCTTCAATAGAAGTTCGTAACGTAATTTATAAATGTATTTTGAGGTTATGTACAAATTCTAATCATGGGTTAATTCGTATCTCGCATTCGGTGTCAGCCCCCCAAACTACATATACGAAAAGTATTTAGCTCGTTTAGGCTTTTAATTTATATTTAATCTCAGTTTTGGATAGTTTTTACCTGTTTTTGGAAGTTACGACAAAATTCTGACGTGATGGGTCAATTCTGACTTCGAATTAGGTTTCAGCGCCCCAAAATATATATAGGTATAGTAGTCTGTTGGTTAGTGCAGAATTTATTTTTTTTATGTGCCTGTGTAATTTAACAAGTAACAGGCATAAGAAAAAGAGACGAATGAGGAATGTAAAAATGAATTGAAAATTTAAACACGATTAAGACAATGTAGGTATGCTGCAAACACAAACAGAAAAGGATAAAAGCAAATATCTTGACCAGAGGAAAAATTAAGGTAAAATGTATGAGAAGAAAATCCATAGAAGAATCATTAAAAGCATAGAAGAAAAATATCAGAAATAGGAAATAAAGAATATCTATAACGACGTAAAGGATCTCAGAAGAGATACCAAAGCCGAACAGTGCATGTGAGGAGCACATTTGTAGAATATGGAAACATTATTTTGAGGAAACACAGGATCAGAGGAAGAGTTGGAATATTACGAGGAAAGGAGTAGGTATACGCCAGACCCGCTGAAAGACGAAGTAGAGGAAATCATCCTAGCATTGAAAAATAATAAAAGTCCAGGAGAAAATGGCATTTTCGCGGAAAATCTAATATACGGATGAGAAATACTGCGTGATAAACTCTATAAAATGGTTAAGAAAATCTGGAATACTGAATCTATAATCCATACCGCATCAATGGACAAAACCAATCATTGTGCCAATTTTTAGAAAAGGGGATGTAACGGAATACAGTAGTATTTACAGAGGATAAACTCTGCTAGATATGGTTTACAATAAGGTTCTGGTGGCGCTAGTAAAATGAAAGTTAAAATCTTATACGGATGCCGCGCCATGCTAAACAAGTACCAAGCGGGATTTAGGAGTAGAACTACGACAGACCAAATATTTATGCTAAAACAAATCCTTACTGGATGTTACGAGTATGAGAACCCGGTACACATGCTATTTACAGATCTTCAGGCAGCCTATGACACTGTAAATAGAAATAAACTAGTTGAAGCAATGAAGGAATTAAATATTCAAAGAAAGCTAATAAAGTATCGAACGAGTTCGAGTTCGAGGTGAAATCAGGAGTGAGACAAGACGACCCACTATCGACTACACTATTATATGGTCCTGAAAAAAGCAATAAGCGATAGCAGTCTAAACAAAAAATTTACCCTCTTTAACAAAAGTGATTGATGCCTTGACATGCAAATGACATACTGCTAATAGCGCGGACCACAACGAAATTAGAACAAGTAGCAAGCAAGTTGGTAGTAGCAGCAAAGAGAGTGGGTCTCCAAGTTAATATGAACAAAACATGGAACTTAAGAGCAAGCTAGGAGCGATCAATAGAGATATACTTTAGGGTACAAACAGGAAGCGGCGATATGCTGGAAATTGAAGAAGTAGAATACGACGTATCTAGGTACCCTAAGAGATAACAAGTGCAGAGAGATAATAGAAGTAAGCTTAAGACTATTCTCAAGCACAAAGTAACGGATGTGCAGGAGGAACCAACAGAATATTAAGGTCGAAGGAAGTATGACGAAACGCAAAGATAAGGATATACAAGACTATCTTAAGACCAACACTGACATACGGCAGTGAGACATGGACAATGAATAAAACAGTGCAGTTAAAGTTACTCGTAGAAGCGTGAGAACGGAAGATTCTAAGAAGAATATTCGGTGGTAAGAAGGTTGAAGACATTTGGGAACGAAGAACCAACGTAGAATTTTATGGTTTATATCAAGAACCAAACATAACAGAATTCATGAAAGCCCGTCGGCTACAGTGGCTAGGTCATCTCTAGAGAATAGAAGAGGACAATAATGTAAATTATGTAGGCTGGAAAATACCAGAAGTAAAACGAAAGAGAGGCAGACCGAGGAGGAAATGGAGGGAGGCTGTTTTGGAGGAGGAAAAACAATGCATGAACTGGAGGGCGTTAGCAAAGGACAGTAAGAAATAAAAAGGTTTTACCAAGCAATGGGCCTAAAAGGCCTGTGAACAAATTAGCAAATAGTTTTTTAGATAGTATCTGTAACCTAATCTCCAAAATTATTTAGAACTTCCGTAATGACAATTTTTTATATGTGGCACAAAGTGGGTATTGTAGATTATTTTGCCAATATAGGAACTAATTTTAATAATTCGGATGTGCAGGCTATTCGTCTAAAACTTATTGTGGAAAAATTCTCATTTAACAGAAAGGTTCAGTAGTTATTTTTTCTGTCCATAGCTCTTCATGATGAGATTCAAATTTTATGTTTCTCCATAATGTGATTAATTGAGATGTTTAACGCTGTAAAAATTTTTGCCAAACCGATTGCACTGATGAATGAAGGAATGAGGTTTAAAATGCTTTCTGTGGTACAAGAAACATTTTAATGAAATCATACTTTAAATGGTGCATGAACGTATATACAGAGTGAATTTAAAATACACTGAATATTTTTAATCTGTAATTTCTTATAGCATAATTAATGAACTCGCAGTGTTTTAATTTCAAAATTTCATAGTTAATGTTTCAACACAAAAACCCTAAACTCGTCCCACTGGGGATACACTGACCGGTGAACTTGACATTGACTTGGTTACGAACAAATACTTCTACGCAGTATTCGCAGTGTTTACCAAGTAAAACCAAAACTGAAATATAAAACACTAGGAAAAATTCACACTTGACATCATGGATGCACAGGCTGAACTACGCGGGCAACGTGGTAGCTACGAACACAAAACTGAAACTAAAACACTAGGAAAAATTCACACTCGACATCATGGATGCACAGGCTGAACTACGCCAACACAACAACACGATAGCTAGCCCGGGGTACAGGCATTTATGTAGCTACACACATCAGCTGTTCTGCTCAGGCAGGAGCGTCGTGAATATTTAATGAATATTAAAAAATTGTTTTCTTGACTGTATTTCATTTATTTTACAAATGACTATTTTTAAGAATTTTTACGGACCATTCATAGAGCTTAACTCATTAAAATTATCCAGTGTATTTCAAATTCACCCTGTAGGTACCGCGACTGTTTCGAGGAAGTCTGGCGTTTATCCGATTTTCTCTATTATGAAAAAAATTTTATCGAGACGATTCACAAAACATTAAAGAAATAAAAATTCTAAAGAAATCGAAATAATTACTTCAGGGGCATTACTCAATGTTTAAAATTTGATGAACAGAGAACATTTAGGCATTTTTTGTTCTTATTTAGTGCTTATGTTATTCAATAAACATGAACGTTATTTATTCTATATGCATTACACTTTGTGTGTCTTTCCTAATCTAATTAACTTGACAATAAATCTCAATAGTAAAAATCTAATCAAATACATATGCAGAAAAAGGAAATTCAAATTTTCCGCTGTACTATTTGTATCTTCAATTATTGTTAGACAACGTAAATTAAAAGTTATAGAGTTTTATTTCATTGTAAATAATAATACCCTCAGTATCATTACGCCACTGTGGAAGGTAAGGCAGGTGAGTCAACAGATGTTTTAATGTTAAAATATTTCATCTTATGACATGTAAATGTTTTTTTCTTAAATTAAAAACTATATAAAAAAATTTTATTCTTAATGTATTCACATAAAATAACACATATTTGAAATTTATTATGATGTAAATTAACAAAGGTACTAGTGAACTACATAAGCTATAGTTATTTTTTTATTATTACAGATGTTTTACTTAATTTTGATGTTCTGAGTTGATTAGAATTCTTACCACAGTAAAACATATTCACTTGAAATTAACTATAAACGAACTGATTTTTATAAATTTTGCTTGTCAATGAATGATTGACAAGCAAGTGCACTTGGTGCTTACCAAAAGTTCCGGGTTCAATTCCCAGTCGTGACAGTGGAATTAACAGAGAGAGATAGAGAGAGAGAGAAAGAGAGAGATATTATTATACACGCATCATATGGTGGGCGACCGTTGTGTCCCTTCTCGCACATGTTTGTTTAGGACCACAGAAAGTTGCATTACATCTAGAGAAATATTTTTTTTCGATTCCCCGATGGTGAACGGTCCCCGTGGTCTTTGGTTCCTTGCGGTAAGAGCATCTGCGACATTTCTACAGCCAATCCCCATATCCCGCAAGATTAGTGGCGGTAGATTCAGAAGTCGTGTGCCAGAAGTAAACAGAGGGATCCCAGGATAACTGCTTTCTGCATTTGACTTGCCAACGACTTTGCCAATTTTTGAAAGAGTAGCACTTGAAGCTCGTACTGGATCCGTGCTTGGTCCGTTTCTCCTTGTATTATGTTGCGATAAATTTGTTTGTAACGCCAATAATAATCAAGTTCATCATTTGTACTTTTAAATTTCTTGTACTCTATCATACACGAAGTTCATTCAATAATTTCGTTTCGTTCCTTTAAGTAAGAAATATTTTTTGATCGTAAAAAGTAATCTCATTTGTTTGTGCTAACCGCGAAATATTTAAACTACTCATAGTGAAGAAATTTATATAATTTTCTAGTGTTAAAAATCGAGATACCGTACCGGGTGATCAATTTAACTCCCCCCACGTTTCTCTGTTATTTCTGTAGTAAATTATTCCAGCAAAAGTTGTAGGGCTTTCCTAAAGCTTTTAAATATGGCATTAAAAAAATAATTGAAAAATAATTGCCGAAGTTGTATACAGTGTGTCTCATTTAAAATGAAGACACCCGGATATTTTCGTAATTTTGTGAAATCCAGATTTGAGCTTGAGCACAATTAATTGTAGTCCTGTATAAGACGTACATTTCGACGTAACCAACTTAAATTTAAGTAACAAATTGAGACAACGGCAGCCCCCCAAATGGAGCCCATTCTAGATATTTTGCTTCGCGTTGAAGATATCGAAAAAAGTTATTAGAAAAAGTTGTTCAGAATCTAATTTTAAGTCCAATATCAAATTTCATTAGGAAATTTGCATTTTTTTTCTTCAATATTTTTCCGCAAATTCCAAACACGGTTACAATTTTGGTTTTCAATTTAATAGGATGCCATGAAAACATAAACCATGCATGATTAAATTATGTGTTAATCTGACAAAACGTTGAGTTATATTGTGTAAAATTCTAGTTTACAATCGTAATATCATTACAAAATATTTTTATTATTTGACTAGACCTATAATATGTGATATGAATAAAAGGTAGTGCAAACAGAGGATAAAAAAATATATGTTACTAATATAGCAAGTGAATTCTTTCATTTTTTCACTCAATTTCTCAAAAAAAAGATTCATCAACAACTTAATTTTTTTATTTAAACAAATAAATGATGCCAAAATATTTTTTAATGGGATTTTGTATCTTTCAAGGTGTAAATTAATATTTCAATATCAAGAATTTTATAAACAGTATACAGAGGTCCGGCCCTGATATTTTATTAATATCCCAGGTATTTGATAGTGAATTACTACTGTAACCTAAATACAATATTTCATTGAATTCCGTTTACTCATTACAGATATATGGCGAAAAGAATAAATTCTTCCAAAAAATATAAAATACCTTGTATTTCGGAAAAGGAGCCGCTTTAGCCATTACTGTATGGGGATTTAATATCACCTCAATGTTCTCCATTTTTGGTAAAGTACGACCCCCTCCCCACGAATCACCCTGAACCTATACACCGAGAAAAAAGGTGACTAGCTACAATTAAAATTTTAATATTGGCAAGTAAAAAGTTCATCAGTATATGGGACTACTCCACCACTTCTTTGGTACAAGTAAACTAGCAATCCTGACACAAACTACTAATACCAATTAAACCATTTTAGAGTAAAAACTACTACTTTCCATTAGTAAACCAGTGTACTTATGACAAATGTAGGAATGTATTTATGCTTAATAAAGTATAGTCCCCGTCATTAGAGAACAGTATATTTACCATCATTAGCTTGGCATGTTTTAACAAAGAAACTGATTACTTGTGTCGAATAAATATCTTAAGGAGGTTTAATAAAGTATTTCTCTATCATTAGTAAACAGTGTATTTATCGTCATTAGCTTGGCAAGTTTTAACAATGAAACTGACTACTTGCACCAAGTAAATACTTTATTTAAGAAGGTTTAACCCCACCTTAAAAATCAATTGTAATACATTGTTCCAGTCATTTCTAGCTAATGAACTAATTAATATTCATCAATAAACAGTTAACTTGCCTTGATCAATATTTATTCTAGCTATTATTAAACAGTTTCATTAATATACAGGGTATGCCGTTTACCGGTCCTCTGTTTTTACTTTTAATGGGCAATAACTATATACAGGTCAAAAGAAATGGCGATAAATCTTAAAACATGTTAATAAAAGTTGTATGCATGACGAGAATAATTTTTTATTCTTAACATGGCAATTTTTCCTATTTTGGATAGCAAAATTAAAAAAAAAAAATTGTTATCCATAATAAAAAATAGAAAATTATTTTTTATTATATACAACTTTTACTACGGTATTTTAACATTTATCACCTTCTTTTGACCTGTAGTATTTATTACCCATTAAAAATAAAAACAGAAGACCGGCAAACACCGTGTATATTAGATGGATTACAAGATTTCACTGGCAACGTTGGTGGGTTCGGTTGTTTGTTTCTTGTAAATGTAACCCCCTCCCGAACAGCTCTAGCTTTGTCTGATTCCCTTTGGATATTTATGATATAAAAGAAAAAAGGCAGATAATACTATAATTTTCATTTATTAATATGAAAAGATATAAAATACATACATATATAGAAAATAAAAAAAGCTGGACAGTAATGCCTAACCAAAAAGAAATAAAAATATATACGTTCATTATAAGTTTTGTATCCTTAATTTTGGAAACAACTTGCATAAATGGTGAAAATATAGAATTACTAAAACATTTTTTAAATTAAAGCTTTTGGTACAAATAACATGTCTAGTAATGCCTAACCAAAAAGAAATAAAAATATATACATTCATTATAAGTTTTGTATCCTTAATTTTGGAAACAACTTGCATAAATGGTGAAAATATAGAATTACTAAAACATTTTTTAAATTAAAGCTTTTCGTACAAATAACATGTCTTGAATAATTTATTTCAGCATTCAATACATTTTTTTTTGTTATTATAGGCCTATTAACAAAACATATTTCTTTGTTATTGTTAGTCAAAATGATATATACAGTGTGTCCCCGGATGGAGTTGACAAGAGGAAAAAAATCTTTATTATTGATTGTACGACGAAAAGTCACTCTTTATAAAAAATTCTGCTTGTTGAAAAAATGAGTTTACCATATAAAAATCTTAGATAAGATGTACCGGGTGTTAATAAATTACGAAAACATGAAAATGCCTCAAGAGAGAAGTACCATTATTTATTAATTTAGACAAAATGTTTATAAAACAAAGTTGTTTATAATCCAAAATAAAGCCTAAATACAAATTTTGAAGTCTAAATTTTGAATTGTATGTTCTTATTGTGTTTATCTTTTTAAGTAGAATTTGTGAAAATTCAAATTAAAAAACATTGTAAGTTCCACAAGTGATGCACAACACCTTACCGGGCACGCACACTGGAACAAATGAACCGCGAGAACCGCATCATCGGGCAAAGAGAAAGTCCCGAAGCGATTGTTATCTCGCGAAAATAGCCGAAGACGGTTTTTTTTCTTTCAAGTTTAATTATTTTTAGTCACTTAATGCTTAATGGTAGGAAATTGTCTACTAACAGGAAAGATTTGCCTGCTTACTGCTAGTAAAAAAAAGTCATATGCACTATTTAATTACCACAAAGACATCAATGTCCGTGCATAAAACAACTGATGATTACTGAGAAGTAAACTATTAATGCAAGTGTTCATTGTATATCGGGGTTATTTAACTACTTATTAAGGATTATTTGCTTCATGTCAAAACTTCTGTTTTATTTATTACAAGTACTATGCAATATTATTAGAGAACAAACTAGGCATTTGTCTTAATGAAAATTGTGTCAGGATCACTGTTTACTTGGAACGTTTTTCTCGGTGTATGTATATAACTGCGGCATTTATTTTCCAATTGTTTTTTTGATGTCATATTTAAAAACTTTGGAAAAATCCAACTTTTGTTAGAAGAATTTGTTTGTAACTACAGAAATAACAGAGAAATATGGGGGTAAAGTTAAGTGGATCACCCTGTACATGAAGATTTCGTAAGTGCGAAAAGCCCATTTGAAATTAATATTAAATATGTCACTTATTTATATTTATATTTCTAACAACAAAAGTATTGAATTTCAAGAACAATATGATGCTCTTAGTGTAAACTGCAAGTCACAATAAATAAAATTGATTTATTCACCATTAATACAAAGAGAATCTTGTTCTCTTCGAGGGTCGAGTCGTTAGATTTATTGATCCACAAAGAATTATTCTCAAGAATCGCAATTAAGTTGTTTTCAAATAATGCATGTAGGTATACAATTTTATAGGTGACACCTGCCTTGTGTCAAGCTTTTAGTGCCTCATTTTTAATTTATTACCGACTACCAATGCGCTTGGTTATATCCATAAATTATTTAAATTATGGTTAAAAGAAAATTAACCACCCTGTAAGGGTTCGTTAATTTTTACTATCTATAATTGGATTGCTTGAAGTTGGACGACCAACAATTTTCATTTTTGCTGAATAGCAAAACTGTAGAAATGGTAATTTCTAAATTAAAAGCAGAGTTTATTTACAGTCCCTTTTATTTGTAAACACACAATTGCAGATCCCAATTAGTTTTGGAAAATTGCCATCTTCAAATGGCTCAGAAAATTCGCAACGAAACTTGAGAAGAAAGTTAAATGTTATATAATTCAAAAGGGGGACTACGACGAGCGTCTTACAATAGAAGTGTGTATGTCGGCATAGGAAATTTCAAGTTACTAATGACAAATATATGCCCACAATTTCAAAATTGTTATTGTATTGTATATTTAATATAGAGAGAATAGCCTGACTAATTGCCACTTTTATAAAGCACATTTTGTAAACTACCTAGCTAGCACTGCCTTTTCAATTAAATGTATTGTTGCCTTAAAATAATCATTATAATTATTAAGGAACTTAGTATTATTATTATTACGCAATTTGCAATACGCTTACGAACAACAGTCATTTAAATTTGGTGAACTTGTTAATGGAATAATACAATTATTGTACTATAAAAAAATCATTTAAAACCTACAGCTGCCAACTTAAACGACTTGATTCATCCTTGAAAATAACCTTTCCAATTCTTGATATTATCTATCTTCTTTCAATTTTTCTATTGAAAATCAACAGCATTAATAAATCATATCTGTTTGATCTAAAGTAAACCTACATTATCTCTAATTCTTGTCCGTATTAACATAATAGCTACTTTCAAATTTTAGGTTAATTAAAATAGAATTCTAGCAACCATGACGCAAATTTATTAGTAACAATTTTTCCTTTTTTTGTTCAGGTAACTACACGAAATATGCACTTTAATATTAAAAAAGTTTGAGGTTTACTAAATAACTAATGGATTCCCTTGTATATGCCAATTTCGATGATGTTGACTGTATTGTTGACTATGGCAACTAATGTAAGAAAATTATCTCATATAGGTAATTAGACGTATGAGAAACAGTAGAAATCAATGTCTTTCTTTTTTATTAAAGGACATTTTATGACTTTTCATAATATAACTACGAATTCCGTTATTTAATTCGATGTTTTGTAACATGCAGCTATGAAAACTAGCTGCTTTAACAGATTCGACAATAGTTGCATTCTAAAATGGTTTCAATTATTTTTACGACCAACAAATTTTATATTTGTATCTTCAGAAGTAGAATATCAATATATCAAATTGGATATTCTTGTTATTATTATGTTTGTATAAAACATAAATAAAGTCGTAAAATAAATATGCTTATTTGCTTTGACAAGACAAATAAAATTCTAGCAGTTACTAAATTATGCTGGTTTTTTAATAATCCACTAATTTGAAGATTTGTTTGCACTCTTGCTTAAAATGTTAAATTTAATGTGCTTCCATGGTAGATACATCGAACATAAACTTTTTCCTTGTTTTTGAAAATTAGCTCCCTCATCCACTATTCCTTAGTAATTAAATTCTTTTGGAATTGTTTAACACTATCAATACAATTTTTTTTGTATTTATCAATTATTTATTAACAAAAAATATTAAATTTTTATTCCAAGTAAAAACATCAATTTGCTAGTATCCAGTATGCCTGTATGTTGTTGAAACTAGCCATAATGGAAGCATTTTTCTAATATTTTCAGATAAATGATAAATTTCTAGGGAACTGAAATTCATATTAAGCGGATTTGGTGTCAGCTAACGATGTGTCTCAAAAACGTGTTAGAAGCTTACGAGAAAATGATTTAGTGAAACGGGATTCACAGTTCATCTGTCAAGAAATACATCACTTTCATGCCAAATCACTCCTTCATCTCTCATCTTTATCTTAACTATGATGAAATCAATGCTGCATCATTGTCTGAACAGTCAGTGGAATTAAAGATACGATGTGTGTGGCCCTGCTGCAGATTATGTTGAAGAAATTACACTATTGGCCGTTTAATATAATTAACTTAAAATGTGTAATTCGCATTAATTTCTGTTCGTAAAGAGAGAAAGGCGTACCTGTGTAACAATACTCTTTTTAATTCTTCAAGAATTCTAAATAGACAAAGTATTAATTTGTTTCATTTATTAATATTTCTTAGTTTCAGGGTTCATATCTTCTACTTTACATTTATTTGCAATTCTTCACATAGCCATTTATCTGTGTATTTTAATAAAAGATTTCTTGCCACGAATTTTGAACTTTAGTATATCATTTAGTAATATTTAAAATAATTAATTACAATAATTGAAGTATAAATTCAATTATTCAGGATATCATGTAAAAATCAGGCAAAAATGTAAGTTAATTATTATTAAAATCAAAACAAAATTTTTGTCAAAATTATTAGTTTTTATTCAGTTTTGAGTAAAGGAAATCACCACAATTTTTCCAATGGATATGGATTGGAGAATGGACGTATTATGTTTTACAGAATTTTACGATATAAATTATAGTAATATGTATATTGTATAATGTATAGGTACCTACTACGATACTTATACAAGTAAAGTAATAAAAAATAGTATATTCATATTTTTTAGTTAATTATATGGAGATAATCAGTGCATATTAATAATAATAAGTAAGATAAAAGTCTTCCTTATTTCTATTTAAATTAGTCCCTAGAAATGATTTAAATGAATTTGAATAATAATTATTATATACTTTCCAGGAAAACACGAATAGGAATAAAAACATAATTAACCATAATAATTATAGTGATTTATTTTTTTCACAACCGACTTGCAAATTTGCAAACATTATAATTCATCAGGTAATTCGAAATGTGGAAATGTGAAATGATTTCCTTGTACATCATAAATTAAAGGCTTTAATATGACAGGATGCCGACTTTTAGCTGTAATTTATAATTATTGTATCAGGGCCGGCAGAGAAAATTCAGTCTCATATGTAACATATGGGACAGAATTTTTTCTGGATTTTCATTGGAATTTATTAAACAACGAATCGAATTCATATTATATTACTTACGTGAAATAAGTAAGTACGACGTGACGGATAAAGTTGCATTACCCACTGTAATACCTAGTTCACTAATCTAATTTATCAAAGTTCGAAAATATCTTTTTTTTTCAATTTTTAAAAATGTATTTATTTAGATATTTCGAGATATATTTCTTGATAAGTAATTATTATTTTAATTATTTCGGTTTATCTAAGTTTAACCCACATTGAATACCACTAATTCCATTTAGTTGAAAATGTTCTAATATAACAGCCACAAGCCGGTAGCCGGTAGCTGGTAGCAATTACATGAATATCAGTTTCATTAAAATTTCGTAAACAAACAATCCATTTTCACTCTTAAAATAACTTGCTGTTTCCTTTGATTGGTTATATGGTCCACAGATACATTTGTTCTTCCACATTATTTGCCCACTATCAAATTTTATTATATATGCCATAGTTTCAGCAGAAATATCTGTTTCCTAAATAGAAACAAATGCTACAATTTTGTAAAATAAAATATACTTAAAGCAGACTATTCAGAGCTAGTTTGGTATGGAAATACATCCCATCCAACTGGTCGGCGGTTAGGGTGGTATACATACCAAAAATGGGTCCCAGAACCTAAATCGCTTAGACCACTTAGCCTAACATCATTTTAGTTAAAGGCCCTGCAGAAGATGCTGGACAGACGTACAGGAAATATCTGAGTACACAACCTCTTAATGCAAATAATATAATGCGTACCAGCTGGGCACATCAGCAGAATTAGCGCCTAATAACCTAGTAGGGAAAATCACCCTCCAGAGGAAAGACACTGAGGTGGCAATTTTCCTTGACATTAAAGGAGCATTTAATAATGCACTGCCCGATTCCTTATACAGGGTGTCCCAATATTAGTGGGACACAGACCAACAGAAGAGTCAGGAGTCTACTGTGATGATGAAAATATTGCGATTGACCCCAACTTACCTTAGTACAAAAGTTGATATTAACGAAATACAGGGTGTAAATTATTTAAAAATCATCATCATTTCGTCCAAAAGAACGTCATTTCGTCCAAAAAAACGTCATTTCGCCCAAAAAAACGAGATGCTGGCCGGCCGAAAAATATTACTGAAGAACAAGAGGAAGAGATTTTGGTTTGCGTAGTAGAAAATCAAGGCGAATGACTGCAGCAGTTGGTATAAGTAAGTCATCAGTTCATCGAATATTTTTCACTTCGCTTTCACATCACTTTACACCAGTGCAGAACTCATTGCCCGTGCAATTTTCTCGTTCATTCCTAGACCAGCAAAAGGCAGGTCCAATGTATCTAAATAAAGTACTGTTTTCTGATGAAGCTACATTCACTAGTCGAGACGTTTTCAACTTTAAAAATAAACATGTATAGGACGATGAAAATCCACATGTAGTAGTGGAGCATCATTTTCACCACGAATTTAAGATTAATGTTTGGTGTGGCATTATTGATAATCATGCATTGCCACATAATCTTAATGCACACTGATACTTACATTTCTTCCAACATGTATTTGTTGATCTTCTGGGTGATTTGCCATTGGATGTGAGAGATAACATGTACTCTATGCAGGATGGTGCCTCTCCTCACTTCACCGTGCGAGTTTCCCCAATGGTGGATAGGACGCGGCAGCATGTTTCCCTGGCCCGCACATAGCCCTGATTTTATCCAATGGATTTTTGTGTTTGGGGTGCCATCAAATCAAATGTTTATGAAAGCGTAATAAACACTCGAATATGGCAGAAAATTGTAAACGCCATCAATTTATTTGCTGGAAATGAACTAATATTATTTAATATTAGAAAATCATTTATTAAACGAATAAGAGAGTGTATCGAAGTAAACGTGAGACATGTTGCGCATTTTTGTTATAACAATGTAAATGTTCTTGCAACTACATATTTTAAGTTAATATTAATAATAATATTGATTATTCATTATGTTTTTCATGCAAATAAAAGTTATTTTGAGCAAACACTAGTTTTTCTTGTACAATTTCAATAATGCATTGTGATTTCAAACTTTAAATACATATCTTAAGCTTTGTACGTGTTAATACTAATAAATCTTAATAGTGCACAGAATGTTACAAAATATCTACATATTATTCAAAATTAGAGTTGCATATAATGCAAAAATAGCAAATATTTCGAAAACGATCAACTTTAGCGTCAAAAAACTAGTACAACTTTTTTGTGTAAAACATACAGGGGAATAATATTCTACTATTAAATGTGTTATACATACACTGTCAAAAAAGTTCCGGTAATTTTAAACCATCAAGAGTACAGTACGTAGCGCCCTCTAGAGCAAAATTAAATACGGATTTGTTTTTCTCGACCCAATAAACCCCAAAATCCAAATTTTTAAAGCAGTTCGTCGAAAACTGTTTAAGATTTGGAAGAAAATCGAATTCCAAATTTCCACTTTAGCACCCTGTATCTCCGTTAATATACCAACTTTTGGACTAAGGTAAGTTGGGATCAATCGCAATATTTTCATGTCAGGAGTCTACTGTTGTTCTGTGTCCCATTAATATTGGGGCACCCTGTATACATCGACGACTACAAGAGGAATCGAGCCAACCATGTCCGATTGGATTCGGGGCTAAGGTAGAAAACAGAACCATATCAACATCTCTACAAGGGGAAACCGTCAGGTTTAGAGCCGCAAGGGGGCGCCCACAAGGCGGGGTTCTCTCTATTGTGGTCACTACTTGTGGACGACCTACTGGCTATTCTAACTTTGTAGGATGTTGAGGTTCAAGCATATGCGGGCGACTTAGTGATTCTGGCAGGACGAAACTATGAAAAGATGATTTCCAATACCCTTCAAGCCGTACTAGATACGATACATAGTTGGTGTGAGAGAGAACAGGTGTCTGTGAATCCTTATAAAACAACAATACGTCGCCGTCGTTCACCAGAAAAAAGAAGATGGGTAATTTAGAAGGACCTTCCCCATCATGCGAAATCATTCTATTTGTGAGGGAAGTGAAATATCTAGATAAATCACTGAACTTAACTCCCACTTGAAGAAGCTGATCAACAAAGCAAGATTATCCTTGTAGACATGCCATAGAATTTGCGAAAAATGCCCCCAACAAATGTACTGGAATTACATCATAGTCATAAGTTCAATGGTCGCTCATGGCTCTATAGTTTGGTGGTCAAAGGGGCTACAATGAACGACCAAAACCAAACTCTCTGGGCTAGCGATAACTGCGGCAATAAACACCGCACCGTCAACCGTCAGCTCCTATGGAAATCCTCCTGGATTCACTTCTTCACATATATCTGGAGAGAGAATCCAAGTGGGCGACATACAGACTTCGACAAGTGGCCATCAATATGTCGCAGGCTAACACCATGGGGCACAATGGGCCACTGGATGACATAGAAAGTCACAGTATCCTAGGAATGGTCTTAGATGTTATGACTACTAAGACCAATCCCGAACTGCTCTTTTATTTCCTGAAAAAGACGAAATGGGATCGATCTAAATAAGATCGACCTACTGAGGTTGGACAGTAGTTGGTTTGCAGATGGCTCCAAAACTCCTGAAGAAACTGGAGTCGGAGTGTATAGCTGCGAACCAAAGGTGAAGATATTCACAAGCCTGGAGACCAACGCAACTACCTTTCAGGCTGAAGTTCACGCCATCAAACTGTAGTTACGAAAGCTGAAAAAAATGCATCCCAAGCGCGGATCAATATAAATATTTTCAGACAGTCAAGTCAAGTAGCTCTCAAGGTTCTTGAATCCTATCATTGTAACTCTAAAACGGTATGGAACTGTCAGACAGCCCTAACCCAACTGGGGAAAAATAACAAAGTGACACTGATCTGGATACCAGGACATTCTAAAATGGAAGGCAACGAAATAAACGATTCCCTAGCCTAGAAGGTGCGGGATCACAATTCATAGAACCAGAACCTGTACTCGGCATATCGTCAAGTAGGTACTGCCAAAGCAGCAAACTTAGCCTGGGCCGAAAGTAAAACACTCCAGTCCTGGCAAGACAGGATTAATGCATTCAAAGACATTCATTACGTATGCCTCGAAATCAAGAAGTAAGAAACTATTAGAGCTAAACCTAAACACTCTAAATTGGCCTGTACACTCATCATTCGACAAAGGACAATTTATGCCGGAGAACCTGGCCGGAATCTCGCCCAATAAGTTTATCAGTTTTATCAAAAGAGTGAACCTATTGGGTAAAATATAATCTGGTGTGCGGCACAATTGATCGAGTGACATACCATACCCATATCATATAGCAACTTTTTTATTATAAATTACTTCCATAGGTTATCGTCGTTTTTAAAAACTGTACAAATTGCACTATAGAATGAGTAATAATAATTATTTTAAAAATAAAATAAATTTAGTCCTGCAAAGATTACAACATTTGTCACTAGTTTTTTACAAGGAAGGAATATAGAGTACGGAGTGCAACGTTAGCTAAAACCACGACCAGGAAGTGAAAAAAATATATATGATTCTGTTAAATAATTACACAAAGTTTATAATTCATTAATTTACAGGCTAGTTAATAAAATAGCAAGAAAAATCGTTGAGGTCTCCTGCTCTTTCTTTTGCATAACAGAACAACAAATTTACAACATGACATACATAACCGGATATCTTGTTGCCACAATTAAGTTACCCGTATTGACCGTATAAAATAAATGTTGATATTCATTTTTAACTGTCGTTAATACTTGAGCAAATTATATTAATCATAGACTTATAATAAAGTAAAAAACTATTACCCCATATATACGGGTACCTCAAGTTTTTAATTATTTACAATTCTTTTAATCTATCACACTTAATCACTATTGTACAGGTGCATTTTATTCTTAGACGCGTCTTATTTTATAAAGGTACCTAACTTTGTTAATAACGATAGCGAATATCATTTTAGCCCCCAAATAATTTCGGCCTTTTATGTGATGCCTATGCACCTAGATTTTTCAATTACATAATTTTCGTTCTTAATTCGTTTTATTTCTCGTCTGTATAACAGTCTAACCGGTGATAGAAGGCCTATGGAAAGAATGTGAATATAATCATTGATTAAGGAATGAATAAGATACGCGACTTCAATGGTAAAGTGCGAGACCAATTTTTGGCGGCGAGATCTCGGTAAGTTGCGGGCATTCCTGTGATTTACGTAGTATGCTTTTGACAAACCTGTGTCATGTCATGTCTGGTTTTATATCATTAATAATCTAGTGGTAATAAAAATTTAATGTCCAGATTAATTTTAGTTTAAAATTATTAACGTAGTATGTTCTCTCTGCCAGCTATTTCTCAACGTTTGTTTGACTTTTATTAACCGTCACATAATTTAAACTAAAATCAATCTGAACATTCAATTTTTGTTTTCACTAGATTATAAATTATATAAAACCAGACACGACACAGGTTTATCCAAAGCATACTACGTGAATCACAGGAATGCTCGCAACTTACCGGGAATCTCGCTGCCAAAATTAGCCTCGCACTTTACATTGGAGTCGTGTATCTTATTCATTCCTTAATCAATGGTATAATCCTTTTGCACCCGCCCCATTGGTCAGGAATATTATACTTGTAGTATTTGTATTCTACTATATTAATTATATTTTAGTATACTCTCTCCTGCCGTGTGGGCCACCTTTTACCGGTCAGACAGTATATGTCCCACTTATATAGAATAATATATTATCTGGGATCAGCAATGTGTGCGGTAGTAAAAATAAGTCTTGACTGTACCATTGTCTTTAAAAACTGTTTCTCTTAGATAACAGTACGAAACTTTTTCCAATCATCTAGATACTAACATGGTCCGTCCTAACATTGTTTAATACATACATTTGTAACATTTTTATTGTGACATCAGCAGCTTGACCAATTTTAACGCTTATCTTAGCCATCTTACTCGAAATTCTCATACTCTACATACAGAATGTGTAAATGGAATATTGCGTACAAGTTTTTTAGTAACAGATTTTTTAACGACTCATATGTATTGTACGAAATCTCTGGAGGGACATATTATGTATTTTTAAAAAGGTGGAATTTCAACATTTTTTCTGGAAATTTAAAAGACAATGTTGAAATTTCACCTTTTTAATAATATATCATGTGACCTTTAAGAGCTTTCGTAGTATTGTAATTGTACGTAATTTACGATTTTATCAATCACACGCTGCTGCTCTTTCAATGAAAAGATTTTTGTATTTTTATAATCAAGTATATTAAGAAATATTAATGAAAGACTTATGCATATTATACTTAGACCAGGACTGCACGAAAATGCAAATATACATAGGGTGTTTTGTTTTAAAGATATTTATTTATCACGTGATCTATATATTTATTGCATTGCTATTTCGAGTATTATTAGAGACAGAGAAGCTGTTAATGGAGAGAGTTTTAGAGAATATTACGACCATTTCATATACGTCTTTAAATTTAGCCTAGCCTCTCTCCGTTTTTGAGATATTTTCAAATAACTGAAAATGTGGCTTTTTAAAAAACTTCCCGTATTTGTAAAGTGCATTACCAGAAAATCTCTATCTATTTGTTTTGAAATGGAATATTTCACAGCCTACTTAGAATATTTGACACTAATAAGTAATATTTTCTGACATTGTGATACATCGTTAAATATAGAATTAAGAGCTCTATTGAACCATAAAAGAATCCAATATGGCGCCCATAAGAAAAACCAAAGTTAGTGGCATTAACTCAAAAACAAATGATGATCTGGTAATTCCAACCAACGAAAGCACCTTGCAAAATGTCCAAACAATGTAGGTAGGTACTTATTTAAATCTCACCAATCATTAAATTAAACAGATACGTACGGGACTTTTTTTTTAATGCACCCTCTCAGTTTTTTTGAAAATATCTGGAAAACTGCTAAAGTCAAATTTAAAAACGTCATCGAAATGGTCAAAAATGAAACTATTAGATGTTGGAAAATTAGATACACATTTCTTAATTTGCCTATCTGTGTAATTTGGGTCGAATGCATAGGAAGGATAAAATATTTTAAATAGAACAACACCTTTCAATTAATTTGTTATAGGTATTTCAAGTAACTGAATTATCGTTATTGTTTAGATATTTATATTTATTAAATGAGTTGACTGAATTGTAAAATGATACAATATAGCGCGTTGAAAGATTAGATTTGTAATTAATTATTTAGACAAATTTTTAAAGAAGCTCAACTCATATTACTGCTAAAATAAAAAACTGCTTCCCGTTGATTGGTTTCTGTAAAAACTAAATTAGTGGCTCCAAACAACTATTTTATAGTTTTCCATCACTTACTTATCCAATTTAGACAAATAATTGTTTCCACGTGTTCACATGTGGTAATTAATAAGAAAATTATTAGCAGTCGCAACGTTTTTTTAGCTGCCGTCTTTAAATGTGGCCACCCTAGTTGCCGACATACGATACTCGAGCTGAGGATTGACTCCTCATATACGTTTTCTAACACAGAGATTTATTAATGTTGCCACTCATGTATCCTTAACAAAGTCATAAATTTTCTAGCAGAAAAAGGCACCCGTAAAATTAATTGTTTCATCCCTTAGTTTTCACTTTCACACTCTTGAAAGTTTATCTGTAAGATTTCTAACCGCAGGCGTAACTTGGAACAAAAAAGTCTTGTATATGTGTCGAAAATTTTCCCAAAATAAAATAATGTAACTTTGATTTTTGAAAGTTAATTGCATGGTAAATAATAGAAAATAAGTTAAAAAAGTTTAAGAGAAGGTCCAGGCCGAATATACAAATAGAAAATTGTAATGCGAATTTTTTGTGCGGTGGAGGTTTTTGGTGAAATAATTTAGTGTAATTTAATAGATTTTTAAAGAGCGCTCTTTAAAAATATATTAAATTAGGTATACTAAATTATTGTAGCAGTCGTCAGTTTGATGTATATACAAAAGTGTATTATGCCGTTGAGTCTATATAATTCCTTCACTCAACGATTAAATAGAGTAAATGAGCAAGTGTCATGTCATGCTATTTGTAGCAGGTATTATTTATAATCTGCCTTTCGTTCGAATACATTTTGTTTCAGGGAAATAGAACAAGTGCATTCGACAGGAGGACATTTTCTCTCTAAAAAGGTTTACGGACTTTCAAATTTGCACATTGTCCTAACATCCTTGATTTACTATTTACAACTTTGCTAAAGAAATATTAAATTTCAACAAAAATAAAAATGGTTTTGAAAGATTATTTTTCTACCCTTAATTTAAAGGCAACCAATTTTCTATGAACTATGAAGTCATTTTCTCGTACCATTTCACGTTTCAGTTTGCTCTACTATCAAGTATGGTAAGGCATAAATACGGCATTGCCTTAATTGCCTCAATAACTAACACCTAGCGCCACCTGGCCGATATTTACTGAATCAAGTAATTATCGTTTAACAAACGCACCACTGATGAGCCAACTATAGTACTGGTAAACGTAATAAATTAATATCAGTAGAGCAAGGCGGGGAAAGTTGTGCAAACCACAATAAAGTGACAACATATTCTCTATCGTGACAGTTACCTAAGCTCGGCTGGAGGCGGAAACGTAGCTCATTTCCTGTATACCAAGGTATACATACTTAACAAATTCAAATATGTGTACATACACGGCTAATATACAGTTATAGTTTAGGATATCATAAAATACACAGATTTCAGATTTATGTTTTAAAAAATTATGGGATTCAGCCCCTGTTCCCAAACTTATAGAAAATAAAACTTGACGTCCGCTATCAACATACTCCGATCATCAAAAGTACAAGTACAAGAACAGATTAAATAATTTATTTGAAAATATTTATAGAACCATTTTTAAAATACCTCAATCATTCGTGGTAAGATCGACATGCATTCGAATCATTATCTCGAAAAACACGAACCAACCTTAGATAAAGTTATACAGTATATTTTTCTGTATTTGGGGGTCTCGGAAACTCGTAGAAAAATATAATTGGTCAGACAAATATGTGTTATATACTTTTCTATACTAGTTACTTTTAAAAGTACACTTTCAGAGTTTGAACTACTGATCCTGTGTACTCGATACTTTAATTGGTATTTAATTGGTATTTAATTGGTATTGCAATTACTGTTGCTGAAAAGTACTTCACTGAAAAACTTGATGCCTTTTGTGAAATGCCTCAAACTAACTTATAATACTTCAAAACTCCTTTAAATATTACTGATATGGGAAATACTGAAATAAAATGTCTCAACCAGCAAATCATCTGTTCATTTTGTGGTTTATTGGAGTTGAAAATAACAAGTTCTTTACAATAATGACTCACGTTACCGTATAATAAAATTTTCGAATACCTTTTTAAAACACTTTTAAAATGCTTTTTGTTAAGAATAAAGATCTGTTAGTAAAGTTTATAATTTTTTACTCATTTATGCGAATATTAATATTAACAACAAGAATAGTTGTAAATTAACTTTTCCCAATAAGAAATATAAGTAAGTAAGTAAGTATTCCGAGATATTAACAGTAATGCTGATGTAGGTAACGAAATATGCAAAAAAATTTTCAGCTACTTCAAAACGGAGAATCTGGATTAATTTCGACTCACTATATTATAATAATTTGACCCTTAGTATAAGTCTTACGACATGTGATGAATTATTGACAATATTGAAACTTCTTTTAATGATATTTTAAAAGATGGTGAATGCGCCAATAGAGAAATCATTCATTAAATTAAAATTAAAATATGTATACAAAATAAATATTCGAATTACTTACTGCTAAAACTATTTTTTACTCTACAAAGGTTCAAAATGATAGGATATTAGATTAAACATTTACAAGTAGGTAGGTATTTCACAAAAAATCATTTATTAGCTAAACATTATTTGTGGCATTGTTAATTTTCTCTTTATTTATTTGGGATTTATTTTCCGATTTTATACTCTTAAATGTATGTTAATCCAAATGTGAATTGAGTCACCCTAGATATAGCCAAATTTACAAAGCTGTAACTTTTTTATTTATTTATGCATTGATTGCAGAGATTTCTCAAATGTTTTAATTCTAAATTCTTTAGCTTAGAATATTAGTTTGAAAATATTTCAATTTGCTTCATACGCACCCCATACAAGGATGTTTTTTTCACTTTTTCAGTCTAGTGTCTCGAATTTATCGAACACCCTGTATCACATTATCGCACAATGGATACCTACAGGTATGCAAAACAATAATATATAGTCATATAACAATTAAATTAACTTATACTTTGATTTCTAATTTAATAACGCGTCGATCTTGCTTGGGTCCTTATTAGGTACTGCTTCACATCGTCTTGGTATGCTCCCTACAATTATGTTAATTAGGTCGCCGAGAAGAGTATCCCACTCTACCTGAAGGGCAATGGTTAATTCATTGGCGTTATTGGCAGAATGGGGGCGGCTTGAGATTCTTCTTTGCAGACCGTCATACATGTCCAATAGGATTAGATATGGTGATATTGCAGGCCATACCATACGTGTGATACCATGTTCCTCAAAGAAATGTTTTACAATACCTGCGCAGTACGGTCTGGCATTGTCGTCGATATAAAACAAATTCTGGATCTGAGTCACTGCACATGGCCGAACTTACTGGTTCCAATATCCGATTCAGATAATTTCGGGCATTCACTGATGTGTTAATAAATACGACAAATTCGGTTTCCCAGTTGCCTAGTATGCCTCCCCAAACGATTACAGATTATCCACCAAAAAGAACACGTTCTGCAATTTTCGTCATACCTCTCATTCCGCCTTTTTCACACACGTTTACGATTATTGTCGGGATATAAGGAGAACCGCGACTCATCTGTAAAAAGTAAATTGTAAAAGATTTCTTTTATGTTCCGGAATCCATTTTGGATGATGACCAGGGCGTCTTGTAGCAAAAGTTGCTTCCTTCAGTCCATTTATTATAGTGTCATTGGAAATAGTAACTCTTGTTGATTCATACAAAACTTGTGGAATTCAGATGACGATTTCGCAAAACAGTTCTTTTTAAAAATCTGTTCATTGTAGGAGTTGTGAAACGCTGTCTACTTCTGCCGTGGGTATAATTTTGGAACTTAATTTACAGAACACTTAGATATAGGTATTCAAACGCCTAGCAACATCTCGATGCGAAACATTTGACTCAATCATTCCAATACACCGTTCAAGAATAGCGTTTCCTATGTGAGGTATTTTGATTTGACTCAAGTAAATGCTGAGTAAATAGTGTGACAGAAGTGTCATAATTTCACTAAAAGCCAGTTTTTTAGATTGACCAAGGCAGAAATAACAGATGTAAATAAAAATTCATGTTGCTTTTGATTTACCTACAGACCATAGAGCCAAAATTCAAAAAGTGTATATGGGCAAATTCTTCATTTGCCTTTAATTTATTAAAAAATTAAATAGGTATCCATTGTGCTATAAAGTGAATATGCAGAGTGTTCAATAAATCCGAGACACAAGACTGAAAAAGTGAAAAAAAACATGCTCACATATATCACCCTGTATGAGGTGCTTATTAAGCAAGTTTCAATGTTCTCAAACTAATATTTAAAGCTAACGAGTTTAGGATTAAAACAATTGAAAATTCTCTGCATTCATAAATAGAAAAAAAGGCCAGCTTTGTAAATTTAGTCTATCTTTAAGGTGACTCATTTCAAATTCGGATTAGTATATATTGATCGTAAAAAATTCAGATAATCTAAAAAATACCTGTATTATTTAAAAACTATTCTCTATACGCTTCTGATTTTATGTCAAAGATTAGGTTTTGACATAACATAAATAAAAACAATAATATTTTACAAACAAACGTAAGCGTTAAATTGCTTTAATGTAAAATCATAAACGTAGAAATTATTCAACAATTTAGATGTTTTTAGTTTACCTATCAAAATATTTAAGATTTTAGCAAATGGTAATAAATTGCAAATTAAGGAGACAATGAAAAAAAATTATCAAGAATTCAGTGAGTTCATATTATATTCTTAGCCTTAGTTCCATGCGACTCGAGGAACGGTGAAGTAAGATGACTGCATTCGATATTATCATCATGATGACGCTGCGCTGGTTATATTAATAGCAGGAGATTGTCGTACATCCAGTCAAGATCTTCCAAGAAAGTTCATTTAAAATGCTATATTGTTTATGTATATAACTTTTTACTAATAAATAATATAAATATGGTGAGAACAGTTGATATTGCAGTATTTTTATTTCTCATTTTATTAAATAATATAATCTAGTGGGGGAAGTATTTGCTACTACATTTTCCTCAACATAACTTTTGTTAAAATAAAAACGTAAAACACATAATACTACTTCAATTGAAACCAAAATCTATTTTATAATTTGCCTTAATTGGAAATGAGCTACTACCACTACTAATTTTTTCCTTATTATGATTATTCAAATTTAATGAATACTAAATTAGTAAGTACACGCAATTGCGAAGCGAGAAGAAAGAGAAAAGCAGAAATAAATATTTCATTTCAGGTTAAAAGCAAGTTACATCGTAGTATAGTGGTGAGATATTTCGAGTGAATTTGTGGGAAACGACGATGATATCGTGAAGAGGCTCATGAGCTGTTCCGCACTTATATCCAAGAATATAGTCTTCACCTCGAGAGAGCCAATCTCGAGATGGCCTCATCTCAACCGATGCATTATAGATAGGGCCAGAAATACGGACGCAATTTTGCCAAAGTACGATAAGACGTTAATGGCTTCAACTTTGCACTCTATCGTGGTTGCTTTCAGGGCGTCGGCGCTCGCCACTCGGCGTCTGTCGGCGTCCCTGTGCTTTAAAACTCTTGATGAAATTGCTACCTGGTACGGTACTTTAACTCCCTAAAATTATCCTAGCAAATTTGATTTACTGTTTCGATTACGTAGCATTATATTGACTGCTCATAAATTTACCGTTTATACAGAGAATAATTTGAATCATTTTATTTTGACTAGAGAGTTAATCCCATTAAAGTTGCCAATAATTAGATAAATTTACGACAGATGATTAGTAATTAAAGGAAAAATAAGGTATTTTATAAAAAAAAACAATTTTACTAGTTAAGATTAGCAGATGCAGAAGTACGTGTTTTTGATTATGTTCGATGAATTTCAGATATTAAATATAAAGAATCCTCTTAAAAGAATGTATGCAACAAAATGTGTTATAATCCCTCGAACAACAGATATTAGAAATCAAAAAAAAAAAAAAAATACGAGGTTAAATATGAGTTTTTATTGTTGCAGGGTATTAGGAATTTTCTAAACAAAATTCTACATGATTAATATCCCAAATATTCAAAAACATTTAATTTTGACAAAAACTTACTGGTAACACTTCTGAAGAGTCGATCTACAATAAAAGAAAAAACGATTATCCAAACTGTATAAAAGGTTTAGAAAAAAATTCACAGTCCTTCGCAAAGATGCAACCGGAGGAGATATTGGAAATGACGAAGTAGAACGCAAATGTGATAAAAATGAAAATTTGTTGCAAAGTAGTAAATAGATATTTCATTAACACAAAACATTTTCAAAGAGTAAAATCGTATTATCAGTAGTTTTATTTAGAAATTAAAATAAAAAGTTATTTAGTTGTAGTTATAGTAGAAAAAATATAATACATTTCACGATGTGAAAGCCCTTTTGTTCAGTGTTTTTTGAAAGGTCTCGGCTTCGCATCGACTATTCAAAAATCACCTTACACCTAAAAGTAACCTTTAGCATCTAGTAATGTAAATAACTATTTTTATACGTTCATGTGGTTTTTGGATTTCTGACGAAGAATGAATTTTCCATATAATTCTTCCTATTCCTGGCCTTATGAAAAATATGTCTTTTTCTTCTGGAGCCCAAGCGATTAATAGAACAAGGAGATCAACGTCCTCATCGACTAGGTACAAATGTTAGACTATTACTTAATATTCCAATTGCTGTTTTAAGAATAGGTGAATTCACGTCATCTAAGTACAGCGTGTTTTACAAAGAATCCTTTATTTTAAAGAATTTTTGTCAACATTGAAATTAATCGGATTTCGTTTATATCATTTGACAAAAACTTTTCTTGAGGGAGGACTACGATTACTGAATTTTGCCTAAATTTGGTTTTCACGTAGTTTACATACGTCGCACAATGTCTTTATAAGTTTTATTTGTCTGCCTTATAACTGGATGCAATAAAAATTCATCCTCAAATTACATAAATAATAAGTATGGATAGAGTTACAAAGATTTCGCAATTTTCTTGCTTATTTTATAAATTTCGGTACTTTGCCTGTACTGTAACCGTGTGACCTATCGTTGGATCAGGCATTGAGAGAGGAGTCGAACATACATTTTATTTTGTTTCATTTAAAATCACACCTATCTTTGTAAATTGCCAAAAACGACAAAATTTTAAGTTCCACATGGTTTTCGGCTATATACATATTTCGACGAGACAAAATAAAATAAGCTGTTCGACGTGCTTTTCGATGTTAAGTAGTGTTGGAGATTGTTGGGCGTGACTTTTCTAACGCAGGGATAAACTCCCATGTAACACTTTTTTGTTTACTTTTGCTTAATCTACCTCATGTTAAAGTAATGGCACTCAAACCTCTAACACTCGGTAATAGGTACAAATCAGATATCGACAACCTGGCAGAGTAGCTCCGGTCCTAAATCCGCCCTTAAGATTTCAAATTGCAAGACATTGACAAAATTGAAAAAATTGCAAAAACACGAAAACTTCAAACACTATTTCCATAAGAATTTCCGAGATACTGTTCTGGTAAGAAATCCAAGGTAGAGGGTCGAACTTAGAACTGCATCGTGAATATCACTGTCCCACTCTGATTTTAGGTTCAGGAGGAGTGAACGAAAAAGTGTAATTTTGACGTTTATCGTTCTGAAACCGCTAAAATATCACGCGTTACGTCATTCTGCCTAAGTCATGCTTCATAATATGCAATATGAAACTGATTTACTAGGAAACCAAAAACATTTGTTTAATCCTGCTCTTGAAACATGCAGTTTCTTACTTGGATACAATACTCGAAACCCTTTGTTTCGTTCACTCAAGTTGTTTATATGGCAACGTGTGGGCGAAAGCAGTGAGTGAAAATACTTTCGCCCACTTTTGTGTCACTTTCGTCCACTCTAGTGTCACTTTCGCCTACCCTACTGTCCATATTACCAATTGTCAAACTACAATAAAATTCAGACGAAATTTTTCCATTTCATTTAAATACCTTGTTTTAGATTTCTCCTGCAATATATGAAACGTAGCAGCATTGGCTTCTTTTAGAATGTCTGCTGGCACAGTAATATCATCATTTACTTCCATTATTTCACAATTTTATGAAAAATGTTCACCACGCGTCAGGTCAATAATTTTCTTGACAACTACAAATGTTTATATTTACACGAACCATAGCAACGCAACCTGCCATCTACGTTGATTTGCACTTCATACATAACCATAAACTAAAGAAGCTTTTACAAAATTTAATAATTCTTTAACATTTTAATGGCAGGATTAAACAAAACGCTATACAACACTAGTGTAGAAACGGATTCGCTCACTTGTGTGCTTTTACGCACTCAGCTGACGCCTCGTGTGCAAAACGCACACGCGTGAACGAAATTCTTACTTTCTTCACTAGTACTGTTATATACTGTTCCAATGTTAAAACTTTTCTATTTATATGGTCTCTTTGATTCACCGGCCGTCAGATGGGAACCTTTCATCGTCGAATTTGCATTTCCTTTACTAAGAGCAAAATTTAAATATTCATTTAATTATAAAAATAAACTGTAGGTACATAAAATATTTCTACCTCACATAAACAAGAATAATTTGTTGGTTTCCAATTATCTCTTCTCATTTTGATAAACCGTTCTTTTCTCCTTACTGAGGAAGCGTTTCATTAAAAAGTCGTTTTTTGCAGAGTTATTGCAACTAGCTGCTGCACAACCAGGCATTTCGCCCCTAACTCTAAAAAGCAATTCAATTAATTTGCATGGTATTTCTTACAAATGCATTAGGTACGATATGTAACAAAAATGACTTCAATTAGATTTGAACCGAATATAATAGGGTATTTTACGGTTTTTCGGAAAGTGTCTTAAAAAGTTTATATGGTAGTAATGATCTACCAGAATTGTTTTTTTTTTTAAACGAAATCCCTAAATAGTCTAATGCGGCATTTTTTATTTCAATTTTAAAATTTCGTGTGAAAACGCTAACCGCCATGATTTGTTTGGGCGTGACGTCACTATGATAGTCAACACACGCATACAGATACGTTTTATATGGTATTATAATTAGTTTTCTGTTTTAATTGTCTAATAATGAGTTATAATCTCTATCATTGGTGTGTACCGTGTATCGTGCCGAATTGTAAAAGTGCAAGTATAAGAACACTAGAAAAGTTGTTTATTAATGTGCCGAATGATATTACAATGAGAAACAATAATTTGGTTTAAACTTGTAAGAAGAAATCCAAAATTATTATCGAAAAGAAGTGTAAGTAGGTACTGTATTTTTGTAAAGATCATTTCGATGTAAGTACAGTGCACTTATATCTACTATCTTGTATCAATTAATAGAAATAAGGAAACGAAAAGTAATTATTGTCATAAAATTTCAATGTTCGTAAATTAGAGGTTATGTTACAGTTTGTAAATAAAAAAAACGTAAAAAAAATTGTTTACTATGTTGTCGCCACTATTTCTATAAGTCATGCTTCATAACATGCAACATGAAACTGATTTTCAACCCCGTACCAGGAAACCAAAAACATTTCCAATGTTAAAATCCGAGGAAATTCAGAGAAATAATTTTTTTCGTTTACAAAAATTTAATTTATCTAAAGCAAAGGAAGTAAAAAACAATTTAATAATTTGATTTCTGATATTGAAAGCTATATAAATTGTTAGCAAATTTATTATAAAATCCTGACACATCTACACATACAAGTATACTTCATAATACTTCTAGAAGCAGTAAAAATTACATAAATCATACCTGAAAACAACAGAATACTGTAATTTTCATATAGGCCCAATTTATATTAATGGGAAAACATCACAGAAAGCAGAATAAGTATTGTTCAAACAAATTATTTGGCAATTTGTCCCCTGATGACCTCGTAACAATTCAAACACAATTTTGCTTTGTTACTGTCATTGTTCGATTATACTAAACAATGCAGATAGATATTTAGTGCTATTAAAACTAAAATATATTTCACAGAAAACTATTTTTTTTTTAAATCGGCATTAAAGTACCTCAAAATCGTCATTAAAGTGATCGAAATAGTCATTAAAGTAATCCATTATTGTATGATTTTTGTAGTTGGCCGAGGTGACAGATAAACGTAAACATTAATTTTTTATTGCTTGTGATAATAATTGTGTTGTAACAAAAGGTAAATAAATACAGTTTATAAATAATTCAGAATTGTATTATCACTATTATAATTGCTAAAAATAATGGTTTTCTTATAAAAAATTAATCAGACTTGACATTTAAAAATACTTATGACATTTCCATATGTCACTTAAAATTTTAAATAATTATGACATTTCTTAATGTCACTGAAAATTATTTAAAAAATAGAGTTAATTAGTCTTAATTTCATAGTTTTGGATTTAAAAAAAAATGTAATATGCACCTCGGCATTAAAGTTCCTTTTTATCACTCATGTGGTTTATTTGCCTCGGCCCTACGGGCCTCGGCAACTAAACTCCCCATTCATGATAAAAAGATTAACTTTAATGCCTTGATATATAAATAACTATTATTTGAAAAAAATTATTTACATATTTATATTTATGGATATATTATTATTTAGATTATTTAAATCCCCTTAGGTGAATTTATTAAGGCGTACAAGTAGGTACAACAAACATACATTATTATCTAACCATTTTTTTTTATTCGCTTATTTAACGTCGGCCTATTTCCGCTACCAGGGCCTATCACCGACGCCAGGAGACGAGCAACCCCCAACCTGGAAATTTTGCCGAACCTCTTATCTTACGAAGAGTAGGGATTTTTTACTTGCCTAACATTTAATAGACAAGGGACCGACTCGACTGCTTTACGTCCTCTCCGAAGGATGGTATATCCTCAATACACCTCTCGCCTACAGTTGCATTGCTTCTGCGATATAGCTGATATACAAGCCGCTAGAAGTGGGGAAACGAGACCGCGTCCTTCCCCGGATAGTCAATCATCCAAGTACTGAACGCGATAGCTGTTGCTTAACTTCATATCGCTATGAAGTGAGTCAAGTCAGTCCTCCGCTCGCTAACCATTCTTAAACATCTTAACTACTAGGTCTTATAATTAAATTTCAACTCAAGCTTTTCACTTTTTTGTCAAACATTTGTCAAACGTGTTTTGAATTAAAATTAAATAAACACTACAATGATTTTTTAAATTTATAATATCTGTCATCATTTGAATGAAAGCATATAACGGCAACACATACTTAGGTTTAAGTTGCAAACATATAAACATAATATTACTTTAACGTTGATTTTTTTTAGCAAATTATATTATGAAGAGCTAATTTTTGTATTTATATATATATTTTCAGATTGGGTATACAAAATTTAAAACTGAGCGTTGACTGAGTGTTCTGTCTAACCCTCAAATAGAACTTAGCGATAAAAAGTCTACTGTGACTTTACTAACGGGACTCCAATATCTTAAGCCCTTGGGAAATCTCTCACCCTTTAGAATTATCCATAACTTATCTAATATTAATCTACCGTGAAATGAAATGTACTCTCTGCTTCAAAACCCTAATTCTTTAATCAATAAAGCCCTTGTTACTTTAATTGACTTTTATCATCTTAATGCAATTATGTTTTTGTGTATTAAATGAGGAAAAGGGTTAAAGAGAACGCGCTCTCGATCTATAATTCTTTATATTTTCGTTATAATTAACTTTAACCAAGTAAAAGCATGAAACACACCACATGACAACGACATGACCATTTTTTATACGCTACTGGTGAAATTTAATGAAAAAATTCTAGTCTACGTTCCTTTTCAGGCTTAAAAAATATTTGTTCTTCGAAATTCTTATCCTTTATCACAAAATTTAAATTTTCTATAATTACATATAATTAATTGGAATAATTTTGAAGATATTTACAATGAAGTGTCCCATTATGTAAGACAAACAAGTAGGTTACAAATGGATAAAGCTCCAGCTCCCTAAAGGGTTAATGTGCATGAATGGTGTAATGCGTAATGATCACTTTCTGGGATCGTTTAGAATCAACCGATTGGCCACTTAGATCTCCTGATTTTACTGTTTTAGACTTTTTTATTTGGAGGTACTTAAAAGACCAAGTATAAGCTACGCCAGCAAACACAATAGGAGAATTAAGTTTGAGAATCAAAAGACAATAATTATTTCAAAAATTCAATATGGCGTCCATAAGAAAAAAAAATCGACTACGTTCCTCAAAATCTGGAAGGCTTAGAAAGTTTCTGCCAACGCCATTTTAATTGCCAGTAGTCAACAAAATAAAAATGCCAAGATTCATTAAATTAGCATTAGATATCATGGCAGATATTAAGTTTTTTAAAAAGATTATGTTATTTAGGTTTTTCAGGATAAATCAGAAATTAATCAAGGTATCTGGCATTTCTTGGCAGAAAATTGTGTAGCATAAAATAAGGTAAATTTTGCCTTGTTTGACCGGTCGTGTATTTCTTACAGTTTCTGAGATACCAATGGTGGGCTACAAAAAATCAACCACCCTGTTTATGTACAAGGTTATCACGTGAAACTTCCCACCCCAATTTTGTGGGTTGTATCTAGGTTACAATTTCTTTTTATAATTCGTGTGAATTTTGATGACCATTTTAACTATGAAAAAAGAAAAACAATGAAATGCCAATTTAAAAAGTTATGAGCCTAACTTAAATTTTTCTGTTGGAACACCCTATATATTTTTGAATTTTTTGGGAGATTGTTTCATTCTGATTCTAAATATATATTTATAGTTTAATACATTTATTTTTAACAGTTTTTGAATTATTTAAAAATGTAGTTTTTTTTAGAAAATAAATGCAGTCTCAATATAGCCTCATAGATTTAAGAATGGCCATGCTAAAAAACAAAAGCTCGTGCAATTATTTATTTTGACATTTCTTATTGCTCCTGTCATTAAATGTGAATTCAAAAATATACAGGGCGTTCCATTTAAAAAAAATGCAAGTAAAGTTCATAAATTTTCAAATTGGCATTTAATTGTTTTCTTTTTTCATAATTAGAATAGTCCCAGAAATTTACGCAAATTATATATAAAAATTTTTTTTGTAACTTCAGAAACAACCCACAAATTTGGGGTGGGAACTTTCACATGATAACCCTTTACATTTAAATTAATTATTATGAATTTTGGAAGATCTGGTGTTCGTATCTCTTTAACTAAGTTTAATTATACTAAGTGTATAATAAATTTAAAATGGAACAAAATTCACATTTTTACTGGACCATCATATCTCTTTCACATTTTCTGTTTTTCGTAGAGACGATATATATGTACTTACCTTCTTTAATGGAAACGTGCCTAATACCAATTTTTTATATTCAACACTATGACCTGCATAGTTCGTTCATTCAGCAATAGCATAACACATTGATATCCGTTGCATTCTTACAATGTCGTTGTTTATTATTACCTATATCTTCGTGTTTCCTCAGTTTATTGAAACAATTCACAAAATTGAAGAAATGTGTGATACAGTTTCCAAAGAAATTTAAATAATGACTCTAGCTACATTGCACAATGGGTTGGTACTGTTGAAGAAACAAGTGTTTATGTGCAGAATAGGGATACCATTGAGCAAGCAATTATTACAAAGACCCTTGATCATGTGTATCTTCTTAATGTTTTAGTATTAAATAAACTTTTATTTCGTTTTTGAAGTTTTTTATTATGTAGATTATCTTAGTCCATTACACAAAATTCTGTTAAAATCTAAAATAGTAAATGCTTGACAAAAGCACCAAAGCATGTGATTTAAAACCGCATTAACAAAAATTGAGTTTTAAACTGTCCTACGGCAACTAAACAACGTTTTACAATTAAATTTTGCCAACATTTACATTATATTTCAACCTAAGTTATTGTTTTGGTAATAATAATTATCACGTAAAATTCAAGATAACAAAGAATTATCATGTAAATTACTGTTACATTACATCTGATTGTGTGAAATATTAAATGTTACTTTGTGAAATTAATTGCCAAGTATTTTATCGCAAAATACATTTACAGTTATAACAATTAATTAATAAAATCATCTTGGATATCTTTATTTTCGTGAAATGAGAGAACGTACGTCGTTAAACACAATCACGGATTAAAAAGTAATATATACAAACACAAATAAGCAAAGTAGCCATAAAATTGGGCTGGCTACAGTTAAAAATTACCAATAATTATCGTTATGGCTATATTAAATATCCTCGCCAATTTAACTGATGTAGTTTGGTAGTTTGTCTGCCATTAAGTCCGTTAAATTATATTTATATCAGTATAAAGTCAGTTAAGAGGCATGATTTCGGCATCAAATTTGTTAATTACCCTTTAAACGACATTGGAAGGAACTTTTGCGAACTTAATTCGAAAGATAATCAACTACTTCATTAAATATATGTTAATAACTCCTCTTAAAAGCTTGTAATTAGTGCAGGTGATCAGACAGAGAAATACTTTGTATGACGTGAGTTATAATTTTAAAATAAAGCACATGCTGATGTTTTCGTAGAGGGTTTCTTATTAATTAATTCGTATAATTACAGAAATATAACGAGGTAGGTAATAAAAAAATCTTTATTGGTAGTTATGGTAATTTCATTTATCATAACATTAAAAAATGTCCCATTATATTTGTCTTATTACAAGAATTATTATTTTGGATTCGATTTCAAGTAAAGAGGTATTTAATTCTTGATGGGCGTAAATTAGCCAATGCCGGTTATTTTTATTTAAAAAACAGAATGAAGTACACATTATGTTATATTTGTGACTAACTAGTCTAAAATATCTCACTAGCGAATATACCGGGTGTAAACGAATAGTGGGCCACCCTTGCTCGTTATCGGGATACAAATTTTTATGCTGAAATTAGGTAAGATTTCCAACTGTTTGAGACCTATCCGCCATATTTGTCACTTCCGGTTTCAGCGGAAATGGCCCCAATAATCTTTTCTAATTGGACCACCCTGTATGTTTTTATATTTTTTAAATAAAGATCACAGTTTGTATACATTTATACTATTTTAAACAATTTCTACAGGGTTGCACGAAAAATAATTCAAATTTTAGTTGTCAATCTATTAACCCTACTCTAGTACTGTATTTATTTTTAGGGTTATTTGCAGTGAAACCGGAAGTGACAAATATGTCAGATTTTTCTACGCAGGAGACAGAATAGGCCTCTGGCTCATTCTTGTTGCATATCATAAAATATTAACAAAAATATACAGGGTTGATCATTATTTGAAGTTAGATATAAATAATAAATTTCTTAAGGAAAATTGTCGCCGGTAACGATTACACATTACGGAACTCTTGGTGCCGTTTAAAACCCCTACTAAATAGAGCTTTCTGAATATCCAGGTGGCCCATGTCATAATATTTGAAAAAAAAGAGTTATTTTGAAAAATGTGAATTTAATGGGTTTAGAGCACCCTGTATGATATATTATTGCACATATCGACGTTTTCATATTTTTATGAATTACATTGGAACAAAAATAATTTTAACTAAAATTCGAGTTATTTTTCGTGCAACCCTGTATAAATTGTTCAAAATAGTATAAATGTATCCAAAATATGATCTTTATTTCAAAAATGTAAAAACATACAGGGTGGTCCATTTAGAAAAGATTATTGGGGCCATTTCCGGTGAAATCGGCGAAATATTGCGGATAGGTCTCAAAAAGTTGGAAATCGTACCTAATTTAACCACACAAAATTTTATCCCGATATCTTTAAAAAGTTACAGGGGTGGCCCACTATTCGTTTACACCCGGTATACCAGGCTATGCAGTTGGAGAAATTAAATCAGATACCTTAGTTTCGCCCTCGACTCAAGCAAACTAGATGTCCAGTGACCACAGAAAGTAAATAAAGGCAAATAGTCAGGTTATTTTTATTTCATCATTGTCAGGTTTAACGTCACATATACCCACCGAGTTGATCTACTGCGACTTCTCCCACTTTGAATTTCAATTATTACAGTAAATGAGTCGGCAAGCTGAACAGCACTGTTTAGTCCTAGTTTGCAGCTCCAACCGTTTAGTCGGAAGTAAGTAGAGGTTTGAGTGTAAGCAACGAGATTGTTAGACATACCGAGCTTCAGTCTTTTAGTTAGTAAATAAGTTGATTTTTTTTTGCTTGTAAGTTGTGGTTCCTTAAATATATATTATAGTAGGAGAGCCCTCGATCAAAATTTTGAGTTATCACGACAAGGGTAATTTCATGAAAAATGTTTGATAAAAATAAAATAATAAAAGTAAATTTTACTATTTGCATCAAAATGCGAGTCTATATCCTCTAAATAACGTCTTAAAAAGACATAAAACTCTTTACCGAGCTTATTCGCAAATTCTACATTTATTGTTGAAAAAAATATATAATCCCCGTGTCGCGATGAGGTCGAAAGTCGTGGTCGAGGACTCACCTACTATTAGTGTGTTAGTCAATGACTAATTTTGATGTGTATTTTTTATGACAATATAAATCTCATTGTGTCGATTATTGCTGAGATTTCAACCAGCTTCATTAAAATGATTAATTTTTAACATATTTTTGATTTCTCAAAAGTTATCTCCACTTACACAAAGTGTAAAACTTCATGACGACCCAGAGACACACTGCTTTATATGAAAGTAAAGAGATGAAACGTAAATTGCATACTATAAGTGACCCACTCTCTACGAAATATCTCCTAGTGTTAATAATGAATTGCTCCCTCAATGGCCGTGTCAGTAATATACAACGTTGTACGATATTAGTTTCATATTGAAAAGTCACCAAGGCAACACTTTACGGCTCTAGCATTTCTATACCATTTGCCAGCACCTATTATGCTTATCTACCTCGGATACACAAGTTGACAATTCAGGAGTTAAGTCCTGCAAGTAAACCCAACAATTCCGTAACAGGGTCATTTATAACGAAAACCGTAAACTTACACATAGCGGAAACAAGTCGGCTGCTCTCAAGCCAATTAGCTGTGCTCTGAAAGCCAATAAATCGAGGCTCGTTTCGAAAATGGGGTGAATTGCAAGAGAAGACCACATATGAAGAGATTTCCCTCGAGTTCTAGTCGTTCGCCGATTCTACAGGGAATTCGGGACATGGATATGCCGTGTTTTGGGAATAACTTGCCGCTTTTACGGGTGTTTTACTCACACTCTATGTCAATTGTCATCGGGAAAACCATGGGAAACCAAGTAAATGTCTTATTTGTCTAGCGGTCTGCGCACAAGGGGAGCAATTTTTCCCACAATGTTAATAAACTTATATTTACTGCCCGGCCGACAATTCCATATTTATTACATCTCGTACTGATGGTTTCAATCAACGGTGAGAAGCGTTTGAGAAGACTTTTATTGTGGTTTTTAAAAAATAGATAACAACACTATTATTATAGATAATATTATAGTCAATAAATAAGTTTTTTACAATTAAATACAATATCTACCAGTATTTATCTATAAATTAATTTACTTCTGGAACTCATTAGCAAAACATAAGTGTTCCTAAGACAGTGGGCGTAAAATTTAGACGTATATATATTGAATTAATCGAACTAGTTGATAGTAGATACGCAAAACATATTAAATAACTGAATTATTTTAACAAAATTGTACCAAAAAATCATTCCATTTCGACCTAAAACTTCAAAAATATAATTTTTTTATTTTAAATACGTATCACAAAACTTAGCATATTTAACATTTTTTATGAAAATATTCCCTTTCGAAATTTTAGTACCTACAATGTATACAGTTTTATATTACCATCAAGACAGATTATATTTAAAATATAAAAATCTCGATAAAAAATAAGGTGGTTTGGAGTGAGGAGGTACTAACAAAACATGATCACATAACAAGAATATAAACTCCAAAAACCTAATACGAAGTTTTCTATGAGACAACCAGTACTGATATTATTCATTGTATACTTACATTTATTTTAATGCATGCCTGTTCGTATTATAGCATTTGTATTTTCCTCATATCAATAATAACAAACTACGTGACCGCTCTGTTTAAGTACAAATTGAGTACAACTATATCTTCATATCAACATTCAGGCACCTTCCATGTCAAACGGAAATAAACCTGAAATTAACCGTATCCATCATTACGTCTGTGGCGCAAAAAGGTGTAAAACAATAAACTAGGTATGCTAAAATTTTATAAACCTTGTATCTGTAGATCAAACGAAAGCTGCACTTTAATATTTAATCGTTACAGTCAAGATACTATCTAGTCCAATGAGGCTAAGTAGCACAAAGCGTTAATACTTTGGTGTGTAGTTCGATGGAAATCGATCAAATCTGGTTGACAGGTCTACATGATAGTAGCAGTGAACTGTCCAAGGCAATTACTTTTATACAGGAGTGTCTGGTAAGCTCAACTATGAACTACAACCGCACAAAATCTTATTATTGGATTAGATGGATTAGAAAAACATCTCTGGTAAAACGTTACTTTATTATTTATAAGAAACAATGATGATTAATAACTGAGAATAATATAACAGGATGCTAGTATAATCTTATGTTTTGATTGTAAATATATTTCTAACTATAATTTTATTGGAAAAATGTATAATGAGTATAATTAAAGAACATAAAATACATATACAGGATGTATCTACATCACTGTTTAAAATTTCGATAGGTTACTATGCACGGTTTTATTTTACATTTATTACAAAATAAATTAGTCACCGGCACGTAATAAATAGTATGGTCCAACTATTTTCAACTTTGTCATTCTAAGACTTCCAAGAAATTTAATTTTGTCTTAATTACCTATTTTAAATGTCTGACGTTTCAACCATTGTATCGTAGTCACTTTTCATGGGAAGAGGCCACAATTCTTAATACGAAAGAGAATCGGGAAACTTTCTTACAACTTTTCAACCATCTGTTCTAGAGAGATTTTATGTTATTGTAAATAGATCATGATTTTTTTTATAAAACAATTTTCTGACCTAAGAATCTACCCATCACTTCAAGATTTTGATATATTTGAGGTAAAATGACCAAAACACTTTTTTGACTATATTTGAGGTTATGTATAGAAAATTAAATTTCTTTCAGCTCATTTCTGCTGGTTGCATCATCTAGTGCTAGCTTTCCCCTTCTAAATGAGTTTTAGATTTTTTTAACAAAGTGGCTTTTGCAACATGAAAAAAATTTGAATATTTATAAGGTTTGCTAAATGATTATCAGAGATTTTAAAGCGATGGCTCTTTGAATTTGAACCGTAAATCCAAAGTCATAATCACTTATGCGTATAATACACATAAACATAAGCCCTAAAATAGTAAACCATAAGCTGAATGAATGAATGAAATCCAATAATCCAGTCACCCTATTTATGTAAAACCTAAATCCTTAAACCTATAAATTCTAAATCAAAGATCGATAAGTCCTGCAACGAAATTAGTTCCACATACTGCAAGCATACAAACCAATCAAAGCTAAACCTTTAAACCCTAAACTTATAAATCCTATACCGATACAACCTAAACTAAAGTAAAGTTTATCGGCATGGAGATAATAGGACTTATTGCTTTTGGATTTAGGATTTAAAGGGTTAGGGTTCACGAACTGCGAGTTCATGGATTTAAGATTTATGTATGTATTTATGGTTTATCGGTTTAGGATTTAAAACCATGTAGGTTTTTATAGATATAGTGTTTTGGGTTTAGATATTATGGGTTTCGGTTTTATGATTTTAGATTTTATAGATTTGAGGTTGTTTGACTTAAAGTTTAAGGGTTTAGAGTTTTTGGATTTAAGGGTCATGAGTTTATGGGTTTTATGATTTTTGAGTTTAGGATTCATCGGTTTAGTTTAGGGTGTGTAATTTACGGTTTTTGAGTTATTAGGTTTAGAGTTATTGACTTAAGGGCTTATGAGTTTAGTATTTATGTGTTCAGGTTATATGATGCACTATTCGTTGGAATTCAAGTACACTGGTTTAAGATTTAAGGGCTAATGGGTATAATGACTTTTATTTGAAACAGACTCAAAGAGCCATCGCTTTAAAATCTCTTAGCAACTCTTGTAAATATTAAAATTTATTAATCTTTAAAAAGTCATACCTTCAATAAGAAAAATCGTAAGATGGGTAAACTCATTTTACTTCTAGACAATGCAACCAGCAGAAATGAACTACTGAAAATGTTTTTATTTCTTAGCCATAAAAGCCATTTTTTGGTTATTTAAACTCAAATATCTCAAAAACCGGACTTGATGGGTATATTCGATTCTACGCAAAAATTACGTAGGAAATGTTTCTAAGTTGTCAAACAGCTTTCACGACCCCCCAATTTTCAGACCTGTGAATTATTGCAATCATTGTTGCTTTATTTTGAAGGTGCGGTAGGTACGTATACAGGGTGTTCCAGTTTTTTGTAGCAGGACTTTAACAGTCGATAGACAATTGAAAATTATTAAAAAAAGTTCCTATAAACATAGGTTGAAAAATGCTTAGTTTTCGAGATACAGGGTGTTAAAGTTTGAAAATAAATACGGATTTATATTAATATTTCCAGAATGCTAAGAAGTATCGAATCCAAATTTGCCAATTCTTTACATATAATTTAGAGGTCTATTTTAGAATAACAAACTACAACTTTACTTAACCATGGGCGTAGATATATGGATTTACTAAGGCTCCTTTTTACAAAAAAGTAGTACGCCACTGATATTTTCCCATGTTTTCAGTTTAATTCAATAAAGCAAGAAAAAACAAAAATTTAATGTCTCTTGGCACTTTTTGATATGACAAGCCGTTTTCCAGAAAATTTACATTTAATCATTTGATGCACGCATCTGGACGAATTTTAGACAAACTTGAAATCGCTCAGAATTTCACCAAATTTGATGGTGCGAAAAGTCTCTTAAAAATAAAGAATGAAACATTTAAAATATTTATTGTAAAAGTTTATTATCACATAAATCAAAATTTTTATAACACAAATGTATTAAAACGCAACGGTCGAACTAAAATAAATTATTAGAAACACAAACACAAAAGCTAGCAACATGTAAAAGTGTCTTACTTCATTACAAGCATCGTTAACGATGTTTCATTCTTTCTTTTTAAAAGACTTTTCGTACCATCAAATTTGGTGAAATTCTGAGCGACTTCAAGTTTGTCTAAAATTCGTCCAGATGCGTGCATCAAATGATTAAATGTAAATTTTCTGGAAAACGGCTTGTCATATCAAAAAGTGTCAAGAGACATTAAATTTTTGTTTTTTCTTGGTTTATTGAATTAAACTGAAAACATGGGAAAATATCAGTGGCGTACTACTTTTTTGTAAAAAAGAGCCTTAGTAAATCCATATATCTACGCCCATGGTTAAGTAAAGTAGTAGTTTGTTATTCTAAAATAGGCCTCTAAATTATATGTAAATAATTGGCAAGTTTGGATTCGATACTTCTTAGCATTCTGGAAATATTAATATAAATCCGTATTTATTTTCAAACTTTAACACCCTGTATCTCGAAAACTAAGCATTTTTCAACCTATGTTTATAGGAACTTTTTTTAATAATTTTCAATTGTCTATCAACTGTTAAAGTGCTGCTACAAAAAACTGGAACACCCTGTATATTGTCTTGCATTTTTTATTTATTTTTTTTTTTTTTCGGTTACCCGATGGCCTCTGATTGATTAAATATAAATATAAATATATAAAAAATAAATGAAGTTGACGTGACTGACGTTACTATTGGTGAAGTTAACCGTCTTCATAATATAGATAGAAGACACAAAGCAGAGATCAGTTGTTGACCAGCTACTAGGACGAAAGCAGATGTAAGTAGGAACTATCCCGATACTTGTAGACGTAATAAGTAAAACTTTTGTAAAATTCGTTCAACGCCACAAGTATTTACGAAGTGGATTGCTGCGATTTCTTCCATTTCGTCGTTTTTTCACAAGCCCTTAAAGAGTTTGAAGTTGAGACTGATTTGTCAATGATCGTGTATCGAAGTGATTTTTATCTGTCAAGGATTGCCTGTTTTATTTCACTATCTCCGTCACTTGGGTACACCCTGTAACTCTGTTAGCATTTAAGTTATAGTTAAGGTATCAATTAATTGTAAAATCAGCTGGTAAATTAATTGATTAATTTTCGATAGTCCCCTGTATAGCTAAAATCCGTAAATTGTTCAAAAATAATGTTCAAGCCGGAAGTAAAAATCATTAGTTACGAAAACTTGCTAAAATATTAATCCGTGTCCGTTTCAAGCCGGTTCTTTTTGGAATATAGTTTAAAAATTATCAGCAATGCATTTCCGTTTTTCGTTAGCCCGGTTGAATAAGACAAGTTGCATAACCCGCTCGGACTTAGTAAACCGCGTTCTTCGTTGGAGCTACCTGTCCAGATTCCACCCACCGCATGAGCGCGCCGCCCGCCTTTGTCAGCGAAAAAGATAATAAATTCACCGGGAACGGTAAAATCTGGATCAATCGAATTATCGACACCTTCGCATCAGAAAGCAAAATCCGACTAGCAATCTATCCGTTTTTATAAACAGTCGTGGTAAGAACAATAGTAGTTGACCGTAATCCAGCCGTTCCGTAGCTTGAATAATCACCGAGATTCACTGCAGTTTGTATTGAGTAAATATCGCCGCATTGTAAATCTATTTAATCAAATCAGAGTTCGTTTTAAAGTTTCCGTTTAGTTGTAGTTAATGTTACATCACACATTCGCCGGTTGTACCTTCCGATAATCAGTCTGGTAGTTGGGTACAGCCATCAGCGAGTGTATTTTCAAAACGTGGATTTATCATACACTTGCAAAATAATTCGATAATCAGTCTGGTAGTTTTATGGCCCCAGTGTATGTATGGCTTAAATCTTTATTTTCCGGTAAGGAAATATAATTCTTGGTTAACAAAACTCTGTATTTGAGGCCGTAGAAACCCGCGTGTTTTCAAATCTGAAATAAAAGTCAAAGAATCTCTGTGCCTTGTTCATCGCACACCGTTAATTTGGGTGTCTATAACTTGCTTTCCGTCATCGCCGGCCGATCAATTCAATAGCGTGCATATATTTCGATTCTCTCGCACTGCGAGTCCGCGTTGTCCGAAATTTTATTATATTTTCTTTACCAGCTGAAAAATCGTTGTCACATTTTTGTATATAGCCGACTGTGTAGTCAACCGAGGCTTTACTTAATTTTATTTTATGTTATTCTGTTTCGTCATAAAACATTGTATTAAACGTCCAAATTTCGTATTGAATAAATCTGTTATAATACCTATCAGAAATTCCTAGTTATCATTTCTGTTAAATTTCTAATTAACCCGTTCGAGAAATTGTTCAAGTCGCACTGACATAATAATCATCTCAAGATCTTCTGGCAAAAAAACCGTGTCTTCAACTGTTAGCTATCTAGGGTTTTCCTGGACACCGCCAGGAAACAAAAGTGTTGTTCTTTACACTTCAAAAATTATTGCAAAATTAGTAATAAGGGATATCGATCTGTAGTTTGTGATTATGTCCCCTTGTTTAAATACTGGCATTACAGAAAATATTTTAAAATATATTGTTAATTATTATATGTTAATGGTGAGGCTATTTCGTTACATATATTTTTTAGCGTTTCAGCTTTCAACTCGTCAATTCCTACAGACTTATTCTTTAATTCTGATACAGTTTGTTTTATTTCCTCAATATTAGCACGTCGTAAAAAGAATATTAGATTCCCTTCTTATTTTATACTTGCAAGTGTCTTACCCAAGGTATATGTGCTATTAAACTTTCGTGTAATTTTCTCTGTAATATAAATTAGTTCATTACTATTATTTCTTTTACTTTTAATATTATTGTATTTTGTTTAGTGTGAGTAGCATCATTAATTATTTTCCATAGTTCCGAGAAAGGCTATGATTTCAGCACATTGGATTTTGTTTTTATGAATATCATGGTGAGATTCTTATTCCTGGACTTTTGTCTTAAAAAAATTGCTGAAGCTTGTCATGATATTTGTGTTTGTGAAGTATTACAACAAGCAACATTTTGCAAGGTAGGAACAGAAATTTTTCGCTGTCGTGATATAAAAAAATACTTTTTGTTTCTTTAACTTAATGTGTGTTATAACATGATATTTATCTGAGTGATCGTACAATCCATCACAAGAATTCTAATTTCCCATACAGTTCCCATAAAGCTTACAACCGAAAAAATACCTGTACCAAATAACTCCAGCGTGTCAAGCACGTTTTTAGTGATGTTTCGAATAATGCCGTGTTCTTGTGCTGGTCTGTTAAAGCAGGCTGTCAAATGCTCGCTGCATCAGATACGATGATATGGCCCATGTAAACACAATACAAGGAGATGAGCGGCCTGATATGCCGTCACGCTTTGTCCTAATCACCGATTCTACAGCTCCTGACGACCGGCATTAATAGGCCAGGGTCCTATATTTGGTAGCCGTATATAAAAAATACAATTGGAATTCAGGAATATGTTAAGCTAAAACAGTAACAGGTTTTGTCATTATAGCCGTTAATGTTTCGTTTTCATTGCGAAATGTTTAATTTATTTTTAATTATAGGATATTTTAAATATATTAAACCAATTATTTAATATCTGGAATGCATATTATATAAATGTGTTCCATATTGTATAACAACATCAGTACTCAGTTATACCAGTTTTAATCATACCCACATAATGTTTTGCCTGACGAAATACACCGAGAGACGTGTTAATAATAAGTATAAGTCAAATGACTGAATCTTCATTAAATGCTGCTTATGCAATGAAGAATGTAGTTCACAGATAATTGACTGATTTTTTGTTGAACGATAACCAAACCAAACTAACCAAAATGGCAAGAAGGATAAGACTACATCAGTTTGTTTTTTTATGTTTCTCTAAATTTTTAAAATAATTAACATATTTGGAGCAGACCTGTTAAGTACCCCTTAAACCAAATAAAAACTACAATTTATTTATTGAACTATTTAGAATGTTACCTCCTTCATCATAATAGAAACTGGCCAAACATCATCACGAAAAATCCTATGTAATAATGAAAGTATAGCAGCATATCAATTTGTGCAATGTTAAATGCTACTCAGCAGCTACAATACCACATAATATACGAATATATTCTTTTTAGGTTATACTCCCAAATAAGAGGATCTTTACCTACTCAACATATTACTGAAAATTATACAGTTTTTTCAATCCAAATTCGAGTAGTTGGTTCCTGGATTCTCACTTTTCTCTTTACCACAATATTGTAGGTACTGTTGGGAATTTTTGCCATATTTTAATAAAAATTTTAATTAAACATTTAATTTCTGTCATTAAAATCATCAAGATCAAGATTTTGAAAGTCTATTTTCAAAACCAAAAATCGCATTCACCAAAGTGTTTCGGTGTTCCCGGACTATAAGGCTTCTGAGGACCTACATCATTAATGGGATTTACAATTTCGAGAGGATACCTCAAAATGTAAGGTGTAGATAGACTGAATCAGTCATTCGATTATGGAATTGTAATGCAAAGGAGCTGCTCTTAAAAGTCACTAAGTGATATCCTTAATAAAGCAAAAGTATAATACATTTTTTTAAATCTTTAGGTCGGTCTTGTCAAAAGAACATAGAGAACTAGTTGTTGATATGACTAAGGTTCTCTTTAAATGAAAATGTATTCATAGTATGAATATTTAAGTAAATTATATATTCTTATATTTAGTCCAAAATTTGTTGATCCAAAGTTGATAATAATGCAAATACAAGCCGTTAAAGTTGTTTTCTACAATTCTTGTTTATTTCTTAAAAAGTATTTCAATTTTTCAAACGTTCCAAACGTTGTTAATTCCTTAATTCTATACGTTTTCAGTCAACGATTTTATAATTTCATTTGTATGTATCATAGAAAAGGTTGTTTTTAAAGTCATTAGCTTCAAACTGTTTCAAACTTCGCAGCAAAATGTATACTTTTTAAATTTAACTTATAGAGAGATACATTGTAATAATACAGCGAGTATCATTATTGCATCTTCATCATCTTCATTGTTTCCAGATTCAGAGCCATATGATGGAAGTGAGAAGTATTAGATGGAAGTATTAGATAGATACAATCAAAGGAGATTTTATATTTTATTTTATAGCTATTAATGTTATGTAGCGAAGTGAATTTTAGCAGGGAAATATTGTTAGTTTTAAATAAAATATAATTATAAATGTATAAAACAGGCAGGTAAAATTTAACTGTTATTAATTTACTTCAAATTAAGCCTTCTGCACCGCGTCTTTTTCGTTTATACATTTTTAAATTATGCCGCGACGAATGCAAAAAACTCGATGTTGATCCGATCACTCCTTATGCAAGATAACGCATGGACTGCAGCAAGCCTGCAGTGCCAGCCAACATAAGTATAAGATGCTTGAAGTCAGCTTTTCGTTCAGAGTGCAAGATAGGTAGGGATACGCGTCATCAACCGGCTATAAAACTAACAATCCGGCCGCTTAAAAATCAGTTGGCGATGCGCCCGATCCAGTCCAGACCACCAGTCCGAGAAGAAGTCCGCACCGAACCAAGAGGAAGCTCCGCTGCTAAAGAGTGTAAGACATATTGGATTAACATCCAAGCCATACTTGTAACCGCTTGGATATAGTGTTTTTACCTGCACGCTCTCCGTTTACCGCTTTAGCGAAGATTTGCTTACTCACTCCCACCGTATTATTTGCTTGCCGTTTTTCCGCTTTATAACCGTAGTTTACCGCTTTTAGTTTTGCCTAGCCTGCCTGCTTTAAATTTTGCTTGTAAATATTTGTGCTTTATGTGCCGTAATTTATTGTATTGTACTAAATCTTGAATAAAGCTTGTTCTGTTTTTAATCCGAAATTCTGAGTTTTCTTTATAGGTTAATTACACCCCTGGCTTAACCGTGTCTTCACTGCAGTTACCTAAAGCCTCTATTATCCTGCTAATAGAGTAAAGTGGTGTTTCTACACTCTAAAACAGAAACTGGCGCCCGAGACACCGTCATAAAAAGCACCGTCGCCCCTCAGGCGTCAAAGTAACCTCTTTCGAACCTCCGACATAACGAAAGAAGGTTACAGTTAATAAAGTAAATTAGATCAATTTCCAAAGTGTATCAAATCGGTATCAAAGTATCACATAACCAAATCTTCCCACAAATATTATTACGACAAATGAAAAATAACAGTTCCAGCACGGTCTTGAAATATGCAAAAGGTCCATAGATTGGATTCTTAAATTTTGACTATCTGATCGTCAATTTTTTTCTACAAGTCATGTAACTTAGACAGACAGACGTGGTTGCAACTCTAAACATCAAATTTTCTAATTTAACTAATATTGCAATTGCATATTATATTAGATTGACCCTACTCACACTAAATAGAGAAACCCATTAAAAACCTGACCAACAATTTCAAACATATTCAGAAATACGCACAATTCTATAAAACATTTGTGTAAAAATGATAAGATATTCTTACTTTGGAGTTAAAATTAATGTCTGTAATATTTACTACCGCAGCACGCAAATTAAGTAAAATTTAAAATGTGTACACACAAAAGTGATAAATAGACCATGTCCACATTTTGTCGTTTTAATAATGATTTTGACCTTAATATACAACATTGTTGCTGACGAATAAATTATAAATCTAGTTCTTATACAATATATGAGAAAGGAACGAGATCAAACTTAAAAAATGTAAACCCCAGATTAAAACAAACGAATCATTAGTAAATACTTACAGGTTGTAAAAGATAACATGACATGTCTGTGTCGAATCGTATTGAAGGGAACATCATGTCACAGGACGAGAGGACGTTACAACTTTTGGCTAGAGTGATCACAAACTACAAGAAATGATAATTATCTGTAGTCAATATATGTCCTGAAGACATTTCTTCATCTGGTGGTCTTCATCAATCAAAACACACATTAGGCTGTCTCCCTGAGACCCCTCCACCCCTCTGCCCTCCACGGACATACTTCACCATTAATCAAACAGAAAATATTTATGTATTTGTTAGTAAGACTTCGTGTTACAGAACGCTTCATATCTCAACATGTATGAAGGATATATCATGGTATTATACCTTGTAAAAAGATTGATGTTGTGTTGGATTATTGTGAATTATTTTTTTGTCCATCCTAATTTGAACTGTCATTGAATTAGAGTCCCATGTTATAAATTATTTCTTATTTTATTAAAACATATTATACTTAGCATTGTATACACTAGTACTACTAGTATTAGTGTATACCGGCTGGCTGTCAGTGGGATAGTTTTTTTAATTTTTAGTAACAAAAATTTGTTAAAAGTATATAAAAAATTATTTAAAGATACTAAGTTATAGGCCAGTTATAAACGAAATACAATTTAAAATGATATTATACAACTATAAAAAATTTAACATATACGGGGTGTCCTAGTTAAAGTAAAAAATATGGAAGTGCATACGAAAATAATTAAAAAATTAAGTGTTTTTTGAGATATTGGCCTGTAAAGTTAAAACATTAATTTTAAAATATTTTTATTTCTAACTGAAATGTGTCAATTTTTAATAATATCAGTAATTTTTAATGAAACTAATGATTTTATATATAAAAATGGTGAAATGATATACATATTATAATATGTGTGTGTGCTCCTGTTAAACCAAACATAGTGAAGGTGTTAAATTGTAATATAAACTTTAAGTTATGTGTATGTAGTTAAAAACATTCATATGAAACCTGCAATAAACCAGCAATAATTAGTGACAAACAGTAAGTGAATACTGTAGTGATCCATTTAGTTGTACTTGCATATCAATAGTATATATTAAAAATAAAAATTGTAATCTAATTCTAATAAGAAATTTTAAAAAGATATGAGTAGTCTTACCAAACGAAAAACACATTCCAACATAAAAATAAATAAAGAGCTATACAAATTTTTAAAATACGTATTTATATATTATAATTAATTAAATTAAACAAATACTTAACTTAAATTTATATAGTGCAAGACAAAAACAGTAACAATAAAATTCTCAAATACATCAAATAAATAATAAATTATAAAGAAATATGTGAATGGAATAAATTCCATGACAAAATCATAGCATCCATGCAAGAAGCAAACAACGCACAGACAAGCGACATAAAAAATACATCAACTAGGAAGTACAAGCATTAAAGGAATCAATTGGAATAAAAGAGAACAGAGATTAGAAGAGAACAGAATTTGAAGAAATGAAAAATAAATATGAAATACTAAAACAAAGACTCAGAAAAAATTATATTATTGTATTTGGTATCGATAATAATAGTGAAAATTGTTGTAAATCAGCAATATTAACCAAGTTAAATATTAATGAACGTGACTTAAATAATATACACAAAATCGGAAAACAAACTCAAAATAAACCTGTTGTGATAGAATTCATTTCGTATCAAACAAATTGAGGTGTTAAAAAATTGTACAAAACTAAAAGGGACAAACATAACCATCTCATAAGTGCTAAACATAGAAGAGAGAAAGTGAAACAAAATTTTAAGACAACATCAGAAAGAAGCACGAACCAAAAATTTAAATGCTGCATATATTAAAAAAAACAAATTATACCTATGTAAGTGAGAAGGAGTATACAGCTGAATAAAAAGCAGAGAGAGAACAAGACAATGATAACGATCAAGGAGAAGATGAGACAATAGTGAATAACACAAATAGCGCACCAGCCATTCCAAATATAAGGAAAAGGGATGAAGTATATGTATTATCATCTTGGAAGCTATTAGTATAGTAATTTTTTAATATACCATATTTAGTAACTGAGGTAAAATGGTTTTATATAGATCAAGTCGCTAAACAACAATGAACAATTCCAAGGCACATAGAAATGTCACCGACCAGGTTGCAAACATGATGGTGTTTGTCAATATCAGTCTAAATAGGTCTGGAAATTTGGCATTACAACTACCGATGCTAATTGCGAAACCTTCCATCAATTAGCAGTCATTTAGCAAGCTTCAAATATATATATATATATATATATATATATATATATATAAAAAAAACAGAAGTAGGTACTGAGTTATTAACAGTTTTATAATTTTGTTGCCAACTTCACAGCGGCATCAAAACTACCGGTGATAATTGCGACTTTGCCATCATTTAGCATCCATTTATCACCTTTCAAATATGTAATAAGGTAGTAAAAATATTGAGAAGAAATATGTAGTTATAAATATTTTATTTTATTATTTCTTTGCAAAATTTACCTACCTTTCAACAAATAATATTAAAATTTAACTTTAACATTCGTCACTACATAACTAGATATCAAAAGCATATAAGTATAGTAGTAATCTCTATATATTCAGCTACAATCTTAAAAATGTGTATATTTATAAGTATACAATTATGTTTATTTATAAATATTAAATATTTTTGTATCCATGTGAGAAATACTTTTTTATATTATCATTTATATTAATAATAATTATTTGTATTTTGTATTACTTTTGTATATTAATTTGACCAAATAAGTTAATAAACGCTCAACGCTCATTTAAATTTTTCTTAACATTTTATAATAAAAGAACCATTCAATAAAAATGTTTAACTTTACAAAGCAAAATTTCTGAATAAAATTTGAAATGAAACTTAAATTATTATTATTATTAAGACAATTGTTAATGAGATGTTACCAAATAACAATTTGTCGTCTCACTTACCTTTACTTTATATATATAATTCACCACCCACTATGACATCTCAGATTTTATATTTATGTCATTACAATACTAAGTATTTATTTTAAGAACTTGTATATCCAAATAAAAACAAGGAAATAAGTCAAATCCAAATTAAAACAGGAAGCGACATTTTTAAAGCTTCGTTAACACTTATAAAAGTAAATTCATATACAAAAATATAAAGGAAGTCAAAGAGAGGCGACACAAAAGCTATTTGAAAGCCGAATCACACTCCTCTGTTTCCGGAATTACAAATCGAATATGGAAGTACCACATTAACAACAAGGATACAAAGAAAAGCATGTACATAATCATGTACCAGCTTTAAAGTTAATTTTGTAAAGGTAATATAGTGAAAATATTCATCGTAATAGCTGGCTTGGATATATTTTTCTCGTCCAGCCTCTTTATTCAAAGACACTATTTAAATCCTAGAGTTCGTCACAAAGTGACAAAAACCGTTTTATATTACTTTCAGAGATATATTTTTCATTAGTACAAGTACTAAGGAGTTTATTTATCTTTGTAAGAAAAAAACTCCCTTCTTTTTCAGAATGTTTGAACATATTTTATAAGAAAAACAACTAATATTAATAGTAATCTCTTTCAGTGATGATTATTGGAATTTGTGTATAATGGGGGGAAAATATTCAAATTGTGCCGCAGGTGAAAATTTTGTGTTTCTTAAGGTCAAACATTCTAAAATTACCAATTACAAATTATTTGGGAAAATGATTTCGTTGTATAAATTTTTCATTTCTTGATAGGATCATAGGAACTAATTTAAATAATCAAAGATTAAAAAATTCGTATCCGGAAACTTCACCGACTGCAATTCATCGATGCAACGTTCACCGACTGGACACAGTATCGCACGTCATCGAAAAGATTATCCACCCATTCTATAATTATATTTCTGATTTGAATTATCATTAGTTGGCTTAATAAGTTTAACTTTTCATACTTTCATTCATACAAAAATTCAAAGGGTCGGTCAGTTTATTTAAAGTTTTTTGAGTGTAGAACTTCAGTTACGAATATTCATTACTTATTATGGCCCTTCAGTTTGTTATAAATGAAAAGAAAAAAATAAACTTTTAGTAGACGGTCACTTATTTTTCAAAAAACATTCCTAGACCCCAAAAAATTATATACCTACGTTACCTTAAAAACTTTGTATTATTAAAATCTGATTTACGGTTATTTATACTTAAATTAGTCTATTTCTGGTTCAGCATGGTAAAATAATAATCAATTGTAAAATTAGTTTGTCCACTACTACTACTACTAATAATATTCATATTAAATTCATTTGTTCCTAAAATAAGTAGGTGGGTAACACAACACAATTTTACTTATCATTAACTACATACCTACGCCTATAAATCGCACTATTGCCTCATAAGTGTGGCCAAATTTGTATAATATTAGTGTACCGAATATATCAAGAGTTTAGCCGAATATATTCGGTTAGGGACTATGGAACAGGTCGCATGTTATTTCTTGAGTGCGCAAATAGTATTTCCACTGCGTGTGAACATGGACCAAGATAAAGAAGTAGCGTTAGTTGCGACGGTGTACATAGTGATATCTTCAAGAAAGCTAAAAAGAAAACACAAGTATTGGATTAGGCCAAGCCTTCAGGAAAGGTAGCAGTATTCAGGATTCGACTACTGAGCGTACTAAAAAATGATCATTTACATGCGGGAAGAATGGTTAAGGGTAGTGTCCAAAATGTTTTACGAATGTTCTAGCATCGATATGTATATCTCTTAACTTCACTGCACACCGAAATATCAACAACTAAACTAGACTCTAGACACACACAGCTTACCAAGTAGAATCATCGCCGTGTCCACTGCTGAAGCATTGTTTCCCCATGTTGCCGATTTAAGTTTACCGCTCAAAATGGAAACTGGCGACAAGTGGAAACAGTCGACATTTGTTGCCAAAACATATAGAAACTTTTAGGAACTTTATGGAACATTTTCGGGAACAAGGAACAGCAACAAAAAAATTTCTCAATGTTCCTCCAGTGGAAACGTAGCTTAAGATGTAATCGATAGAAACATCGTAACAGAGTTGATATTTCAGCACGGCTATGCAACCTCAATAAGTGATGATTATAAAATTGTGTTTTGGCGCAGAAATATTTAGATGTTTATTTGTAGCTATCTAGAATAAGTAAATAGTATTACTGAAGTAGCTTTCGTAAATTGTTTTATTCTATCAAAATTTTCAAATTGATTTTATACTTATACATTTTCATCTTTTTTTATAATACTTATTTATAAAACGTGTTTTTTTACTGTGAACTTTACATTGGAATAAAACCCATACAATTTGACCAAATGAACGGAGATTTGGCTTTATTTAATAGAAAATCTTATGCCAGGGTGGACAGAGATCCAATTGTCTTAACGTGTTTTTTCTTAAATTGGCGCATTTAAGATGAATATAGAAAAATTTACAACCTTTGTACTGTTTTAACCTACCTGACCTTAAAGCGGATTAAAATACCTTCAAAATGCTTTTTTGGATGATTTTTAGCGTTAATTGCCAAGGAGATATGACCGATATAAGAAGCGAGCTTCGTTTTAACAAATTACGATATTGCTCGTTTGGCGGTAATTTAGTCTCAGAACTTCGTTAATTATTGATTTTTTTAACATTAACGATGGTTTTCATCCTCTTAGGGGTAAGAGTATTCTTATTAGGGAATGAGCTTTATGTCTCAAAATGTAATAATCTGCTAAGAAAGTCCTAATTTCTTAAAATAGACAAAAAATTATTAATTAATCCATTTTACCCCTTTTATATCGACCATATTGAGGGTGCAATATAAAATTTTTAATTTCTGAATTCACATTCGTGATCAGCGACTCCAAAAACATAAATAATATAAGTTTCAATAATTTATTCTCAGTACTTCGTTAATTATTGATTTTTTTTATTAAAATATGTTTTGTCTTAAAATATATAAGAATTTGCAAAGAAAAAGCTCAAAACAAACAAAATATGTTTTTCCATTGTACCCCTATTATATCGGCCATATATAATTAGGGGTGCAATCTCGAATCTTTAATTTCTGACTTCAGCTTAATCAGCGACCTAAAACACATATAGACGAAATTTTTAATAACTAACTCTTAATACTTAAGTCAGTATTAAATTTTGAACTTGAGGGATGGTTTTCACCTTCTTAGGGGTAAAATCACATATATTCCTCTTTAATATTTGAAGTTGATATTCTAAAGTTTAAGAATCCGCAAAAAAAATGTACAAGCAGCTATAGTATTAGTTCAAAGTTTGGGTAGTTTTTATCACCAAGTGACTGTATTAAATGTACCTACATAATATAATAATAATAATAATATCTGCATCCAAAATGCCGTTTTCTTTTCCGTTATTTGTAAACATACCAGTCAGTAGATATACTAGGTGCGTACGACGCCACTTTCAAGGCCACGCATTCTCGATGGACATGGGCCATCAGGAGAGCCCTTGGTTCTTGTAGCTACACTCTGGGGGGTCGTGCAGAGGTCATCCTTCGTCTTCAGATGACGTCTGCTGCTGCTGCTTTAGCGGGGGTGCTAGGGGGGTGGTGGTGGGGTTAACGCTTAAGAGCTCTTCGGAATGCAGCACCCCAGGTCTGATGCATTAGCTGGAGGATGGCGTTTCTTCAGACCTAACGCAAGAGGTGCAATGCACTAACGCATCCCGCATCCTGCGCCCTGGTCCCTGGCCCTGGAACCTCTTGCGTTAGGCCTGAAGAAGAACGCCGTCTCCAGAAGCTTTTTTTAGTTTCTAAGTTGGTACTCCTGAGCAAAGAGTATTGTATACGAAGAGAGCATAGGCGTACCAGCTTGAAAAGGGGGTATAATTATATTAATTTTGCTAGAGTACGCCTATGGTAGAGAAAAAAAATCAATGCCGCTATTTAGGTATTCTGAGATACGTGTCTTTTAAGTAAACAAACCCGACTTCCGAGAATGCTAATATAAACATCACCTTCACTCAGTTTGAATGCATCACTTATTATCGGCTAATATATTTAGGTTAATTAAATTAAAAAAAATAAATGCTCTTTAGTTAGAATTAAAAATTTGAACTTGCAATTACATTTTAGAGTGATAAAATAATGTACACATAGTATAATACATTATTAAGTTATTATTTAATGAAGTCTTTCGTTTCTAAGCCAAATGAAATCAAGACATATTTATTACACACACACACAGCACTAGGTCAGTATATTGTCAATGAATCAATTGAAGCTACATGACATTGAATTTTTATCGCTGACTAAAACGATACGTGCTTTTATACCAAATTACGTTATAGAATCCACTTTACACTGTGTACCAAATAAAAATTTTATTTTCTTATTAATTAATAATTTAAGTTACACTCTTTAGCTAATTTTGACTGTGGAAATAAAACAATTGATATAACAATAAGCGGATATATTAATTTTAAAAAACAGAGTTTTTTAAAAATTCTATTTTTTATGTGCCCAACAAATCACTGTCTGCCGGGGTTCTTCTTCTATGAAGTCACCCAGGTTAGCGACATCCTCATCGCAAGCGTCACTGTGAATAATTATAACTGTGGAGGCTTCTTCTTCTTTTTCGAGGGAGGGAACCTGAGGTGGAGGCTCCATGAACGAACTTAGCGGAATCAGCTTCGGAGGTCGTGGTTCGAAATCTCTGCAACAATAAGAAATACATATAAGTATATATTATTACTTAGCGGAGAAAAAAAAGCAGGAAAAATGAACGCTAAAAAAAAAAACTTACGTTATTCTTAAAGCAGTATCTTCAGACATGCAGAATAAATCTGGTGACTGGCTGGGGGAGTAGATATTTGTATCGCTGTAACAATATGAAATAAATATAAGTATATAGTATTACTTAGAGAGAGAGAGAAAAAAGAAGCATAAAAAATTAACGCTATTATTTTAAACTTACGTCATTCTTAAATCTGGTACACTGGTAGACGAGAAATGAGCGTCTTCTGATGTACGAAATAAATTTGGCGACGGAAATCGATGGGGGTAGACAATTGTATCACTGTAACAATAAGAAAAAATATAAGTATATATTATTATTACTTAGAGAAAAAAAGCAGCGGGAAAAATTAACGTTATTATTTTTACTTACGGCATTCTTAAATCTGGCAAGCTAGACCAATCAAGCTCAACTTCTGATGGTGACATGCTGAAGAAATCGGACGTAGACGAAGTCGATGGACTTGGTGGTAAATCGACAACATCATTTAAGCTCAATTCGCTAAACACGATAAAAAAAAATATATTGTAAGTACAGAAATGTAAAAAAGAACAAATATCAACTTACTTTTCAAATAGATATTCCTCCAGGTTCCTAGGTGGAGTATATCTATTAATAAGAGAACTTAGACGATAAAACTCTTCGCTACACATTTTAAACTTAGGTACGTGCGCACATACAGTAACAATGATGAAACAAAACTGAATGAACTACGATTAGAAAACCGGTAAAGAAACGGTGTGTGAGGAGGGGACATTTATGCCGAATAAGCTAAATAAAAAGTTTCTAGAACGAAATCGCAATATCTCAGAGACGCAAAACAAAATACTAAACACGTGGCAAATAAATGATTTAATTCAGGGCCAACCGAACCATGAGAAAAAATTTTAAATGCGCATTTAGCAAAAACAGCAGTAGGCGATATTCCGGGAATTTTAGTCCGAGTGTAATTCAAATTTAGGTTAATATAAACAATTTAAGTCATTAATCTTAATGCATGTCAATATTAAACAAATCAGCGCCTTTATGCTTTAAATGCCGACCCATGGGAAATAAGTAATTAGCACGTATTTTTCTTAGAAAAAAGCGTGACGTAAGCCCCGCAGCTGCAATTGTAGAACAAAGCCCCTCGTATGATGGGTATACGGTATACGTAATAAAGATGACGTCACAGATAATATAAATAAGCCGAACGTGTCACCGCAAGCGTAATTCGTCATATAACTACGTACCAGTTATCTCATCACGTGCTTTTGTGTGTTTATTAATATTAACTGACTGAAGTTAATTTTACAGACATTTAAAAAATACGTTTTTATAAATCTACATTGGTGTGCTTTGCCAATTTTAAATAATATTCAAACGTGCTGTGCTCCAGCAGATAAAATATGTAAGTTATTTTTTTATTATTTCTTTAAAGTATGACTTAGTAATTTGTGATATTTTTTAGAAAAATGGACTTAGCTCAATTGAATCAAATATCCCTTTTAGAGATCAAAGAATTCGTTAAAATTTACGAATTACCAATTAATGTGGCTCACCCGATATATCGAGCACAAATTATCAAAACCAAATACGGTGATAGTGTATTATTGGAATTACATGATAAAAATTTATTTTTACCCAAACGTATTGTAGCCGTAATGAAAGACAATCTGGAAGAATTTATTGACGGGAAATACAGTCTAATATTCGAAGGCCTAATTGAGGAAGGAAACCCCGCATTAGGATCCAGATTTAGATTCTTAGAATCTGTATAAAATGTAAGTAAAAATTATTTTTTAATTTAATATTTTAAAATTAATAAGTTTTTTATCTTTTTAGTGGTGAAAATTTTTTTATAAAATATAATAGACGGAGCAGCAAATCCTACTTCATTTAACAGACGTCTTTCGTGCAGACAAAACGTACACCGGCATGGCGATCAACTCAAGTGAAATAGCAGTCCTTAGCACCCAAATTACGTCTAAATTTCAAGAAGTGGAGGCTCTCTTAGAAGAAGGATGCACTCCAACGCAACGTCTCATTTGGGTAAGACAAATAAATTGTCACATTAGACTGTTCAATAAGGCTATTAACAGTGCGGCTTTACCTGTAGGTGTACTGCGAAAATTGCAAACCAATTTAGGTCATTTAAAAAGATTTAAACATATCATTCGAAATTATAGTGTGGGTGCTGGAAATGTCGTGAAAACTCATATACGAGGGAACCGCGTAAAGTGGGAGGATTTAACTACGGCTTTTAAAAGTCGCGTTCGTACCGGGGTGATAATTAATTTAACTCATAAACATATCGAGGAATTTTTTAATGATGCTTCACATCTGTTCAGCGCTAGAGTTAAAAATGCTTTAAAGAAATTACCAATGCTGAAAATTAACGCTTGCTTTTGTGCCGAATTTATCAGAAAGTCAGGAGAAATCGTAATAACAGCGAGGAAATATTTCAGTACGAAAAACAAACAGGTGGATATTTCCACAAATTTATCTGAATGGTTTGACCGCAACATAAAAGCCGATATTTCTCACGCTATTTCAGAATTCTCAGAATCAGGATCGGGGTGGGCCTTATCGCGTATATTATGTTTAGAAGTTAATTTAAATAAATATGAGGTGGGGAATGGCGTTTCATCTTACATTAGATTACCGGGACAAATTTTAAAAAAGCAGGCGTGTATTAACGTAAAAAATATGTATGATGAAGCGTGCTTCGCTTGGAGCATCGTCAGCGCTTTATATCCTGTAGATATGAAAAACCATCCTGATAGAATCACTTCATACCCTCAATACGCCGAAGTGTTAAATTTAAAAGACATTCAGTTCCCCATGACTATACCTCAAATAGCTAAATTTGAAAAACAAAATAACATTTCGGTTAATGTGTTTGCGCTGGAAATGGATTATAGGGCGAATTTTTCAGTAGTTCCCATACGTTTAACGAAAAATAAACAAGTTCAACATGCAAATTTATTAATTGTGCAAGATAAATATCATCCTAAACTAAAAGAATTCGAGACTATTCCAGAAGATGATGAACCAGAGGAAATCAAATATCATTATGTTTTAATTAAAGATTTATCTAGACTGTTAAGTGGTCAACTGTCTACAAAACATCAAAAAAAATTTTTCTGCGATAGATGCTTGAATTATTTTAGTTCGGATGATAAATTAAAAGAACATTCCATCGTGTGCGAAAAATTTAACGATTGTAAAGTAGAGTTTTCGCGTGAGCCTTTTGTTAAGTTTAAAAATTTCGTTTACAAGGAAGATGTACCTTTTATAATGTACGCGGACTTTGAATCTCTGCTAGAGCCCCTCAATGAAGATAGTAGTCATTGTAAAACAAACCGATATCAGAAGCATACTGCATACAGTGCAGGATATTATTTTAAATGTAATTATAATGATGAGTGGTCATATTATAAAAGTGAACGGAGTTTGGACTGCATGTCTTGGTTCGCGGATCAATTAAGTAATATTGCAAAATTTGTCTTTTCAAAATTGAAACATGTGGAACCCCTGAATACTATAGTTAGTTTACGGGATGCCAGTAAAACGTGTCATATATGTGAGGATGACTTCAACGAAAAAGATAAAATTGTTCGCGATCATTGCCATCTTACTGGAAATTTCAGGGGGTTTGCGCACAATAGATGTAATTTAAATTATAAAAATGCCTTCGTAATTCCTGTGGTATTCCATAATTTGGGAGGGTATGACGCTCATTTTGCAATTAGAGAGCTTGCCGAGAGATATCAAATTACATTATTACCTGAAAATAAGGAAAAATACATTAGTTTCACCGTTTACGATGAAGAAACTAATTTAAAATTCCGATTTATAGACTCATTCAGATTCATGGGCTGTTCATTAGAGGAGCTTGCTTCCACGTTAAAGGAAGCTAATTTCAGTAATTTAAAACGAGAATTTCCGAATTTAAATGACGAAAAATTAAAATTATTAAAAAAGAAGGGAATATTTCCCTACGATTACATAAACAGTTTAGAACGACTTGACGAACCACAATTACCAGACAAGACAAATTTTTACAATAAATTAAATGACTCAGACATTAACGAAAATGATTATCAACACGCGCAAACAGTTTGGGATAAATTTAACTGTCAAAATTTAGGTGATTACAGCGATCTGTACATGAAAACAGACATCATGCTATTAACTTGTGTGTTTGAGACTTTTCGCTGTACTTGTCACAAGACGTACGGCCTAGACCCCGCTCACTATTACACCATTCCAGGTTACACTTGGGATTGTATGCTTAAATATACAGGGTGTAAACTAGAAACCATCCAAGACGTGGATATGTTAATGTTCATTGAACGCGGCATCCGAGGGGGCATCAGTCAATGTAGCAATAGACATGCCGAGGCTAATAATAAACATTTAGACAGCTATGATAGCACCAAACCCTCGACATACTTGCTTTATTTTGATGTAAATAACCTTTACGGATGGGCCATGAATCAACCTCTTCCATATGAAGGGTTTCAATGGGTAGATGATACCAATATTGACGTCACCTCAGTACCTGATGATGCCGAAATTGGGTACATTCTTGACGTTGATCTTGAGTACCCCGAAAATCTTCACGATCTTCATAAAGATTTACCTTTTTGCGCTGAGCATCGAGCTCCTCCAAATTCTAAATTTGAAAAATTAATGACCACTCTGTACCCTAAGCAAAATTATGTTTTACATTATAGAAGTTTAAAACAGGTCTTGCAGCACGGATTACGCTTAGTTCGTATCCATAAAGTGCTGAAATTTAAACAGTCTGCCTGGCTTAAACCTTACATAGAATTAAACACTAGATTGAGGACTCTAGCAGAGTCTAATTTTGAAAAAAATAATTATAAATTAATGAATAACAGTACATTCGGCAAGACGATGCAGAATGTTCGTAAGCATAGAATCGTTAAATTAATAAAAAAATGGGAGGGGCGTTACGGGGCTAAAAATTTAATAGCAAGTCCAAATTTTCAAAATAGATCCATTTTCAGCGAAACACTTATGGCTATAGAAATGAAAAAATCTCGCATTATATTCGATAAACCCTTGTATATAGGAATGGCTATATTAGATATTTCTAAAACATGTGTTTACGAATTTCATTATGATTACATGCTGGAAAAATTCCCCGTAGACAATTGTAAACTTTTATATACCGATACTGACAGTCTAACATATGAAGTACAGTGTAATGACGCGTATGAAGAGGTCATCAAGAAAGACATTCATAGATTTGACACCAGTGACTATCCTTCAGATAATCGCTGGAATATACCTCAAATGAATAAAAAAATTCCCGGCCTAATGAAAGATGAAAATAACGGAGTACTGATGACTCACTTTGTTGGTTTGCGATCGAAGCAGTACACGTATAAGCTTGCGCAAGGTAAAGTTGTGAAGAAGGCTAAAGGCGTAAAAACTAATGTGGTGAGAAATAAAATCACTTACGAGGATTATTTTAATTGCCTTGAGAAATCCTCAAATAAACAGCACCGGGAAGATGAATGTTTACTCCACAATACACAACGCTGTATACAATCAAAATTACATAATGTGTACAGCGTTGAGCAGACTAAAATAGCTCTTAATCCATTCGATGATAAACGTTACACTCTACCTAACTCATATGACACTTTGCCTTGGGGTCACTATTCAATCATGGATGATGATGATGCCCACTAAAAAAAAAAAATCTCTCTGTCTATTATATTTTATTGTAAAAATTGAATTAATTTTATAATTATTATTATATTTAATCGCATCTTATTATTATTGTATATTGTATTTACCCATATATTATTATTTTATATTGTATTTATCATATATACTCTGTTTTTAGTTCAATATATATTATTTAAAACATCATATTTTTATTCCATATACCTAACCTAGAAATAAAAAACACACACACATAAAGGTTTAATTAATATTTTCTTTATTCAAGCTTTTAATAAAAACATTTTTCTATCTAAATCATTCAGTATTTTATCTAAATTATAAGTTAAGCATTCACGTATACAGTATGTGTGAATGTTACAAGGATATATTTCACTTAATTTAAATAGTACATTATTAGGAGATAACTCGTATTGCGATTCGCTTAATATGTTATTTGTGACATTTAAAAAGTTATCATAGAATTCAGTAAAACTTAAACTATGCAGTAAATCCATGTGTGATGATACAAGTTTGCTAATATTTATAATCTCGTATACAGTGTTTCTTGAAAAATAAAATAAACTTGAAACTCCAGCGGCAGACAATTTTAGCATCTTGTTTCCGATAAAAGGAGCCTTTATTAGTGCATATTCAGAGAAATGAATTTCTTCCTCCAGTTCTTCTTCTTCTTCTTCTTCTTCAGCTTCTGTAATCTCACTATTAAAATAATCTGAGGTAAATTGCTGAAGGTAAGTAATAAAATCATCCCAATCTTCTCTTATGAATGAAATATTATCTGGTTTCGTGAATACAGGATGTGACACGTTCAGCAATATTCTTACAGCAGGAACATAACCTCTTGCAGGAGAAAGTCCAGTAATTATTTTATAATTAGAATCTTTAATGTAAAATACATTTTCACAAATATATCGTTCTTCAGCGAGTATAGCCTCATGATAAATGTCATTAACGCGATCAATTTCACTCCAATAACCGGAATCTTCATCAGAGGAAAATGATGCACTAGCACCAGGTGATTTCATTATTATTATTGATTCTATCACACTCAAAGACTAACAGACAACTAAGCTGTATAAGGTATAATCTATCTTGTTTATGTAATTAGATAGAGGGAGGGAGGGAGGGTGCTAATTTTATTTTTAAAAAGGCCTCCAAGTTTCATAAATGTGTGCTATTCTCTCATAAGATATAATGTAATTTTACGTATTTCATGCCGGGTATAACACATTTTCTCATAAGAGCGCATGCAAATCGATGAACACACGTGCAGGTTAAAGAATGTTATCTGAATCAATCCAACTGTTGTGCGCAGAATCAAAGCCTAGCCATTTCACGTAAGACTTATTACCGCGCTTACGTAACACCTTTTCCACGAGGTACACATCGGGTATTTTCGTTTTTTGTAGCTCCTCTTCGTAGAATCCTCCTCTAATTGGTCTACCCTGCATATCTTCAAGTAAATAGGTGGTAGGATTGGTGATTCGAACCTCGGATATTTTAAATAACTCTGTACTCCAGTTTGGCGTGTATCCTTTGCTAAACACATGCTTACTCTTACTAACTCGCACTATATCGCCCGCCTTGTAGCGTCGTGATGCTGCTATCTTTATGTGATTGTAAGCCGAGAGTAAAATTTGTTTTTCATTCTTAGCGTTAACATCTACCGGTTTTACCTGGGTGGTCCTATGTTTTCGGTTATTATACTCTTTAACAATGTCCGGAAGCACCTCCAGCCATCGGTATGAACCGTTTAAACTGAAATACTTGTATAAACGCTCCTTTAACGTTCTAATAACACGTTCAACTATGGCGGCTTTCTTAACAGTAAATGTACTGTAGTGGTTAACCTTAAATTGCTTCATCAAGCGTTGAAAGTGAACATTATAAAATTCCGTACCCTGATCTGTATTTAAATTATTACAAGATCTCTTGCTCCCCTTGAAGACGTTCTCCATAGCCTGGGTGACTTCAGGTCCGCTCTTATTTTTTATCGCTTTAGCCCATACGAATTTAGAAAAACAATCTATCACCACTAGAATGTATCTAAAATTATTGTTATCCTTGGAGTAGTTTCCCATCTCAGCTAAATCTGCCTGCCATAAGTCATCTATTCCTTTTATTACTATGCGCCTGCGCCGCTTAATATTTCTACGAGCAGGTTTATGCAGCTCATTAACCAATTGAATTTTTTCTTTAGAATGCAACATCGTACAGCTAAGATGATGATGGAAATAGCACGGTATCAAATTAAATGAACATATAAGTCGAAATTTTATAATTTATACTCTTTTGCCTGCTTTAATTTTATTAACTTTCATCTCGATATTTTTCACTGTGTTAGACAGAGAGGTGAGATTCGCTTGCAATAGAACAATTACTTCGTCATTTAATTTTTTTATAGATTTTCGGAGGTCTTGTATGGAGCCTCTCTGTTTATCTAAACGAGTAGACGCGTCCTTTTGGTAATTGTTAAAGTTCGTCGCTAGAGTCGTAGCAATAGCGGTCATATTATCGTCCACGTACTTTTTATTGACAGCATCGCCATCTTCAGTGGGCGGTTGAACATTACACAATTTCAATTTTTCCACATCAATGTTTCCATCTTTGGTGAAATTAAAACCTCGACCTTGCGGTAATAGACTGATGTTCTTGCTAACGCTGCCACCTCGGGCTGAACGACCGAACTTATCGAGACTCATTGCGAATATGATGGGTGTAGGGAGCTGTAACACACTAATATATTATCCCCGCTTCTTTCAGTTCACTCAAAATGGCTAAGATTTCGTTATCATGTGAATCCGTATTTCCTGCAGCTTTGGAGGCATTTAAAAGTCTTAACCTGTCAACTAATTCATTGATATCATCCCAGAAGAGGTATTCTATCGGTTTTTCATTGTAAACCATATTCATACCCTGTCCGCTGCTATGAGGTTGAGTATGTTTTATTTTAGGAGTGCCATCACCAGCACCACTATTGTTTTTAAATAATGGTTTTATCACTTTAGTATATTTATGAGATCGAGTGCCATTTAATTGACTTGCAGGATCATAATTTCGTTTATGTGCGTTAGAGGTTTCTAGAATTTCCTTGTAATCAGCCAAGTCCTGTTCGCTGTAACCTTGAGGCTTCTTCATAAATAGCAGTTCATATAAGCCTTGTCTTCCGGTAAACATTTTATTGCCAATACTCAAGCCGGCATTAGAACCGATATTTAGTTCCATAGATCCGATGTATAATTTATTCATTTCGGTATTAAATCTCACGCCATAGGTTTCATCGTAATCCTTACTACTTTTATCATAGAGACCTGTTAAATATTGCTTAGCTAACGTAGGATACTGTTCAGCGGTGACGGTGGCGGCAGCATCAGGGTCAATCGTACTACTTGAATCTTCAAACATTTCATCATCATCATCTTCTTCTTCTTCTTCTTCTTCTTCCACTTCTTCTTTCACTTTTATTTTTTTCTTTATATCAGATTTAATGACATTCTCTACTTTTAGAGTATGCTGCTGCTGCTGCTGCCAGGGGAAATTCTTAACCGCACCGAGTTCTCGTATTGGATCAATGACCGGTTTCAATAAACGTCTAATTGTTTCGTCTTGTTCAGCTCGACCTAATTTTAAAGCCAAGTACTTTCTTCGAATGGAATCTGAAGCTTTTTTTATCCTCCTTTTAAGTGCGAAATCTCGGTCAAAGCTATACACCTTCTCCCTAGGTGGTTTATATTCCGCGAGAGTAAATTTTTTATTACCCTTCATTGTTAAACAGGTAAACTGGTATGTTAAACAGGTAACAGGTATTTTAAAACAGGTAATAAACAGATACAGGGTTTTTCACAACAGATAACCTGTTTTTCAAAACAGGTCTGTACAGTCTGAGCGTCTATCTTATAATACTTGATGTTATTGAAATCTCATATACTTATATACTGATCAAAGCCTTTTCTATAACGTCCTTTATGTAATTCGAAATCTTTTACGATAACCAGCACTCCGAATTTATCGTTCCAACATTCTCTGCATAAATGTTCAAATTGTTCAAAGCTCATATCAGGTGTTACGTGATCATCAAACGCGTGACGTAAATTCATTTTATCCTGTTTAAATAATATTAGACAGTTACAGTTATCTCGAATGAGATGTTTCGGTATATGGGTATATGTCTGACAGAGATAGAAACAATCTACAAGCTTATGTCTCCCCATTGAGAAAAAAGCACGTATCTTATCCTGCTTGTCGCATGCTACGTCATCAAATATAAATATGGAATTCGTTTTAGCTTCGGATGGATCGATGATATTTTCGTTAGAGGTGTATGGAAAGTAGCCTACGCCTTTTACCTTCTTCAGCACATCTTCCAATAATTTATATTTAGGTTGATACAGAGACTTGGAGTACACGTATACATTCTCGAACCACAGACCGTTAGAGTCGAATAATAGACTTAGTAGAATATTTGTCTTCCCCGCTCCGCTAGGTCCGCATACAATCGTTCTTAAAGCGTTAGGAAATAACTCTCCATGTTTATCACATTCTTCTACAGAACCATCAGAAGTTAATAAATCTAAATTCTCTACAGGGAGAGACGTCTTTTGTCTTTGAATGCGCATCATGAACTCTATACTTTTTACTCTGTACATTCCTATATATAGAAGTTTCGATCTCGTACATCATCAGTTCTAGTTTAGATGACGTCGAGGAAACATCGTCGTGTAACAGGCAGAGGTGTAGTTAACACTCTTATCAATAAGCTACCTTTCGAACTGCATTTACCTGGTTATCAGTACTGCGGCCCAGGTACAAAGTTACGTAAACGTTTAGCTCGAGGGGATCCAGGTGTTAACATTTTAGATCAAGCGTGCCGCGAACACGATATTGCTTATAGTGAAAACGCAAACTTGGAAGACAGACATAAAGCTGATTACTTACTAGAACAGAGGGCTTGGGAACGCGTTAAATCTAAAGACGCCAAATTAGGCGAAAAAGCAGCAGCTTGGGCTGTCACTAACGCTATGAAGGTTAAACGTAAGTTAGGTATGGGTGCTGCAGGAGGCTGTAATAATAAGAGAAAAAAGAAAATTCCCTTCCGCAAGGCCATCATATCGAACATTGCTAAAGCGCTGAAAAAGCATGCAAGTCATGATGTGAAAAAGGATATGGCTATGAGTGTTAAAACGGCGCGAATTGCCATCAAGAAAGCAGGTGGAAGGAAGAAAATCAATGTCCCCCGGATTCTACCGCTGCCAAAGACCGGAGGCTTTTTACCTCTGATACCGATCTTTGCAGGTCTCTCAGCTCTTGGAGCTCTGTCGGGTGGCGCTGCGGCCATCGCTAAAACTGTTATAGACGCTAAGAATGCGAGGAAAACTTTGGAAGAAGCTCACCGTCACAATAGAGCCGTGGAGGATGTAGCTTTGGGTAAAAAAGGTTCCGGGCTATACATGAAACCATATAAGAAAGGATACGGATTATACTTGAAAAAAAACTACCATTGAAGCTACCCAATAGAGCACTCTCTGACCTAGACATCTTAAAGTATGCTAAAAAGTTAAAAATCCCCCATTTCAGAGGTGTCTATATGCGAGACTCTTTACCTTCACGTCCGCCATCACCTAAAGGAAACGAGAGCGCCATCATTAACTTGGACAGTATAAAGGGACCTGGAACTCATTGGGTAGCATATAAGAAAACAGGCAATTCCGTAGTATATTTTGATAGCTTTGGATCTCTGAAACCGCCAATAGAATTAGTTCGATACTTTGGCGCGAAATTTAAAATTAAATATAATCCTACCGCATATCAAACATATAACTCTGTAAATTGTGGTCATTTATGTTTACAATTTCTCTATAAAAATAATAAACACACGTGATATGTAATCAGTATGTCATCGAACACCTTCAAGTTAAGTGATTGCGAATCTGTTCTCTCCGTGACTTTTACTAATCCTATAGAACTAGATCCGCGATACAATTATTCAATAGCGTTAATTGGTCTGGACACCTATAATACCATACCTAACATCGAGGACGGTGTGAATAACAAGTTTTATTATTGGGAGCTGGGTGATAGAAGCTTCAAAGAAAACGTCATAACTATACCTACAGGATCTTATGAAATAACTGACATTGAATCCTATCTGCAAAAGAGATTACTAGCCGGCAGCGGCGTAACATCACAGCAGCAGGCTGACGAATACTTATCTCTGAAACCTAACAATAATACGCTCAAGTGTGAAATTAAAAGTAAACACGAAATTAACTTTAATCACAAGGATAGCTTGGCCACCCTATTGGGTTACAGTGCTAGCAGAACATTAAAGCCAGATATATTATATGAGTCTGATTTACCTGTTAAAATAGTCAGAGTTATAACGATTCAAGTGGATTGTAACATTACTGTAGGAGCATATTCCAATAATACTCCTACGCATACGATTTTTGAATGCGGTTTGAATGTTGATCCTGGATACGCTATAAACATTGTACCTGGAAATTTAACTTATCTACCTGTAAACCCTAGCATTCGAGAGATACGGAATATCACTTTGAGACTGCTAGATCAAGATTCTGAGCTTGTTAATCTTCGAGGTGAGGAGCTGAGTGTGAGGTTAGAACTTAAAAAACATGCGATTAATATTTAACCATAGTAAACCTAATATATACGGAGGAAGCTTACATCATCCTCATTCTGCATCTAATCGTACAAGTGCAAGGTCATCACCACCACCACCACCACCACGATCATCATCAGGACCTGCCAAGTTAACGTATTCAAATTATTTATATTTATCGTCTTTGGGCTATCATGTTAGAAGAGCTACAGCTATTTCAAGACCCTCACTTCGATGATTCAATTGAACGAGTTGAAGTTCGAACGTACCATCCATTCGTTAAAGCCTATGAGAATAATGATGAAATCGAAATTGCTATTTATCAGCATGATGCTTTGATTGATATAAGTGAGGGGGCGCTATCAATCGAGGGAACTTTAAAGAAAAATGCCGCTGGTACGGGCACCATTGAATTCACCAATAACGCTGGCGCCTTTTTATTTGATTCCGTAAGTTATGAATTAAATGGCTCGGAAATAGATAAAGTACGCGACCCTGGAATTGTGAGCACAATAAAAAGTTATATATGTTATGAAAAAGATGATATTTCTCATAGCATCGCAGGTTGGAATTATCCTGCTGGCAGCCTAATTACATATGACGCTACAAATTCCACCTTTTTCTTAAGAATACCCTTGAAACATTTACTGGGATTCTTTTACGATTATAAGAAATACGTTTTCGGTAAACAGGTTCTACGTTTGATACGAGCTCGTAGCGATAATAATTGTTTTAAAGCGTCAAAAGAGGATACAGATGGCGAACTAACCATCACCAATATTGAATTAAAAGTGAAACATGTCCATTTGAATGATATCCCAAAAATGAATTTTCTAGCTCAAGTTAATGCTGATACGCCAATCCTACTAGCATTTAGACAGTTTGAAATTCATGAGATACCCACCCTGGTGGCAGGTGCTACAAAAGAAATTTCAGTTCTTAAAAATGGCACTCAAAGTCCTCAAGCTGCCATCCTTGCTCTTCAAAGCAATAAGAAAGATTCCAAGACGAAAGACTGCACGCAATTCGATAATATTGATATATTTAATGTAAAATTATTGTTAAACAATGATCGTTATCCTTATGAAGATATGAGGTTAAACTTTAAGGCTAAAAAATACTCTGAGGCCTATCATATGTATACCGACTTTAGCAAGTCGTTTGCTTTAAATAATAAACCTATGCTAGATTTTGACGCTTTTAAGAATCACACGCTATTCGTTATAGACTGCTCGAAGAGAAGAGCTCCTATTAAACCATCGATTGTAGACATAAAAATTGAAATTGAAAGTTTGACCCCCTTCCCCCCAAATACCAAGGCCTACTGCATTCTCGTACACGACCGCGTTTTGGAGTATTTGCCTCTCAGTGGAGTCATAAGAACCATTATGTAAAAGAGAGAGAGAGACAGAAGGGATAACTTAGTATGTGAAGAACTGTCGAAGAGTAAACATGAAATTGATGGTCGTAGATATTCAAGGTTTTAACCTACCCGATTTCTATCCTAAGGAAATCTCGTTTATTAGTGGAGATCAACATGCTCATTATTTACTTAAACCTCTCTTACCGTACGATTCGTTAAGTTATGATTTGAAGAAACAAATAAATTACTTGGAATTACATCATCATGGGTTGAGGTACAGCAGTGGTTACGTCGACGATAATGACCTAAATGAAATATTACGTAATCATCTACTTAATGGCGCTACTAACCTTGTGTACGTAAAAGGTCATCAGAAAAAGGAATTTCTGGAAAAAAGATTACATGCTTTGACGCAAACTTCGGCAGCGGTGCCATCTATCATTAATGTCGAACAGCTTAGTGTTGATGTCGAGGTTCCAAAGTTCGATAAAGATTTACCGTATTGTTTAAATCATTTTACTATTAATAATAAAAAAATTGTATGTAGCTTAAGAAATGTCTTCACTCTTTATTATTGGTTATATTCTAGTTTACCTAAATAAATGTGTATTTTATTAATGATTTTTAATTTCTTTACCCTCCCCACTCCCTCTCCACCTCTTTGATATTATCCTATATGCAAGCATTATGTACTTTTAGTATCTAGTTGAACGTAATATGAGCAAGATGTCATCCTTTAACTGCTTGTTAGAAAATCATTTACATAAATTACAAAAGTTAAAAGAAATGATTGAGTTTTATCAGGAGAAACAGCGTATGTTTTCGCAGTTTCAAAAATTAAGTGTTATCACTAACAGTGGTGTATTCGGCGATAGAAGACGATGCGGTAAACAATTACATGCTACTGCAGCACGAAGAATTGCTCTCTAAAAAATGCAGTCTCCAGTATTTTTATCTTGCGGCCATATCGCCAATTCTATAAACAGTCTTTGTAAAGTTTGTGAGATTCGTAAAAAGTGTAAAGTTTGCTATAAAAATGATCGCGATATGATATTCATACCGTGTGGACATATTGCAATATGTGCAGACTGTAGTTTTTCTCAGAAAACATGTGTAACCTGTGGAATACGTTTGCATGCTACAGTTCGTATAAAATAATCCTTAAATTTCATTAACTATTACCATTATAAATAAACATTATTTGAGGTTAAATCATTAGTGTTTATGTGAACGTCATGATGTATAGTTCGCAATTTATTCTGCTACATGCGATATTCCAAAATATACTCTACGTACATAGACCATATAATTCTACGGACGCTTTTGTGTGCTTCGATAATCCACAAAATGATTCATGTCCTTCACAGTGGATAAAAATGACTCCTAGTCGTATTAACGGTAATAAATTGGCTACTTATTCCTCGTTTATATCTAATAATACGGCTGGTTTTAAGATAAAAATAAAATTTAAAGATGACATCATCGAAGAAGAAGAATTTAACTGGATCTCACTTTTCCCCCCTTCACCCCCACCTGAACCTTCGGTATATTCAAGCCCTCCACCGTCGCCTTCAGACGTCTCAGTTGAAGTCTTGCTTTACTACCTAGCAGTTTGCTCGTCAATTTTACTGCTCAAGTGCATAATTAGAATTGTTCAGCGCAGAAAGTGTCTATTTATGCTAAATTAAGAAATACGTAAAAAACATCATGTGTGACTCATCAGCACCTGCATCGCTAAAAGAAGCTGTCGATTTGCTGCTTACTTCATTAAGATGTAGTCTAAGTGAAGGATGTCATAAAGAAAAATATAGCCTGGGCATATATTATTGTGAACTTTATATCGGTGATAATATTACGCTGAATAACTTTTGTGAATCGATGGTAAAATGCGGTCTTCATGAACAATTAAAACAATCAGTTTCCAAGTTTATAACTGATGAGTTGCTCTATAATAAATATATTGGTGACGATGAGGTTGACTTAATAGAAAAAGAAATCTCTCCAGATCCTATTGCAGAAGCAATTGGTTCACTCCGTTTTATTTTGATGTGTAATCTGAAACTATATTTTAACCACCACCTTGAAAAAGAAGATCGCACTACCTGGCGCAATAAAATGGGTATAAAATATTGTGATTTTTATATCTGGGGCTATATTACATTGGACAAATTTTGTGCTACAATGAACCAATTGGAGCTGCATGATTTATTAAAAGAACACCTGTCTGGACTTGTAAGTGATGAACTTCTCAATCTACTTCCCGATTACGAAGGAGCAATTTAATATATTTAATAAAAATGTATTTTATATGTGAATAAATATCTTGTAACAATATCTGTTTTTTATTTAAAAAATGTCATAAAGAACTTTGTTTATAACCAAGCATCTAAAATACTTAACCTTGAAACATATCTATCCATCTCTGTCTTACTCATTGAGATTGAATAAAAAATAATTAAATAACTGTTCAATTTGCCTTACAAGCTGTGAAGCCTACATGTGAACACGTGCAAATGTTTATAAATAAAATTCCCAGAAGTCGGGTTTGTTTACCTTATAGGCACGTAGGTATATATAAATTTTTCTACCATAGGCGTACTCTAGCAAAATTAATATAATTATACCCCCTTTTCAAGCTGGTACGCCTATGCTCTCTTCGTATACAATACTCTTTGCTCAGGAGTACCAACTTAGAAACTAAAAAAAGCTTCTGGAGACGGCGTTCTTCTTCAGGCCTAACGCAAGAGGTTCCAGGGCCAGGGACCAGGGCGCAGGATGCGGGATGCGTTAGTGCATTGCACCTCTTGCGTTAGGTCTGAAGAAACGCCATCCTCCAGCTAATGCATCAGACCTGGGGTGCTGCATTCCGAAGAGCTCTTAAGCGTTAACCCCACCACCACCCCCCTAGCACCCCCGCTAAAGCAGCAGCAGCAGACGTCATCTGAAGACGAAGGATGACCTCTGCACGACCCCCCAGAGTGTAGCTACAAGAACCAAGGGCTCTCCTGATGGCCCATGTCCATCGAGAATGCGTGGCCTTGAAAGTGGCGTCGTACGCACCTAGTATATCTACTCCAGTCAACAAAAAAGCAACTTTCAGTTGTTAGTTTTCACTATCGTTTACTCATTCCAGGAACAAAATCCAGATCCGTATTAAGAAAAAAAAAAGATCGGTGCAGCCGGCAGATGAAATGTCGCAGAAAAAAATTATCAAACAATTTCAGAATGGCAGTGACAAGTAGCAACTAAAAGGCGTTTTTTGTCACTTGATATCTTTCCCAATAACAATTTAAAAAAACGAACATTTTGAACATGAATCATTTTTAATCGTTTATTTTCATTTTTTTTAAAACGGTACGTTTTCCATATCAAACAAGAATATTTTTCTTTAGAAATCGGAATCAAAAAAATTAAACCACAAAAAAAATTAGGATTGTTATGTCGCTCCTAGCGTTTTTGAAAATTATTCCTCACTGCTAGTTGTCACAATGGCGAGCGATAAGTAAAAACATAACATAATATGGAAAAAACAAAAATCATCTCTGTGCAGTTGTGCACTTCACATGGATGTGGGATAAAGTCGTGTTGTTTTCGAATTTTAAAAAGAACTTAATTGACAGCTTATAACTACAAATATGTTTTGTACTATTATATAATTTTAATGGTAAATTATATACAGGATGATCCAGTTTCCGAGGCAGAAACTTCAGAGAACGATTGAAAATCGAAAAAAAAAGAGTTTCCTACATAAACAAATAAACACTCTAAAACGCACCGTTTTTGAGATACGGGGGTTGAGGTTTTTATTTTTCCAATGATTTTTTAAATATCTCTCAAACGAACGAGAATATTAAAAAAATATTTACTAATGTAAAATAACATAATTAGAGATTTATTTAGAAGTTTTTTGAATACCCCTTTTTGGATTCCGTAAAAGTCAAGAACATACTTTTTCGCGATCGTAATAATTACATACATCCTTTGTAATTTACTTAAGTATGTTAGGAAGTAAAAAAAAAATTTTGCTTTATAAATAAAAAATATGCAGGGTATTATCTATTTAATGATTAAAATATAATACATTTGTGGACAATGTATCTGAAACGCCAAACCGATTTGATAACTACATATTACGTAATTGACAACTAACTATACTTAGATACTTACATTACAATTTATTTGTGATTTGCTTCAGACATATAGATAGAGAGGAAACTGTCGATGCCCCTTTAGACGTGGTTCGCACTCCACAATAAACTGTGGGATTTTGTCAAATTCAAATCCTTGTATTTTCCAAGATTTATTTTGGTTACTTCGCAGTAGTTAAGAAACAACAGGAATAAGAAAAAAAAACGATTTCCTTCTTAAAATTAATTTTAATTTTTTGTTCAATGTTTTACAATAATATACACAAATAATAAAATTAAATATTACATAATAAGTGTGTCTTACACAACAATGTATATTTTATATTATGTAAGTTGTACAGAGACATATTCTAAGCAGTTTTAAACAATTATTACACTATGGAGTCTTTTTGTTCCTTGCCCGCAACAAAATTAGTTATTTTTTGAAATTTTTTACTCAGCGAATGCCAAAAATCAGTTTGTATTGCGAATTTTAATAACCTAGCAATCATCTGATAATATTCGAATATTCAATTCAGTGGTACTAAATCTGAATCTTCTTATCACAAAATTAGCATTGCTGCTGTTTGTTGACTGCGCAATAACACTATACTTTCTATCTGGCTGGGTATGACCGAGGTCCATATAGACTTATGGACCTTGGGTTATGAACACCTTTGTTTTTGATTTTTAGAAACATTTATCATTTTCAACAATTAGGTATTGTTAATAAAATTTCCTTATAAACAGGGTCCCAATTTTATGACTACAATCAATATTAAATAAATGTGACATGATTCAATTGTTTTAGTTGGTAAAGAAATCGTAAAAAAAGGAATGGTGAAAATAATCAAATTTCAAAAATTCCAATTTAGAATTAATTACAATGCAGTAATTTGAACAAAACTTTTCACAACAATTTCACTTCCGGAAGGAGCCTGTCAATTTATCGAAAAAATAATTATAACGAAATTCGTTATACATATAAGTTTATTTTTTAATTTTAACACCAATAATTAATTCGTCAGCTTTTTTATTGAATCAAAGTTTTGAAGAACTCTTTTCATCATTATCACTATCTATATCACCATCAGCGTAACGTCCTAATGAAATTAACTACATATTTTGAAATGCCAACATTTTTAAAAGAAATGTCACTAAAGAAAACTGATGAGTTCAAAAAAGAAAATTCTTTATTAGTGAATATCGTCTTGATAATTTATTTTATTTATTTATTTATTATAGGTAAATCAGTTTATTAATTTACGAACTTGAACAATGAATACTTATACATACTCAAGAATATTGTAACACTCAATACATGCATATAAATATTAAGCACATAAAAAAAACATAAAACGCACCACACCACAGAAATGACAATACCTGATTTTAAGATAGTAAAATTAAATTAGAGCAAATAAACAATTTAGGTGAAACATATACCTAATTAAGAGAGTATTTCGGCTTTCAATAATACACTTGATTTTTGTCAGGGGCAAGTTTTATGAACAGACAACACGTTGCGAGGAAGTAGAACATTCTACAGCTCAGCCTCATCATATCTCTCATCAGCTCTTGTCTCGCGTCTCTTCAAGGAAGTTCGTCAAAGCTAAAATAAATGATGTCTCCGGCTAATGTCCCAGCTGATGAAATACACGATGAAGCCTAGAACTAACATTAATCTAAAATAAATTATAAATAGTTATTTACAGAATTACAGACATATTGTACATTCGGTTTTAGAACCATTTTTATCAGCGGAATATTTTAAATAAATAACATTCAACAATATTTTATACAATATTTATGCTAAAATATTTACAAATGTACTAAAGTTTCAAAAGTG